>CM034533.1:32706447-32782575 GCA_020002185.1 Paraescarpia echinospica
CTATATGTTTTATGTGTATGGGGGAGACTGGACAATGTCAGAGTCCCAACCTTCCGTCTATATGTTATATGTGTATGGGGGTAACTGGACACTGTCAGAGTCCCAACCTTCCGTCTATATGTTTTTGTGTATGGGGGAGACCGGACACTCAGAGTCCCAACCTTCTGTTATATGTTATATGTGTACACTGTCAGAGTCCCAAACTTCTATATGTTATATTTTATGGGGGTACTGGACATCAGAGTCCCAACCTTTGTCTATATGTTATATGTGTATGGGGGTGACTGGACCCTGTCAGAGTCCCAACCTTCTGTCTATATGTTATATGTGTATGGGGGTGACTGGACACTGTCAGAGTCCCAACCTTCTGTCTATATGTGTATGGGGGAGACAGGACACTGTCAGAGTCCCAACCTTCTGTCTATATGTTATATGTGTACACACTGTCAGAGTCCCAAACTTCCGTCTATATGTTATATGTGTATGAGGGTGACTGGACACTGTCAGAGTCCCACCTTTCTGTCTATATGTTATATGTGTATGGGGGTGACTGGACCCTGTCAGAGTCTCAACCTTCTGTCTATATGTTATATGTGTATGGGGGTGACTGGACCCTGTCAGAGTCCCAACCTTCTGTGTATATGTTATATGTGTATGGGGGTGACTGGACACTGTCAGAGTCCCAACCTTCTGTCTATATGTGTATGGGGGAGACTGGACACTGTCAGAGTCCCAACCTTCTGTTTATATGTTATATGTGTATGTGGGAGACTGGACACTGTCAGAGTCCCAAACTTCTGTCTATATGTTATATTTGTATGGGGGTAACTGGACACTGTCAGAGTCCCAACCTTCCGTCTATATGTTATATGTGTATGGGGATAACTGGACACTGTCAGAGTCCCAACCTTCTGTCTATATTTTATATGTGTATGGGGGTGAATGGACCCTGTCAGAGTCCCAACATTCTGTCTATATGTGATATGTGTATGGGGGTGACTGGACACTGTCAGAGTCCCAACCTTCCGTCTATATGTGTATGGGTGTAACTGGACACTGTCAGATTCCCAACCTTCTGTATATATGTTATATGTGTACGGGGATGACAGGACATTGTCAGAGTCCCAAACTTCCGTCTATATGTTATATGTGTATGGAGGTGACTGGACACTGTCAAAGTCCCAACCTTCTGTCTATATGTTATATGTGTATGGGGGTGATTGTACCCTGTCAGAGTCCCAACCTTCCGTCTCTATGTTATATGTGTATGGGGGTGACTGGACCCTGTCAGAGTCCCAACCTTCTGTCTATATGTTATATGTGTATGGGGGTGACTGGACGCTGTCAGAGTCCCAACCTTCTGTCTATCTGTTATATGTTTATGGGGGAGACAGGATACTGTCAGAGTCCCAACCTTCCGCCTATATGTTATATGTGTTTGGGGGACACTGGACACTGTCAGAGTCCCAACCTTCCATCTATATTGTATATGTGTATGGGGGTGACTGGACACTGTCGGAGTCCCAACCTTCCGTCTATATGTTATATGTGTATGGGGTTGATTGGACACTGTCAGAGTCCCAACCTTCTGTCTATATGTGCATGGGGGAGACTGGACACTGTCAGAGTCCCAACCTGCTGTCTATATGTTATATGTGTATGTGGGAGACTGGACACTGTCAGAGTCCCAAACTTCTGTCTATATGTTATATTTGTATGGGGGTAACTGGACACTGTCAGAGTCCCAACCTTCCGTCTATATGTTATATGTGTATGGGGATAACTGGACACTGTCAGAGTCCCAACCTTCTGTCTATATGTTATATGTGTATGGGGGTGACTGGACCCTGTCAGAGTCCCAACATTCTGTCTATATGTGATATGTGTATGGGGGTGATTGGACACTGTCAGAGTCCCAACCTTCCGTCTCTATGTTATATGTGTATGCGGGTGACTGGACACTGTCAGAGTCCCAACCTTCCATTTATATGTTATATGTGTATGGGGGTGACTGGACACTGTCAGAGTCCCAACCTTCTGTCTATATGTTATATGTGTGTGGGGGAGACTGGACACTGTCAGAGTCCCAACCTTCCGTCTATATGTTATATGTGTATGGGGGTAACTGGACACTGTCAGAGTCCCAACCTTCCGTCTATATGTTTTATGTGTATGGGGGAGACTGGACACTGTCAGAATCCCAACCTTCTGTCTATATGTTATATGTGTACACTGTCAGAGTCCCAAACTTCCGTCTATATGTTATATGTGTATGGGGGTGACTTGGACACTGTCAGAGTCCCTACCTTCCGTCTCTATGTTATATGTGTATGGGGGTGACTGGACCCTGTCAGAGTCCCAACCTTCTGTCTATATGTTATATGTGTATGGGGTTGACTGGACACTGTCAGAGTCCCAACCTTCTGTCTATATGTATGGGGGAGACTGGACACTGTCAGAGTCCCAACCTTCTGTCTATATGTTATATGTGTACACTGTCAGAGTCCCAAACTTCCGTCTATATGTTATATGTGTAAGGGGGTGACTGGACACTGTCAGAGTCCCAACCTTTTGTCTATATATGTTATATGTGTATGGGGGTGATTGAACCCTGTCAGAGTCCCAAACTTACGTCTCTATGTTATATGTGTATGGGGGTGACTGGACCCTGTCAGAATCCCAACTTTCTGTGTATATGTTATATGTGTATGGGGGTGACTGGACACTGTCAGAGTCCCAACCTTCCGTCTATATGTTATATGTGTATGGGGGAGACTGGACACTGTCAGAGTCCCAACCTTCCGTCTATATTTTATATGTGTATGGGGGTGACTGGACACTGTCGGAGTCCCAACCTTCCGTCTATATGTCATATGTGTATGGGGGTGAATGGACACTGTCAGAGTCCCAACCTTCTGTCTATATGTGTATGGTGGAGACTGGACACTGTCAGAGTCCCAACCTTCTGTTTATATGTTATATGTGTATGTGGGAGACTGGACACTGTCAGAGTCCCAAACTTCTGTCTATATGTTATATTTGTATGGGGGTAACTGGACACTCTCAGAGTCCCAACCTTTCGTCTATATGTTATATGTGTATGGGGATAACTGGACACTGTCTGAGTCCCAACCTTCTGTCTATATTTTATATGTGCATGGGGGTGACTGGACCCTGTCAGAGTCCCAACATTCTGGCTATATGTGATATGTGTATGGGGGTGACTGGACACTGTTAGAGTCCCAACTTTCCGTCTGTATGTGTATGGGTGTAACTGGACACTGTCAGAGTCCCAACCTTCTGTATATATGTTATATGTGTATGGGGATGACAGGACATTGTCAGAGTCCCAAACTTCCGTATATATGTTATATGTGTATGAGGGTGACTGGACACTGTCAGAGTCCCACCTTTCTGTCTATATGTTATATGTGTATGGGGGTAACTGGACACTGTCAGAGTCTCAACCTTCTGTCTATATGTTATATGTGTATGGGGGTGACTGGACCCTGTCAGAGTCCCTACCTTCCGTCTATATGTTATATGTGTATGGGGGAGACTGGACCCTGTCAGAGTCCCAACCTTCTGTGTATATGTTATATGTGTATGGGTGTAACTGGACACTGTCAGAGTCCCAACCTTCCGTCTATATTTTATATGTGTATGCGGGTGACTGGACACTGTCAGAGTCCCACCTTTCTGTCTATATGTTATATGTGTATGGGTGTAACTGGACACTCTCAGAGACCCAACCTTCTGTATATATGTTTTATGTGTATGGGGGTGACTGGACCCTGTCAGAGTCCCAACCTTCTGTATATATGTGATATGTGTATGGGGGTGACTGGACATTGTCAGAGTCCCAACCTTCTGTCTATATGTTATATTGTCGGCGCGCAGCTGTATCCGATACACCGAGTGCCTCCTCAATGATGGCGTCCAACACGTCAGCGTCACGCACACCGCTTCCTCCCTACATCACAAAGCATGTCCTAGTCTTTACTTTCGGTGACCACTGTCATCAACGCGTCTACGAAGTCTCGCATACATTGACGCCTGGTGCGTTGCAGCAGCAGCGCTTCCTACAACACATTATTATGATTAGTCCGCCTGACCTTCCTTCTCCTCCTCCTCCCTCTTTATTGTCCCCTCCACTTCACGCTCCGGCATCGGCGACATACAACATAGCATTTTTTCAACCGTTTTATACTTTCCAAAATAAGGCGCATGCGCACTTAACACATACCACCTAGTCTACCGTTATCTTTCAAAATAACGCGCATGCGCACTTAACACATACGACGCATAACTGACTAGTTTCCGAGGTATTTGTTTTAGGAATAAAATTAGCGGTCACGCCAGTACATTCATCGTCAAATGTTCTTTACATCGAATTTCTCTAATATCACTTCACCGCACGATTCCCTACCCCTAACTAATCATACACAACGTTTACTTTCATGCTTTTAGCTTTTCGTTTATTGTTTTTGAAATGGCATTGTCTACAGTTATCTTTCAACATAACGCGCATGCGCACTTAACACATATGACGCTAATACCGTTATCTTACAAAATTACGCGCATGCGTACTTAACACATACGACGCATTTGTTTTAGGAAAAAAGTTAGCGGTCACGTCAGTACATTTATCGTCAAATGTGTCTTTACATCGAATTTCTCTAATATCACTTCACCGCACAATTCCCTACCCCAAACTAATCATACACAACGTTTCATGCTTTTAGCTTTTCGTTTATTGTTTGTGAAATTGCATTGTTCTCCGTTCACATTCCGATCGCGATAAGTCACGCGCTACAGTTTACAAAATAACACGCATGCGCACTTAACACATACTGCCTAGTCTACAGAGGAATTTGTTTTAGGAAAAAAGTTAGCGGTGACGTTAGTACATTCATCGAAAAATGTCTCTTTACATCGAATTTCTCTAATATCACTGCACCACACGTTTCCTGACCCCAAACTAATCATATACAACGTTTACTTTGATGCTTTCAGCTTTTCGTTTATTGTTTTTGAAAAGGGCATTGTTCTCCGTTCACATTCCGATCACGATAAGCCGTAGTGTCATGCGCCACCGCTGTTTTTGACGGCGCGCGCGCGCATTGCTCATTTCATTCACGATTTTGCAGTCAGATACACGTGACCGTTTGACAATTTCACCGTTTGACAATGGATAAAACATCGTCTCATCGCACAGCGCCAACACATCGGTAAGACTGCTTTTATGCATGCATGCATGCATGTGTGCGTATATGCATGCATGGTTCCCACCCTTTGTTTAAACAGTTGTAAGCACGTAAGCCTGCTTGCATGCGTGTGTGCGTTCATGCATTGTCACCCTTTGTTTAAACAGTTGTAAGCACGTAAGCCTGCTTTCACGCATGCATGCATGCATGCATGCATGTCACAATGTATAAACATCGTCTCCTCACACGCCAACACATCGGTAAGACTGCTTTTATGCATGCATGCATGTGTGCGTGCGTGCGTGCATGGTTCCCACCCTTTGTTTAAAAAGTTGTAAGTGCGCACATTCATACATGGAGTCGCAGCATACACTTGACAGCGCATTTCACCATTTGGCTATTTCACGTATGAATACAACAACGCCTTCTCGTAAGGCAACACAACGGTAAGCCTGCTTTTACGCATGCATGCATGCGTGCATGCATGCATGGTTCTCATTTTATTTTGGTGCTCTTTATTTAAACACGCGTACATGTATTGTGGTTTATTTCAGTAAGCCTGCTTTTACGCATACATGCATGTGTGCATGCATGCATGGTTCTCATTTTATTTTGGCACCCTTTGTTTAAACACGCGTACATGTATTGTGGTTTATTTCATAGAGAGATCCGATTGCCTATACGTACGGCCGCCCTGTCAACAGCAGCAACAAAGCCAGTATGCACGGTCGCCCCAACATCACGGAGTTACCGCCCTCGCCATGCATGCATGCGTGCATGTATGCATGGTTCTCATTTTATTTTGGCGCCCCTTGTTTAAACTCGCGTACATGTATTGTGGTTTATTTCAGTAAGCCTGCTTTTATGCATGCATAGTTCTCATTTTATTTTGGCGCCCTTTGTTTAAACACACCTTCATGTATTGTGGTTTATTTTCATAGAGAGATCCGACTGCTTACAACCGCCCTGTCAACAGCAGCGACAAAGCCCAATTCGACGACGAGCGCTGGAATAAGTGTCACCGTGATGAATATACAATGCACACAGCAGTCTATAATAAATACTCTCTCTACTACTCACGTTTCCACTCGTCTGTATCCACTGCATAAACACCCTATGTACAGTGCCACCAACCTATTCACTGAACGATAGTGTATTTATTCATTGGTTTCGATTGAATCGTACTACTAGATTTATTTACTTATTTAAACGCACAACGCATTGGTTTCGTTTTGATCGCACCACTAGAACGCACAGCTCTAGCCAGCTATGCTGTCGTGCCGGGGCCAAAGTCCACTCCAACGGCAGTAGCGCTTATCGCAACGTCACTGCTGTAAACATAGGGTACAGTGGGGCATCCACATAGGGCTGACGAGGGGAGTCTGCACATAGTGGTTTTATCGTGGTTATATAGTTGCGTCATATAGTGCTTAGGTCAGCACACGCTTGACAATCTGCTTAGGTCAGCACGCGCTAGGTAACTGTCCTCACCGCTAGGTGTTTTATTGCGGTTATATAACCGCGTCATATAGTGCTTAGGTCAGCACGCACTAACGTTGATCGCTAGGGGACAATCTGCTTAGGTCAGCACACTGTCCTCGCCGCTATATAGCCGCACAATCAGGCTACTTTGAGAGGTACTTTGAGAGGTCTACTATGCGGTCCCTGCTTGTGTACATTCTACTCAGCAGGTACGACGTTGATCGCTAGGGGACAATCTGCTTAGGTCAGCACGCGCTAGGTACGGCGTTGGTCGCTAGGGCACAAACAAAATGATCTCTACACTCACCGCTAGGTGGCACCTCAAATGTACTTAGAGGGGGTAATCCATCAAACGTTTTTTATTAGTAAAGTTTAGCCCAAAGGTCACCAAAGGTGACAGGGTAATCAATCACGTTTTTTATAAGTAGGTTCCCGAGAACGTTTAGTGTCAAAAAATCCTTTGATCTTTTTTTGATAAGTAGGTTCCCGAAAACGTTTAGGGGTCATTAAAACGTTTTTTATTAGTAAAGTTTTGCCCATAGGTCACCAAAGGTGACGTGCACGGGGGTGAGCAGCACCTCTATACTACTGCCCTACCAACATTGACACCTACAGGCTCCATCCATAAAGTCTTTAAAGATATTGATGGCAATGTAACTTTCATGTTTATGTCTATGAAATGGAAGGATACCATGTGGTCATACCAATAGTTTGATGGTGTTTGATAAAATGTATTAATTTACAGTCATGTGATTGCGAAACATAGTCATTTGCAGTTTGATGTAGTCTGCATTCGCACGAAGGTATATTGTAGTTAAGTTACTAATGGCAGCCTTCTGGTTTTAGACAAGGACAGTCGATTTATTTTGCACTACATTCATGTATTTAATTTATGTTTACATGAAATATATTTAAATGTATCTCAATTTTTTTTCAGGCAATACAGATTGATGGCCTACAGACAACTGTGTCTTTATATTCACCTTGGGGAGAGACTTGGGAAGTATAACAGAAAAGTGTTGCCAGCTTGTGCAGTTAGAGAAATCCGAAAGAGGTTTCCTGATGAAGAAATATGTCGACTTCAAGGAAGTAGTGGATGCACTCGAAGCTCTTGAAGTTAATTAGATGTTAGACCATTTGACAACAGCATAGCTGATATTGGTTCTTGGAGATGATCACCATGTAGACTTCATTATAATTTGAATGTAATGTTGTAATAAATGAAAACTCATTACTGAATCTTTGACTGGTATCTATTGACTTGATAATTACAGATAATTGTCGTCACCCAACATGACATTATTTCACTGTACATGTTATTATACCTTTCAGGTCACCAGACATAGTTCGTAGAACTGTGAGTCACCCAACATAATTCAATGAACTCTGAAATACCCAACATAGCTCATTACTAATACATATATTCACAGCACAGTAGGCACATATATATGTAGTGGTTTCTCACTGTTCTTGAACGTGGCGCATTACATGGCCAAAGTTCATTCTCTACCAAACCGAATCCTATGCTTGGCTATCAGGTCATGTTTTGCAGGTGCTGGCAGTGGAGCCATGTTCACAAAAACTTCACCATTTAGCTTGCGCTGTACCGCAGCTTCCATCATCGGTCTGACATATCTGTAGCTCTTTGCCATGTATATCGGCTTGGCGATCCATTGCTTAGTTTGCTTGCTGAAGGCAGTGCAATATTGCAGATCACCTTCCTGTGCACTCACAGCATTCGGCTTCTTCACTCGTGCCTGTTCTCGTCCGACATTTGCGTTGTGATCCAGTGCAGTCAATTCGACCCTTGCAAGCATCTGTGGGTAGGCAAAATGCTGTCGCATCGGTGCATACTTTGTCATCAAGGCATGATACACCTCTAGTGCACCAGTATGCATGAACCTCGACAACGTGCGGATATCTCTTAGAAACTGTTTCTTGATGATCACCTTTCGCAGAGCTTCATGTAGATCGCTATCGACCTCGATCCATTTCTTCTTCCGCTGTTCATCCGGGTTGAGTGGTTCATGATCACACTTGTGAATATGCTTATACTCAGGATCATCTGGCCACTCGTGGATGTTGCAGGCGTGGTACAGAATGGACGTCCACTTTTCCACCAGCAGGTCAGGATCACCACCTGATGTCCGGGAACTCCACCACAGTTGGTTCAATATTGACCGTAGCCACTCCTCCATACCCTTGCCTTCTCGCGTCTTTGATCTGGCCATCACATCTTTTCTTGCCGTGTTTGCCATGTGATAAACGTCAAAGTTGTGTTCTACCCCCTTCTCTGCATACTTCTTCTTCATCAAACTTCTTACATGTCGATCTGTAGCCACACTTGTGACGGTTACTTCAGCTTCAAGCAGGGAGTCGAGACATCTCTCGAAACCCAGACATTCCATTCTAACAGAACTGCCTGCTTCTGTTACCTGTACTAGCTCAAACCCTGCTATGAGTTCAGAGTCTGCATGCATCAGACTGTATGTGCAATATTTTGCACAATAGCCTGGGGAATCGCAACGACCATCTCCAATGAGAGCTACACTCTCCTGTGACTGGAGCAGTTGCACAACTCTCTATTGCTCCTCCGTCCATGTGTTGTGTACCACTGGCACCAAGTACTTTGCTTGTACATCATCATAGACGGTGTGACTTAAGTATCGTGTTGTATGTTTTTAGATTAATGTGGCAAGTGATATGTTCTGCAGAGTCTGGGTGTGACATCTTGAATGACTTGTATATTCTTCGCTGTATTTAATTAATCTTAGAAAGCCTCTCGTAATCCAGGCTGACTTTTATATTTATGAAATGTTACCACTTTAATTGGTATGTGTTTATGGCTTCATTAGTTTCGTAGTTGTTTTTGGATTTGATCGTTTGTTGTCTACTGCATCCTTTAAGATAAAATAAGGTTGGTGATCAGATAATTGTTTTACAAGGATACCTGCTGTGCTTACTATAAGTGTTTTTGTTAGTTTACAAAATAAATTATCTATTAATATACTGTGTCTTTCTGAAAATCTACCTGGTAGTGTGATTTGAGGATATATACTATTTGATGTAAAAGTTACCAAGCAGGTCATTTTCATTGATGACCTTAATTAAATACAGGGTACGGTGAACGAGCGGGCCCGAGATAAGGTCCGAAGCCATCTCCCAGCTGGGCAGGAGGCGATCGCGGCGTGGGTGGCGGTAGCGCTCGGCAATCAGCCGTTAGCGGTGGCGGGAGTAGTAAGAGCGCGCTACGTCCCCGGCCAACAGCGGATGGTGATGGCAGCGAAAGGACGCCACGGCTTCGGCCAAGTGCGCGCGGTGGCATGGGCGACGGTAGCGCCCGTCGAGCAGTAGTTAGCAGCGGTGGCGGGTGTAGCGCGCCTCGGCCAACAGCGGATGGTGATGGTAGCGAAACAATGCCACGCCCCGGCCAAGCGGTTGCGGCGGCGGTGACGGCGGCGAATCGAGGAGACTACAGTCCGTAGGCACGTTAGTAGCTGGGGGTGGTAGGCCAAACCCATTCCAATTGAGGGGTACATTTTTCGTTCTTAAATAGTCGATTCTGTAAACATAGACAACATTCTAGTTAGTAATATATATTGAAGGAACAAATTATTTGAGGGAAATTAGTAGAATCTGTAAACATAGACATTGAGCATCCTAGTTAGTATCGAGTGAATGTTAAAAGGAAAGTTATTGTAGGTAGGTGTAACGTACCGATCGAGTCCTCGGCGCACTCTCGCTAAATACAGCTGCTGCTCTTCGTAAGGAACGTGTGCTTTCATAGTTGCCATTTAACGGAATGACGGTTGTTGTTTACGACGCTCGCTGTAGGCCTGTGAACGCCTCCCGTTCGACACGTAGACCGTCACGTAGGCGCCTTTACCGACCGGGATGCGTAATTTTCTAAATCCTTAATAAAACCCTAAAAGTATAAAATAAACGGTCTATAATACGAAGCAAGGACTAGAGAATCTTATGGTAAACTTATATTTGAAAATAACGCTCTATTAAAGCGACGCGAAACTTGTGCACTAATATGACCGAACGCTTTTTGTATTTTCAATAACCTTGCCAGACTCGGCTGTTTTGTGGTATCCGTGTTCGAGCGCACGGAGTCTATTCACTACGCTAGTATAAGTAGAGCGGCCAAGAACGTCTCTGTATTCACTTGTTCTTGGTGTGTTAACGTCGTTTACTCTTCTTCGCAGACCACCGCTGCCATCACCGCTGTCATGCCGGTCCAAGGGGAACAAGGCGTACTCGCTGCCATGCTGAAGAAGAAAAAGAAGAAGGTTACGACGGCTAGAGAACCGAGGCCCTCTACGTCAGGCGTCCCCGCTGCAGCACGGTCTACGATGAAGACACCCGCTACCGCCGCTGCCGCCGAAGCGCCGCCGCCTAATACGGTACCCGCTGTTGCAGCCACCGTCGTCGCCGCCGCAGCGCCGCCTGATACGGTACCCGCTGTTGCCGATGCCGCCGCTCCCGCCGATGCAGCACTGCCGCCGGTCACCATCGACGCCGAACAGGAGGTCCCTGTCGTAGCGGCCGACACCGCGGCATTGCTCTACGACCCGATAACGGTGAGTTTGAAAGAACTCTTAGAGGCGGACGACGGGTTGTATAAGGTATCTACACCTGTCAGGATCGAAACAATTGCGTGGCGTTCGAAATGTACGTACGCGAGGTGTACGCAGTGTCGGCGTAAAATTCAGCGATCCAGGGCCGGCACTATCATGAGTTTATCCCACGACGTACAAGCTAAACCGAAAAACTATTTTTCGGTTCGCGCGATGGTAAAGGAAGTCGGCCTGAAGACCGATCACGAAATTTGGCTCACTCTATTCGAGAACGCCATGTCTGAAGTCGTCTCCTACGACGCCGCCTAACTCGCCCCTATGACACCGGAAAAATTGCGTGACACTATAATGGCCCTCATCGGTACGGTCCTGGAAGTATCCCTGCGAAAAAACATATGGGGTGATATAGCGAAGTACGCGGTCCGAAGTCTGAGTACTATCCCGAAGCCGGAGTAAACCGATCACCTTTGAATGACTAACGCTTCGCTTGTTGTGCTGTAGGACGTTGACCGCCGGGATCGTGAACTCGACAGTATAATCGCCGACGTCTTGAGGGCAGTGCACGAGGAGGAGGAGGGACCGTGCGTGAAAGTAGAGTACAACGCCGCCGCCGCCGCCATCGCCGACGCCTTGAGGACAGCGAACAACGACGAGGCCCCTGCCAAGAAGCGCGTCAAATATAACGCCGACACTCCATGGCCGTTATTGGAGGTCGACTATAAACCGCCGAAGCACGCGAACGTACACCGCCTGCCGTCGTACAACGATTCGGCTTCGGCCTCGACGTCGTCGCCGCCGGCACCGCCAAAGTACGCGACCCTATACCCCGTGTCCGCGTACGGCGAGTCGGCGCCGATGGAGATCGTCTCTATATCGTCGGACGAACTACCGTCGCTGATCGAGGGCACCCGAACACCGCAACGAGCCGAAGCGCCGCCGCCGTCGCCGCAAACTTGCGACCCCGATCTGCAGGGGTCCCTCATAACGACATGCGCGGGGCGGGAAAGGTGGCTGCTGAATGCCTTCGCCGAAGTGATCGGGGAAACGGTATTGGATCGCGCGCGGCACTACTGAGGTGAGTGCCCACCCGAGGAAGGGTGTCCCTTCGTACATATGTACGGGTATCGTGGCGGAAAACCAAACCGACACTATCGCCGGATGTACGAGGACGTGGATGGAATATGCAATCAGTTTTTTCCAGTCCGTGCTCGATTTGTACCTACATCGTTCGCTCGTGCCGTACGCCGCGAGACTGATACTCGTGCTGCACAACCAATGCGCGCCCTGTCCGGAACGACGCTCGGAAACAGCCCTCGTGAAACAGGTGGCTGACTGGTTCCTAGGCACCGACTGGACTTCCTGCTTCGACAGTGCGATGCTGGAGTCCGCGGTGGTGCCCTACCTGCTGAGAAGAGCCTGCCTCGGTGATTGACGTTAATAGTTGAAGCTTTGTTGTAAGAGGTTCTCTCGGGACTCGAACATTAGATGCACCTGCCTTGTTTACGAACATTAGTCGCAGCCAACACGCGGGTGAATACCGCTATAACGAACTTTAATTTAGCCCTTGTATTCTCTGTAGGTGGTGGTGGTGGTGGTATAAAGCCTTACGAATCATGTAGCATTGTTATAGTCGTTGGTGTATCACGCTTTCTACGATGCTTAATAAAATGTTGAAAACATATGAACAATCTTGTCTACTATTATCAAAACAAACATACAAACACCCCTTCCCCTGTCCCAGTGAAACAAACACGTATTTTACAATCCCAGTCTAGCGCTAGCAGCGTTCCGCCTCACGTCCATAAGGCAGGTGTACTTCGTATCCGACGGCTCTCCGTCTACAGCGAGGCGTGTATCTAGGTCACAGCCTGTCATTAATAAGACACCCCTCCTAGCGGAAACAAATTCTCTACTTTGTTTAATAATAATAATAATAATTTTGAAATCGATGGCTAGCGTCCATTTAATAATTTTCCAAATCGTAGTCGATATTTTTTCGCCGCCGCCACCTAACGGTGGCGATTCCTACTATCCGTTTATAGTCGGTGTCGGAGATCCGCCGTAGTTAATATCGTTTCGGCGTTGACTAGGACGGACGCGCGTACACTTCGCAGAGTGTCAGTGCTACCACCTACCGGCAGACACCTACCTAACTACCAACGATGCCTGTCTGCCCCGTATGCGGTCGCGCCGTCGATCGTCTAGATGGACACTCGTGCAAAAATAAGCCGCAGTACCAATGCCCGAATTGCGATCGGCGTTATGCCTTTCGTAACAGCTTAACGAAACATTTAAAGAACTGCGGTAGCGAAACTGGGGATGACTGCAAATGCCCGAAATGCGGTAAATCTTTCGCTTATCGTTATAATATGTTGAAACATTTGAGAAGTTCTAACATCTGCGGTGAAAAATAAAATAAAAAAGGATACCACCAACACCCCCCGTCGTCGATGACGCGGATGCCGATAACGATGCTGTGTCGGACGGTCTACGGCGTATCGTTTACGAGCACTGGTCGAGTATACGCACGTCTACATCGCGCGGTCCTGTCCAGTCGAGATATAATTATCAACTGACCGGTTTGGACACGGGCGCGCTCAACCCCCGACTACGACTAATGTTCGAGGAGCAGACTCGAGCGTTTAAAATCAACCTAAATTTTGGGTTTATTCTCCGACACAAGGAGACGGGTCATTACAGGTACTTTCATTCGTCGTGTAACTGTTGCTGTCGCTACCTCGAATCGCCCGCTCTCATCACCGACGGCCCGTCGTTCGAACGCTTCCTCGAAGCCGTCCGACAACCCGACGTCATTCAGTACGTTATAGCGCAGAGACCCGACCCGGGGAGGACTGCTGAATTAGTGATTAACGTTACCTACTTCCTCAACGCCATCATCCACCATCCTATCGGCCGTCTCGACTTGCAACTCCCCGACTACCTGCGCACCAACAAGGCGATCGCCGGTCTAGCGAAAGATCGACACGGTAGACCATACACCGATAACTTGTGCCTCTTCCTGTGTGTGGCGCTTCATCGAGGCGCTAACGTGGACGTAATCCATTTGACGGCCCCAGCCTTAAAACTCTACGCCGACTACAGCGGGAGCACCGGGGTGAGTCCCTACGCGTTCGCCGGCGTTCCTCTGAACAAACTCGACCTGGTGGACACGGTCTTTAAAACCAACGTGGTCGTGTATCGACTGACGAAGCAGCCCGGGAAAACGTCCGCCGAATTGATCCAGTGTTCCCTCTACCGGCACCCCACTACCATGAACGTGAACTTGTACGACACGCACTGTTCGTATATATACGACGTCTCGATGTTCTATCACACGTACCAATACAGTAAGTGCGGTGAATCGCTGTGGCTAAGTGTTTATTACTTACGGCGTCACGAAGCGACGTGCGAGGACGTCGTTCGCCACGTCTTCCCCGGCGGTGTCTACCACCCGACGCCGTCCGTGTTTGAACACTTGGAGGATGAGGGTATCTACGTTTACGAACCCCTGCGCTACTACCCGTACAGGGCGTCGTTCGACTTCGAGTGCTACTTCGACAGTCGTGACCTACCGGCGGACAGCGCCAAATGCCGATGGATAGCCCGACACGAGCTACTCAGCGTGAGTATCGCCTCGAAAGACCCCAGCCACGAGACGGCGCAATGCTCCGTCACGACAAGGGATTCGAACGAACTCGCGAAGCGCCTGGTCGTCGCCCTGGAGGCCGTGAGCGAAGCGGCATGCGCGGCTCTGCGATTGTCGTACGACTCGACCTTCGAAGAGATCGCTGCGCTCGAAGACGAATGGCGAGCCAAGTGTTGAGAGATGGAGGTGGCGTCGGCGTCGGACAAGAATCCGTACACCGTACTCGCCGACCGCCTGTGGGCCCATGTACGCCAGCTCCCCGTCTTCGGCTTCAACTCGGGTATGTACGACCTGAACATCGTCAAAAAGTATCTCACTCCCCTGTTCATGACCGAAGGACAGAACATATCGTCGGCCTTTACGATCAAACGTCACAACAACTTCATGTGTCTAACGACGGCGACGCTCAAGTTCCTGGACATCACCAACTACATACCCCCCGGTTATAGCTACGCTAAGTTTCTGAACGCCTACAGCTGCGAAGTGTCGAAGGGACACTTTCCCTACGAGTACCTCGACGAGCTGCTAAAACTAGACGACACCGAACTGCCGCCACGGGAGGCTTTCTACAGCCACCTAAAACGCGAAGGGATCTCCGCCGCGGCGTACGAGGGTTGCGTGAAGGTATGGCGCGACGAAGGGATGAAGACGCTGCGGGACATCCTCGTCTGGTACAACAACAGGGACGTGGCACCGTTCTTGGAGGCCGTCGACAAAATGTTCGCCTTCTACCAGCAGCGCCGCATCGATATGTTCAAAGACGCCATCAGCGCAACGGGTCTAACGCTACTCTACCTGTTCATCGATCTCCCGCCGACGCTTCATTTCACTCTCTTCAACGAGCCAAAAAAGGACCTGCACCAGGTCGTGCAATCGCAGATATTCGGCGGTCCCTCGATCATTTCACGAGGCCGACGTAACCGTTTTACGCCGAACCGGGTACGGCGAGTCGGCGCGGACTTGTCGCTCGATCGTAGGATTTGACGCAAATTCTCTCTACCTCTGGCCTCTCACACAAATCATGCTGACGGGGTGGTACACGCGCAGCCGCGAGGAGAACGCTTTTCGGCCGGAACGCGTGCACCGTTACGGTCGTATGGCCGTACAGTGGCTGACGTGGGAGGCCGAGCGGACGTGGGTGCGCATACGACACCAGCTCAACGGGCGCGAGAAAAGCGTCGGTAACTACCGGGTCGACGGGTGGTATCGGGAGACGAAGACGGCGTACCAGTTCCAAGGGTGCTTCTATGATCGCCACCGCAGCCTACCTTCGCCGCTTCGTCACCGTCGTCGAGATGTGGGAGTGCCAATGGCGCGAGGTGAGACCGTCGCCGCCGCCGCCCCATCGCTGGAGCGGCAGGGGCGGGAACATTACGCTGTCGACGATCTTGAAGGCCGTATTCGACGTCACCTTCTTCGGCCTACTAGAGTGCGACATCGCCGTCCGGGACGCGCTGCGCGACACATTCGCCGAGATGCAGCCGATCTTCAAGAACGCCTACATCACGCGCGACGATCTCAGCCCGTTCATGCGTCGCTACGCCGAATCGCAAAAGCTCCTGGCCCGACCTCAGCGGACGCTCGTGGGGAGCTTTTTCGGAACCAAGATTCTGCTCGCGACTCCCCTACTACGGTGGTATCTGGAGCACGGACTCGTCGTCGACCGCGTGTACAAGATCGTCGAGTATGTCCCGATCGCGTGCTTTCGTTGCTTCGGCGACTCGGTCTCCGCCGCGCGCCGCGAGGGCGACACCGACCCCGACAAGGCCATCCTCGCCGATACGTTTAAATTTCTTGGGAACAGTTCCTATTGGAAAACTATCACGCGGGTCGATCTCCACCGCGACATAAAGCACTCTACGTCTACCGGTGCCGCGACGCTAATCAACGATCGACGCTTCCGTCAGCTCGACGTCTTCGTACCCGACGGTCTCTACGAGGTGGCGATGAACAAGCGAACTGTCAAGTACGCGCTGCCCATCCAGATCGGTTACTTCGTGTACCAGAACGCTAAACTACGTATGCTGGAGTTTTACTACGACTTCATCGCTACCTACGTACCGCGTCCCCTGTTTCAGTACTGCGCAATGGATATCGACTCAGCATATTTGGGCCTCGCATGTCGGTGCGTCGACGAGCTCGTGGAGGAGGCTAAGCGCGAACACTACTTCCGCCACCAAGGGGAATGGTTCCCTTCGGAGTGCTGCGACGATCACGCGGAGGCGTACGTAGAGTGCCGACTCGCCGGCCGACCGTGGGATGCGTCCGCCGAATGTTGCGCGAAGCGTCGGACGTTCGATAAGAGAACGCCGGGCCTCTTCAAAGAGGAATGGTCCGGCCGCGGCATCGTCGCGCTCTGCAGTAAGACATACTACTGTTTCGGTGCCGGCGTGGATAAGTACAGCACGAAGGGGTTGAGCAAGCGTCAAAACGACATCGGACAACGGAGCGGAAACGAATGGAACCGCGGCTTCCAAATGAAGGAATTGTTCGTGCTGACGTACATTTAGGAGCGCGCGGCGTTGAGCTACTGCTATGCCAAACGTCGCGTGCTCGACGACGGAGTCACCACGGCACCTATACTCGTATTTATAACACTACCCTACCCTACCTGAGGGGACACTACCCTACACCTAAGGACTACCCCTACCCTACCTACCTATGGGGGCCCGCCCTCCCTAGGGGTAGGGATATGTATGTATGTATGTATGTATGTATGTATGTAGGTAGGTAGGTAGGTAGGAAATAAAGAGTGAACAACAACAGCAAAGCAGTTTTTGTCGTCTTCTATTTGTCACTGCTAAGCGAAAGCGAAGAGAAAATTCAATGCGGTTTTAGCCATTCGAATACGAGACAGTCGTTAGCCACCATATCGGGGCCAAACATGCACTGGAAGCCCTTTAAAGGCATACCGCGGCATCGTAAGAGCAGGTAGGTGATGCAATATTGTCCGGATACGTTAGATACCCCGCTCAGCAGTCTCTTGTCACTGTACGTCCACGAGTCGCAGTTACGGCGAAGGAAGGCGCGGAAGTCGGCGTGTAGCGGTGGCAGTCCGTACAAGTCGAAGTAGTCGCCTCGCCGGTCGGCGTCCACGTAGACGGCCACCCGGTGTTCCCCCGGTTCGTCACCGTCGTCCGTGTTGCACACGAAGGCCGTCGGGTGAGCGGTGAGCCGTCTTTTCGGTAGCTCGTCTTTAGACAGGACATCGATGACGACGTTTTTTAGTGATCGCGTCTAGCTTCAGGCGGCGCATGAGCTGAAACTTGTCCATGCTCTGTTGTCGTACACGACGTTCCGGTTGTTGTTGATCTCGAGCACCGTCTCGAACTCCCCGTAAACGACGTTGAAATGATCGCCGTCGCAACAGTCGGGCGACAGGTCGAAGCAGAAGACGGTGTAACCGCCGCCGAAATCGTTGCGCGCCAGGTCGTTACCCTCGTCCTCGTACACCTTTCCTGTCGCCCCGAAGAGGTTCATATAGCTTCGGATGTAGTGGCGAGTCGCGATGTTCGGCTGCAGCGGCTTGCTCGGCACCTGGCGTCCGTCGACGTAGAGGGCGAGGAATTTTATATCGTTGTGCTTCGCGTTAAACGGGTTTTTATCGAAGGCCCGTTATAGGCGTCGTTGTCGAACAGGCAAATGAACACGCATTTCGTGAGGACGCCCATGTAGACATTCTCGTGAGTATGAGACATCGTACCCTACGGTATCGAGAACACCTTGCAGTCGACTCGACGTAGTGGGTACTTGGCCGTCCCCTTCTTCAACGCTTTAATGTGACCGAGCTGGACGGCCGGATTCACCTTAGCTTTTCGCACTTGCAGGAAGGTCTCCAGCAGCACGATTTTGAACCCCGGATCGACGACCGCTCCTAGGAGCGCGGAGGCGTCCTTGCTTCGCATCAGTCGGATCTTTATGTCGACTTCGTTCAGTAGGTACCGGTCTTGCATGAACAGGTCGGCGTGTAGACGTTCCAACAAGTCCACCTCGCGACTGTTCCGGATGAAGAGGCGCCGGTGCGCGTACCCGTTTTTAGCATTCGCGGTCGCGTCCATGTACCCGTGGGTATCCTTGTACCACAGGCTGCCCTCGAGCTGCGTCTTTTTGGCGCCGACACCGTAATTAAGCAGGGTTTCGATATAGGCCCGGTACGGATACATATTGGTCAACGGCGTCACGAGCGTGCCGTTCAGCGACACATCGACTTGACTGAATAGCGAATGCAGAACATTTTTGACCAGGGCCACGACGCTGCCGTCTACGAGATCGGTACCGTCCATTTGCACCACTTTGACTCGCGCGTACAGTCTAACGCACGCCAGGTCCAGATAGTCGTCTCCCGATCCCAGGACGAGGAATTCGATAGGGCCGCCCGCGTCGATGGCCGTCAGCGGCTGGTGATCGATCCACTTACCACTCTCGATGCTCGTCTTCGTCATCGGGACGCTGAACAGGTCCAGTTCGCTCTTTAGGCCCTCGCACGACTGTCGATGGAAGAACGCCATTCTAGTTGGCGAATATGTCGCTGGACGTCTGTTCCTTTCGACGACGTTTCTTCTTACTGGGCGTCGACGGTTTACCCGGCGGTTTTATATCGATCGCTTTTCGTTGTCGTCGTCGCTTTTTCGGCGGCGGCTGCTGCTGCTGCGTATTGAACAGTCCGTCGAGAAGGTCGGGGCCCGTCTCTTTCGCGCGTCGTTTTACCGACTGTTTCAAAGTTGGCTCCGAGGGGGTATGCTAAATGTGACACCCGGCGATAGACACAGCTTCATCCGGTTAGAAATGGGGCTGTACTCCAGGCGGGCCTTGACTTTATCGGTGCTCAGTCTCGTCAGTGTCTCGTTGATTTTGTGCATCAACTCGTAAGCGCTGTTGTAAAAGTCGTGAGTCATGTTGTCTTGCTGGTGAATTTCACTACCGTCCAAGGTGGTGTAAAGGCCCCCCTCCCCCGCCTTGCAAGCCAAGAAGAAGTACGCGTCCTCTTCTCTCACGTTGTACCAGGTATGCGGGTACTGTAGCCCCACAAGCCCGCATTCCCACTGCCCCGACAGGTCGATGCGTTGCGGTAGATTCGTGGTGTAGTGAGTCAACGTGTTTTCGGGGTGCGCTTTCATAGAGGCATTGCTCGGTAACGTCAGATAAAAGTCAGACGATGCCATCGCGTTTTATAGACGGACTCGGTAGTAGGTAACCGAGACAACTATTCAGCAGCGCCGTCCACAGGTTGGAGTCTCCCTGGCCGCGCGTTTGATTGTATATACTGACCACGATAACCGTACAGGACGACGATCTGACACAGGAAGATGATTTCGGCTTTAGGGCATTCGTTGCCGCAGATACGCCATGGAACGTGTTCGCGGACGTCGTCGTCGTCGACGGCATCGGTCGCGTCGACAACGGTTGTTACAACGGTGGACGTGGCGGCGGGGTCTTCGGTAGCAGTTGTCACCTCGTCGGTCATCGTCGCACGACTGACATCTGACTACCGAGGCGGTGCGTCTACTCTTTATAGTCCACGATCGCCTTGGCGTCGATCCAGCTGTTGAAGCAAGCCGGACAACCGCCCCATTTCACGAACACCTCCACACCGCCTCCCTTACGTCGCCGATGCTGTAGAACAGCCTCCATGCGATACAGTTTATCCTTCGGGACGGTTACTCGTTGCAGCTCCTGTTCTTAGAAGGTGCCGTCTAGTAGCGTTCCAGCGTCTTCCCTCAATCGGTAAACGGGAGGGTCGGACGGGTGCGTTTCTACGACGATGAAGAGCTCTTCGCTCCAGTTAGCTATGTACCCTTTCTTGAACCGACCCTTCGCCTTGCTGATGCGTACGCGTTCTCCCTCTCGCAGTTTCGGCTTGCCTCCTCCTCGACCCCCGCCGGCGTACAACCGCTGCCACACACTCTTCTGTTTCGCGGCGTTGACACTCGCCGGCGTCCTACCGATGCTTCGACGGTAGGCGTTGTTGTACGACCGCACGAAGTCCGGCAACGGCTCTACGTATCTGCGTCTGATGCTTCGTGAAGTACCTCCACATGCGGGTCTTTAGCGTCCGATTGAATCTTTCCACGACACTCGCTTTAGTCTCCTCGTTGTGTTTTACGAAATGGTGGACGCCGTGTTTCGTCAAAAGTTTATAAAAGGGTCTGTTGAGAAATTCCGTCCCCTTGTCTCTCTATAGCGCGTTCGGCGGTTGTTCCTGCTGCTGCAGCAGGCTCTCGAAGGCCGTAACGAGCGCCGGACCGGCTTTACTCTTCAACGGGACGCACCACGCCCTCTTCAAAAAGACATCGATTACCGTCAATAGGAACGTTATACTGGCCCTCCTCGGTCACCCCTTTCACCACGGACACGCGTACCGGTTGCCCGAGACGCCTCCATCGCATTGTAGCGACTCAGCAGTTGATTGTACGACGCCACCTTTTCTCGCTCGGATAAATCCGCTCGGTCTAGAATATTCTTCATGTCGCTGTCCAGGCTACTCATCACAAACGATGTGGTCGTGCTCGGTGGCTGGTCGATTAATGGGAGGAGACTCTCCACCAACCGAGGGTCTACCAACGCCATCTTCTTCGCGTGTTGCATCACCCGATAACCTGTCTGAGCAGCGGGAGAAGAACGGTGCTCGCTAACGGGGCTAGCAGCGCTGTCAGAAACCCGCCCGACCCGTTTGCAAGACCGACCGCTTCTGTTTGACGGAGACATTTTTCGAAGTAAACTTTCGCAGATGCTTCTTGTATTATGACAGTACTTTTTTATTTTTCGCTGACAATTTCACGTTCCCTTTCAATATGTTATTCACGCAGTCGCACAGACTACAGATGAAGTCGGGATGTTCGTTGGCGATTATGGCTTTTCTCAGCTTTATATTCTTACAGGCATTCAGCATCTGCAGACCTAAGATATGCTTCTTCACGCGCCCTGTCATCCTGACACCTTCCGACGAGTGACGTCCACGGTGACGCGTCCCTCTTTTTATACTCTCGGCACGTAAACGTACTGAACTCGATCGTCGGGAAAAATCGCCGTACGCAAGTGCATATTTTCCGATGTTTCCTGTTTCAGATCCACCAGGAGATAACCGTAGGCTGATGACGTGGCAGTTTTGAAAGCTTCCATCATGTATTTGATTCTACCAGGATACATCTGTTTTGCCAGGTGACCTACTTGTCCCGCGTCCCGGAGACTCTTGAATAGCACCATGTATTGCGCATTTAGGCTGATTGTGCGGTTTTCTTTTTGCTTTTGGAAAGAGATTCTGCAGAAGCTGTACGTCGGACGTGTTGCAGTGATGACTTTTTTTAGTGAACAAGGTCGTGACCCTACTATCGGTTTCCTCCATAAGGTCATCGAATACTAGAAACGTCCTTGTTTCCGCGTCTAAAATCTTTGGATCCGGTAAACCGTCTACGAATTCTATATCGGTTGTCATAGAGGCGTAGGCGGTTTGCCACTGGCCGTAACACCACAGACTTTTCTCCGGATGCGGGTCGATCATAGAAGAAGCAAACTGTAGTAGACGAGTAACGAAAGTAGTCTTACCGCAACCCGTAGGTCCAGCCACTATACACGTAAAATGATGCTTCAACGACGTGTCCATATTGACGACTGGCGCGCGGGAAACGAGCACTTTTTATTCGTTTCTTCTATTTTCACAACGCACCTCCATCAACAATTTGCCGAGCATATTTTGATCCTCTTTATTCCCGTGGGCGCTATCCCAAAAGGCTTCTTTTGACGGTACCCACTCCACCAATTCGGCGTCCGCGGTAGCCAATAGGGCGTCTTTCAACTTTTTCGACGCTCCGAACTTATTCATCAACAGGCTCTTCATACACTCGACCCTAACGGCATCCCATTCGGCTCCCGTTTTCGTTTTCCTGATTCCGTAACTTAGTCGCTTCGCTATATACGTCGACCACGACTGTTTGATGTACTCTGCGTTTTCTTCGTCTTCATTAAACATTGCTTTTCTAAACTGATAGGCGTGCTCGACGGATCTGATGCCCCGACCGTACGCCGCGACTCGACACGAACGACGACGAACCACCGAAACGTATAGGCTCCATTTCCGCTTAACGTTCTCTATACCACTGATCTAGAGACGCTACTGTCTACGTTATTATAACGCTGACTACTCATTCTTGCACTAGAGGCGCTACTGTCTACTTTATTTTAGCATTACGCATATTCACTAGAGGTCAGCACTATACAACTATACACTTAAATGTACCGCACTTACATGAACCCGCGGCGACTATAAAAAGGGGTCAACTGGCTATTAATCAAACTGTTTTTATACTTTTTTTATAAGTAGGATGTCAGCAAGCAATTAAGATAAGAGAATTTTTATAAGTAGATTTTTTATGACAGGCCACATTTCCCATCAGATATTTAAATATTTTGTAAAATGTAAAGGTATACCTTTGTGCGGACATGCCCCAAGGTACGGGGCAAAGCCGCACAGTGTGTGCGGTTATGCCCCATGTATGGCGTAGCAACAGTCTCCCAGAGCAGACTGTGAACTGTGTGTACGAGTATATTATTATAATAATGTGTATTGGTAGGTGTAACCTAGGGTCACGTACAATACTTTTTAGAACTGACAAGAAACACCAGAAAAATACAAATCAACATTTTTCATTAGAAAAGTGAAGAAAGTACAGTAATAAATAGGCCTTGAAACATAGCCCTCGTTTAAAAAAAACTATTTTCGGGAAGATTGATTAACAGTTATTTGGAAACATGCTCCTAAAGCAGCATGTTCTTGTAACAATCAAAGCAAAATTCGAAATGCAGCTTGTCAGACGGCTCCTAAACCAGCATGCTCTCGTAACAGGCAAAGTCAAATTCGAAACGCTACTTGTCAGCTGTGCGAGTTGTGTCACCAACTGTTGTTGGCTCTGGCAGCTTTGCGACAATGTCTTGCTCATCATGCCATGCCAGGTCTTTGGTTTCTGGCCAGCAGAAGGTGACAGCGTCGCTTTTATGCAAGTCATTACGCTTCAGGTAACTTGTCTGTACTTCATCTTCAAGCCTATCGACACGCACCACCTTTCCAGCATAGTACGATACCCGTTGTTTCTTAGCGAACTTGACAAGAATGTAGTCCCCCTTGTTGATTTCTGATCGACGGGCAACATGAACCAACGGTTCATTTTCCGAATCTTCCGAGTCAGGGTTACATTCAAGCATACCGTCATCTGTGTCACTGGGTGAAGAAGAAGCTTGCGCACGTACAACACGTGATTTCTTCACATCTTTTGAACCGACCGCTGTAACTAAGTATTTCTTCGCTTCTTGTTGCGGTTTAACCGGAAGTTTCTTTACTCCGGCTTCGAGCATGGCTTTGTAAGGACTAGTCGTCAGGATCACTGTTTTGCCGCACTGTCTTGATATTTTCTTGCCGCGCATTTGAAATCCCGTCGCGTGAGGGATCGGCAATATGTCTGACGGACTGACGTGTCCAACAAGAGGATGCCCACTTGTTGCTGCTGCAGGCGCCGTCGTTGCTCCACTCGCTCCTTGCCCACCAGTTGAGCCCTGATTAGGCGCTCTATCTGAGACAGGAAGAACCATTCCACTAGTTTCTCTTCGGCCAGACGCATTCGTATCGCAAACAATATCGGTCGGATGCGATCCGGCAAAGTCTGCATCACTGAAGATGGCAGGGTTGTATGGAACAATACCAGTCTTTCTAAATCCATTGACAGCTGTAATTGCGGTCGCTGCCTTGAGGTATGCCCCGCCGAACAACATGACGATCTGGTGGATGGTGACAACTCTCCCTGGATGAGAACGAAGCCAGATCCAGATGCTTCGTCGTAATATGAGCTCAGAGGCTTCATAAATGCGACGTCCAACGGCTGCAGCCTGTGAGTGCAGTGTGGCGGGAGGCAGATGATGTGCACGTTGTTTTGCCTGGCTAAGACAATTACCGCAATGTTTTTGGTGTGCGTCGCATGCCCGTCAAGAACAAGTAGTACCGGTTTGCTCTCGGTTGGCTTAGAAAAAGCGATGAAGTGGTGGAACCAATCTGTAAACAGATCTATTTGCATCCACCCACTTAGATGGCATGCAAATATACTCCCCGGGGTTTCACCGTCTATCAGCTCTGGCTTTCTGCGCACTCGCGGGAAAATCAACATGGGAGGCACATAGTTGCCTGCCGCGTTCATGGCGATGACTTCTGTTACAAGAGTTCCTCGGTCTGCCGATGTTAGACACCCAATTTGTTTCTTCCCGCAGCGGGCGAGTATTTTAGATGGTCTATCCTGTACTGTTGTAATACCTGTCTCGTCTACATTGTATACATCGCCTGGCTCAAACATATCGGCATCGATCAATTCGCCGTACAATGCATATAACTTATCTACATTGGTCTTATTAAAGCCCCGTGCTCGTGCCGCCGACGTAGCTTCCGGCGTTCGCAACGATAATTCCGGGTGCCGATACCGAAACGACATGAGCCAGTCACTTCCTGCCATTTCAGTTTGGTTGTTGAAGTTGTACGGAATGTTGTTCCACACGGCCATCTGGTAGGCGACATGCCGTACGTCATCTCTGCTCAGTCCAAGTAAGACCTCTTCCATACGGAGGATGTATAGACACACATTTCGCTTTCTTGTTCCTCAGAGAAGATGGTTATAAACCCCCCTGCAAAACTTTTTTTAGCGCCGGTTATGATTTTGTTCTTATTCTTTATGCGATCTCGCAGTGTTGACCAGTGCACTTTGAATTGTTTCGCAATCTGGCGATATCCAACGCCCCCCTTGTTCCACAGCTCAATAGCCAGTCGCATGTTTTCATCGCTCCATGACTGTTTGTTGGTTTTCCTCCTACAGCGTCTCACCATTGTGCACCTGAAGCAATCACGCCAGCTATTAGCCTAGATCAGTTGCAGTGTTATTTAACCTATATAGGCTACTATGTTATATATTAAATATAATTTGCCATCGTGGTTATGTACGCCTATGCGTAATTACATTGGTAATCGTAGACAACCCCGTGAAAGAAGAGAACGCGAGGCTGCAGATCATGACAACCCGAACATCGCTGATCGTAGACAACCCCGTCAAAGAAGACCGCCTCAGTACCTGAATGACTATTTTAAAGTAATGAGTGGAAAGTGGAAATTCTGAGACTGATCGTGTTTACAGATTGGTCGTAACGAAATGCTGATAATAACAAGTACCTCTTTATTTGGTAAACATTATCCAGATCACGTAAGCATAATAATTACAAAAGAAGAACTGTTGACCAAATGGACGTTAGAGATGAAAGTTGAGAAAACATGTTTCCAGTTTGAATAAGGGAGGGATGTGGTGTCTACTGTTAAAGACCGCTCCCCTCCTCGTGTAATTATGGCCTGATCCCTGGGCGGAAGCGGGGAGTAGAAATACAGAGTTAAAATTGGAAAGCACTTGTTTGTGTGAGTCTCTGTATTAATCAATGTTTAGATACGACACAATTGAATACAATACAATAGGTGTGGGAAAAAGCTTTTAATTTTGTCACGCTGCCTTTGTGTACCAATAATAAGAAACTCTGTTTTATCAGCATTTAACTTTAACTTTAATTTTACTTTAAGACCATTTCTGAGTTGATCTAAGGGGCAATTAGTATTAGGCGTAGATAAAGAAATGTAAATATGGATGTCATCTGCATAAAGATGATTATTTACATTATGACTGTTAATAACTAAGGTCAGTGGTGTTGTGTATATGGTGAAAAGAAATGGTGCTGATGAAAGACAATTCCCAATCTTCACTGATGCCTATGTGTTAGATATGACAAAAACAATTTAAAGCTATGCCGGATACATCATATCACACAGATTGATGATTTATGAGAATGGCGTGATCAATTGTATTAAAGGCAACATACAGATCTAGCAAGGCAAGCGCTGTTATTTTATTCATATTTAAAGTAACATCATTATGCACTTGTAATAAGGCAGTTTCCGTCGAATGAAGCTGTTTGTATGCAGATTGCAATTAATTAGACAAGCCATTTGATTTAATGTGAGATCCGAGGCAATTTGCTACAACTTTGTCATGTATCTTGGAAACGAAACAGAAATTAGAAACTGGTCTATAATTCTTAGGAAGATATGTCTTCTTGAAGAGGGGGTTTACATATGCATGTTTAAAATCGTCTGGAAAAATTCCCGAATTTAGTAGCAGATTTCGAATATTTCTAATTGTATCAAGTAGAGAGTTAAGACATGCTTTTACAGTATAGTTGGTAAAGGGTCAATAACGAACCATTTTGTAATAAAAACAGGCCTATTTTGTAATAAACCGATGTAATAGCAGTATGTAATAACATTGAGGCCCATTTTGTAATAATTTCAGGTGTGCACATTTTGTAAGAACATGCAGACTCATTTTGTAATAACAATAATAATCTTCATCATCACCATCATCGTCTTCGTCTTCATCATAATGTGCATCATCATCACCTCCTTCCTCATCATTTTTGTACATATTTGTAATAATCTTCACCACCATCTTCAACTTCTCCATAATCATAATAGTCACCTTCATATTCACCAACATTATTTAGCATCACCTACAGCTTTCTTTCCAATAGCCAGCTCTCTGTAGAGAATGCATTTTGGAAGTCTCCCATCTTCCATCCGATGCACGTGGCCGAGCAAGCGGATGTGTGAAATGAGTTCAGTCGATTCTCATGAGTGGATTACAACAACCAAAACTCACTGCCGTACAGAAATGTACTCAGCGCACCTTTGTGTGCTCCGCCAGCATTTGTTGTTCCAGACTCTCTTAATAAGCCGGGCGAGTGTCCTTCTGCTGATTTCTGCTTCTAAGAAGAGGTTGTCAGCAATGGTTGACCCGAGATAAATGAAGAAGTGGACGACCTCTAGTTCATGGTTGTTTATGGTGATGGCTGGGAGAGTCACCACATCCTGCCCCATGATGTTAGTCTTTCGCAAGCTGATTGTCAGCCCGAAATCCATGCATGCCTTTGCAAAGCGGTTCATTAGGTTTTGTAGCTCTCCCTCAGTATGCGTGATAACCACAGCATCATACGCAAACAAAAAATCTCTGACGAGGCCCAGGCGCACCTTGGTCTTCGCTTTTAGGCGGGACAAGTTGAATAGTTTTCTGTCAGATATCGGGTGCATGTATACTCCCTCTGTCGAAGATCCAAAGGCATGCTTCAACACCAGGGTAAAGAATATCCCAAAGAGGGTTGGGGCGAAGACGCATACCTGTCTGATGCCACTGGTAACGTTTAAAGTCTCGGAGGTAGAACCGTCGTACAGGGTTGTACCTCTCATATCATCGTGGAATGACCTGATTACGCTGCAGAGTTTACATATATACGTACAAAATTACCTACATATATAAAAAAGTTATATATATACATAGTGTCATACTTACATACATATACACATACATACATACATACATACATACATGCATGCATACATACATACATACACACATACATACACAGATACATACATACATACAAACAAACATTCGTACGTACATGCTTACATACATACATACTTAGTTGCCTACACACATTTATACATACACACATATGTACACACATTGATACATATATATATGACTACGTATATATGCACATAATTTCATACGTACATAGTTACATATATACGTCCATAGATTCACACGTATGTAAATGCTTACATACACATGTATCTAGTTACATACATGTATACGTACATACATACACACATTCATATATACCTATACACATACATATTTACATACATACATATATACACACATCCATAGTTACATGCATACATAAACACATGCATATATACGTACACACATACATATATACATATATAATTACATACATACATACATACATACATACATACACGCATAAATACGTATATACATATATGATGATGAATGTAAACATACATACATATATGCACACATACATACGTACATAGTTTCTTACATACATACATACATGCATACAAACAAAATTCATACATATATATACAACCACACATATATACATATATACATACATACAAATATACGTACGTACGTACATACATACATACATACATACATACATACATACCTATACACATACATATTTACATACATACATATATACACACATTCATAGTTACATGCATACATAAACACATGCATATATACGTACACACATACATATATACATATATAATTACATACATACATACATACATACATACACGCATAAATACGTATATACATATATGATGATGAATGTAAACATACATACATATATGCACACATACATACGTACATAGTTGCTTACATACATACATACATGCATACAAACAAAATACATACATATATATACAACCACACATATATACATATATACATACATACAAATATACGTACGTACGTACATACATACATACATACATACATACCTATACACATACATATTTACATACATACATATATACACACATTCATAGTTACATGCATACATAAACACATGCATATATACGTACACACATACATATATACATATATAATTACATACATACATACATACATACATACACGCATAAATACGTATATACATATATGATGATGAATGTAAACATACATACATATATGCACACATACATACGTACATAGTTGCTTACATACATACATACATGCATACAAACAAAATACATACATATATATACAACCACACATATATACATATATACATACATACAAATATACGTACGTACGTACGTACATACATACATACATACATACATACATACATACATACATACATGCATGCATACATACATGCATGCATGCATACATACATGCATACATACATACATACATACATACATACATACATACATACATACATACATACATACATACATACATACATACATACATACATACATACGTACATACACATACATAGTACATACATACATACGTACATAGTTATATATGTACATAGTTTCATATGTACGTACATACTTACATACATACGTACATCATTACATACATACATACATACATATATACATACACACACACACACACACACACACACACACACACACACACACACACACACACACACACACACACACACACACACACACACACACACATTTAACAAGATTTAATAAGATTGCCACCCAGAGAATTAACTTTAGGTGGCAGATGGACAAAGAAGCCCTTTGGCTTATCGAGAGTCCAACCCTTTTATTTTTGTGTATCCCGCCCTTCTGAGGTATGTGTCGATTTTGTTTTAAGCATATTCACGCTACTAGCACCCACACAATCAGAGGAAAATATGTTCCATTCATTTTCAGTCCTTTGTGAAAATTTCTTATATATAATCTATACTGCTCCATTGCTAATGTAACTTCATGTCCTCTAGTCCTTCCATCTTTCTTAACTGAGAAACAAATATTTCTATCAATATTTTCATAACCATTTATTATTTTAAACACTTCTATCTTATCTCCTCTCTATCTCCTGGTCTTTAGTGTTGTTAAACCACATTCTTTTAGGCGAATTTCATAACTAAGATCCCTCAGTTTTGGTATCATTTTAGTCGCTCTCCTATGTACCCTTTCTAGCATATCTATGTCCTTCTTGCGATATGGCCTCCACGCTTGTATACAATATTCTAAATGAGGCCTCACTATTGTTTTGTACAGCGGTATTATTAGTTCCAATGATTTGATTTCCCTTTGAAGCTGCAATTCCGCGCTGCTCTGAAACCTTCATATCAGCACTAATGGTTAACCCTAAGTCCTTTTCTTTTACAGTAGTACTCAGCACAGTACCCAGCATTGTGTATTCTACCTCTTCGTTCCAATGTCCTGTCTGCATTTACATTTCCCAAAATTGAACAGCATTTGCCACTTTTCAGACCATTTGATCAACCTGTCAAGATCATCTTGTAAATGCTGTCTATCTCCATCACTTTTAATCCTTCTAAACACTTTTGTATCATCCGCAAATGTCAAAACCTTGCTTGTTATTTCATCATCCAAATCGTTGATATATATTAAGAATAATATAGGTCCTAGTACTGATCCCTGTGGTACCCCACTCAATACCGATTTCCAGTTTGAAGCCTCCCCATCCACTACTACCCGTTGTCTTCTGTCAATCAGCCATTTTACTATCCAGTTTATTATACCATTTCCTATGCCGTGGACCTTTAGTTTAAGCAGTAATATTTGATGTGGTACTTTGTCGAAAGCTTTTTGAAAATCTAAATAGACGATATCTACTGGTGATCCCTCATCTACCCACTTAGTGATGTCTTCCAAAAAACATAACATATTTGTTAAGCATGACCTCGCTTTTAAAAACCCATGTTGAGATGGGTTTATCAAGTTATGTTTAACAAAATAATCCACCATGTGATCTTTAATTAGACGTTCTAATAATTTGCAAATCACTGATGTTAAACTCACTGGTCTATAGTTCTCTGACTTGTTTCTCGAACGTTTTTTTAAATTACGGTATAATGTTGGCCTCTTTCCATTCTAAAGGAACCACTCCCTCTTCTAATGACAAATTGAAAACTGTTGCAAGCGGTACACTAATTTGTTCTACAATTTCCAATAGTTTGGGCGGAATCCCATCCACTCCAGATGATTTATTATCATTCATAGCCCTTATTTTCTTAACTACCATTTCCGGGGTTACAATTAACTGTCCTAAATAGTCTGAATCTGCCCCTTGAACTTAGCCTCTGGTACTGGCAGTGAACTAATATCTTCCATGGTAAACACTGAGCTAAAATACTCATTCAGGTCTTCTGCCATTAAGAATCCCTCAGATATTATACTTCCAGCCCTATCTTCTAGAGGACCGACCTTATCCTGAACTTTCTGTTTGCTTCGAACATACGATTAAACACTCATGCTGTCATGTTTTATATTGGTAGCTAATTGTTGTTCATAGCTTCTCTTTCAATTTCTAAATTCAGCTGTAACTTGGTTAAGCGCTTCTTTATAAATGTTGTAGTCTTCATCATCTCCAGTACTTCTATATGACTTCCACATCATTTATTTATACTTAATTTTTGTAATGGCTTCTTTCGATAAGTGTTTCTTTTTATACCTTTTCCCTTGTTTTTTGAAGGGTACAAATTTATCGACTATGCACTTAATTTCCCTCTTTAATATATTCCAGCATTCTGTTGCTGTCTTATTTTTCAGTGTGTTATTCCCGTCTATCTTTGCTAAATATTTCCTCATGTCCTTATACCTTCCTTTGTGGAAATTTCTCCTATACTGCTTTTTACTATTCCTTTCTGATGTTACTTTGACGGTAAAATGTATCTGGTTTTGATCACTACTCCCCAGTGGGTCACATATTTTGACATTGTCAACTAATTCATTCTGTGAGGATAAAACTTGTCTAACACATTCTCACCCCTGGTTGGTTCTAGCACATGATTGGAAAGGAATGTATCTTGAACTAAAACTAAAAACTTGTGGTCCTCACTCCCCATACTCTGTAGAGATTTCCATTGTATGTGCTCATAGTTAAAATCCCCCATAATAATACAGTCCCGTTTGCTTACTTCCCTTACAGCGTTTTGTATTTTTTTCATTCTCTTCTATGCATATGTTTGGACTTCGATAAACTAACCCAACTGTTAACGTTGAGTTTCCTGTAACTATGTTACACCAAACAGCTTCTTCGCAATCTGCTTCTCTTTCTAATTTTATTTCATAAGCCTGGATAGATTCTTTAATATATAAAATAACTCCACCTCCCTTTCTTCCTATTCTATCTTTCCTAAACATTACATATCCTGTCAGTCCCAATTCGGCATCTGATATATCGGTGGTGGTCCAGGATTCGGTTATACCCATTATGTGAGGGTCAATATCTTTTATCATAATGTTTAGTTCATTTCTTTTGTTTACTATACTCTTTTAAACAAACATATTTATATCAAGCTTCAGAAGAGTTTTCCAGTCTGTTATTTGCTTATTTATTTGTGCTGTCTTTATCTGTGCCTCCAGTTTCAGGCTTCTCTGTGAGTCCCCCTGCGAATCTAGTTTAAATAGTTGCAACCTGTCCCACCGTCAACAGATCGCAGCAGGTTCTCTGAGAAAACTGCTGCCCCCTTTCCACTAAGATGGAGGCCATCTCTCATGTACATATCTTCCCTCCCAACAAAGTATCCCCATAAATCTGTGAATCCCACCATCCCTTCTTCACATATCTGCTCAACTAGTGCGTTGATCGCCATCCTCTTGCAGTTTCAATACGTTGCCCCCCTTCCTCCCATTACTGGCAACATTCCTGAGAGAATAATCTGTCCAACTCTTGTCTTCTTTAGCTTCCTCACTAACTATCTTCTGTACTATCCCAGTTGTTCCTTTCCTGTCTGCATTATTTGTTCCTACGTGTACTAGTATAGACTCTCCTTTGCCATGCCCCAATACCTTCTCTACCCTTTCAGTCACATGTTCTATCCTAGCCCCCGGTAGGCAAACAACGACGTCCTTCCCCTCTCTAAGTGTCTTGTCCGTCTTTCTCATAATAGGGTCGCCCATAAACACTCTCTCTTTCCTCATTGCCCCCTCAATCACTGCCTCAGAGTAGCTCCTTCTCCGGTTTGCATTTCTCTGGTTGTTGTCTTTTCCCTTTGCCGTCTTTTCTTCTGTCACATTCTCTTCCAATACATTTTTTCCTGTCGCTTTTTCTCTTGTCACCTTTCCTCCTGTCATCGTCCCTTTTATTGACTTCTCTTCTATCACATTTGCTCTCACTTCCTTTCGTCCCTTCATCTTTCCTCCCATCTCATTTTCTTCTTTCCTCTCCCGTCCCATCTTCCCTCCCTCCTTCTCTACGGTCACTTTCTCCCCTGTCACCTTCACGCTTGTCATGTTTTCTGTCGTCGATTTTCCAATTTCTTCCCATCCAATCACCTTCCCTCCTCTCAATCTCCGTTCCACAATCTTCTTGCCACTGCTATTCTCCTTCAGTCTTGCAGTATTCCCACCTCTCTCCCTGTCGTCTCTCTCCATTCCACCTGTCTCCTTGCTAATTCCCATCTCCATCTCCTGTCAACCTAACTATCTCCTTCTGCAGACACTCCGCCTTCCAACACCCCATGTACTGGAACGTGAATCCCTCCTCCGTGGTTTCTGCCCATGAGTTCCCACAGCCGGACAACGCAAAATCTACCCAGCTTTGGCAGTGATCGCACACCAAGTGTCGCTTTGACTTGACTTGCCGCTTGCAAGGCGCCATATCACTATCGGAATTTATTTAATAACTTTACTAATTTAGTCTTTATATAGACTGTTTCCTGTGTACTACAGCACACTTTATGTTACATATTTTAATTACACAGCTGACTATCTATCCTATCACGAACGCTAACATTACCGGTAGTGACCTAGTTTAAATACAATCAATTACGTTACGTTAGGCTGCTTTATTTATTTATGTTACGCCGCGCCCTAGTGAATACGTAGGACACTATCTACTTAAACAATCTGGAGTTCGCCCGACTATCGCCATTGCTTAATTTGAACAACAATGCTACTTAATCAAAATATCTAGCAAGTCCTGGCTTACATAGATATTATCTTACGTAAGTAGTTTTATGGTTGTTACTTTATCTCCTATATATTCTACCACATAATCAGGTTTGTTAAATCTATCTTGTTTACAACTTATCGAAGGCTAAGTTACCCTATTATCAGTCGCTATTCTAAATTGTTCTAAAATACTTTAACTAACTAACTTTAAGCATAACTGCTACTCAATATATATTTACTGCAACTTTACGAATGATATTAAGGCAAGAATAATACTTATCAATCAGTAATTCCACTTGTTTATCAACTTTTCTGCACCACCAATTTCTATCTCCGCCAAATATAGCCACATACATAGTACATACATACATAGTACATGTATATGTCTAACACACACATACATACGTAGATAGCTGTACATAGTTACATATGTACGTATATACTTACGTACATACGTACACCATTACATCTCACATAGTTACATATAAACGTACATAATTTCATAAGTACATAAATGCTTACATACATGTTTCCGTTTCTGAAAATTCGATCTTTATTTTAGTTCTGCCCGAGTTTGGTCTGATAGCAGACTCGTGGAAGATTTGCCGACCGTTATGATCGCTAACTACATGTACAATCGCCCATAAATGATCTTCCAAATCATGACGTTTTTACTGCATGAAACAGCGTAACAAATCACATTGCATTTGACGAACACCAAAATTATCACCAATATGGGCACGATCGGGTTGGAATATCTTCCCTGCCGTGCTAAAAATTATCCACATGGGCAAAAGATGCTGGATTGTTCACAGAAGATTAGCTTTGCATTTGACGAACATAAATTGCTCAAACAGTTTATCACAAATACGGGCACGATCGTGGCGGAATATATTCCCTGTTGTACTAAAAAGTCGCTCCACAGAGGCTGAAGATGCGGGAATGCTCAGGAAGCGACGGCAAACCGATGCCAACTCAGGGGGTCTATGCTCGTTGTCTTTCCTGTACACCAGAGGGTTACTGTCTATGTCTATACACTGTTGGCTAAAGAAGGTTGTCACTTCTGAATCGGGAACAACGTCCGCTGACACAGTGGACGTTCATGACAGAAAACAGAGACGTGCGAACCCACTTCCGTGGTGGTTGTCCACCGCCGACGTTTGGTAATAGTTCAGTCATGTCAGTCTTCACTTGTCTCGCCTCGTGATGATAAACTCTTAGCGTTTTCTTCATCGTATAGGAATGTCCTTCTTCTTCTTCTTCTTCTTCTTCCATGTGCCATGTCTGTCACAGGCGTTGGCGATCATGGCCCTCCATACCGCACGGTCGTGTGTAGTTTGTAGCTGTTCTGTTGTGCTCCTTCCACACCATGTTGAGAGACTATCTATTATTTTTATTCTCTGGCGTCTTCTGGATCTTTTTCCTTCTATCTTTCCTGTTGTTACTATTTGTTCTAACTTTTTCTTTCTCATGACATGGCCTATAAATCGTGCTTGTTGTGTTCTAACTTTGTTGATGATCTTTCTTTTTGATTTGGCTGTCCTAAGGATGACTTCATTGCTTTGCTTTGCAGTCCATGGCACTCGCAGCATTCTTCTTAAGAACCACATTTCAGTGGCTTCTATGCTTTTTTGTGATCTTTTGGTTATTGTCCAGGATTCACATCCATATAGCAATATGGGATCTATGTAACATTGCAGTACACGTTTTCTCACTTCAATTGATATATTTTTATTTGTTAAAATGTTTTTCATGTGGTGAAAAGCTGTTTTGGCTTGAACTGATCCCAGATAGTTAAACGTTCGGACTTGCTTCAAAACAGTGCCATATGCTATCACGTTGCATGTTGGAGTGTAATTTTTCTTTGAGATGACCATGATGTCTGTTTTCTTTTTGTTCAGGGACAGACCTTTTTTCTCACTTTCCCTTATTACTGTATCTATCATCTGTTGTAGATCTATTTCGTTCTCAGCAATCAGTACCGTGTCGTCTGCATATTGTAAATAGTTCATGTAGTATCCCCCTACTTGAATGCCTGGCATATCTTCTAATGTGCGTAAGGTAATCTCACTGTATAGTGAAAAGAGATCGGGTGATAGAACACACCATTGTCTTACACCACGTTTTATTTCTTGAAATTTAATGATGTCATTTTCTATTCGTATTGCTGCTGTTTGTTCCCAGTACAGATTTCTCACAACTCTCAGATCTTTCCCATCAATGTTCAAACTTTCCAGCATTGATATGATTTCTTCATGACGAACTCTGTCAAATGCCTTTGTGTAATCAATAAAACATACATACAGATATTTCTGCACTTCCAGTGCTCTCTCAATCAGTGTTCGTAGGATGTATATTGCATTACTTGTACCTTTATCTTCTACAAATCCACATTGTTCTTCAGCAATTTCCGCCTTTATTTTGTTTCTCATTCTGGTCATAATAATTTTAAGCAACATCTTGGTGAAGAGACTCATGATACTAATTGTACGGTGTAGTTCACATTCAATCGCACCTGGTTTCTTTGGTATTGCTACAAAAATGGATCTGGATAAATCAGTTGGGATTCGTCATATATTTTGTTCAAGAAGTATGTTACTATATCAATACCAAATTCCTCTAAACACTCAATCATTTCAATGGTAATATTATCTGGTCCAGCAGCTTTTCCCTTTTTCATTGATCTGATGGCTTTTCGAACCTCGTCCTTCAATAAAGGAGGACCATCAAAGTTCTTCTTAATTGATGGTCTTTCACCCCTTTCATCGTCGTACAGTTCACCAATATATTATGACCATCTCTCGAGTATTTTGTCTTTGTCCATTATTATGTTTCCTTCTTTAGATGTCAGGCAACCTGTAGCTGAGCATGTTCTTTTCCCTGTGATTTCTCTTATTCTAGCATGCATGAATTTTGTGTCATGCTTATTCTTCTGTTCAATTTCTTTGTATTGTTCATTAAGCCATTCCTCTTTCGCTAGATTACATTTGGCCGTTATATCCTTGTTCATTGCTACATATGCATCATGATTTTGCTTAATTTTCCTCCTTTCATCCATCAACTTTAGAATATCGTCAGTCATCCATTTTTTCTTTGCTTTTCTGCATTGCCTAGGAATAGTTTCTTCTGCAGCCTGTGTTATTGATTCCTCCATTTGTTCCCATTGGTCGTCCACATCTTGAATGTCATTCAGAACGTTGAAACTGTTTTGTACTGCTACATTGAATTTATCTTTGATCGCTGAATCTGATTTTAGTATATTCTTGTCTAGTTTCAGGTTCCTTGTTGCTCTTTTCCTTTTCTTCAGTTTCAGTCGGAACTTGGCTCGCACTGGCACAAGGTCGGAATCGCAGTCTGCCCCGGGAAAGGTTTTTGCCACCAGTAGGGCATTTCTAAATCTTTTACTGACCAAGATATAGTCAATTTGGTTCCGTGTACGGTCTCCTGGACTTTTCCAAGTCCAAAGTTTTCTTGGGTGTTGTTGGAACCAGGTGTTTCCTACAATCATGTCATGAGATTTTGCCCACGCTGTTAGTTTATCTCCTCTCTCATTTCTGCTCCCCAGGCTATATGTTCCAACTATGTCTTCGCATCTTCCCTCACCAACTTTAGCATTAAAGTCTCCCATAACTATTACAATCTCCTGTGATTTGTAATGTGATTTTGCTAATTCAAGATCATTATAAAATGTCTCGTGCTCTTCATCAGATTTGTCTGCGGTTGGTGCATACACTTGTCTGATGTTAATGTTAAATGGTTTGCCACTGATTTTCACCAAGAGGATGCGATCCGATATGGTCCAGTATCCTAGTAAGCATTTTGCTCTTTCTTCATCCAACATAATTCCAACTCCTCTTTCATGTTTATCGCCTCCTGATATCATCAGTCCTGCCCCTGTCCATCTAACTTCACACATTCCCATTATATTTATCCTCAGTCTTGTCGCTTCTTGTTTTATGTTTTCTAGTTTTCCTTTCTGATATAGAGTTCTTACATTCCATGTAGCAATATTCAAAATCTCTCTGTTGCACACAGTAGCTGGATGACGATCTGGCGTCACCTGTCGCACATGACTATCCCTACCGAGCGAGGTGGTCCTGTCAGAACTGTCAGAACAACCGTTCACGCTGTTAACGTTATCTTCTGTGGTTTTGTGGGTCACGATTGTCTTGGGAAAGATACAGCAGTGGTTTCCCATTGCCTTCTGCCAGTTTTTGATTTGGTTTACTCCAAAGAACAGTAGCTCGTACTGAGCTGTGCTCGCCGTCGTTGTCCATACAACTGGATCTTCCGCCGCCGGAACTGAATGTCCACCGCCGCTATTATTTATTTGAATATTGCTTAGTTTTTTCATGATAAAAAGTATATAAAGTCTTCCATGTTACTTGATAACACGTTTATAGTATAGTAGTTAGTTTGCTATGATTAAAAAAAATATATTTTGTTTAAAAAAAGATAAAAGTCGGTCACCGGAAGTGAGACAGCAGTCGCTAGGGGCCCCTCACTAACCGGAACTGAGTCAGCATTTTTACTCCCTAATTTTATCCACACCGATTTACGGTGCCAAACATCGAATGACATTCGCATTCGTTAACGAGCCTGCTACGAACATAGTTACATACTTACGTACATGTATGTATGTACTCGACGCAAGATGGCTGTCGTGGTCTAAGTCGCGTACTATTCGTGGGAGAATAAAAAAGAGGAACATGCCACCAAAACGTAAAACTTCCAGTGTTACTGATAGCGATGTACAAGACACTGGTGTGATGCTGTTGAAATTCGTGGAATTGCTGAATGATGACGCTGTGCTACGAAAACTGAGATTAGCGTTGTATTTTCAAGCGCTGGCCGATAAGATCGACATCTTCGTGAAGACAATCGCTGACCTAAACTCGAAGCTCGAAACCAAAAAGCGCAGATTTGCCGCCCTCGATGAAAAAGCTGATCATCTCGAATGTGAGTGCGATATCATTGAACAATACTCCCGACGATGTAACTTAAGGTTCCACGGATTCCCTGAAACTGGGGAGGGAGGAACACTACTGCCAAAGTAGTGGAAATCATAAATGATAAAATGGCAGTGACCCCCGAGTAACACAAGAGGACATTGTAATTAGTCATAGGTTTGGCAAAAGGGCAGCAACCGGCGATCGACATCATGTAGTCATAGTGCGACTCAAGAGAGTTAACGTGCGTGACGAAGTCATATGGGCTAGAAGTCGTTTGTGCAACAGCGTCAGTGAAAACCAACTCTAAATCTACGTCAACGAAGACTTGACGCAGCGCTGCCCTTCTCTGTCTAACGCTACAAGGCAGTATAAACATGCGAAGAAAACAGCTGATTGCTGGACCTCTATTGGGAAAGTGGTAATCATGGCATTGGCTAACACGATCAGGGTCATCCACACGCAGGCGGATATGAACATTTTACGTTGAGCACGTGGCCTGCGACCACGAGACGGTGCAACGTAAGTCTCCTGAGCGAGACGTGATTTACACATCGATGACAATAAAAGAGAGATAAGTCTTCAATACAGACACTGTAGACTCCTGGATAATATAATTATATATCAGTTAATATTATCATTAATTGTTTTATTCTTTCTAGTTTTATCTTTCTCTACAAGCTGGTTTGACGTAAACGTATGACGTCGACTTCTGCATATAATGTTAAACGTAACTGTATTTTCTACATTGAATCAGAGATTACATGCAAATGTTGTTGCAGTGACATCAGGGATATTTTGAATATTCCTAATATCTATGGTAACATTCCTAGTTAGTTAGTTAGTTACCACACGCTGAACAATCAATCTAGTTTAATTGCTCTAAATTACTAATGTTTGTTGTACTCTTGACATGCAATTTCTACGTGTACGTGATATTTAGTAAGATAATATTTAGTCTTAGGAACTTCCCAGAAATATTAGCTCTATGTGGACTACTGCACATCCCGTTAATCTGAAACTGTAAATTGTTTTGTTTTCTTATGAAAAGGTATATTTTTATTTTTTATGTTAAATGCTATTTATGTTGTTTTGTATATTTGTTATTTCAAAAAGTTATACAGGTAATATATAAATACTTCTGTATTTAATGTATACTAATCAACAAAAGAAAGTTATAGTTCTCTTAAATTGATATTATTATGATATGTGGCTCCCAAAGATTTTGGTATCAAAGGATGCAGTGATCAAATATGGATTAAATGAATGCAACCAAGCAGCCTTTACACCATTATCTGCACAACCAGAATGGGGTATGTACAGGGGGGTTTGGTCCCCAAAGTAGTACTTTTTGCTTTTTGTACACTAGGGATAAAACACTCAGAATGGACTTTGAAATCATGTTATTGCATACATTACATCAATAACGAGTGGGCCCACCAGCTGCAGCAATACACGACTCACATCTACATCGCCTACTATTTACCAAGCGCTGTACACTGTCTTGAGGCAACCTGTCCAGTGTACTCTGAGCATGCAGACGCATATGAACCGCTCTGCCCAACTGATCCCATAAGTGCTCAATAGGATTCAAGACAGGCAAGCATGCTGGCCATTCCATCCTCGTGATCTGCTCCTGCTGCAGGTAGGTATCAACGATCCTGGCACGGTGTGGTCGGGCATTATTGTCCTGGAATAGTGCACCTTGACCCATGTTTCGCATGAAGGGAACAACGACTGGACTCAAGATTTCACCAATGTAGCGAAATGAATTGAGGTTGCCATCAATAATAACCAGTTAGGTCTTGCCACGTAATGTTATGCCACCCCATACCATCACGCTGTCACCATGAAAGGCTTTCTTTGGAAGTCACACTTTTATTCTGTCATCGTTTTCTTCAACCAAAATCGCGATTCATCAGAGAACAGTACGTTCTCCCACTGATTCATGTTCCATCGACGTCTGTGACGACACCAAATCAATCGCTGACGTCCGTGTTCCGCGTTCATGTCAGGCACTATTGCTGGAAGGCGAGCCCTAAGACCTGCACGATGGAAGCGGCGGCGCACTGTCTGCGTGCTGATACATTGGCGTCCAGGCTATCTTGCCTCGTCTTGTATGGTGGTAACAGTCACGTACCGTCACCTGGCTGCTATAGTCTCTATACGCCGCTCAGTGGCAGCAGTTATTACACGAGGTCTGCCAGATCTTGCCCTGCCTCGCACGTCGTCGGTGTCCTGGTACTGCCTTTGCAGTTTACTTATGGTTGCTTGTGAAACTCCAAATGTGGCTGCAACCACATTTTGGCGTCCACCAGCCTGCCTGCCCTACCACGCTCTAAACAGGACAGACTTGGCATGATTGTGATCACACAGATTATTCCAGAGCAATGTCTCCCTGACCAGTACTGATGAATCGACATTACGAACCATTGTGTAAATTTTTGCACACATGTTCATGTTTCGCATGAGTAATCCCATTCAATGATGGAACTTCATGATCCAGTGGCAGTGTTCAAAGGATCAGTAACACCAGTTTTTAACAAATGACTGCAGATGTTGTGAAAGTGCCAGTTTGGGGACCAGACCCCCTGTACATACCCCATTCTGGTCGAGCAGATAATGGTGTAAATGCTGCATGGTTGCATTCATTTTATACAAATTTGATCACTGCATCCTATAATACCAAATATCTTGGAGTGCGATCCGCACATATTATAATATGTGCCATTTAAGATAAATGTAACATATATATATATTTTTTTTTATTTATTTTTTATTTATTTTTTATTGTCAGTAAAATGGATTGACAAATATGATGTTTAATTTTAAATGAAAGCACTGTGTAAGTTATTGCACACGATGTAAATCAGTAGCTTCTTCACAGAATCCTTGTTTTTGTGCAATGTAAACCTTTAGTCATATTACTATATGCATAGAAATAACCTTCATGTATGTATATGTATGTGTGAGTTTATATGTGTATAATTATATCTTATCATATACAAAATGAATAATCAAGCATAATACTTAACTCGAATGTATTGCACTATGTTTTACTTCTGTACTTTATGTAAACATAAACTTGTTACTGGTGTAACTAAATACATGTACCGGTATTCGTTCTGTTGCTATGAAATGCATTAGTATGTTACTACAGATATTCAGGTAATGTGGCTTGTAAAACCGTTTAAATACTGTATGCTCTACACCTCTGCCATGACAAGGTCTTGTTGCATTCATTATGCAAATCATCTTTCTTATTTTATGTTATTTTTTTACATACAAAACTACAAGATGTCTATGTCAAGCTGTTTGCACTAACATTCAGTGCATTACGTTATTAAAAAATACAAAATTAATTAAAAAAAATTTAACACTCACCAATATAAATATAATAACAAAAACATGCGATAAATGCCAAATTATAAAAAAACATGACATTAGACGAAACGTTCCTCTCCTATTTAGGAGGTATTAATAATAATGACTTAATTAACATCTTAGACACAAATGATACTGAAAATTATGAACCTCAGCTAATACGTCGGTCATCCTATTATGACTTTGACAAGTTTAGCAAACTTACTCAGACAAACACTACACGTATTAGTATCTTAAACACAAACATTCAATCAATAAATTCTAAATTTAACGAACTGGAGGCTTTTGTAGAAGAGCTAAGTAGTAACAAATTTAAATTTAATGTCATTTGCTTATAAGAAATATGGTTATGGCTGTTAAGCTCAAAGTAAAACATGTAGTAACAAAGGAGGGCTAATAATATATGTCGACAACAAATATAGATCAGAGGTCAAATTAAATCTAAACATGTACGAACACTGGGAAGGGATGATAGTCCAAATAAATGTGGTAGTCTATCTAATAATCATAGGAAACATATATATACTTCCACGAACATCTCATGGTAACTTAAATGCTTTTATGAAGGAATCTACTTCTATAATATCATCATTCGAAAACAACTGTAATAACAATCTCATTGTCGCAGGGTATTTTAATATAAATTTGTTCAAATTAAATGAAGATGATATTTTGACACCTTGATATCATACAGCCTTTACCCGCAAATTACTCTTCCTACCAGATTTACTAGAACAAATGGTACTTTAATAGAACATTTCTTTTGTAAACTTAATAAATCTATATTGGAAAATACTGCAAGGATTTTTAATCAAAACAAAAGAGAGAACCTCCACCTAAATAAATATTTTAAATGAAGAGGCAATGCATAAAGTTAAATCATATGAGATTTATAACAAGCTAAATAAAAATCAGAATGCAGACACAACTTTAAATTACGATATAATTGATTTTTCGGGCAAAAACAAGCACGTGCGAACTAAGCTGGTGAAATTTAATAAATATAAACATAAAAGATCAACATGGATCACACAAGGATTGCTAAAATGTATTCAATATCGAGACAAACTTTATAAACAATTAAAACTGACACCACCAAATTCGCCAAACTAGAAGATATTAATATTATCATAAAAACGTTAATTAAAGAAAAATATTCATGCAGCCCAACAAATGTATTTTGAACAAAGATTTAATCGATTTAAATATATAAAAATTCCTGGACAATTATTAATGAATTTCTTTTTTTTAAATCGTACAAATCAAAGACTTATTGTTTTTTTTAAAGAAAATGGTACAAAAATGATTGATAAAGAGGATGTTGCAAAAAAAATTAATATTTATTTTACAAATATAGGTCAGATCATTGCATAAGGTATTATATATAAAGGTAACAAACATTATAGTTATTATTTAAATAAAAATGTAAATTCTGTATTTTCTTTTGAGAGTGTTAATGAAGAAATTGGTAGGAAAACTATTAATAATCTTCCCAGAAAAACAGCTATGGATTTATTGGCATTTCTTCAAAATGGCTAAAAATAATTTAACATGCAATTGTAAAATAATTAACGCTGTTAATAAACTAAGTTTTAAACACTGGGATATTCCCAACTAAACATTACAAAAGTTATGACTATATTTAAGAAAGATGATCCATCTTTTTATTTTATTATTATTATTCCTACAATTTCTTTGTAATAAAAAAATTATTTGTATTCAATTATATTCATATTTCAATGACATGAAGCTTTTATTTGATAATTTAATGGTTTTAGAGCTAAATATTCAACGGAATTTGCTGCGCTTGAGCTAATAGATAGAATTATAACTCAAACGGATAACAATGATGAACCAGTCTTGACCTTTCTAAGGCTTTTGATACTATTGACCAGAACATTTTACTTAACAAATTAACACACTATCGACTAAATGGCTCAACTTTGCAGTTATTCAAAAGTTACTTATAAAACAGAAAACAATATATTGAAATTGAACAAATAAATTAAGATATTTCACCAATAACAATCGGCATCCCACAAGGTTTAATCCTTGGACCACTATTATTTATCATTTACATAAATTATTTATCACAAGCTAATCAATTATTTAATTTTATTATGTACGCTGGTAACACAACATTATCTAGCTAAATGATATAAATATTGAAAGAGTATATGAATTTAACTTTCTATGATTCACTAACCTAAACTGGAAAAAACACTAAGAAAATCTCAAATAAGTGCTCCAAAGCAATTGACATATTAAACAGAGTAAAACATGTATTACCTTTAGATATCAACGTGTTGTTATATAACACCTTAATATTATCACATATTAATTATTGTATCATGATTTGGGGATATCATAAATATATTTAATAAAAAAAAAAAGCTGTGCGAATAATAACCTTAAATAAATATAACTCACACACGGAACCACTTTTTAAAAACTTAAACTACTAAAAGTAGAAGTCATGTTAAAATTGCAAGCATTATAATTTACAGTCATAAAATATTACCTCCTTAAATGCTTAACTGGCAAATTATACCAACTATAAACATACGTAATTATAATATTCGTAATAAAATACTATACATACTTTTACATAATGAATTTGCAATGAAATGTCTCAAGTTCAGCCTACTACATCCTATAAATGACACCCCCGATATAACCAAACACAAAATATACATTCACAGTTTGCGAGGCCTCTCTTTAAAAAAAAAAAAAAACATCTTTGTTATACAAATATAATGATATATGCACTCTATCAAACTGCTACACATGTCAAAAAAATCAATAAATACAATACATTTGATGCTAGTTTCAGATGATCAGCATACAACCAAACCTTGAAAAAGGACAATATATGATTATTTTTTACATACGTTAAAATAGTATTTATGCAATTTGAGGTGAAGATGCCTATAAATGTTTTGTTCAATGATAGCCTGCCAACGGTACGAATTACGTAAACACTTACCCGGGCTCAAAACGAGGCCGAACTGGAACCGCTGCCTTTGTGTTGGAATTCAACTGCGTAACACGTCTTTCTTTTTCAACACAAAGGAAGATTAAATTCATCAGCGATTTCAAGGTTAGTATTGTTCCAAGTTGTGTATATTCTGCTTAGACTTCTGTCTATAGTATATCTGAGTGATACGCAATGTTTCGCTGATTGCTACTTTTCCTTTATTCGCCGCCATTTTTTTTTCTAACGTCCGCTATGGATAGCCCCCCGGGTCTGTTAGTTATCGGCCATAGTTTTTTGTTAAGAGGTTACACGTGTCGTTATTTCTTCGAGGGGGTACGGCACAAGTTGTTGGGGCGGATTTAGTGGATTCTGTCCAATTTGCCAGTGTTTTTTATCACAGTGTGGGTGGCCTTCGTGTGAACAGTATAAACTATAATGGCCGAATTGCCGCTGTTTCGAGAGCTCGGGCCACGAGCGGTGATTATTGATATCGGCACTAATGACCTGTCCAGTGCCAGAGTTGATCCCTGTCAACTTGCTTCCCGTATTGTCGACCTCGCCCAGCTGGTGTGGGAGGTGGTCCTGGGCCAAGTCATCCGCGCGTTGTCGTGCGCCCGATCGGGCGCCGGTGGTACACTACGCGCGATGATTTTAACGACGCTCGGTGTGTCGTTAATCGCGCCTTAGAAGTTAGATGACTTGACTTCGAACCTACCCCATATTTATTATTGGCGACACCGAGGCATGCACACCAACTGGGAGCCATATTTGGCACCTTTGGAGTCCACCTCAATGACCTTGGGATGCGCAAATATGTGCGCTCCATTCGTGGGGCTGCCATATATGTTGCCAAACAGTGGTAAACGTATCATGTCTCTCCCCACCCTCCTGCATTTCCTAACTGTTACGACACTATTATTATATTCTAACTGGGTAGCTATAATTATTCAGTTTGGCATGTCAGGAAATTGAATCCATTTAGGTCACTCATTCTGGTCCAAGTTTAATGCTAGGAATTGTATGTTGGCTACAGTATGACTGGCTTTCATGCAACTTCTCGCTGCTGCCACATCACACAGTAACACATGCAAATTTCTATGTCGGGCGATTCTCCTCGACAGCCATTTATTGACTGCTATATTCACGATTTTGTGTTGATTTATTGTTATACCCAGGTCTATTGGACGGTCTGTGCTACATAGTAGGTTCTCCGGCTCATTGTGCCTTTTTTGTGTTCCCATTCTTCCGATATTCCTATTGGTGTTCCATTTCGTCACAGCTTCGTGTTTGGAGTGTATGCTATGCTACCCAGTAATTGCTCTGGTTATTATAGCCCCCCCCCAATGTCTTTCGATTCACGTTTTCTACCCTCCGCTATTCGTATTTGGTGGTTATGCTGTGATCCAGGATGGTTACCCTAGTTATGTGACCCCACCATACCTTATTCATGTTTCTTCACCTATGGTACTCGGTTTTGATGGGTGTGCGGTGGTGTGGTGAGGTGCTGTAAGATAGAGTAGTTAGCGTGGTGCTTTGGCCACACATTTGGTGGGTGCGCTGTGATACACAGAAGTTGCCCTGGTGCTATGGCCCCATATTCGTGGGTGTGCTGTGTGATACAGAGTAGTTGTTCTGGCGCTATGGCCCCACGTTGATGGGTGTGCTGTGAAACCGCGCCGTTGCTCTGGTGCTATTGCCCCATATTGGTGGGTATGCTGTTATACAGAGGGCTGCTCTGGTTCTTATGGCCCCACTATCTGCTAATATTCTTGTTACAGTTTTCGACATTCATGTTCCTATCTTATGGGATTCGTGTTTATTCTCTCCACATATTCTCATTCTTACGAGTGATGTCATTGCTTTTCTCCAGTTCATATGGTCACATGTTTGTTCTCCATGTTCCTTAACACTACAGAAGTCAGACATGCAGCGAAGTTGATGTCTGATAAAATAGGTCTCTATTTGTGCATGCCTGTTGCATGTGCTATGACATTAATTCGCCTTCTTAGGGGCGACAGGTATGCAAGTATTGTCATCGTTGCTGTTGCGAGTATGTAATTAAACCCAATATGTGCCCTGCCCTTTTTTGATTTTTGGTCATTATACGTTGGGGCCAGTTATTTACTTTGCAAACGGATGCCGTCCCTGTCCCTTTTCTTACCTTTTTGCAGTATGAAAGGGTTCCTGGGACGTCTAGCAGCACTGCCGAGCTGGTGGCCGTCGTCACTAGGGAAGTGCTAAAGCAGTTGCGGGAAGACCGGGCTGCTATGATGCCGCACCCTTGGTGGCCACGCCCGCTGTGAACACGCCCACTGTGCCCGCGTGCCGTCGTTGGATGCCATCCCGGGGGTCGTGTTACCGCTGCCTGATACCAACGTTGTACGTACCACTCTCATGAACTTTGCCGTCGCTGGCGCTATCGACACCTTGATGCCAAGCGAGAGGGGTGAGCCCGCATTAAATACTCCCCTATGGCACTCCGCAGGTTTGGGGGCTGACCTTCCTGCCCGAATTAAGGCAAACATTTGGGCAAATGAATTTGTTGAGTTTTACGAACTCCAGCATGTGCACCATTCCCAGCCACAAAATATGTGTGTTTCGTCTGGTGAGTCCCACCAGATCATTCCGGGAGTCGGACTTAGCAGGTTTCCCCTGGGGTCAACCCAGGTGGGACCTGTTTTTTTTCGATGCATGTATGCGAAACAGGTCCATGGGTGTCAGGTCGCGTTCCAGTTGATCTGACAAACAAATCCTTTCGTCGCCTTCAGTCCTTTCCAGCTGGCTACTGCTGGCAGTACCAGCGAGGTGGCAAATGCAACGCTCGCATGTGTAAATACAAACACGTATGTGCCAAATGCCATGCACCCCATCCATCTTGCTCCTGTCGCCAACACAACCCTCCCAACTCCAATAAATCTTGAACGGTTACGTCAGGCCCTCCATGGTTATGACCAGACAGAAACAAATTTTGTGGTGGACGGTTTCATTCACGGGTTCAATATTAATTACTTCGGTACCCCTATCCTCAGTTCTACCCATAACCACCATAAGGACATAGTCGTAAAGAAACTGTCCAAGGAGCTTTCGTTGGGACGTATTGCTGGCCCATTCTTGTCACCACCGTTTTCTGACTATCAGTCATCCCCACTCGGGTTAGTGGCCAAGAAAGAGCCAAACACATTCAGTCTCATTCACGACCTTTCATACCCACAGGGTAATTCTATTAATGAATACATTCCAAAGGAATTCACCACGATCTCATATAAACCCTTGATCATATAGTTTTGCTCAGTCAGTTTGGTCGAGGTGTATTGTTGGGTATGACTGGTATTGAGGATGCATTCCGTATCATTCCTATCCACCCGTCATGCTACCATTTGTTTGGGTTCATCTGGGATGATCACTGGTTCTACGATCGTTGCCTACCAATAGGGTGTGCAGAATCATGACGCATTTTTGAACGGTTGACTTGTGCACTGCAGTGGGTACTGAAAGCACGGGGGGTCATTGTCGTGTCCCATATATTGGACGACTTTATCTTCATCGGCCCTCCCAATTCAGCTCGATGCTTGCAGGATCTCAATCAATTTGTGACACTGGCAAATAAGCTTCCTATCTCGATGAAACACAAAAAAACGTGCTTTCTGTCGACTCTTATCACTGTACGTGGCATTGAACTGGATACGCCTCTCTCCAGATAAAGTCCAGAAGCTCCGGGTGTCCATTGCGCCTATGCGGAAATGTCGTTCCGTGACATTGCGCCAGCTCCAATCGTTCATCGGCTTATTGTCCTTCGCCAGCCGTGTCATTTCAGGTGGCCGCTGTTTCATTCGTCGCCTCATAAATTTCACAGTAGGTTGTTCTACACCTAACCATCACATCCGGTTGACAGCCGAGTCACGTGCTGACTTGGCGGCCTGACATTGCTTTCTTTCGTCGTTCAATGGGATCACAATGCTCATAGACAGTAATGGGATTTCTTCGGATTCAATTAAGCTGTACACTGATGCCGCATCTACGCAAGGATTTGCGGCAGTTTTCGGATCCCGGTGGTTTAATGGTCGTTTCCCAGATATTTGGCACAGTTATAAATTGCTGTATTGGAACTCTATCCAGCTAACAGTCAGAAACATTTCCCTACCTGTTCGGTTTTTCCAGCCTCTACAAGTGCTTTAGCTACCCGTATGGCAAGCCTCTTTTCCAAGCACTATGCTCCAGCTACTCTATTGGCATATATGTCTGCATTGTCATATATCCGTAAGTTTTCTGATATACCTGATCCAACTCAGCATTTTTTTATAAAGAAACTCTTAGCCGGAGCCCAGAGGCTGGCAGGTGAACCCGACACTCGTCTACCAATTACTCCGACAGTCCTATGCAGGATTGTTGACGATACGCACTTTACGGTCTCGTCAGCCTATTTACGCTACATGTTACAGAGCATGTTTCTCTTGGCATTCCATGCTTTCTTGCGCATAGGAGAAATAACGGTACATTCTCGATCTAGGAGTGAATCTGTCATACAGTTGGCAGACATCACCGTTTCCACTTCACGCATAGTTTTAGTATTGTGTCATTTTAAACACAACACCTCTGGGCGTCCTGTGACCTTGTCTATTTCGCAAATGAACGGTCAGTATTGTCCCGTACAAGCAGTTTCGCGATTTCTGAAGGTGCGTGGTCCATTCCAGGGCCACTGTATGCATTTGCTGATGCGTCCCCTGTTTCCCGTAACTACTTTTGTCAATGCTTAGCTAAAGCGCTACAATGGGTGGGTCTGGACCCCAGTAAATATAAAGCTCACAGTTTTCGGATCACGGCAGCTGACATGGGGGATGGTTGAAACACAAATTCAATCTATGGGCAGGTGGAAGTCCTCCGCATTTAAACGTTACATTCGTATCCCTATGCTGCAAATGACCAGATCTTGAATATGTCTGGGTTGCTATTGGAGGTAATAGGTGTTTCAATATGACTGGCAGTCATTGTGTGCAGTGATATTCTCGTTTATATGACACTTTCAGTGCGTTTTAGATCATTTTTTTTTACCGTCAACATACTTGGTCGCTTGCTGTAGGTGGTGGGTGTTGCAGTATGACTGGCATTCATTGCGTTCAGCATGGCAACAGGGAGCGCGTCTGATATAACCCTGGCACCCAACTCATGCACGTTGTACAGATGTTTCAATATGACTGACATCATTCTAACTTAACAGGCACTGCTCGTTAGCCACTATGTCTAGTTTGTTTGATTATTAGTAGTTATAGTATGCTGATCACTCGTAAGCTTTTTCAACACTGGCAGAGCCCTGGGTTCGGGGTTAGGCCTCTACTGCTGAAGCGAGTGGAGAAAATGACCGCCCCACCTTTGCTAATCTGATTGTCATTTAATAATTGTTTGAGTAATACCTCGATGAGAGAATTATTTGTTCTGCTTTATCTCATCGATTGGTGTATGTGATTTAATATTCCTGTTGGTACAATTATTAAATAAACTTTACCAACTACAGCCACTCTTGTTTGATGTGTATAGCAAACGAGCCCAGGGTTCTGCCATTGAGCATCAGCAGGGAAAAAAAATCATTACGTAAATAGGGTAGCTCCTATGATAGCGACAATTGTGTCGTAATAGAAGTCACCGACCCCGATTGAATAAGCAATATTATTACATTCTCTGGTACATCAATACCATAATAGGTGAACATGCATTTGTATGTATTTTCTAAGAGTATGTTGAACATATAATTATATATATATATATATATATATATATATATTCCTGTATAATGCTGATATTTGTTGGTGTCACTGCTTAAGTGGTGTTCAGAAAAATCAATGAATTGTATATTTACATGGGGTCAAATAAACGTTATGTGATGTTATATACATACATACATGCATGCATGCATGCATGCATGAACACACACACACAAACACACACACATATGCATACGTATAGGAAACACTTGCATTTGCATTTGAATAATTTCAAACACTAGCATTTGCATTTAAATGCAGCCGAGTATCAGTGCACTTACATTTGCTCTTGCATTTTAAACCTTTCAAACATTTGCAATTCTTTTAAATGCGATCACTCGCATTTGAACCCTGGCCTAATTGCATACGTACATTCATACACACATGTACATATATACCTACACACATAGTTACTTGCATACGTAGAGGCATACATACTTACAAACATAAATATATACATACGTACATATATGCATAAATACATACGTATATAGTTACATATATATATATATATATATATATATATATGTACATAGTTTCATACATGAGTATATGCTTACATACATACGTACATAGATACATACAAATATACATAGTTTCATACGTACGTACATGCTTACCCACATATGTACATAATTACATACATACATGCATAGATAAGTCATATATGTATATACGACATGTAGACTACATATAGGACTATGTTATATCAGAACCTATAGCCTCGTTTTTTTCGAACAGAGCGACCATCTTGGAATTAGACGTTTGGTATCATTTCCGTACGGTAGTACCTAAATTCGTGTCTCTTATAAAACCCGTACTCGAGACATATCTGGACATGTTTGTTTGTTGCGAGCGTGAGCGTGCGCATCCTGTATGACGTCATCAAACTGCTGCGCGCAGTAATTTTGTACGCGAAGTGATTTGGTCAAACAGGTAGTGATTTGGTTAGCCATCGTTTTGAACATAACAATTAGGTCGTAATCATAATGATTTGGTAATGCTATCATTTGATGTCATCAACAGTGAGTTCAAATTCACCTGTAAAATTTCATTCTAGAAGTTTCTTTAGTACTTTTGTCAACACACTTCAAAACCGATACCACTGTGTACTATTGTGTCCTGGAGACGTATCTGGACATGTTTGTTTGATACAGGACGCGAACGCGCTCGCGTCCTGTATAACGTCAAAGCTATCATTGTGATTTGGTTAGCCATCCTTTGTAAGAACTTCATTAGAAAATTCAATCACGACCTTCAGAGTAAAATCATCGTTCACTACACCACAGGCATATCACGCTATAAGCAAACTGATAGTATGAACCGGTAACCAAGCCCAAGGCTCTATGTGTTGGAAAAACATCCGTGTATTTGAGTTACTTATCTGTTAAAACACTCAAACTGCCAGCTATTTATGTAGGATTTTGATCAATCCCTTTGACCTGTTACATTATCTAGCATGCGACATTTGTACTTACCAGACTTTGTATTAACATCGACATAGTTAATACTCTTTTGTGAGAAGGTGGTTGGCTCTGAAAAGAACCGTTTAAATATCTTCAAATAAAGGTTTAAATCCGTTGTCCTGTGATTGGTCCCAACACAACTGTCCTCTTTACCACGATCATCTTTGTTTCTTCCATGCTCTCGCACTAAGTTGGGGAGCTGATATACATAATCTTGACCGTCATGTTGGTGCGAAGAAGGCTGCCAACGCTCCAAAAGCAGTAGCGAAAGGGGCAAAAACGACTGCAACGATTCAAAAAACAGCCACAAATCGGGCAAAATAACTCATAACGACAACGAATAAAATAAGGCGCCTGGGAATGTGTGTAATTTCTTTATATAGCAGTTCGACAGAACATAAAGGTCACGTGGGCGTGCCGAAAGATTATGGATTGTAGGATAGTACATTAAGGTCACGTGGGCGTGCCGAAAGATCACCGACTTCAGAGTGGAATCTACACATGCACAGTCGATAGATTAGAAAATTCAAAAGTACGGACTGCAAAGTAAAACTCTTTCACCACAGACACATCATGCTATAATGCAATCCGGTATAAACTCGTAACCAAGGCTCTGTGTTAGAAAAACATCCGTGTATTTGTCCTGTGTTAAAACATAGGGAATTATAAAACAGTTACTCAAACTACCTGCTATCTGTGTAATATTTTGATCAAACCCTTTGTCATGTAACAGTATTTGTCATACGCAATTTGTACTTACCAAGTTTAGTGCAGTTGATAGCCTGCTTTCAAAGTATTTTGAAGTGATACTCCGTGTCCAAGTGATAACGACTCGGTGGCCTTGACTCTAAAGTCGGCAAACCTCTTTTTTCGAAACAGGAGCCTAACAAAGTGAAGCGTTTTGATGAACAGTATATGACCATAATAGTCTTCCAGACAGGGTGTACCAGTATTTATATATTTTACTGTGTTAACAGTTAAGTGTATAAACTAACATTAGATCGTTTTTGATCTGTTTTCATACTGTAGTATCTAAATTCGTGCTTCTTCGGTAAAAACCTTTAAAACAGTATTCTATCATAAAAGCCCTAACCTGGCATGGGTAACCGAAAACGACCTCGTATATACATACATAGAGTATGTATTAATAATTGCTCCCTTTTTACGTGACTATTTGCTCCCATTTTACGTGTCTATTTACTCCATTGCTCCCTTTTTACCTGTCTATTTGCTCCATTGCTCCCTTTTTAACTGTCTATTTGCTCCATTGATCCCCTTTTACCTGTCTATTTGCTACATTGTTCCCTTTTTACCTGTCTATTTGCTCCATTGCTCCCTTTTTACGTGTCTATTTGCTCCCTTTTTACGTGTCTATTTGCTCCCTTTTGTAAGTTTAAATGTGTGTTGGTACGTTTGATTGGACGTTTGTCAGTGAAAGTTTACACTCGTCCGTAGTATCATGTGATGTCTCATCTGTAATCTCGTGTAATATATCGTCTATAGTCTAGTTTCTTGACTAATTACATTGGTGTCCGTTGAGTGGCGTCGGGAACCATGATGGTCACCTCTTTGAATGAAGTCCTGTCAGGTGGTTGTCCTTACATGTTATTGACATAGTCGTTTTCGATCATAGCAGTTTTAAAATTCGCTTGCTATGACAGCCTCTACTAGGAACGCTAGGACGGAAGTGACGTCGCACCGGAAGTTACTTGACTGTCATGGCGGCCTATATGCTTCCGGAATTCCCGGAAGTGTGTCAACGAATAGAGATCTATCATGGCTGGTAGATGGTAATACTCTGACTAATTACATTGGTGTCCGTTGAGTGGCGTCGGATGTCGCCTCTCATGAACGTGCACAGTTTATGTGTTAAGGGTAGTCACGTGATGTACGTTCGGTCTGATTGGTTATGCAAATGAGATGACGCCGAAAACTAGTGTATATACCATACTTCCGACGATTCCGGTCTTTCCTTTTTCGACTCTCGAGAAGGTCGTATCGTGTCTGATCGCTCGCACTATTTGTAAATATGGAATTGTTACGTTGTAAAGAGGGCTGCTTCATATACATATATTTTCCATTAAAAGAAGCGATACCTCATACGAGTCCTATGGTCGCCTCGTTGGACGTAAATCCGAACAGATGATCGTCTCCTGACATGAAGGTATGTGATGTTTGGCACCTCAAACTCAAAATGTCGTTGTATGTCTTTACGATACATCGAGTTGACGTTTATCATGGAGAAAATGCCCTATCTTTTAACATGGGGAAACTTCCTATCCTTTAACATGGGGAAAATGACCTATCGTTTAACATGGAGTAAATGGCCTATCCTTTAACATGGGGAAACTTCATATCCTTTACCATTCAATTCGTGCAACGTGTTGGGCTAAGTTTAGTGTTTCGTTTGTGCAACTTTGTTGTCAGTGAAATGAGGAAAAGTTAGTTGTGTCTTGATGACTATGAAAACTAAAAACAAACACTCATCCATAGCATAAACACGATTTTATTTGAATATTCCCCATATGGTCTCTCTTGAACACTGTTCCTGTGGATCGTATGTCCCACGCGAACCTGTTTTTGTCTCAAATCGGTAATACTAATATGGTTCCCAACGTGTGATTTGCAAAGGTCGCGCCGAATGAGCTGCGCGCCGCGATGATGCAGGTCGTCCACGATTCCAATGACGAACGCTGTCAAACGGACTGCTGGTTTCCTTTGACATGTCGTCGTCCACTGACGCTGTCTGCATGTAAAGCCAAAGATCTGAGTTCCCAACTAAATCCATTGGCGTGTTGACGTCCTTGAGACCACGAGCGAAGGTTTCCCATCCCACCGGTTCAAACGACATCCGTTTTCTCAACACGTCATTCACGAGATATACAATGTTACTTCCGGGTATCACCTTGTTTCTGTACATCATCTCGCCGCGATCGTTCCATCTTACGGCACTTTTCATTTTATCGAGTAGTCTTCATGCTTTCTGCTTCATAGTTTTTGGAACGCTCTCGATGATTTCGTTTTCGATGCTCTCCTTTTCGACGACTTCATTTTCGTTAGCAGGTTGTACTTTGTTTTCCCCTTCACTGGGAATTTTTTCGATGGCTACACGCAGCGGTTCCTTCACACGCTTGTCGGAAAGATCGTTGTACCGACTCAACACCTGGTTATACAACACGACTTTTTCCCTCACGTCTATATCGTTTCGTTCTACTATGTCTTCCATTTCGTTGTCGAGTCGTCGCAGAACACTCCCTATAGGATTAATCAAAGGACGTTGCGGTTGAATGCTTTCCAAAATACGGGGATCGACCAGGGCCATCTTCTTTGTATACTCCATGGTCACCTGAGATGGAGACGGGAATGTCGACTTTGTCGCTGATGCCAGAGGCACATGTGTCGTAGTAGGCGCCTGAGATGGAGACGAGAATGTCGAGTTTGTTGCTGGGATCAAAGACACAGATGTCAAAGTGGGCGCCGGGACAAGTAAATTGAACAACGTAGTGCCTGTCGACGTAGTGTTTGTCGATGACCTACAGCGATTGTGGGCAATGTGCCTTTTCCAGTTGTTCCGTCGTGTGAAATGTCTCTTGCAATCTGGGCACCGGAAAGGTGCTAAGGAGGTTAACGGTGTGTGCTTGTTGGCAGCCAGTAAAACAGTCGATAAGCTCATGATGTACGTGTTTATTGTTCAAATGCAAACAACGAAATGAACCGCGAGTTGAATTTTACGCACTAAAACATGAACTCATGCTCCCTTTTTACCTGTCTATTTGATCCATTGCTCCCTTTTTACGTGTCTATTTGCTCCATTGCTCCCTTTTACGTGTCTATTTGCTCCATTGCTCCCTTTTTACGTGACTATTTGCTCACTTTTTACGTGTCTATTTGCTCCATTGCTCCATTTTTACCTGTCTATTTGCTCCATTGCTCCCTTTTTAACTGTCTATTTGCTCCATTGCTCCATTGATCCCTTTTTACCTGTCTATTTGCTCCATTGCTCCCTTTTTACGTGTCTATTTGCTCCCTTTTGTAAGTTTAAACGTGTGTTGGTACGTTTGATTGGACGTTTGTCAGTGAAAGTTTACACTCGTCCGTAATATCATGTGATGTCTCATCTGTAATATCGTGTAATATCTTGTCTATAGTCTCGTTTCTTGTCTCGTCCGTACTCTCATGTGATGTCTCATCCGTAGTCTCGTGCGATGTCTCATCCGTTGTCGCAGTAACCCGTCTATTCCGAGTTTCTTGTCCCTTAAAGAGGTCGACTTTGCCTGTTTGTGTAAGGCCAAGGTTCCCAACACATGCTTTGCATTACACTATGAAAAAGACACAAGATGAGGTTTGCACCTTTTATTCATGTACAACACAAACGTATTTACATGTCACGCTCCATAACTGCAAGAACCAGAAACTGAACATTAATACAGAGTCTTGCAAAGTTTAATCGTGTACAAGACAATACCACACCTCACTACTTCAGTCTTGCCTGCCATACGGCGAGGAGCCCTTGTGGGTCCAACAAAGTCGGTTCGGATACTTGGTTGCGGTATTGTTCCAGACAGTCAACCAGTCTTTAATCAACCTCATTGCGCAGTTTGCATATTTTATTCGTGTACAACACAAACGTATTTACATGTCACACTCCATAACTACAAGAGCCATAGATTAGACATTAATACATACTCTATGTATGTATATACGAGGTCGTTTTCGGTTACCCATGCCAGGTTAGGGCTTTTATGATAGAATACTGTTTTAAAGGTTTTTACCGAAGAAGCACGAATTTAGATACTACAGTATGAAAACAGATCAAAAACGATCTAATGTTAGTTTATACACTTAACTGTTAACACAGTAAAATATATAAATACTGGTACACCCTGTCTGGAAGACTATTATGGTCATATACTGTTCATCAATACGCTTCACTTTGTTAGGCTCCTGTTTCGAAAAAAGAGGTTTGCCGACTTTAGAGTCAAGGCCACCGAGTCGTTATCACTTGGACACGGAGTATCACTTCAAAATACTTTGAAAGCAGGCTATCAACTGCACTAAACTTGGTAAGTACAAATTGCGTATGACAAATACTGTTACATGACAAAGGGTTTGATCAAAATATTACACAGATAGCAGGTAGTTTGAGTAACTGTTTTATAATTCCCTATGTTTTAACACAGGACAAATACACGGATGTTTTTCCAACACATAGAGCCTTGGGCTTGGTTACCGGTTCATACTACCAGTTTGCTTATAGCGTAATATGCCTGTGGTGTAGTGAACGATGATTTTACTCTGAAGGTTGTGATTGAATTTTCTAATAAAGTTCTTACAAAGGATGGCTAACCAAATCACAATGATAGCTTTGACGTTATACAGGACGCGAGCGCGTTCGCGTCCTGTATCAAACAAACATGTCCAGATACGTCTCCAGGACACAGTAGCATACAGTGGTGTCGGTTTTGAAGTGTGTTGACAAAAGAACCAAAGAAATTTCTAGAATGAAATTTTACAGGTGAATTTGAACTTACTGTTGATGACATCAAATGATAGCATTACCAAATCACTATGATTACGACCTAATTGTTATATTCAAAAGCGCACTTTCAAAACGATGGCTAACCAAATCACTACCTGTTTAACCAACTCACATTGCGCAAAAAATTACTGCGCATACAATGACGTCACTGTTGATGATGTCACATGATGGAATTATATTCAAGCGCGCAAGTTCAAAACGATGGCTAACCAAATCACTACCTGTTTGACCAAATCACCTCGCGTACAAAATTACTGCGCGTAGCAGTTTGATGACGTCATACAGGGTGCGCACGCTGACGCTCGCAACAAACAAACATGTCCAGATACGTCTCGAGTACGGGTTTTATAAGAGACACGAATTTAGGTACTATCGTACGGAAATGATACCAAACGTCTAATTCCAAGATGGTCGTTCTGTTCGAATAAACGAGGCTATAGGTTCTGATATAACATAGTTCTATATGTAGTCTACATGTCGTATACATTACTTCAGATAAAACGACCTCCGCTGAATTCATAATCCTTTTATTATACATTACGCCTTATTATAACACCACATTTTAGACATGTCATCGTCAACCAAATAAGGGCTCGGTCCCTTGGCGGAGTCTCGGCCTACGGACCAAGCAAATTTGTGTGTGACATATTCAAATGCTGTTCGATATATTTTATTTTAAAAAAAAAGAGTCGTTGAATACCTTTACGATAATAGCTCCTATCCTTTAGCATGGGGAAAATTCCCTATCCTTTAACATGGGAACCGGAACTACTTTCTTCCTTTTCCTTCGGGGCGCTCCAACGAGCTTATTTGCATAATTTCCTACTGGAGCGCCTCGAAGGAAATCCCTATCTTTTAACATGGGATTTCCACCGGGGAACGGATAGCATCCCAGGTAGACCACCTAACATGCTACTTGTACGTATGTATGGATGCATGCATGTATGTAAGTATGCATTTAACTATGTCAGTATGCATGTATGTAATTATGTATGAATATGAACGAAGACCCTAATGCACTGGCAACGGAGTATAGGTGGCGAATGTGAACCCTAAACCCAGACATCTGATAAAGTCAGTTTAGTCCTTTCGGGTAGATGGTCTTCTCTGCAAAACAATTTTTGTAAATTAAACCTAAAAAAGAAAAACATGTATGATTAATGGTACATCTAAATAACGACTATCGGTCTACAATGGAGACGAGAATGCGTGATTATCCAGTCATGGCACAGGGATGCAGTCAGCCGTTACATTCCCGTGCCACTGAACATTAAACAATGACCAATTGGACAAGGCTGAGGATAGTAACCGGGGGTTACCCTCCTCTGTCCTGTTAAATAACATAGATGATTACATTTTTTTAAACATACATATACATATACATATACACAATCACAGAGGGTTCGCTACAAGATAGAAACAGTATTTGCGACAAGATAGTGTTCATCTGATTCAGAGGGGGACGATGCTGTATTTAAAAAAAACACGGTGGCCGTACGAAGGTATGCGCTGAAATTAAAGTAAACACGGGATTGCGAAGTTGTGGTGCCGTCCACAGAGCCGCTACTGCTGACCACCCGACACCTCCACAAACACGTGTCCTGTTATTAATAATTAATACATGGGTATTCAGTAATTATTTCGGTCGGTAAACCTGTAAAAACAAAATAAGCCATTAAATTGTGCATGAAATATATATATCCTATCATAGTTGTACAGGAGACGGAAACATGTGACGCCGTACAAGCCAGCACTGCTGATAACTGACAACCCCACATGCAGCCTAATCCCCCTAACAACAACACAATTGCACTAACACTACAACGTCTCACAGTGTCCTAAACGCTAAGGTCATTGTTTTGTAGAAGTCCATTGTTCATTGTAATTTGGTGGCCACCAGCATATCTTTCAGATTCTTGTTCTTTGAGAATGCTGTTATAAATCTCGGCGTGTATATTTCTGGATACGCGGTTTGTAGCAGTTTATATGTGGCTGTAGCTAGTTTAGTAATTGTTCGTCCCTGGTGGGAGAAGCGAATCACAAAAGATATAATATCAAAAGAGTCCTCTCTAACATTCAGCCTCCCTGGCTGCGTAGTTTTATGTCTTGTAATCCATTTTGATTCACAATTTCGTCTGTAAATGGTTTCCAGTGAGGCGACGTCAGAAAATGGCCCTGATTCCAAGATTGTAATACGCAAATCGGATATTGAGTGACCGGCTCCGTTAAAATTCTTGGTCACTTGTGTGTCGTTGTGATGCCGTATGTCCGATCTTTGATTATTTAGACGTGTTCGGGGTTGATTGCCAGTTTCACCCACGTATCTTGCGGGGCAGGCGTTGCAGGTAATTAGGTATACCACGCTGGATGTACTGCACAAATAAACCTTGCTGTCAAGATGTCCCATAGTGTCCAAGAAATATATTGAGTGTTTACTCGTAACTGACATTAATCTTTGCGCAATTTTGATGGCTATTTAGTATGTCCAAAAAAACTAGGAATTCATCATTCCCATGTGTCCAGATTCCGAAAATATCGTCCAAATATCGTAAATAGATTAAGGGTAATTTGTTACATTTTGTTAGTGCTTGTTTCTCCCACTCAGCCATAAAAAGATTGGCATAGTTGGGGGCAAATCGTTTCCCCATTGCAGTGCCGAAAATCTGAAGGTACTAGTTTGATCCGTATAAAAAGTCGTTGTGTTCTAAGGAAATTTTAAGTAGTTCTAAAATGTCTGCGTCTGGGCGGTCAAAATCCGGGTTTCGTAAAAAAAAACCTGTCTTACTGTTTCAGTCCCCGAAATATTTTCAATATTGGTGTACAGGCTTTCTACATCCATGGAGAACAGTAGCTCATCACTAGGAATTTCGATTTTAGTCACTTTATCAATGAAGTCTGTAGTGTTTTTAACATATGAAGCATGTGTTGCTGCCAATGGGGCTAAAATAGTCAATAAACTCAGCTATTTTATATGATTCACTGTTGCAATCGGATATGATCGGTCGTCCTGGACGCATTTGAGGCTGAGGCCATTTATCTTTAGCCTTATGAATCTTAGGTAATAGAGCAGACGTGGTCGATGTGTATCCGGTGGCTCTAAATAATCTCGTTGCTTCTTGGATATGTAACCTTTTTGTCGTAATCTGTCTAGTGTTGCTGAAATGCAGTCTGCGGCTTGTGGATAGACCGGTGTGTCTAGTTTAGTATAATGTTTAATGTTCGCAAGCTGTCGATTCGCCTCTGCGACATAGTTTTCTTTACACATGATTACTGTGGCCGAGCCTTTATTAGCAGGTTTAATAATAACAGATGGGTTTCTCTTGAGTGCCGAAATCGGTGCCAATTGCGACTCAGACAAATTACCAACAATGTTTCGATGTTTGTTAGTTATCGAGCTAAAATCTTTCAGTTGTTCCAACATAGACAGTGAATAGTGTAAACACAGTTGACAAAACTATTTTAAATAGCTAATTAGATTATTATTATTAAATAAATTCTGATATGGCGCCTTGCAAGCGGCAAGTCAAGGCAAAGAGACACTTGGTGTGCGACGACTGCCACAGTTGGGTGGATTTTGCCTTGTCCGGCTGTACGAAGTCATGGACAGAAACCAAGGAAGAGGGATTCACCTTTCAGTGCGTGGGGTGTTGGAAGGTGAAATGTCTGGAGAAAGAGGTAGCTAGGTTGGTAGATATTGTGAAGGGGATGGAGATGAGAATCAGCAAGGAGACAGATGGAATGGAGAGAGACGACAGGGATAAAGTTGGGAATACTGTGAAACTGAAGGAGCAGAGTAGTGGCAACAAGACCGAGGAAAGGAGACTGAGAGGAGGGAAGGTGATCGGAGGGGAAGAAAGTGGAGGATCGACGGCAGGAAATGTGACAGGTGTGAAGGTGGCAGGAGAGAAAGTGACCGTAGAGAAAGAGGTAGGAGGGAAAAAGAGACGGGAGAGGAGAGAAGGAAATGCAATGGGAGGAAAGATGACGGGAAGAAAGGAAGTGAGAGTACATGTGACAGAAGAGAAGTCGGGAGGGACGATGACAGGAAGAAAGGTGACAAGAGAAACAGCGTCAGGAAAGAATGGAACGGACGAGATTGTGACGGGAGAGCAGAAGACAGGGGAACAAGATTACAACCAGACAGATGCAAACCGTAGAAAGAGCTACACTGAGGCAGTGATTGAGGGGGCAATGAGGAAAGAGAGGGTGTTTATGGGCGATTCGATTATGAGAAAGACAGATAAGACTCTAAGCGAGGGGGAGGACGTCGTTGTTTGTCTACCGGGGGCTAGGATAGAACATGTAACTGAAAGGGTAGAGAAGGTACTGGGGCATGGCAAGGGAGGGTCTATACTAGTACATGTAGGGACAAATAACGCAGAGAGGGAGGGAACAACTGGGATAGTTCAGAAGTACAGACAGTTAGTGAAGAAGTTAAAGAAGACAAGAGTAGAACAGATTATCCTCTCAGGAATTTTGCCAGTAATGGGAGGAAGGGGGCCGACATATAGAAACTGCAAGAGGATGGCGATCAACGCACTAGTTGAGCAGATGTGTAAAGAAGAGGGGGTGGGATTCGTAGATTTATGGGGATACTTTGTTGGGAGGGAAGATATGTACATGAGAGATGGCCTACATCTAAGTGGAAAGGGGGCAGCAGTTTTCTCAGAGAACTTGCTGCAATCTGTTGACAGTGGGACAGGCTGCATCTATTTAAACTAGATTCGCAGGGGGGATTCACAGAGAAGCCTGAAACTGGAGGCATAGATAAAGACAGCAGAAATAAATCGGCAAAGAACAGCCTGGAAAACTGTTCTGAATCAGGATATAAATGCATTTGTTTAAATGCAAGGAGCATAGTAAACAAAAGAAGTGAACTAAACATTATGGTAGAAGATATTGACCCTCACATAATAGGTATAACCGAATCGTGGGCCACCACTGATATATCAGATGCCGAATTTGGACTAACAGGATATGTAATGTTTAGGAAAGATAGAATAGGAAGAAAGGGAGGTGGAGTTATTTTATATATTAAAGAATCTATCCAGGCTTATGAAATAAAATTAGAAAGAGAAGCAGATTGCGAAGAAGCTGTTTGGTGTAACATAGTTACAGGAAACTCAACGTTAACAGTTGGGTTAGTTTATCGAAGTCCAAACATATGCATAGAAGAGAATGAAAAAAATACAAAACGCTGTAAGGGAAGTAAGCAAACGGGACTGTATTATTATGGGGGATTTTAACTATGAGCACATACAATGGAAATCTCTACAGAGTATGGGGAGTGAGGACCACAAGTTTTTAGTTTTAGTACAAGATAGTTTCCTTTCTCAACATGTGCTAGAACCAACCAGGGGAGAGAATGTGTTAGACTTAGTTTTGTCCTCACAGAAAGAATTAGTTGACAATGTCAAGATATGTGAGCCACTGGGGAGTAGTGATCACAACCAGATACATTTTACCATCAAAGTAAAATCAGAAAGGAATAGTAAAAAGCAGTATAGGAGAAATTTCCACAAAGGAAGGTATAAGGACATGAGGAAATATTTAGCAAAGATAGACTGGAATAACACACTGAAGAATAAGACAGCAACCGAATGCTGGAATATCTTAAATAGTGAAATTAAGTGCATAGTCGATAAATTTGTACCTTTCAAAAAACAAGGGAAACGGTCTAAAAGAAACACTTATCGAAAGAAGCCATTAGAAAAATTAAGTATAAACAAATGATGTGGAAGTCATATAGATGTACTGGAAATGATGAAGACTACAACATTTATAAAGAAGCACTTAATCAAGCTACAGCTGAAATTAGAAATTCAAAGAGAAGCTATGAAAAAAAATTAGCTAGTAATATAAAACATGACAGTAAGAGTTTTATGCGTATATTCGAAGCAAACAGAAAGTTCAGGATAAGGTCGGTCCTCTAGAAGATAGTGCTGGAAATACAATATCAGAGGGATTCTTAATGGCAGAAGACCTGAATGAGTATTTTAGTTCAGTGTTTACCAGGGAAGATATTAGTTCACTGCCAGTACCAGAGGCTAAGTTCAAGGGGCAGATTCAGACTATTTAGGACAGTTAGTTGTAACCTCGGAAATGGTAGCTAAGAAAATAAGGGCTATGAAGGATAATAAATCACCTGGAGTGGACAGGATTCCGCCCAAACTACTATTGGAAATTGTAGAACAAATTAGCGTACCGCTTGCAACAGTTTTCAATTTGTCATTAGAAGAGGGAGTGGTTCCTTTAGAATGGAAAGAGGCAAACATTATACCGTTATTTAAAAAGGTTCGAGAAACAAGTCAGAGAACTATAGACCAGTGAGTTTAACATCAGTGATTTGCAAATTATTAGAAAGACTAATTAAAGATCACATGGTGGATTTTCTTGTTAAGCATAACTTGATAAACCCATCTCAACATGGGTTTTTAAAAGCGAGGTCATGCTTAACAAATATGTTATGTTTTTTGGAAGACATCACTAGGTGGGTAGATGAGGGATCACCAGTAGATATCTATTTAGATTTTCAAAAAGCTTTCGACAAAGTACCACATCAAAGATTACTCCTTAAGCTAAAGGCCCATGGCATAGGAAATGGTATAATAAACTGGATAGAAAAATGGCTGAATGACAGAAGACAACGTGTAGTAGTTGATGGGGAGGCTTCAAACTGGAAATCGGTATTGAGTGGGGTACCACAGGGATCAGTACTAGGACCTATATTATTCTTAATATATATCAACGATTTGGACGATGATATAACAAGCAAGGTGTTAAAATTTGCGGATGATACAAAAGTGTTTAGAAGGATTAAAAGTGATGGAGACAGACAGCATTTACAAGATGATCTTGATAGGTTGATCAAATGGTCTGAAAAGTGGCAAATGCTGTTCAATTTTGGGAAATGTAAATGCCTCCACACAGGTCATGGGAATGAACAGGTAAAATATAAAATGGGGGGTACTGTTCTAAGTACTTCTGTAAAAGAAAAGGACTTAGGGTTAACCATTAGAGCTGATATGAAGGTTTCAGAGCAGTGTGGAATTGCAGCGTCAAAGGGAAATCAAATCCTTGGATTAATTAGGCGAAATATAGCGTATAAGAAAAAAGAATTAATAGTACCGCTGTACAAAACAATAGTGAGGCCTCATTTAGAATATTGTATACAAGCATGGAGGCCATATCGCAAGAAGGACATAGATATGCTAGAAAGAGTACAGAGGAGAGCGACTAAAATGATACCAAATCTGAGGGATCTTAGTTACGAAATACGCCTAAAAGAATGTGGTTTAACAACATTAGAGACCAGGAGATTGAGAGGAGATCACACAGAAGTGTTTAAAATATTGAATGGTTATGAAAATATTGATAGAATTTTTTTTTTTCTCAGTTAAGAAAAATAGAAGGACCAGAGGACATGAAGCTACATTAGTAAAGGAGCAGTGTAGATTAGATATAAGAAAGTTCTCATTCTCACAAAGGACTGTAAATGAATGGAACAGATTATCTCCTGATTGTGTTAGTGCTAGTAGCGTGAATATGTTTAAAAATAAAATCGACACACACCTTAAAAAGGCGGGATACATGTAGATAAAAAGTATTGGACTCTCGATAAGCCAAAAGGCTTCCTTGTCCACCTGCCATCCAGAGTAATTTTCTGGATGGCAATCTTGTTAAATCTTGTTAAATTTAGAGTTAATGTCCTCATTGCGGCAAGGTGGATTCCATGTTGATTTTGCTGTAAAGTTCTCTTTTAATTTGGTTGATTTCGTTCCGTGAAAAAATATCGTAGTTGGATATGTCTAACACAACGCCTGATAGACGCCTGCGTGTCTTCTACATCATTGGTATGAGGTGTTGGTATAAATTGTAACCCGAAATTTAGGATTTCCGCCTGTGTTTCAGATAACACTAGATGTCTTAAGTTGATAATCGTTGGATTGCGCAAATCGTTGGACTTGTTTTGTTCAGGATGGTTGCCCTCAATGTTTCTTGGTTTAAATGGCACAGCCAATGTGTTAGCATTTTGTTCGCTGTTTCTGGTGTCCAATTAAAGTTGTCTGATGTGTTTGTCTTGAACGATGACTCCTCTAATTTATGTATTACAATAATGCCATTAATGTCTAGTAGGCTCTCCGATGTTCTCATAATGTATTCTTGTTCTACCAGCGGTAATCTGTCAGAAAAGTTTATTTCGGGTATGGCGATAACTGAGTGAGGAAAACACTTGCCTGCTCGAGCCGCCATCCTTCGCAAATTAGGGATGGTCGTTACACTTGGTTTGTTCGCTCTGTCGTTGATTCCCACAGATAGGATCACAATCTCTGGATGTGTGCCGTCCGTCTCTGCAGGATGCATCATCATCTGTTCGAGATTCCTAATTTTGGCTCCAGGGTAGCTGTCCACATGGATGTCTAGTTCCTTCGATTCTGTAATCCTAGAAACGTTCGAGTCACCCAGAATAACGACACGTTTTGTGATTATCGGTAACTTCCAGCTGGATTGTTTGCACTGTGTGCTTCTATGTATGAAGGGCACAGTAGAGAATCGTTGTGCAGGAGTAGACGAAGGGGGGTAGTCTGTGAATTATGGTGCGGTCCACCCGTGGTCTGGAGACATGTAGAAAAGAATGAGACTTGGAGTGAGGTGGAAGCTCCGGAGAACACGATTGTCTCGGTAGTGGGGGGAAGAAGTTGGGAGAAAGGGATGGAGAAGAGGTGGCAAAAACTTTAGAAGGCTCACGTATGGCCTGATGCAGGGATGGTGTGGCGATAGCAGCTGCTAAAGGGGGAGTGGTGATGGTAGTAGAACACATCTTGAAATTCTACCTGAATGTGTGCCACTGACTGAACTGCCAGGGTCTGTTGTGCAAGGCTAGATATAGACCTGCCATTCGTCTTGGAATGCGTACAGCAGGAATGTATTGATAAACATTGGCAATGGACTTTATCCTAGACATGTTAGGGGAGTTTACCCCGGGTCTTGAGAGGTCAAGCGTGTAAAAACTCGCCGCGGTTGTATGGCTGGCAGGCTCAAACAAATACCAATTCTTGTAGTTGTAATCCGTCGCGTCATGTCGGTTTTCGGCAACCGGAAAACAAGGACATCAATACGTAACCTCTTTTCAGTGAACATTGTCACCTCTGTTGGGATCGGACGTCCATGTATCGCTAAATTGAATGTGCATTGCATCAACGTACGTTCGGTTAAGAATAAAGCGATCTCTGTTTCTGATGTTGTGATTTCGCGGGACATTGACATTTTAGCTCTGACAGAGACGTGGCTCTGTAGCATCATTGGTGATCACGTGATAAGCGCGTTAGTTCCACGTGGATACGAATTTTATTCCGGGGGAGACGTGGCAGTGATGAACAAGTCCGACTTGACATTAAAAGCGGTGTCAACGCGCGGAAATTACACTAATTTTTAACATTCCGATTACTATGTAACTTCAGGTAGTGTCATCTTCAGGTTATATGTCGTGTACCGTCCGCCGCCAACGAAGCGAAACGGTTTTACCAACACCGTTTTGTTAGAGCAGTAGCCTGCGTGTTTAGACGACATAATGCTGGATACGCATGATGTTATTATCACTGGCTATTTGAAGTTTCACTTAGACTTTCCAACAGAATCGGACGTACGACGTTTTTACGAGACACTCGGTGTCCGCGGAATGAAGCAACTGGTGAAAGATGTCAATCACACTAAGGGGCATATATTGGATGTGGTCATTGTTAAGGATAATACTTGCATAGTACCTGTCCTACCAAATATGTATGATCCGTGTTTATGCGACACACACAGCAATCCATCCGGAGACCACCTGGCCATAAGTTTTGTGGTAAATGAAAGGAAGTCGGCAAACTTTTCGCAAATTCCGTCAGAGATGTGTTTCTGATTTTTGCAAAGATATTTGTTAGATTCTAACATTGATGGACCTGTACAGGCAACGGTGGAAGCATATGATACTGGATTGGGTCGGATTATCGATCACCATACTCCCTTGTTCGAGAAAACCGTAACCTTGCAACCTAACTCGTCCTGGTACACCGACGAACTGCGTTGTGAGAAGCAAAACTGACGGAGAGAGGAGCGGACTTAGGTACGTACTGGCCTCGAGGTACACCGGCAAGCATTTCGTGCGCAATGTGTGGCCGTAAACCATATGTTACTCACCACTAGGCATGTGTACTACTCCGACAAGATTGCGAGTTGTGGGAGTGACAGTAGTTAGGTAGTGATTTTAAATATGCCACGGTGGTGGCGCAGGAGCACCCATGGGGAAATTCTAAGATGGCGTCTGTCTCATGTGTATCTGTGTGTGTAGTCACGTGAGCAAAGGTAGCGCCATCTGGTGGAATGTATTGGAGGTAGTGCCTCCTGCTGGGAGTTGGGACACATGTATGAGGGGTAATTAAGGGTAATGAAGAAGTAAATAGTGGAGAGCAAGGGGTAATTGACGTAGCGTATGTGTGCTGGACGTGTGTAAAAATAATTCCTATGTGATATTGTGTATAAGTAAGATTGAACGAAACAGCATATTTCAAAGTTTAAACAGTTTTATTTTATCGATCGATATCGACGCCACCCTCGTCTGAATCTTACACACAATCCCATGACGCCTCTCTATCCCCGGTGTCGATTGCTGCGGGGGGGGTCAGGGTTATACAACGGGGAAGGTGGGTCCACGAGCGGTATGGTTTCGCGTAGTTCTTCTATAAAGAAGTACAAAACCATCTCGTGTTCCCATCGAATTTTTTTTCTCTCAATAAATATATAAAACTTTGAAAACGGACTGTATGAATTATACGTTAAATCTTACACATAGGAGGAATATTGAAAACAGACATTGACCCAGTCCGACATGACGAGGTACAGCCAGTTGGAACACAGTGACGCCACGTTGCTAGGCGACATGATAAGAGGTTAAGCCAGGACAATACACGGTGACATATTGACTATTGAACGGAATGTAAACACGTGACAGTACGTATCAAGATGTGGAGAATTAGCACGCTTCTAAGTAGGTTATGGAGTACTATTATATAATTTATGATCAATAGATTGAGGTCACTTACGTCCAGTCTGAGACAGTGCTGCTACAGTCGTCGCTGTCACTGTCACTGCTGTGTCCGTCGTTTTAAAAAGATAAAAGATAACTAACTAGTTAGCCAGCAGTATTTCACGTATGTAACTAAACAAGTACTGTTTAAAAGGTCAAGGTAATAACTGTATCACTCGCATGTAGTTTAAATAAGTATCTAAGAACACTGTGTAAAAACGGAATTACCCACATTAACTAAGTGCCTAGTCGTGTAAAATAGATGACATAAAGCAACGAGAAAGATGCTTAATCGTGTAAAACGGATGACATAAAGCAATGAGAAAGATGATATATCTATATGGATATAATCGCAATGAAAGATACTTCGTGAAAATGTATTACTCACATCATTGCATAACCAGACGTTCCGCGACGCCGCCATTCTTCTCAGAGCTCGTCCCATGGAATTTTTACAAGCAGTCTTTGTGGTGTGAGTCGAATTATTTGAACGTTACAACGAACGATTTATATAATATTATGCAGACACATTGCATAAAGAGAAGTTGCAAAGTACAAGTGATGTCGGCAAGTAGCCTCGTGACATGTGGGAGATGCGCCTTATCAGAAATCAGGCGACACTGAGTACAGAACCCCATCATATGCTGCGTCGCCCAGACATAGAAAAGATAACAAGTTTGTGAGCGACCAGAGGCGTGTGATAACGTTAGACAGTTACAATGATGAAAATGGACGTACAATTCAGAGGCGCCGGCCACTATTTATTAAACTTCTTTCCGTGTAACATCTACATTTGGGGCAAACACTTCTATTGCGTGGAAGCGGCGTACCAATACAAGAAGTGCACGTTTTGTGACGATGGTATCACAGCGAGAAAAATCCAGACTGCACATAGTGGATTACAGGCGAAATATTTCAGTAAGCGTATAAAATGGAAAGCGGAATTAACATCCGCATGGCTAGCTCAACAACGACAGATAATGTACGTTATTATCGCTGTGAAATTCCGTGACTCACAAATGCGCAAACGGTTGGTGGATACAGGGAACGCACGTCTCGTTGAAAATGTTCGAGGTGTGGGAAATTGAGTCAGAATATACTAGACTTTACTTTCATGCAGTTGAGGGACAAGTACCCGAAACGTTCTTGTACGTGAACGAGCGGTTATCGACAGGCGTTCATTAAAAACACGACCGAATGCACGAGATAAGTGTCGTCTCGCGACTGCAGAGTCAGATGCCTTATCGCTAACTACCAGGCACGGAGAGCGGAGTTCAACTCGTGACTCCACTGTCTGTACTGTTTCGTGATTGACAAGACATCGCCTTGATCGGTTGTGTTTATAAACTTACTATAAGTCTAGTGGAGCATATCACTTTCTACCGACTTCGAACAACGCAACTTCAATTCGATTGCTGAATTACTGAGACGGCGAGTGCTCACGCAAATGCATGCCCCGAAGACAAGATGAATTTTAAACGTCTCGAAGAAGTAAGTGATGGTATGTATTTTATAGCCTAGTGACCCTCGTAAAGTGCGCTTAACCTCCAAAGAATGTATGTTATATTCACGGGCGACAATAGGGGCTAGTCTATTGTGGTAATGGTGGATATGTAAGGGTAATTAATAAATAATTAGGTGTAATTAAGGTGTCATTAAAGGCATTTAGAGGTAACTAAGGGGTAATTATGTGGCAAATGTGGGTAGCTAAGGGTAAGTAGGGGTAACTAAGTATAATTATTGATAATAAAGGGTAACAAATATGTAATTAGGGATAATTAATGGTAATTAGAGGTACTTATGGGTAATTGAGGGTATGTAGGGATAAATAAGAGGTAATTAGGAGGAATTGAGGTGTAATTAAGGGTACTAAGGGGTAATTAGGGGTAATTATGGGTAAATAAGAGGTAACTAGGGGTAATTAACGGTAAGTAATGGTACTTAGGGATAAGTAAGTGTAATGAGGGGTAATTAGTGATTCAAAGTTAACGGTAGCTTGTGCGTAGTAGCTATGGGTGAAGACGTATTATATTTGTTGTGGTATAGTCGAATACTATGTTGTAGTTAAGATTAAGTTGTTCTTATTCAGTTGATGATGTGATACTAATGGTATTGTTAAAACGGTGTTGGCGCGTTATTGGTGATTAAAAGTAACAACACTTTTATGTGTCTATCGATGGATAACCTGAAATTCCTAGACATGATTCATGACATCGCACCTGGATTCTTGTACGATAAGTACCTGAAAACGTACGGATGCAAGGTCACGAAAGGTCATTTCCCGGACGAATACATGGATAGCTTGGAAAGACTTGACGCACCGCTCTTCCTCCGACAGAGGCCTTCTTCAGTCGACTGAAGAAAGAAGGTATATCCGACGAAGGCTACACCCGTTGTCAAGAGGCATGGCGAGACAACGGTGTGAAGACATTGCGGGACTTTCCCATCTGGTACAACAACAGGGACGTCATACCGTTCTTGGAGGCCATCAACAAATAGTTTACTGGGAACGGGAACGTGGTCTAGACTTGTTCAAACAAGGCATCATCATACCAGGTTTGACGATCTTCAACGAGACGAACAAGGATCTTCATCAGCTGATCAGAGATAACATCGTTGGAGGGGCGTCCCTCGTCTTCATCAGACGTAACGAGAAAGGGGTCAATAAGATATGTCGAAACGACTACGGAGAAGCAGCTCGAATGTGTCAGTCCATAGTTGGCTACGACGCGAATGCTCTATACCTCTGGTCTCTATCGCAAGACGAGCCGACGGGATGATACACGCGACGACGGGAAGAGAATGAGTTCTTGGACGAAATGGCACAGCCGACCGAACGGATGGCTGCGGAATGGATGACGTGGGAGTCCGAACGCACTGGATACGTCATCAGTCCAACGGACGAGAGAAGATAATCGGCAAACTACTGCATGTTGGACGGATGGTGCAACGAAACAAAGATTGCCTATCAGTTTCACGGATGCTACTAACACGGATATCCGTGTATCCGTTGAGAGGTCAACGAGGTCAATGGGAAACCCATGACTCCACTGCTCGCCGAAACGCAAAAGAACACCATCTACCTTCGGCATATTGTCAAGGTCATCGGGCTGTCGGAATGCTAGTGGAAAGACAAGAGAAGCGACCCGTGCGTGAAACGGTTTCTGCCGCCTTTCCCTGCTGTTGACACCTGCGATGGAAGATGACGTCACAACATATATTCACAGGAGTACGCAACGGCACCGTGTTCGTAATGATTCAGTGCGACATTAGTGGACCTGAGGAATTTTGCGCACAATTTGCCGAGTTGTAGCCCATATTCAAGAACATTAACATGACCTACGATGACCTCGGACCGTTCATGTGTCGATACGCCGAAGAAAACGACATCATGGCAACCCCGCGCCGCATGCTCGTCGGAAGTTATCGCGAGATAATACCTTGCTCGCCACACCTCTCGCGATAGTACCTCGAGCACGGACTCGAGGTGACCCAAGTCAACAGGTCATCGAGTACACAACGGTCGCCTGCTTCCGTCGATTCGGCGAGACAGTGTCGCTGCACGTCGCGAGGGAGACGTCCACACCGACAAAGCCATGATCGCAGATCCCAATAAGTTGATGGGGAATTCTAGTTATGAGAAATTGATCACCAATGTCGATTAGCACCTTGACGTCACCTACTGTACAGAAATGAGGAGATCGATAATGATCAACGATCGTCGCTTTCGACAGTTCGACGTCGTCACCAACGATGCCCGTGAGTCCTTCGACGACCTCTTGACCTTGGAACTGCGAGAACACTACTTTCGTCACCGCTCCGAATGGCTACCGTCCGTATAGTGCGTCGATCATCAGAGCGAGTACATGCGCTGTCGACTGGCAGAACGTCTGTGGAGCGGCACCGTGACGTGTGGCAAGGCACGCAAAGGGTACGACAAGAGAACACTGGGACTCTTAAAGGTCGAATGGTCCGGGCATTGTTTCTTGGGTCTGTGCAGCAAGACATGCTATCGTTCGGGACGCATCTTCAAATACAGCACCAAGGGACAAAACAAAAGGCTCAACACCATCGATAAGCAGGCGTTCCTGGACGTGCTAACCAATCGACGGAGCGGAATCGCAAATAACCGCGGGTTGCGGATGAATCACTCGTCCGTGCTGACGTACGTAGCGGTAGTAGCAACAGTCGGGGTGTACTTGTACTTCTTGTTATACGTTCCCCTTCGGTCGTCACATGGTGGAGGTATAATTGTATCCAACGTCACGACCAACATGTCGAACGTGGCCAACTACTACTAAAACACGACATCGCGCCAACCGTCAGCATAATCGATCATGGGTACGCGTTGGGAACATCCGTTCACCTGCATCGTGGCGGGTCCGACGGGGTGTGGTAGGAGCACGTTTGTGACGAGCATGCTACGTCACGCCGCAATGATGATAGATCCGCTTCCCGAGAAGACCACGTGGTGTTACGAGGAATGGCAAAGCGCTAACGCCTCTGTAAATAACCATGTGGTACAGTTCGAGGAAGGGTTGATCATAACATATTATTTACAAAAACTAAATTATTATGGAATAAATGGTGCAGCACTAGATCTATGTAAAAATTACATACACAATCGTAAGCAATATGTTGAAATTGGCGATTACAAGTCGGAAGAAGCTGCCATAAACACCAGTGTCCCACAAGGGTCTATTTTAGGACCCCTTCTATTTATTATATATATTAATGACATAATATTTTGTATTGATCATTTTAAATTCATAATGTATGCAGACGACACCACTCTTTTTAGTACATTGAATAAATTTCAATCTCCGGATGACCAAGTCCAAAATCAAAACATAAATAAAGAATTAGAAAATATATGCAGGTGGCTAAAGGAAACAAACTTTCTTTTAACATTAAAAAACTAAATTCATGGTATTTCACATGCCCCAAAAGGAACTCGAACTTCCTAAAATAGAAATAGATCAGGCAAATATTGAATACGAACATGATTTTAATTTGTTTAGGTATCACCATAAACCAACACCTAAATTGGGACAGCCGTATAAACAAAACAGCGCATAAAATCAATAAAATAATTGAAATTTTAAATAAACTTAAACAAGTATCACCTAAGACTATATTATCTATTATGTACAATTTGCTCATTCTTCCCAAGATTAATTATAGCATATTGGTGTGCGGTCGTCAAGCTCCTGGCTTTTTAAACTTCAATAGAAAGCAGTGGAATAGTTACTTCAAGTAAATACAATTCTCTCACAGATCCCATCTTCAAAGAATGTAAATTAAAAAAGCTGGATGACATCTTTAGACTCCAACTGCTCAAATTTTATTACAAATTGAATTGATCAACAAGCTTATACCATAATATTTCAGTCGTATTCCATGCACATACAACTTTGCAATTCACCAATACAACGCATGGTAAAACAATTTATTTATTCACAGAGTTAATCATCAATATGCCAAAAAGTACATCCGACACAACATAACAATACTCCAAATATCATCCTTGATAAAATTTCTACACATAGTTTATATGGTTTTCCATTTATACAAACAAATACTTTATCAAGAGTTATGAATCATGTCATATTTATAACTGTTACATCTGTCATTCTTAAACTAGACATGACTTTGTATTTGTTTAAACTAATTTATGTATATACTATATACACATATATGTATGCATATATAATCATCTAATTATGTTACATCAGTAGGGTGGCTCCCATGATAGCGGCATATAATTGTCTTACTGGGAGCGTCCCTGGCCTTACAATGAATATTATATTGTAGTTTATGATGGTCAAAATAAATACTGTCTGTCTGTCTGTCTGTCTGTCTCTGTATGTCTGTCTGTCTGTCTGTCTCTCTGTCTTTCTGTCTGTCTGTCTGTCTGTCTGACGAGAAACCTCGTGGTCATTGACGATCTGATGGCGGAAACGGAAGAACGGGTCACGATCTTGTTCACGAAAAAAAGTCATCACCAGAACACGTCCGTACTGTATCTCGGGCAGAAACTGTTTCCGAAGAACACGGACAGTCGCACGATCAGTCTGAACGCACAATACATGGTGGTCTTCAAGAATCCTCGCGACGCCTCACAGATAGGTCACTTGACAGGACAGATGAGTCCGGGGCGCCTGAAGTTTGTACAAGACGCATTCAAAGACGCCACGTCGTCACCGTACGGCTATCTCTTGATCGATCTCAAACAGTATACGCCCGAAGATATGCTTCTGCGCACGGTCAACATTCCGGACGACGGCGTTCAGTACGTGTTCTACCCTAAGATATAAGATAACCGCACACGCGCCTCGGCTCTTCATTCACAACATGTCCGAGTTCGTGAAGAGACACATCCTCTGCATACAGGCACTGAACACATACAAGAGTGCCAAATGGAGGCGAGCCATCATCAACACCCCCGACGCCGATCTTCTGTGTACATTGGCCGAGTGAGCCTACAACATATTGAAGAAGAAC
>CM034533.1:32783575-32922128 GCA_020002185.1 Paraescarpia echinospica
CTTGCCTTTCAATAATCAACATCCAAATAAACCACATTTCCTTTGACACTAGGAGTAATATTGCAATTATTGTTGATTTGACCAATAGATCACATTTAATTAATTACGTTAGATGTCACCACTATGTATATGATTACCAATGTTATATACATATATATATATATATATATGTATATGTATATATATATATATATATATATATAATATATATACGCTCTTCTAGCTATAAAAACGGTTCGTCGGTACAGTTGAACTAGTCTCGCTTAAACGACTCTCGCCTAGCTGCGTGACTTCGCAAAAAAGAGAGTCTGGCTCAGAAGCCGCCATTTAAATGTTATACACCAGGTAGCAAGTCAATCCTCCAGAATGCTTATATGTTATGTGTGTTTCGATAATGAAATGGAATTACAAAATAGTATTATACAAAATAAAAAGTATCTTAAACTAAATAACATAACAAAATTTCGAGTACGCGTTTCGCACCGGAAACCAAAAAAATGCTTATTCAACTCGCTATCCAATTAGCCACAGATTTTGACTGCGGTGTACAGTATATTGGTTACCAGTCCAACCGTCGCGCGCGACATCGACTGCACGTTGTTTAGTTAGATTAGTTCTTGTTTGGTATCTATATTCTGTTTATTCACGCCCAGTCTTTCGTTTCTGCTCTCCTATAAGCAAAACAACAATGTGGTCGATGTATAGATTGTAAACTACAGACACTACAAACACTTACAGACATAGGCCTACACAACCCACCTGCCCTTCGAGATTCCTTTTCCTTTGTACCATTGACGCTTGGAATATCCTCTTTGACGCCACGTGCTCTGCTGCATGCTGACTACACGACCTTTTCATCGCGATGTCTACACTCGATACAATATTCGAACACGACCCATTTGAATTTATATAGGTGTGACGAAAACACTGATGGTGAAATCGTTATCATAACACCGGTGTCGTGTTCTAATTCCGCAGAGTCACGAAAACAATAAAGAGGGATCGTTCAAAAATTGCGTAATGTACGGATGATTCGCGTAACAATTGTAAAGTTACACATTATTTATGTACGCAACCTCATTAATGATAACTAATGTATCCATCCACTTGAAGCATAATCTTTGAAAAATTGTATTGTTTGCGTTGTAATTATGTGAATATGTTCTCAATATTTTAAGTAAAGGTTTATTGATGTGAATGATTAATTGTACAATTAGACACATGCGCTACTTTCGTAGCAGTTTGGTATATACGGGACACTGTGGGGTATGACATACGGGCGAAATAAAAGTTGCGTATTGTTATCTTTGAATTGACCCTCATTTTACATGCGGGACAAACAGGTGACACATTGCGCAGTGTTTATGCCAAATGCACTTTTGTCGTGTATTCGCCTGGTTCCCGAAACGGCGACAGATGGTCGCGACATTGTCGTGCTTGTCATCGCGACGAGAACAAACTGGCAGCTTGCACACGCAACCGTTGTCCGCCATTGTACATTCACCACACGCACGCGTGCCTTTGTCGTGTTGTTGATTACATGTGGGTCTAGTGAAAACAATATGTAGCACGTAGCACAGACTAAATGTGCCACAAATGGCACTTTCTCTGTTCGGCACCTGTTTGACTTAGAGTAGGAATTAGTGAATTTCTGCAGGATGAAAGGTTCTGGAAACCAACATTTCGTTGCCAGAAAGAGCGTCATTTAACACAACCTATATTGTTTATATTACAGTCAGATATACTGATTAGGGCACACATCTAGGGCACACATAGACAGTGAATAGTGTAAACACAGTTGACAAAACTATTTTAAATAGCTAATTAGATTATTATTATTAAATACATTCTGATATGGCGCCTTGCAAGCGGCAAGTCAAGGCAAAGAGACACTTGGTGTGCGACGACTGCCACAGTTGGGTGGATTTTGCCTTGTCCGGCTGTACGAAGTCATGGACAGAAACCAAGGAAGAGGGATTCACCTTTCAGTGCGTGGGGTGTTGGAAGGTGAAATGTCTGGAGAAAGAGGTAGCTAGGTTGGTAGATGTTGTGAAGGGGATGGAGATGAGAATCAGCAAGGAGACAGATGGAATGGAGAGAGACGACAGGGATAAAGTTGGGAATACTGTGAAACTGAAGGAGCAGAGTAGTGGCAACAAGACCGAGGAAAGGAGACTGAGAGGAGGGAAGGTGATCGGAGGGGAAGAAAGTGGAGGATCGACGGCAGGAAATGTGACAGGGACGATGACAGGAAGAAAGGTGACAAGAGAAACAGCGTCAGGAAAGAATGGAACGGACGAGATTGTGACGGGAGAGCAGAAGACAGGGGAACAAGATTACAACCAGACAGATGCAAACCGTAGAAAGAGCTACACTGAGGCAGTGATTGAGGGGGCAATGAGGAAAGAGAGGTGTTTATGGGCGATTCGATTATGAGAAAGACAGATAAGACTCTAAGCGAGGGGGAGGACGTCGTTGTTTGTCTACCGGGGGCTAGGATAGAACATGTAACTGAAAGGGTAGAGAAGGTACTGGGGCATGGCAAGGGAGGGTCTATACTAGTATATGTAGGGACAAATAACGCAGAGAGGGAGGGAACAACTGGGATAGTTCAGAAGTACAGACAGTTAGTGAAGAAGTTAAAGAAGACAAGAGTAGAACAGATTATCCTCTCAGGAATTTTGCCAGTACTGGGAGGAAGGGGGCCGACATATAGAAACTGCAAGAGGATGGCGATCAACGCACTAGTTGAGCAGATGTGTAAAGAAGAGGGGGTGGGATTCGTAGATTTATGGGGATACTTTGTTGGGAGGGAAGATATGTACATGAGAGATGGCCAACATCTAAGTGGAAAGGGGGCAGCAGTTTTCTCAGAGAACTTGCTGCAATCTGTTGACAGTGGGACAGGCTGCATCTATTTAAACTAGATTCGCAGGGGGGATTCACAGAGAAGCCTGAAACTGGAGGCATAGATAAAGACAGCAGAAATAATCGGCAAAGAACAGCCTGGAAAACTGTTCTGAATCAGGATATAAATGCATTTGTTTAAATGCAAGGAGCATAGTAAACAAAAGAAGTGAACTAAACATTATGGTAGAAGATATTGATCCTCACATAATAGGTATAACTGAATCGTGGGCCACCACTGATATATCAGATGCCGAATTGGGACTAACAGGATATGTAATGTTTAGGAAAGATAGAATAGGAAGAAAGGGAGGTGGAGTTATTTTATATATTAAAGAATCTATCCAGGCTTACGAAATAAAATTAGAAAGAGAAGCAGATTGCGAAGAAGCTGTTTGGTGTAACATAGTTACAGGAAACTCAACGTTAACAGTTGGGTTAGTTTATCGAAGTCCAAACATATGCATAGAAGAGAATGAAAAAATACAAAACGCTATAAGGGAAGTAAGCAAACGGGACTGTATTATTATGGGGGATTTTAACCACGGGCATATACAATGGAAATCTCTACAGAGTATGGGGAGTGAGGACCACAAGTTTTTAGTTTTAGTTCAAGATACATTCCTTTCTCAACATGTGCTAGAACCAACCAGGGGTGAGAATGTGTTAGACATAGTTTTGTCCTCACAGAATGAATTAGTTGACAATGTCAAGATATGTGAGCCACTGGGGAGTAGCGATCACAACCAGATACATTTTACCATCAAAGTAAAATCAGAAAGGAATAGTAAAAAGCAGTATAGGAGAAATTTCCACAAAGGAAGGTATAAGGACATGAGGAAATATTTAGCAAAGATAGACTGGAATAACACACTGAAGAATAAGACAGCAACCGAATGCTGGAATATCTTAAATAGTGAAATTAAGTGCATAGTCGATAAATTTGTACCTTTCAAAAAACAAGGGAAACGGTCTAAAAAGAAACACTTATCGAAAGAAGCCATTAGAAAAATTAAGTATAAACAAATGATGTGGAAGTCATATAGATGTACTGGAAATGATGAAGACTACAACATTTATAAAGAAGCACTTAATCAAGCTACAGCTGAAATTAGAAATCCAAAGAGAAGCTATGAAAAAAAATTAGCTAGTAATATAAAACATGACAGTAAGAGTTTTTATGCGTATATTCGAAGCAAACAGAAAGTTCAGGATAAGGTCGGTCCTCTAGAAGATAGTGCTGGAAATACAATATCAGAGGGATTCTTAATGGCAGAAGACCTGAATGAGCATTTTAGTTCAGTGTTTACCAGGGAAGATATTAGTTCACTGCCAGTACCAGAGGCTAAGTTCAAGGGGGCAGATTCAGACTATTTAGGACAATTAATTGTAACCCCGGAAATGGTAGCCAAGAAAATAAGGGCTATGAAGGATAATAAATCACCTGGAGTGGACGGGATTCCGCCCAAACTACTATTGGAAATTGTAGAACAAATTAGCGTACCGCTTGCAACAGTTTTCAATTTGTCATTAGAAGAGGGAGGGGTTCCTTTAGAATGGAAAGAGGCAAACATTATACCGTTATTTAAAAAAGATTCGAGAAACAAGTCAGGGAACTATAGACCAGTGAGTTTAACATCAGTGATTTGTAAATTATTAGAAAGACTAATTAAAGATCACATTTAGGTGGATTTTCTTGTTAAACATAATTTGATAAACCCATCTCAACATGGGTTTTTAAAGCGAGGTCATGCTTAACAAATATGTTATGTTTTTTGGAAGACATCACTAAGTGGGTAGATCAGGATCACCAGTAGATATCATCTATTTAGATTTTTCAAAAGCTTTCGACAAAGTACCACATCAAAGAGATTACTCCTTAAGCTAAAGGCCCATGGCATAGGAAATGGGTATAATAAACTACGGATAGAAAAATGGCTGAATGACAGAAGACAACGTGTAGTAGTTGATAGGAGGCTTCAAACTGGAAATCAGTATTGGTGGGGGTACCACAGGATCAGTACTAGGACCTATATTATTCTTAATATATATCAACGATTTGGACCATGATATAACAAGCAAGGTGTTAAAATTTGAGGATGATACAAAAGTGTTTAGAAGGATTAAAAGTGATGGAGACAGACAGCATTTACAAGATGATCTTGATAGGTTGATCAAATGGTCTGAAAAGTGGCAAATGCTGTTCAATTTTGGGAAATGTAAATGCCTCCACACAGGTCATGGGAATGAACAGGTAAAATATAAAATGGGGGGTACTGTTCTAAGTACTTCTGTAAAAGAAAAGGACTTAGGGTTAACCATTAGAGCTGATATGAAGGTTTCAGAGCAGTGTGGAATTGCAGCGTCAAAGGGAAATCAAATCCTTGGATTAATTAGGCGAAATATAGCGTATAAGAAAAAAGAATTAATAGTACCGCTGTACAAAACAATAGTGAGGCCTCATTTACAATATTGTATACAAGCATGGAGGCCATATCGCAAGAAGGACATAGATATGCTAGAAAGAGTACAGAGGAGAGCGACTAAAATGATACCAAATCTGAGGGATCTTAGTTACGAAATACGCCTAAAAGAATGTGGTTTAACAACACTAGAGACCAGGAGATTGAGAGGAGATCACATAGAAGTGTTTAAAATATTGAATGGTTATGAAAATATTGATAGAAACATTTTTTTCTCAGTTAAGAAAGATAGAAGGACCAGAGGACATGAAGCTACATTAGTAAAGGAGCAGTGTAGATTAGATATAAGAAAGTTCTCATTCTCACAAAGGACTGTAAATGAATGGAACAGATTATCTCCTGATTGTGTTGGTGCTAGTAGCGTGAATATGTTTAAAAATTAAATCGACACACACCTAAAAAAGGCGGGATACATGTAGATAAAAAGTATTGGACTCTCGATAAGCCAAAAGGCTTCCTTGTCCACCTGCCATCCAGAGTAATTTTCTGGATGGCAATCTTGTTAAATCTTGTTAAATTTAGAGTTAATGTCCTCATTGCGGCAAGGTGGATTCCATGTTGATTTTGCTGTAAAGTTCTCTTTTAATTTGGTTGATTTCGTTCCGTGAAAAAATATCGTAGTTGGATATGTCTAACACAACGCCTGATAGACGCCTGCGTGTCTTCTACATCATTGGTATGAGGTGTTGGTATAAATTGTAACCCGAAATTTAGGATTTCCGCCTGTGTTTCAGATAACACTAGATGTCTTAAGTTGATAATCGTTGGATTGCGCAAATCGTTGGACTTGTTTTGTTCAGGATGGTTGCCCTCAATGTTTCTTGGTTTAAATGGCACAGCCAATGTGTTAGCATTTTGTTCGCTGTTTCTGGTGTCCAATTAAAGTTGTCTGATGTGTTTGTCTTGAACGATGACTCCTCTAATTTATGTATTACAACAATGCCATTAATGTCTAGTAGGCTCTCCGATGTTCTCATAATGTATTCTTGTTCTACCAGCGGTAATCTGTCAGAAAAGTTTATTTCGGGTATGGCGATAACTGAGTGAGGAAAACACTTGCCTGCTCGAGCCGCCATCCTTCGCAAATTAGGGATGGTCGTTACACTTGGTTTGTTCGCTCTGTCGTTGATTCCCACAGATAGGATCACAATCTCTGGATGTGTGCCGTCCGTCTCTGCAGGATGCATCATCATCTGTTCGAGATTCCTAATTTTGGCTCCAGGGTAGCTGTCCACATGGATGTCTAGTTCCTTCGATTCTGTAATCCTAGAAACGTTCGAGTCACCCAGAATAACGACACGTTTTGTGATTATCGGTAACTTCCAGCTGGATTGTTTGCACTGTGTGCTTCTATGTATGAAGGGCACAGTAGAGAATCGTTGTGCAGGAGTAGACGAAGGGGGGTAGTCTGTGAATTATGGTGCGGTCCACCCGTGGTCTGGAGACATGTAGAAAAGAATGAGACTTGGAGTGAGGTGGAAGCTCCGGAGAACACGATTGTCTCGGTAGTGGGGGGAAGAAGTTGGGAGAAAGGGATGGAGAAGAGGTGGCAAAAACTTTAGAAGGCTCACGTATGGCCTGATGCAGGGATGGTGTGGCGATAGCAGCTGCTAAAGGGGGAGTGGTGATGGTAGTAGAACACATCTTGAAATTCTACCTGAATGTGTGCCATTGACTGAACTGCCAGGGTCTGTTGTGCAAGGCTAGAAATAGACCTGCCATTCGTCTTGGAATGCGTACAGCAGGAATGTATTGATAAACATTGGCAATGGACTTTATCCTAGACATGTTAGGGGAGTTTACCCCGGGTCTTGAGAGGTCAAGCGTGTAAAAACTCGCCGCGGTTGTATGGCTGGCAGGCTCAAACAAATACCAATTCTTGTAGTTGTAATCCGTCGCGTCATGTCGGTTTTCGGCAACCGGAAAACAAGGACATCAATACGTAACCTCTTTTCAGTGAACATTGTCACCTCTGTTGGGATCGGACGTCCATGTATCGCTAAATTGAATGTGCATTGCATCAACGTACGTTCGGTTAAGAATAAAGCGATCTCTGTTTCTGATGTTGTGATTTCGCGGGACATTGACATTTTAGCTCTGACAGAGACGTGGCTCTGTAGCATCATTGGTGATCACGTGATAAGCGCGTTAGTTCCACGTGGATACGAATTTTATTCCGGGGGAGACGTGGCAGTGATGAACAAGTCCGACTTGACATTAAAAGCGGTGTCAACGCGCGGAAATTACACTAATTTTTAACATTCCGATTACTATGTAACTTCAGGTAGTGTCATCTTCAGGTTATATGTCGTGTACCGTCCGCCGCCAACGAAGCGAAACGGTTTTACCAACACCGTTTTGTTAGAGCAGTAGCCTGCGTGTTTAGACGACATAATGCTGGATACGCATGATGTTATTATCACTGGCTATTTGAAGTTTCACTTAGACTTTCCAACAGAATCGGACGTACGACGTTTTTACGAGACACTCGGTGTCCGCGGAATGAAGCAACTGGTGAAAGATGTCAATCACACTAAGGGGCATATATTGGATGTGGTCATTGTTAAGGATAATACTTGCATAGTACCTGTCCTACCAAATATGTATGATCCGTGTTTATGCGACACACACAGCAATCCATCCGGAGACCACCTGGCCATAAGTTTTGTGGTAAATGAAAGGAAGTCGGCAAACTTTTCGCAAATTCCGTCAGAGATGTGTTTCTGATTTTTGCAAAGATATTTGTTAGATTCTAACATTGATGGACCTGTACAGGCAACGGTGGAAGCATATGATACTGGATTGGGTCGGATTATCGATCACCATACTCCCTTGTTCGAGAAAACCGTAACCTTGCAACCTAACTCGTCCTGGTACACCGACGAACTGCGTTGTGAGAAGCAAAACTGACGGAGAGAGGAGCGGACTTAGGTACGTACTGGCCTCGAGGTACACCGGCAAGCATTTCGTGCGCAATGTGTGGCCGTAAACCATATGTTACTCACCACTAGGCATGTGTACTACTCCGACAAGATTGCGAGTTGTGGGAGTGACAGTAGTTAGGTAGTGATTTTAAATATGCCACGGTGGTGGCGCAGGAGCACCCATGGGGAAATTCTAAGATGGCGTCTGTCTCATGTGTATCTGTGTGTGTAGTCACGTGAGCAAAGGTAGCGCCATCTGGTGGAATGTATTGGAGGTAGTGCCTCCTGCTGGGAGTTGGGACACATGTATGAGGGGTAATTAAGGGTAATGAAGAAGTAAATAGTGGAGAGCAAGGGGTAATTGACGTAGCGTATGTGTGCTGGACGTGTGTAAAAATAATTCCTATGTGATATTGTGTATAAGTAAGATTGAACGAAACAGCATATTTCAAAGTTTAAACAGTTTTATTTTATCGATCGATATCGACGCCACCCTCGTCTGAATCTTACACACAATCCCATGACGCCTCTCTATCCCCGGTGTCGATTGCTGCGGGGGGGGGGTCAGGGTTATACAACGGGGAAGGTGGGTCCACGAGCGGTATGGTTTCGCGTAGTTCTTCTATAAAGAAGTACAAAACCATCTCGTGTTCCCATCGAATTTTTTTTCTCTCAATAAATATATAAAACTTTGAAAACGGACTGTATGAATTATACGTTAAATCTTACACATAGGAGGAATATTGAAAACAGACATTGACCCAGTCCGACATGACGAGGTACAGCCAGTTGGAACACAGTGACGCCACGTTGCTAGGCGACATGATAAGAGGTTAAGCCAGGACAATACACGGTGACATATTGACTATTGAACGGAATGTAAACACGTGACAGTACGTATCAAGATGTGGAGAATTAGCACGCTTCTAAGTAGGTTATGGAGTACTATTATATAATTTATGATCAATAGATTGAGGTCACTTACGTCCAGTCTGAGACAGTGCTGCTACAGTCGTCGCTGTCACTGTCACTGCTGTGTCCGTCGTTTTAAAAAGATAAAAGATAACTAACTAGTTAGCCAGCAGTATTTCACGTATGTAACTAAACAAGTACTGTTTAAAAGGTCAAGGTAATAACTGTATCACTCGCATGTAGTTTAAATAAGTATCTAAGAACACTGTGTAAAAACGGAATTACCCACATTAACTAAGTGCCTAGTCGTGTAAAATAGATGACATAAAGCAACGAGAAAGATGCTTAATCGTGTAAAACGGATGACATAAAGCAATGAGAAAGATGATATATCTATATGGATATAATCGCAATGAAAGATACTTCGTGAAAATGTATTACTCACATCATTGCATAACCAGACGTTCCGCGACGCCGCCATTCTTCTCAGAGCTCGTCCCATGGAATTTTTACAAGCAGTCTTTGTGGTGTGAGTCGAATTATTTGAACGTTACAACGAACGATTTATATAATATTATGCAGACACATTGCATAAAGAGAAGTTGCAAAGTACAAGTGATGTCGGCAAGTAGCCTCGTGACATGTGGGAGATGCGCCTTATCAGAAATCAGGCGACACTGAGTACAGAACCCCATCATATGCTGCGTCGCCCAGACATAGAAAAGATAACAAGTTTGTGAGCGACCAGAGGCGTGTGATAACGTTAGACAGTTACAATGATGAAAATGGACGTACAATTCAGAGGCGCCGGCCACTATTTATTAAACTTCTTTCCGTGTAACATCTACATTTGGGGCAAACACTTCTATTGCGTGGAAGCGGCGTACCAATACAAGAAGTGCACGTTTTGTGACGATGGTATCACAGCGAGAAAAATCCAGACTGCACATAGTGGATTACAGGCGAAATATTTCAGTAAGCGTATAAAATGGAAAGCGGAATTAACATCCGCATGGCTAGCTCAACAACGACAGATAATGTACGTTATTATCGCTGTGAAATTCCGTGACTCACAAATGCGCAAACGGTTGGTGGATACAGGGAACGCACGTCTCGTTGAAAATGTTCGAGGTGTGGGAAATTGAGTCAGAATATACTAGACTTTACTTTCATGCAGTTGAGGGACAAGTACCCGAAACGTTCTTGTACGTGAACGAGCGGTTATCGACAGGCGTTCATTAAAAACACGACCGAATGCACGAGATAAGTGTCGTCTCGCGACTGCAGAGTCAGATGCCTTATCGCTAACTACCAGGCACGGAGAGCGGAGTTCAACTCGTGACTCCACTGTCTGTACTGTTTCGTGATTGACAAGACATCGCCTTGATCGGTTGTGTTTATAAACTTACTATAAGTCTAGTGGAGCATATCACTTTCTACCGACTTCGAACAACGCAACTTCAATTCGATTGCTGAATTACTGAGACGGCGAGTGCTCACGCAAATGCATGCCCCGAAGACAAGATGAATTTTAAACGTCTCGAAGAAGTAAGTGATGGTATGTATTTTATAGCCTAGTGACCCTCGTAAAGTGCGCTTAACCTCCAAAGAATGTATGTTATATTCACGGGCGACAATAGGGGCTAGTCTATTGTGGTAATGGTGGATATGTAAGGGTAATTAATAAATAATTAGGTGTAATTAAGGTGTCATTAAAGGCATTTAGAGGTAACTAAGGGGTAATTATGTGGCAAATGTGGGTAGCTAAGGGTAAGTAGGGGTAACTAAGTATAATTATTGATAATAAAGGGTAACAAATATGTAATTAGGGATAATTAATGGTAATTAGAGGTACTTATGGGTAATTGAGGGTATGTAGGGATAAATAAGAGGTAATTAGGAGGAATTGAGGTGTAATTAAGGGTACTAAGGGGTAATTAGGGGTAATTATGGGTAAATAAGAGGTAACTAGGGGTAATTAACGGTAAGTAATGGTACTTAGGGATAAGTAAGTGTAATGAGGGGTAATTAGTGATTCAAAGTTAACGGTAGCTTGTGCGTAGTAGCTATGGGTGAAGACGTATTATATTTGTTGTGGTATAGTCGAATACTATGTTGTAGTTAAGATTAAGTTGTTCTTATTCAGTTGATGATGTGATACTAATGGTATTGTTAAAACGGTGTTGGCGCGTTATTGGTGATTAAAAGTAACAACACTTTTATGTGTCTATCGATGGATAACCTGAAATTCCTAGACATGATTCATGACATCGCACCTGGATTCTTGTACGATAAGTACCTGAAAACGTACGGATGCAAGGTCACGAAAGGTCATTTCCCGGACGAATACATGGATAGCTTGGAAAGACTTGACGCACCGCTCTTCCTCCGACAGAGGCCTTCTTCAGTCGACTGAAGAAAGAAGGTATATCCGACGAAGGCTACACCCGTTGTCAAGAGGCATGGCGAGACAACGGTGTGAAGACATTGCGGGACTTTCCCATCTGGTACAACAACAGGGACGTCATACCGTTCTTGGAGGCCATCAACAAATAGTTTACTGGGAACGGTAACGTGGTCTAGACTTGTTCAAACAAGGCATCATCATACCAGGTTTGACGATCTTCAACGAGACGAACAAGGATCTTCATCAGCTGATCAGAGATAACATCGTTGGAGGGGCGTCCCTCGTCTTCATCAGACGTAACGAGAAAGGGGTCAATAAGATATGTCGAAACGACTACGGAGAAGCAGCTCGAATGTGTCAGTCCATAGTTGGCTACGACGCGAATGCTCTATACCTCTGGTCTCTATCGCAAGACGAGCCGACGGGATGATACACGCGACGACGGGAAGAGAATGAGTTCTTGGACGAAATGGCACAGCCGACCGAACGGATGGCTGCGGAATGGATGACGTGGGAGTCCGAACGCACTGGATACGTCATCAGTCCAACGGACGAGAGAAGATAATCGGCAAACTACTGCATGTTGGACGGATGGTGCAACGAAACAAAGATTGCCTATCAGTTTCACGGATGCTACTAACACGGATATCCGTGTATCCGTTGAGAGGTCAACGAGGTCAATGGGAAACCCATGACTCCACTGCTCGCCGAAACGCAAAAGAACACCATCTACCTTCGGCATATTGTCAAGGTCATCGGGCTGTCGGAATGCTAGTGGAAAGACAAGAGAAGCGACCCGTGCGTGAAACGGTTTCTGCCGCCTTTCCCTGCTGTTGACACCTGCGATGGAAGATGACGTCACAACATATATTCACAGGAGTACGCAACGGCACCGTGTTCGTAATGATTCAGTGCGACATTAGTGGACCTGAGGAATTTTGCGCACAATTTGCCGAGTTGTAGCCCATATTCAAGAACATTAACATGACCTACGATGACCTCGGACCGTTCATGTGTCGATACGCCGAAGAAAACGACATCATGGCAACCCCGCGCCGCATGCTCGTCGGAAGTTATCGCGAGATAATACCTTGCTCGCCACACCTCTCGCGATAGTACCTCGAGCACGGACTCGAGGTGACCCAAGTCAACAGGTCATCGAGTACACAACGGTCGCCTGCTTCCGTCGATTCGGCGAGACAGTGTCGCTGCACGTCGCGAGGGAGACGTCCACACCGACAAAGCCATGATCGCAGATCCCAATAAGTTGATGGGGAATTCTAGTTATGAGAAATTGATCACCAATGTCGATTAGCACCTTGACGTCACCTACTGTACAGAAATGAGGAGATCGATAATGATCAACGATCGTCGCTTTCGACAGTTCGACGTCGTCACCAACGATGCCCGTGAGTCCTTCGACGACCTCTTGACCTTGGAACTGCGAGAACACTACTTTCGTCACCGCTCCGAATGGCTACCGTCCGTATAGTGCGTCGATCATCAGAGCGAGTACATGCGCTGTCGACTGGCAGAACGTCTGTGGAGCGGCACCGTGACGTGTGGCAAGGCACGCAAAGGGTACGACAAGAGAACACTGGGACTCTTAAAGGTCGAATGGTCCGGGCATTGTTTCTTGGGTCTGTGCAGCAAGACATGCTATCGTTCGGGACGCATCTTCAAATACAGCACCAAGGGACAAAACAAAAGGCTCAACACCATCGATAAGCAGGCGTTCCTGGACGTGCTAACCAATCGACGGAGCGGAATCGCAAATAACCGCGGGTTGCGGATGAATCACTCGTCCGTGCTGACGTACGTAGCGGTAGTAGCAACAGTCGGGGTGTACTTGTACTTCTTGTTATACGTTCCCCTTCGGTCGTCACATGGTGGAGGTATAATTGTATCCAACGTCACGACCAACATGTCGAACGTGGCCAACTACTACTAAAACACGACATCGCGCCAACCGTCAGCATAATCGATCATGGGTACGCGTTGGGAACATCCGTTCACCTGCATCGTGGCGGGTCCGACGGGGTGTGGTAGGAGCACGTTTGTGACGAGCATGCTACGTCACGCCGCAATGATGATAGATCCGCTTCCCGAGAAGACCACGTGGTGTTACGAGGAATGGCAAAGCGCTAACGCCTCTGTAAATAACCATGTGGTACAGTTCGAGGAAGGGTTGATCATAACATATTATTTACAAAAACTAAATTATTATGGAATAAATGGTGCAGCACTAGATCTATGTAAAAATTACATACACAATCGTAAGCAATATGTTGAAATTGGCGATTACAAGTCGGAAGAAGCTGCCATAAACACCAGTGTCCCACAAGGGTCTATTTTAGGACCCCTTCTATTTATTATATATATTAATGACATAATATTTTGTATTGATCATTTTAAATTCATAATGTATGCAGACGACACCACTCTTTTTAGTACATTGAATAAATTTCAATCTCCGGATGACCAAGTCCAAAATCAAAACATAAATAAAGAATTAGAAAATATATGCAGGTGGCTAAAGGAAACAAACTTTCTTTTAACATTAAAAAACTAAATTCATGGTATTTCACATGCCCCAAAAGGAACTCGAACTTCCTAAAATAGAAATAGATCAGGCAAATATTGAATACGAACATGATTTTAATTTGTTTAGGTATCACCATAAACCAACACCTAAATTGGGACAGCCGTATAAACAAAACAGCGCATAAAATCAATAAAATAATTGAAATTTTAAATAAACTTAAACAAGTATCACCTAAGACTATATTATCTATTATGTACAATTTGCTCATTCTTCCCAAGATTAATTATAGCATATTGGTGTGCGGTCGTCAAGCTCCTGGCTTTTTAAACTTCAATAGAAAGCAGTGGAATAGTTACTTCAAGTAAATACAATTCTCTCACAGATCCCATCTTCAAAGAATGTAAATTAAAAAAGCTGGATGACATCTTTAGACTCCAACTGCTCAAATTTTATTACAAATTGAATTGATCAACAAGCTTATACCATAATATTTCAGTCGTATTCCATGCACATACAACTTTGCAATTCACCAATACAACGCATGGTAAAACAATTTATTTATTCACAGAGTTAATCATCAATATGCCAAAAAGTACATCCGACACAACATAACAATACTCCAAATATCATCCTTGATAAAATTTCTACACATAGTTTATATGGTTTTCCATTTATACAAACAAATACTTTATCAAGAGTTATGAATCATGTCATATTTATAACTGTTACATCTGTCATTCTTAAACTAGACATGACTTTGTATTTGTTTAAACTAATTTATGTATATACTATATACACATATATGTATGCATATATAATCATCTAATTATGTTACATCAGTAGGGTGGCTCCCATGATAGCGGCATATAATTGTCTTACTGGGAGCGTCCCTGGCCTTACAATGAATATTATATTGTAGTTTATGATGGTCAAAATAAATACTGTCTGTCTGTCTGTCTGTCTGTCTCTGTATGTCTGTCTGTCTGTCTGTCTCTCTGTCTTTCTGTCTGTCTGTCTGTCTGTCTGACGAGAAACCTCGTGGTCATTGACGATCTGATGGCGGAAACGGAAGAACGGGTCACGATCTTGTTCACGAAAAAAAGTCATCACCAGAACACGTCCGTACTGTATCTCGGGCAGAAACTGTTTCCGAAGAACACGGACAGTCGCACGATCAGTCTGAACGCACAATACATGGTGGTCTTCAAGAATCCTCGCGACGCCTCACAGATAGGTCACTTGACAGGACAGATGAGTCCGGGGCGCCTGAAGTTTGTACAAGACGCATTCAAAGACGCCACGTCGTCACCGTACGGCTATCTCTTGATCGATCTCAAACAGTATACGGCCGAAGATATGCTTCTGCGCACGGTCAACATTCCGGACGACGGCGTTCAGTACGTGTTCTACCCTAAGATATAAGATAACCGCACACGCGCCTCGGCTCTTCATTCACAACATGTCCGAGTTCGTGAAGAGACACATCCTCTGCATACAGGCACTGAACACATACAAGAGTGCCAAATGGAGGCGAGCCATCATCAACACCCCCGACGCCGATCTTCTGTGTACATTGGCCGAGTGAGCCTACAACATATTGAAGAAGAACATTCCCTTGACCGTCGTACAGACGCGACGTTTGAGTAAGTACAAAATGAAACTGCGCGAATTGGGACGGAGAGGCGTGCCTTCAGGTTGGCTTCAGGGTATCCATATTGGCGAGGGACTGACCGGAGGTTTCCTGTCGGTTTGTTAGCACCGGTGGTCGTTCTTCCCCTGCTCCTCAAGTACTACTCAAGTAGAAGACGACGATGGAACACGCACGGAATATGGCCTTGGTAGATCCACGACTGTTGGCCAGTCTTCGCGCACCGCCGCCGCCGACGGATACGCTAGGACGGAACGTGCATGCCCTCGACTACGAAACTAAGGTCATACTGGGCAGACGCGATCTCACCGATGGGGCAAGGTCGTAATGTATACTCAACTGTTGCAACGGCACATCGCGTTGGCCGATCAACGCTTGCAAGAACCCTACAATGTTTCCCCAGTGGCCACAGCGGCGGCGGCGGCGGGAAGTATAGAAGCGGAAATCGTCGACTGCGTTCCCAAATTGCTACGGCCCAAAGCCAGACGACTGATGGTGCGCCTCAAACGAGACGTCGCGTGGACCGCGCGCGGAGAGCTCATCCACAAAGGAGTCCCTGTACTCGGAAGTAACGTCGTGGGTCTTTCTCTTGCGCAACAGATCAAAGCCGCCGGTGATCCAACGGTGATGGCATCAATCTACCCATGGAGTTGGTAGGCAACAAGGCCACGAAATTACACATCCAACAGGCGCAAGGTGGAGCGGCCGCAGCACCTTCACGATCGGTCGGCAGAGCACGATGAGCGCTGTATTTGACACACCTCTCGCGTCGACGAATGGAACAGACCACCATACCCACCCCACCGTCCGTCGGAAGGACGCAAGATAGGATGGAAGAGTCTTTAAAGGAGGAGGAGCATCACAAATCGATATCATAATGACCATCATCGACCCACGGGACAGTTGGCGTTGTCTCTTCGCCTCTGTCGCTTACGTCTGACTTCACGTTGGGATTACCGGGATTACCATCGACTATCTGATTCGTCTACCGACACCATGGTTCGCCGTCGGAAACAGCTTCAGGGAGTCTACTTCGACCCCGCCAAGGTGGGGAGTTACGGGGAATCGAGTCTTTGCGACGCGCCGCGTTCCGACCTATTGAACGTGTAGGGAGAAAGGTCGTCGAACAATGGTTATAGGAACAGAACGCCTATTCTCCACACAAACCGGTGAAAATTTCGTTATTAGCGACGACGCGTTGTCGTGGGAATCGTCGACGTGTCCAGTCTGAAAAGAAATAACGATGGTACGACTTTTCTACTCACTGTGATCGACGTCTTCTCGAAAGTCGCCCGATGCGTTCCGCTGAAGAACAAGTCGGCGACGTCGATGGTAAGGGCGCTGAACGGTCTGTTCACTGACTATGATCGACCGCTGACGTTGCAGACCGATAGAGGATTCGAATTCCTGAACCGTGGCGTTCGGGATGTGTTAACAAAGTACGGTATCCATCACTTCTCCGTGTACAACGAGGAGACCAAGGCGAGCATCGTGGAACAATTTAATCGCACGTTAAAGACGCGTATGTGGCGTTACCTGACGAAACACGAGACTTGGCGATACATCGATATCCTTCAGGACCTGATACGCTCGTACAACGACAGACCACCGCAGCATCGGTATGCCTGCGTCGCATGTGAATGTGTCGAATGAGGAAGAGGTTTGGCAGCACTTGTACGGTGGTCAGCACGGTATGGGCGTGCCCAAGTACCACGTAGCGGATCGCAGCAAGGTCAAGAGACGATTTGACAAAGGGTACAATTGGACCGAGGAAATATTCACAATATGCGAGGTGTATCCGTCCGCCCGTCTAACGATTGACGGACTATCTCGGCGAGATACTGGACGGAACCTTCTACGAACTGGAGTTGCATAAGGTGACGCTTCCGGCCGATAAACTGTACCGCGTGGAATCGATAGCGGAGCGATGCAAGGTAGGCAGGCGAAGGGAGGTGTTGGTTAAATGGTTCGGATACCCTTTAAAATTAAACAGCTGGATCGATGCCAATGCCCTCGTCGGCTATAAGGACCAGCCACGCGTCCGACAAGCTTTCATTCGCCTACCCATGACGGACGAGACGACAACAGTCTCCGTTGCCGATAGCGACGACGTCGACGTTCCGCCGAACGGCAGGACTCTGGCACATCTTCGGCACCGCGTGTCACAAAGAAGAGATCGTGTTTCTGTGTCAGGTCGTCGTCTTGAACACGGTTTATCGTGGTCAGCATCTACAACCTGTCGATCGGCCACGGGAATCCGACTCCATGGACGGCCCTGTTGAGCAGTTCGTTAGGTTACCTGCTATCCAACCCGACGTTGAGACAACAGCATGACGACCAGTGATTTCTATCTGACGATGCCTAGCAATGCTTCCATGCACACGCACCTCGTCAACACGCTGACTCACTACATCACGATGTTACCGCAACGTCTCAACTTGGCTGTGCGGTGGGAATGCGGACTAGTGGATATACAGTACCCACACAGTTGGTACAACGTGAGAGAGGAGGACGCGTGGTTCGGTATAAGGTTAACCAATGGTGATAAAGAGTGGGTGGTCACTACGATGAGAACCAGGATCGAGGCTGGGTATTATCAAGGACCCATCAAACTCATCAAAGTGATAAAAAGTGAACGTTGTCGCTACGCTGAGTTCCACACCGTGCTGGAGATCGACAAGAGTCGCAAAGTCATCTACGACTTCTGATGGAGACCCTGCAGATTACTCGCCTATTCGTCATGGACCCGCATGCAGAGGCCATCGTTAGCGCTATCGTACCCAAAGACAAATTACTCGAGATAACGATAGACGCTTTCCCGGCCGCCTTTGTGTGCAACACGCACGACACAAAGAAACCGGGCGAACATTGGATACCGCTGTACCTGGAGGGCAACGGTCACGGTGGCTATTTCTGCTCGTACGGCTTGCCGCCGCGACACGCCGAGTTCCGTCGCTTCACGAATAAACATTGTGTAGAATGGACTCATAATTCCAAGAGACTTCAGAGTCCTCTGTCTAACATTTGCGGACAATATTGTGTCGATTATCTCATGTTTCGCTATCGCGACTTTCCGCTGAAGGATTTCGTGAACAGTTTTGGCACTGATCTGGTAGCAAACGATTGTCGTGTATTTCATTGGCTTAAGCAATTGAGATAAGATGTGTGTTTCGTCACTACTCCCGTTACTGTTTCGCCATCGATAACTAGGTCATCATATCATATCATGCATGTACCGTGTTTCATTAATTCGCAGGTATCGTCATCTTCATCATCGTTCGAGCCTATGGCGCGGTGGTCAGAAACCCGCAAGCTCACAACATCTGCCGTGGCATTAAGTAACCCGTAGGTCAAACCATACGAGCCAATGGCGTGGTCGTAATGACCCGTAAGCTCACGACCGCTGGCGAGGTTGTCAGGTCACATCATCCACTTGTCTTCAGTTAACAAAATACGGTTTCGTGCATGATATCACACACGCATGCATATGCTAACTGGTATGCAAATCATTATACGCCTGTATCTTTCGTCAATAAAATACGTGTGCACTCGTATACTCTCGTGTTTCGTTCGTTCTTTCATACACGCGCATACATACACACGCACCCCTTTAATATGACACACCGATCACTCTTACGCACGCACATGCTCGCATGCACCCGCTAGGTGAATCCCTCATTACCCCTAATTACTCCTTAATTACCACTGCATACCCTTAATTAACTCTCACGTCCCACCTTCCAACAGGAGGCACTACCTGCACTACATTCCGCCAGGAGGCAAGTCACGTGACCACAATGAGTGCCGACATCTTGGAATTTCACCATTGTTCAATTGTACCCGATGTGTTCAAGTAAGCGGTCGTTAGACTAGTCCTAAAATGTGACGCTTAATGAAGATGCTTTGTGCAATTACCGCCCGGTTTCGAACTTGCCGTTTATATCAACATTTGTTGAAAAAGTGGTCGCAAGACAACTCAACAATCACCGTAATATGAACACTTTGCGTGATCCGTTTCAATCAGCATACCGCCATGGCCACTCGACGGAGACGGCGCTCCTGCGAGTTAAGAATGACATCGCCGCGGCGTTGGATAGAAAGTGCAAGACTGTTCTCGTGGTGTTAGATTTGTCCAGTGCATTAGACACAATTAATCACAATTTCTTGATCACTTGTTCGGCATCACAGACTCGGCACTTGCATGGCTCCAGTCATACATCGCCGAACGTTATCAGAGAGCCGCCGTGGACAGCGCAACGTCAACTGATTGTGTTTTGAAAGATGGCATCCCACAAGGGTCTATGCATAGGCCAATATTATACTGCATATACACAACACCTATCGGCGACTTCGTTGCACGACACTGCATGCAATACCATTGTTATGCGGATGACACGCAAACTGACATGACAGTGGAGTAGGACCAACTCATCACTGCAGCTATAACGAAGATTGAACAATGTGTGGCGAAGGCGACCGACTGGTTTGAAAGAAACTAAGTAAAGTTGAACACCGAGAAGTCAGAGGCAGTCATCTTCTTCACCTTAAAACAACGAAACAATTTGCCTTCCGATATTTCCGTGACAATTGGCCGACATCGGGTTGTGCCGAAGTCATCTGTACGCAACCTAGGAGCCATATTTGACAGTGATCTTACTATTGAAGCACATATTGTACAGATTGCAAAGTTGTGCTACCACCAGATTCGCAACATTGGACATATTCGGCTAAGCATCACTGATGATGCGTGCACATCCCGGATGCACGCGCTTGTGACTTCACGCCTCGATTATGCAAATCCATTACTCGATGGTCTTCCGCAGACGTCGTGCAGCTCGGTGATCATATATTGGTCTTGTATTTCTCTATCTTGCTTATGAAGACGTAGACAGTCTTTCTTGGCCTAGGATCTGTGTTCTTCTGGCTTTCTTCTCTTTTATGTTATAATCGCTTCCCGTATGATCTCTTGTTTGTACTTCCTGATGTCCTCCTTCGCTTTCTTTCTGATGGTCTTGCATATTTCTGCGTACTCTATTAGTTTTGTTTTTTATGGTCGCCGTTTTCACCATTTCGCGTCGTTTTTTTATCAGAGCTTTTGTTCGTGACGATGTTCTCGTCATTAGATGCTTGTTGATTGCTTTGGCTACACTTATCGCACTTAGATGGATAATCTCTGTGATGTTTTGGCTGATGGTGTCGGTGTCGTTCAGTTCTTGTTGTGTGTCGAATCGATTTCTCAGTTCGTGTTGGAATTCGATTTTTTTTCCCTATGTGTGCGGTATCTACCCTTGGTGGTCTCTTGTTTATCAACTTCTTTCTTTCAGCCTTGATATCCAGTTTGATGTTGCTCATTACCATTCTGTAGTCACTTCCGATGTTGACTTGGTTGACGATAGTTACATTTATGACCATGTTTGGCCTGTTTTTAGGATGTAGTCAATTTCGTTCTTCGTTTCTCCATTTGGGCTTTTTCATGTCCATCTCCTCCTTGTTTTCTTCTGAAACATGGTATTCATGATGGTGTACTTTCTTGATGTTGCCCATTCGTCTCTTACTCCTAGGCCAAATTTGCCTGTTGCCGTTTCCAAAGCGTTTGTTCATTTCCCTACTTTTGTATTAAAATGTCCCATCACTATCGTGTAGTGGTTTGGTTTTATTAAGGTATCAGCCACGTCGTAGTAGAAGCTGTTTGTCTTCTTCTGAGTATGATATTTTTGGTGTATATGATATTTTGTATCGAATTGCCCATGAAGTGTACACCAAATTCCTTGTAAAGGCATACTAAACTATTTTATCTTATATACTTGTACTATCTTCAGTTTGTAGTGCTTTGTTATGCGTAGAAAAAGTTCTGCTACTCTCGGTCTGATGCTATTAACCCGAATTATGTTGTCTTTCCATTTTTATTGTTCGCCCTGGAATGGCATAGTCGGTAACCACTTGGTAAGGTAGTGACGCATTCTTCTGAAAGCCCATAACATCACCAGTTCGCAAGATATTAAAATACTTTTGATTTCGATGTGAAGCAGGACACATCAGCCGTGTTGTGTCGAATTTTCATTCTCCTGAGATGTATCACAACTAGTCTATGATGGTTTGTGTTTTGGACATCACTTTAGCAATTTCATGGCAAACTTGTTGTCGTGCAAATGGGGAAAGGGTTAAAAAGAGTGAATTCAATTCAATTCTTTGTTTCCAATTGAGAATACAACATATATTACAGTTTACACAGTTCACAATGGAAAGGGGGAAAGTAGAAGCTCATTGCTTATTATGCACTTCCCCAACACCAATATAACATGGTCATAATCTTAAACACAGTGTTAGTAAAATAAAGGATATGTTATTGCTAAAGTAAGACCATTACTACATCCGTGCTTCCAAATACTTTCTGAACCAAATAACCAAACAATAACCAAATTAATTACATAATATATACTCTTCAATTAAGTAATTTTTATATCGGTTTTTGAGATTTCTTATAGTAAGTAATTTTGTTCTGTGCTCGTCAAAACAATACCACAATTTAATACCATACACATATATACACTTAGCCCTTAACGTGGTTCGGGCATAAACATATTTTAGTTTATTTCGTTGGCGTGTTACATAGGGTGTAGTACATTTGGCATTGAAAAAAATTTAAGGTTATCAGGCAACAAATTATTGTTAGCCTTAAACATTACGATAGAAATGTTTAATTTTATTAAGGCATAAAGTTTAAGATTGCCTAGATCATAAAATAATGTATTGGTATGACTTAATATAATCTTTTTACATATTATTCATATAACTTTTTTGTAATATATCAGCATTGTTTGATACGCATTTCCCCAAAATTCGCAGCAGTACGATAAATAAGAGAGAAATAATTAACAATATAGAATAAAAAACGACGTTTTATCTAATACATATTTTGCCCTATGTATAATGGCAATAGTTTTTATTTGTTTAGACTTGATCATATTTATATGATCTTTCCAGCTAAGCTTATCGTTTATTAAGACCCCTAAAAACTTAGTAACTTATACACTATCAATAGTTATATTATCGATTTTTATATCAATATTTGTTGTCTTCCTTTATTTGGTAAGCAACATGTAGTTTGTCTTAGTGACATTTAAGGATAATTTATTAGCTTTTGTAGTTCGTTGCTGACAATTTTGCTTAGCTGGGCTTGATCTTTCCCAGAACAAAATATATTTGTATCATCCGCAAAAAGAATGAATTTTAGTATATCTGAATAATTAAAAATATCATTTATGTATAGCATAAATAATTTGGACCCAGAATGGAGCCTTGCGGTACTTCACATAATACCTGTAATAAATCTGAATTGCAGTCATCTATGCTGACATACTGTAGTCTGTTATGCAAGTAACTTTTCAGCCACTCACTGGCCATTCCTCTGATATCATAAGCCTATAATTTTCTGAGTAATAAGTTATGATCAATTGTATCAAATGCTTTTATAAATTCAATAAATACACCAACTGTGCATTTCTTTTGGCCTAGGGTAGCAGTTACATTTTCAGTTAGTTCTAGCAGAGCCATTGAAGTTGACATATTGACTGCTGTTTAAAATTTCATACTTTTTTTATAAATTTATCTAGCCTACAATTAAATACGTTTTCATTTTTTTTTAAATTGCGGAAGTAGATATATTGGTATAATTTTGTTATAGTTAGTAAAACATTCTTTTCCCCAGCCTTAAATATAGGAATTACTTTGGCAATTTTCATTTTCCTGGGAAATACACCACTACTAAATGATTTGTTACATATATGAGTAAATGGTATTACAACATTGGAAATTACCTTTTTTAACAACTATCATATCAACAGTGTAGACTTTTTTGTTTTTACAACTGTTAACAATATTCATCGCTTCCTACTCTTCTACCCCAGCTAAGAAGAACATGGTGTTGGAGTTTCTATTTTTTTTTAAATCAAGCACATTTGTATTTCCATTTGGTAATGTTGTTTTGCAAGATTTGATCCAACATTTACGAAAAAATCATTGAAACCATTAACAATATCTGTTGTATTTCTGATCAATCTACCATTGCTAATGAAAGAGTTTGGGTAACATGACTGTAGTTGTTGTTTCTTTATAATTGAATTAAAAATGTCCACGTACCCTTTATATTATATTTTTCTTTGGCTAATAATGTATTGTAATACTCTTTTTCACAAAATCTAAGAATAGAAGTCAGTTTATTTTTTGTAAGTTGCATATTTACATTTAGATGTTGTTGTTCTATACCGCAAAAACTGTTTGTACAAATTATTTTGTTTACAAGCATTGCGCAAACCTCTAGTGAACCAGGGTTTGCTCTTCGAGATAGGTGTATTTGTGCACATTTTCTTAATTGGACAATTCTTGTCATACAGGCAGGTGAATATGTCTATAAAATATATATCTACATCGGTTTAATTAAAAACCGTATCCCAGTTTACTGCAGAAAGATCATATAGGATTCAATGCAATCAGTTTTCTGATACATCTGTATTTTTGTCAGTGATTCTATTTATATGTGAACAATTACAAACACAAAATACAGGTAAAGGATCACTAATATCATTTATAAGTAACTCGCTAGTAATACTACTATTCAGTTCATTTGTGAACATTGTATTAATTAAAGTTACACTGTAATCTGTAATTCGGCTCAGCTTGTCAATTAAGGGATATATACCGAGACTAAACAACATATCCACAAAATGCGTTGTACCATTGTTGGCAGATCTGTATTGAAATCACCACATATAAATATTGTTTTGTTAGTGTTCCTAACTGTCTTGATCATTGCTTCAAATGATCAGTAAACATATCTATATTAGTTCCTGGTGCTCTATATATACAACTAACGATGATGTTTTTTTTATATTACCTAATTACGTAATTCGACTGTAATACATTCCAATACATCATCAATTACCATAGACATGGCCTGTACTACCTTGAATACAATTGATGCATTAACATAAATACCCATTCCGTCACATTTCTTATTTTTTCTATTTCTGTAAATAACATCATACCCATTCAAATATATATCAGAGCAATCTTCAGAATCTAACCATGTTTTCGATATAGCAATAATATCAAACGGGATGTTTAGTTCAGTTATGTAAATATCTAATTTTATCAAAATTTGCCTTGAGACTCTAAGCATTGAATTTAACGAAGGACAATCGTTTCTGAATGTTTTCACTCTTAAATTGTTCAACAGTGTAATAGTCACATCGTGTAGAAAGTGTTATAAACTGAGCATTGATCATAGATATTGTATAATATTATATTGGCATTAACATTCATATCAGAGTTAATCAATTTAAATTCATAATTGCTAACAGTACTGTATGGAAAAATGTCTATACACATGTCACAATATAAATAAAAAGAATCTTTACGGTGACATGAATTTTTTTTTTTTAAAGTTTGCTGACCTCCTGTGAAGCACATTTTGGCACAAGGAGCATTTCAGTGCTCGGCTAGCCATGGCTAATTAACGTTATCGTCCGATAATACTGTTCGGTTGAATGAAGTTACTGCCGGTCGAGATGTCGGAGGTTATGGAGACTTTCCTGCCACTGGCGAGCAGGCAAATGATACGGCCGTCAGACGTTGGGCAGCGACTTGGCTTTGGAGAGCAGCTCGCTGCGGCGTCTAGCGAGGTTTTCCGTGATGAGTAGTTTGGTACCTTCCACTCGCCGTTTCATCGATAACACTTTCTGGCGTGTTTGGTAGGTTGTGAATTTCAAAGTAGTTTCAACTAATCAAATCTCGAAGTTGATGAGTTGGCAGATGTCCCGAGCCGGTGACATCGGTTGATGGTCTCATGTTCGAGAATATGTCGAAAACTGCAAACTCTGGGTCGGCAGTGTCCCGCACACAGTGGATGATTAGGCAGTTTCGTCGACTGTACTGCTCCATCGCTTCTAGATCGTTGTACAGTTTTGCACTAACCGTCTCAAGCTGTGAGACTCGAGCAGCCATCTCCGCGGCGTCAGCAGCAGCATGCGTAGTGTCCATATGGGATGCCTTGTATAGATCTTGTTTCATGTGAGCGATGGTGTCTGTTTTGAGAATGGAGTTTTGTTTTGTGAAGTTTGTGTTTTCAACCAGTCTGGCAAGGATTGCGTGACTGATTGCTTCGACGAATGTGGCGATGATAGGGTCATTGTTCTCAATGAGCGCAACGACTGCGGTGCGCATGTCTCCATTCAACGATTCATTGGTTGCTTCAGAAGCGCTGTTACAGGCACTGGCGCTTCCCTTTCGTTGACCTTTTGTCATGTTCAGTATGCGGTTGACTGTTGTACTCGACATAACAGGGTAGACTACTGAGCTGACTACTTAACGGCCGCACCTTTTCGGTTGGTTGCGTCGAAGTCAGTCAAGCGAAGTAGACGTAGATTGAAGTTCGCGCCAACTGTTAATGGCTTGGGGGCGTTATTACCAGTCCAGTGTATCTTATTCACGATTTTCTCACATTGGCCGATGTGCACCACAAGGCGACTTCATTAGAGTATGCACAATACACGTATCCCGCACACTGCTCCTCCCGATGTAGATCAGACTTGTACGTCGATAATAAATTTGCAATGAACGTATCTATACGTACATTCGCTTAAATTGGAAGCACGTGAACAAAAATAATTCACACATAAATCGGTGGATGATGCAGTGTTATAACATATTTTCCATCTCTGGGGATGTAGGCTAACATTTTGTTGTATTTAAAACCTTGATTGAGGATACATGAAGTTATTAGCCAGAACTTTTAAGTGATTGTTTGTTTGAAAACCTGGATGACAAAGATTACACTTTGAGGTGTGGTAGACTAAATGCCATAACATCAACACTTGTCAACATATTAAAATACTTTTGTTATGTGTGTGAAATATCACACTTCAGCCATATTGAGTCAAATTCTCATTCTCCTGAGATGCATAATAACTATTTTATAACTGTTTGTGTATGGCTACCCATTTAGCAATTTCATAGAAAACCTGTTGTCATGGAAATGGGGATAGTGTTAGAAAGAATGATTTCTCACAGAAAGCTGTGAGTGCTGCAATGCTATCACATATTTTCTATTTCTAGGGATGTACACCTAGCCAAATATCACAATGAGCATTCATTCCTAAAAATGTACCAACAAACCGTCTGGCTCATGGCCTAATATAATATACATTCTTAAATAATTTAATTCAAACACAAACTGCTGCAGACGATGTTACAATTTTAATGATAACTTAACAAGTTAACAAATACAGTCGACATATGGACTTTGCTACAATACACAAAGCAATTAAACAGCCAACAACAATACTTCTATAATTATGATGTGCTCCTTAACCAACAGCTACACCTACATGACGCAGATTGAGACAACTCATTCACTGGATGTACATCAGATGCAACTTATCGAATTCTCCTGTTGGTGACACAAGCAACTCATCCATGTGTTATTGTCATTTACCATGGGACAACACTGGGCGACATTAAGCATTATGATGCGTTCAATGGATACCACCATTGTCGTCACGTTCTTGACACCACATCATGAAATAAACCATGCTTCTCCACGTCCTAACAACAAAATAGCTGATTTGTCTTTCACTAAAGTGACCACATTTATATAATATACATCCACATCTACCAGGTAGTCCTCTAACAAGACACACACACATATATGCTAATGTCAAACTAGGATTTTTTATTCCTAACAATAATACCGAACTGAATGGTGCTGCAAGCAAATAATTTAAACTTTGTTTCACCAATGCAGACTACACCATTTAGCCACTCTGTCTATGTGACACAGTCAAACACATGATGTCCGGCACTCCACCGGTTAAGTGTTACAAAGCAGACCAGATCTGGACACCGAAGACTAGGAATCACTGGGAACCAAAGATCGCATCATTTCTTAGTTCCCTACTACCATTACATGTGCACAATTACAGCATTTCAAAAGTGTGTCTATTTACACAAACAACTACTGGGTACCATTTGTCTATGTTTCAACTGCACAACCCCCCACATGTAATTAATTTAACTAAAAATGTCATGTTTACCAATTCTGGTGCAATTTATGGAAAACCATCACGTGATGAACCTCAAATGTTCGTTTGTGCTACTATCGCAATGTTTTATAACATAACAAATGATGAAACAAACTCAAAATTAGTTAAATTTCCCAAATGCTGCTTCAAACAATCTGGAAGCACACCGTTTATTTTCACTTTAAATGCTAAATATTTCCCTAACATATCTAGGAATTCTGGATGTAAATTTTGTAAGTGTTTACTAGATTCGACACATAAAACATGAAGCAAAATGATCCAAAACACCAGTTACACAAAATACCAAGGAGTGGCAACATCTACTTTGTACACATGCACACACACACACAGAAATGTTGGAATGTCTAAACAAACTCGCCAATACACCGTTACATTGCAAATAATGGTGTAAATCCTAAAACAAAGACAGCTGCAATGTTTTCAATCAGTCAAACTTCAACATATTTCTCATAAAAACACAAAGGTAACCATGTAGATCTAATCCAGCATTTCTCTAGCACAACCCATAACAATGACTTCATCGATGAACTAAACAGACTGAATACAGAATTTCTGAGACTGTTATGCTAATTAAAAAATGATCCAGCAATTTGTCAAGAACTGTCACAAAAAATATTTAACTGAACACACACTTTTACACCACATTTGTATTTTACTTCCTAAGTGCAAGCCTGTGTTAGTATTTGCTAAGTGCAGTCACACAGATAATATTTCTTCCTTTTCACAATAAATACTTTTTGCGTTAAGGAATTTAGATATATATATATACATGTACACATATACATAAAGTGTGATGACCATATGCTCTCAATATGGTACCCTTTCTAACTAGAATACAGTTGCAATATTTCATCTTCTTCTACATTTTGTAACAATGGACTCTTGATGTGGCAAACACAATGAGATAAATTATACTTTGGATGAACTTTCTACTGCGTTTATTTTTACCGGTCTCCTCGATGTATAAAACTCCCCACTGGGACAAAACTTTATCTGAAAATATACTTTCATAATTATTCTGGTAGCAGATATGACCAAACATTAGCAACTACTATTTTGGGATATTACATCAGCAAAATGTATTACGTAGTTGCAATGCTGTGACTCCTTTCAGTAGAACAGTATCAATACCAATATCTAGCAGCAGTATAATTTCTAAAGCATTTGAATTTGGCACAATCACTTTCAAAGAAATTAAATTTAAAGTGTTCTGAAAAATGCAGTAACCGTAAATGTAATTATTAAACAACTTCAGGAACAATGCATGCAACATCTATAAAAGTGAATAAATATTGCAGAAAGAATTTCACACCTGTGTGTGTTTGAAACCTAAATTAGTAAATAGCCTACTGCAGCACAGACAGAGAAATCAACTTTAATTATCCTGGTACATCACGACTAGATCTGACATTCACGCCAGTGAAGCAGTGTGAGACAGCCAATGAAATCATGCCCCACTGTGTCACAGGAAATGTCTTCCAAAGGAAGATCTGGAACCCGAAGTGAGAATCAATCGGGCAGTGACCTATGGTGACCTTGCTGCGCACTTCAGTTGGCAGTGCCACAACAGGAGTGGCTGGCACTACAAGAATGCACTGGGGTCAGCGCGTGGATTCTTCAGGTTTCGGAATCGTACTGCGAGACATACACCAAGGATCTGTAAGCACAAGAAAGATTCTTGTCAATGTGTCAAGTAGCATTACAAAATGTTGTTCACATGTGTTTACACTGCTTGTTTGCATGCACTTTTTAAATGCTGCCTAACTAAATAAAACAAATACTAACAAGTTGCCAATAACTGCATAATGAGCAACTCAGGGATGAAACAATCCCACATCAACTTTGAAAATTGCCAACATGAATTATAATTTTCTAATATACCATACAGCAGTTCACACAAAATGTCTTCAGAATCAGTGAAACAGAAAATGTGTCTCATTTATGTGTAATTCTGATACCGACTTGTCATTCTTCCCCATACCATTTGTACATATTCCCTCCAATCCACTGCTACCCCATATCATCCCCTATTCACCCCACTTCTACCTCATACCGGCATATTCCAGTTTCACAACACTGATGCAAACAAAGGAAACCATAAAAATGTAATGTTAAGACAGAGTACGAAAAATGTGCCACAATAAATTCAAATTCAAAAGTGCAACATAATACACAATGTTTGCGTTATCAAATGCATGCATGACATCTATCTACATTAGCAATGACCAGTAGTATTCTTCGTACAGGGCAGAGAAGAAACTGCGTACAGTACAGACACTAAGATGATTATATATTATTTTATTTACAAATCTAAATGAAATGTGACATGTATACTTTCAATCTAGGAAAATGCTGAATCAATTTTTGAGGAACCAATTCATGTTGTCCACAGATTTAATGTTTATTCCAACATCCAAGTTTAAACATTTTCAAATACATAAAGAACGAGAATATTGGGACTTAATACTTCTTTATTATGGGATACAGTTATAGATTATTTGTATACTAGTTCCAACCCAAAATCGTCAGATTGTTTGAAATCAAAAGGTTGTTGTGACCCTTTTAACACATGTTTATTATGACATCTGTTTTCTCCTAAACTGCATATTACTCATCTTATTTGTTATCATTAGTCACATTACCAATTAGATTATGCTATGAGAAAATAATTAAAATGTTTCCACATTTGGATTGTCATCTATGCCCATTAGCTCAGCTGGATAACAAAAAACACTGCAATGTTTAATACACCATCTCAGTTTATTACGTTTGCATGATAATACGGGATGTTATGGCACATTTGTATGTCTCTTAGGTGTACCTATTTACCTCAGTAGTTGTGTTTATAAATAATCACTGGTTGAGCGCCAGTAATTTTTTGAAGTAAAATATCAATGACTTTTCCAAAAAAACAATTGCACATATAAATATTTGGCTATTATTTTTAATAATATGCATGGGTGAAGTACACACAGTCACTTTATCCTAATTTACAGTCATATACATTTGGAATATTAGTATGTGGTTCTGTAGTAACATGCATCAAAAGTTGGATGCCATAATAAACACTTTTGTTTATAATGCAAATACCGGTATGCCAAGAAAATGATTACAACAAAAATAGTTTAAATGGTTTTCATGGTAGTTTTACTCTGTATACTATTAGCTAATAGAAAATAATATTGGGGTTTGATAATATCTAAATTAGTTTTGTATTTTTCAAATTTTCCTATTTGTTAAACTTCTCTTGTGGGAAGGATAATGCCAAATTATCAACAAAAATAAAGCTATGGTTGAGTTTTGCTAAAGCTTAATTGTAAAAAATCCCCAAGATATTTGATAAACAGTTTTTCAGTAGGTCTTCTCCCACACACATTATAAAAATATTGCGACTTATGTTTTGGTCTAGTTTATGTAAAGTGTAAACGTTTATAGTCATGGAAGTCAACAACATGAACAGGCACATGTGGATAATCACATCACACATTCACATGTCTAATTTAGAAAATCACTTGAATCGAGTCCTGGACAAGCATTAAATACACTGTACTCCTGATATTAATTGCTTCTTAAATCAGCTCAGAAATTTAATTTTTCCTACATTTTTTTCTAGTTTGGCAAATCAAAATTGTGATAATTTTTGGGTTTTCCATTATTAAAAAAAACATCTATAATTTACATTTCAAACAAATTCTGTCACATGTTTTAAACAATTTACCAGGTCAATGTTCCGTTTTGAAGACACACATCTTCTGCAGACTGCTAAACATTGAACATCATTCTACAGTACATAATTTGATAGGAAATATTTGGATTTGGGGTTGACAGGGGCTTAGCCAGAGTAAGGTAATTACAATTAATAGTTTCAAGTCTACAGGCCCACCACATTAATGACTATCATTGGGACACCCCCATAGTAAAACAAATCAAATGGATCAGTATTAATTAAATAAATGGCTCAAATGACACTGGTTTGTCATTGAGAAAACGACACTGCCCAATAATGGCTGTGATTTATGTGAATAGCCTCCAAGCAAGCCGTCCAAATGCTAAAAGGCACGCTTTCGATTAATTCAAGACTGGCAAAACATATTTTTAGCTATGGGTTCACAAGATTTCTAATTAAAATGTCATTGGATACCAATATTCTAACAATGAATATTCAATGCATGATGAAATAACATGTAAGCACTAAGCCTACAAGGGCATTCAGTAATATTACAACATGGGTCTTGTTGGAAGTTTACCTTGAATAACTAATCATAAAATATGCCACTCCAATTTTATGATAAATGTTATATGCACACAAGTCTTTCTTGAAATACATAAATCATGTAATGCAGCTTTCATATTGTGATAGAAATAATGTTTTAGTGCTTGCTAAGATGAAGAGATTTGAGCAGTAACACCTAGAAGATGATGCAACTTGAAGATGATTAAAACTGCTTCTGCAATTAATTTACTTGATCATTCCTTTTATAATTTTGCAAAAAAATCAAACCTATCTTGTATCCACTACAACATGCTAGCTTGACTGTGCAACTGATCTATCCATAACTTTATCTACTCATTCACCATATATATGATAATTAATTAACCTGATTTGCAATGAGCTAAATAAGTTGTCTAGGGAGTTTTAATAAACTCCTCCATAAAAATATATCAGACGATTAATAATGACTTCCTTGTTAATGTTCCTGCTCTGGTTATTGCTGTTAGAATTACGATGACAGCTCAAAAAGGTACTGTAATTAGACAAACAAGATTTGCGCACACAAAATAATAATACGACTACTTCCATCAGATGAATGGAGAGAGACTGCAAACAGAATATACATTAGCCAGGATAAGCATACTGCCAATAGTTGCCAGTCCACAAAATCAGCCAAATTTAAGCAATCATATAAAAGATTAAAAACTTCAATTCCGTAAATATGGAAATATGTATTCAGACAAATGCAAAATGGTTTGTGACATAAATATATATATCCATGTGTACATTGTACTAATTAATGCATATCCTACAGTCAATTTATGATAAAAACAATGTGTCACATTGTTCAGAAAGAAAAATCTGTGTGGCAAAAACTGACATAGCACTAGCAGATGAAAGACAATCACCATAAATTAGAGAAATTGAGAAAGATTAGCAAGAGCATAACATAATGGCACCAGCACCTGGGTGATACTGCAAACATATGGATCCTGAGAGTGTCAAAGTGTCACCAATAAGAAAATAACGTGTCTAAATGGGCATGCTTCAAAATGTTCTTCCAAAGATTAATGTTTTGCATTATGATAACAATTATGCTGAAAGGAAAACTATTGAAAACCAAATATATTTACAGCACCGAACAAATTATAGCCAATGAAACAAATCCTATACTGGGAGATTTACTTTCTCATTGAACTTTTGTTACTCTCATGATTGACTTATTTATGGTGTGTGGGGCCACCTGATCGCACGTTGCCACCAGCCAATCACAGTGCTTGTGATACTACAAGAAAGCACTCGGGTTAGCTCGAGGATCTTTCTGGTTGCGATATCGCACAGTCATCCAAACGCCAAAGATCTGAAATGAGATTTTGAGATGGTTAAATGCTCAGAAATGCTAATGCATGATGTACGAGTGTAAGAAAGATGGATGAAATGGACGAAATGAGTGAGTTCAGCAAAGGCCATCTTTACTTTTATGCAATAATGAGTCTTTTCAATCATCAACAAGTCATACAGACATAAATTATGTTGCAAATTAAATAAATAGTTAAAAATAAAACATTAAGGTGTTTATAATTAAAGCAGATATTAAAGCCATCCCATCCCATTCAAAAAGATTGATTCTGCAGTACCAAAAATATGTAGTTCATTTTCTGAATGATATAATAATCACTGCCTATATATGCATATTTTGAAAAGCAATGTACGAAACAATTCTTCAGTACCCCTGAGTATAACAACTAGTTAGTGGTTATGAAATGTGCCATTTATAACAAAAGTAACACAAAGTTAAATGTGGACAAGGCCATGTAATAACTGATATTAACTCTGTGGTACCTTGCTGGAGGTTGTAGTTGGCAGTTTAAAACAATGTAGAGGGATATCTAACAGTGGGAAACAGCGTGAGTGCTTACACCTTCTGTTACTGTCTACAGTAACATAACTGCAGAAATAACACCCAGGCTGACAACAGAGCTGAGAGCGCCTTCAAGTGCAGCAAATGCAATAAAGACTGTCAGAATCAGCCTCTACATCCACAACAGACGCTGCCCAGCCAACAACTGATCTTCGACACCAGGATGCAGATCCATAGTCTTACGAGACTGCAGGATGCCTACTACTATAGAATGAAAACTAAAACAGAAGCCAGTGTAGAAAAACTAATTGTGATTGAAAGATATGTTATATATATTAACATCCGTCCAGGATATGTTAGGTATGCCTACAAACCATAGAAACAATGTATCACAATGCCATTTTGTCAGCAATAGGACTGCCTGCTTGTCTTTCACACTTTAATGAATAAAATAAAATTAGCAAGCTGCAAATAATTGCTGAATTTCACGTTATAGACATTACTAGTTGGATACATCTGAGACTGGGAGTTAAACACAAATTATATTGAATACTTTCTGTCTCTGATGAAAAACTACTTTTGTGTAAACTACTTTTGTGGCACCTTGTTGTGTCATTCTATTATGGAAAGAATTTAATTCAAAAACAAGTTCTTAAACCAACTGTTTACAACTTTACAATAATAATACCAGTTGATAATGTTTGCATTTGTAATGTAAGTTTATTTAAGGTGGCTTCGGTGGCCAAGACATGCTTGTTTTGAATTTATCATTTCTAACAAAAGTTTTGAAGATAGACTAACAATTTTTTTCTCAGACTCTGTTAAGGTAGCAGGATCCCATTAAAAATGTGATTTTTCTGAATTTGTACATATTTTTTTAAATGCACTATAGTTGTAGCTTAATTATTGCTAAACAAGTATAAAATGACAAAAACCCTAATTTGAAGAAAAAACCCTAATTAGTGAAGCTGGAATTTGTTTATGTTCCATAGCCACGTATTGCAGTGCAAAACTTTAAACGCATTTTACTCAACTATCATTTTTTCGTGAATGTGTTCTACCTTCAAACATGTTATCTCCAACACCATTAAAGATATTGCTCTGATTTTTTCAGCATTGTTTCTTTATATAATTGGCTAAGGAATGATGGAACGATTTTGTGTTTAAATGGTGGAATGTGATTTTTTATTAAGCACGAATATTTAATTAGGTGCTAGAATATAAGAAAAAAATGTATGTTATAAAAATATTAAAATTTATTTTTTGTAATATCTATTTCCCTCAGAATATGCCTTTATGTGTTATCTTTGACTGTTGTTAATTTCATATCTCTGCTGTGTATAGTTAAAGTTTTATCATGTTTGAAAATTGAGCTCCTTTCGACTGTCGCGGCAGCCATATTGTCAGCTAATTAGCATAATTTATGCAAAAAAATAATTTCCTACCAAATTTAAACCATGTGCTATTTTATGGTACATCAAGTTAATGACAATATTATATGGTGTTAAAAGTAGTTCAAAAGGGATCCTGCTACTTAAGACATCAAGCCATACTCTAGACCAAAAAGAATTATGTTTCTAGGTTGTTTAGTGGTGTTTCCATGCTTTTAAAGACAATTAAAAAAAAAAAAAAAAATCAGCTCAAAATGGTATTTTATTTAATTCTGAGAAATACCCTTAAAGAAAAATTGGCATGTTTGTAAACAAAAATATATTATTGACATTCGTACGGGTTTGTTTTGTGAAAAAAATTTAATATATATTAAGCGTGCTTCAGCTTCATAAGAATGTTACAACAATGATGAATGACAGCCAAAATTTGAAGTGTATTTTTGGCACAACCCCTTCACTGATCGTAAATCAGTCCTGTGCAATTTGGTGCACATGTAAGGCCAGCTTGCATGCGAAGTTATAGCTTTGTAACTATTGCAATTTTAAAAATATATTACAATTAAGTAACGCTTCCTGGTTGTCATTGATAACAAACATGTCACCAGGTAGATTTTGCATAAAATGTGAAATTTTTTCATTGGCAAGCAGTTTATTTTTAATACAAATTAACAGCGACATCTGTTTTTTAGATATCCCCGTGTTTTCCCACCAACTAAGCCCTGCAATCTGTATTTGTAATGACTATATGTTGAACGACCTCGTGTTTATGAGCGTCGAACTGTGTTCGGTTGCAAAACAAGAAGACTACAGCCAGCATTAGTTATTTAACATCGCTATGCAATTATGTAAGCACTTCAAAGGGATGCTTGTTTCACAATATCCAATAAGTTACATTGTGTTAATTACAGCTATCAAAGTGCATGCATGGCCAGACATGCCCAAGTGTATACGTCTGTAGAGCATCACTGTGGGAAAGACAGCGTCAGTAAATAGCCAATAAGCTTCTAAATTTACATCACACAGCAGGAAACATTATAATTATTACTAATAGTCAATGACAAAGTAAAATTGTTTATTCAAATAGAAAACTTTGAATAAAAATATGATAGTTTTATATTGCAATTACAACAATTATTATAATTTTTTATATTCTTCTAAGACATTTTATAATTATATTCATAACTTTCAGAAAACAATAACTATTTAATGTAATTTAATGGTTCTTCCTAACGTCATCTTAATTTCTTTCTTTCATTATATAATTATACACCTGTAAATGTCTAGACGCACATTAATGACAGTGATATTTTTGGCCGCTGTAATTGCTGTTGACTGACAGATGCAGACTTAATATAAATAATATGCCCACATGCCATGGCAGTCATCAGCAGGCTGCTGGCAGTCAAAGTTGTAACATTGTACATAGGCACAGCATTGGATGGAGTCATAGTAGAACTTGTAATGGACTAAATATTTGTTGATAAATTGTAACAAGTGAATTATGACAGTTTCCTCAGGGCATCTGGAGTAGCATTATTTATAGATTGAGCAATTCTTTAATGTGTATAATTTTCAGTAGTCGCATGTTTTTTTCGCGCGGAAAAATACAGCGGCAGTTTCCGTAATGCTATAATCTGAGGTGAATTTCTGTAATGATTACGGAAAATCCGTAATGGTAGGCAGCCCTGCTAATGTCATGTTTCCTTTTATAGTACATATGTTCATACCAAAACCTGCTAATGTTTTATGAAGAAAAAGTTAAAGAAATCAACTGATACGATAACCGCTGCTCAAACCTTAATAATAATTATAATAAGGTAACTTCTTTGCGCCTAAATCCTCGGAAACCAAGCTCAGAGGCACATCAATACAAAAGGGTTAGTCAATACCAGAATCGATAAGCCGTATTAAAGTCGTCAACAGATGGATCGATATGCCATGGAGCTAAGGTTATAAAGCAAGGTTATAAAGGTAAGTTTTTAAATAACGGCGAAAAACATGTTGTGCAATCGGCCTACTACTAAAAATGACATTAAAATAGCAGACGCTTGTGCTTGGGTTGTGTTAACGACCTTACTTTGTGTAAATGCATGCTCTGATACTGCAGTACACGCCAGTTGAATAATGACAAACTTGGGTAGGCCAGACAGAACTTACTGAAAATGTAATGTAACCACATAAAATACAGGTTTTAAAAGTGCTTGGTGTAGTACCACATGGCACACAGCATTACTGGGTATGAATTTATTCCCAGTGCTTCCGCATAGGAAGAGTGGCGATAATTAGTTAAGGGATGATCATTATGTCTCAAGGGGTGTGCTGTTCTTGATTTGGTACTCTATGTTCACCGGCTGTCTGGTGCACTGATATGCGGAGCAGCCAGAATATAATTTTATTCATGACATAACAACAGCAACCTGCCTTCACTACATATATTTCATATGAGAGCCATGGCTGCTTGCTGAACTTTGTGAAAAGACGTCACATGACCAGAATATGGCTGCTCATACCTCGGTGAGACTGAAGATGAGGCCAATGATGCCAGCGAGTTTGATGGCACGTTTCAGGCGGTCCCTAATGGTGTAGACACACTTTGGGCATTTAGAGCAGGTGGGGACAGAAGTGGAGTTACCCGAACCAGCCGCACCTCTGTCTGTGTGATTCTTTGAGCAACACTCCAACTACAACAGAGAAGGCAGCTTTCCAGTCAATCAAACACAAATGTTGATCTATTGTGATTACAACCATTAAGTTATTGAATAATGGACCTATAGTTTGTGTGAATATATATATATATAATTATATATATGAAGAGATTCATCTGACTGGCAGGTTCTAATCGGTATTCTTTTAGTTATTTAAATTTACCTTTTTTCTCATAAAATTTCATTCGCCATCAGCAAACTTGTTCAGACGACTACAGCTAGATAGTGCTGTTACACTACATGGAAGTATCCCGGCCGCAGCTTGGGCTCTTCAGGAGATGGAATTAGGCTTGTGAGATTTGGTACCGGTCGTCATCTCAATTCTGTCTTTGGTTTTCGTTATCAAGTTCGCTTCTTTTATGCCTTTTGTTCTCTAGTCCCAATCACTGTCTACACTTTTAGCCCATCCCAATCAACTATGTGATTCTTTTTAGTCATATGACCTGAGATGGCTGGGGGGCCAAACCAGTGATAGCCCTGTACAGTGTACAGAACAACTACTATGTCACTCTCTAGCGGTAGTTGTCTGAAGAAGTTTGTTAATAGCAATCAAAACATCATAAAACAAAGAAATCTATATTTTAGAATTAAAATATGTAGGTAAATTTACTGTATAATATGCAAAAAGTATTCAGACAAGTGGACCTGGTGCAAAGCACCTTGGGATTATGTTATCATTGATACATGTAGCAAGAGAATTCGAACGCGGAATCTTTTGACTGAAAGTGTAAAGCTCTAGTCACTATGCTACATGCTCTACTGATTGCCAAAAAGTTTTTTTTTTATTCAAGGTAACCGGTGCTTGGAGAATAACATTACAATGTTGCAACAATAGTGGCCATGTACTGGCAAAAAAACATGGTATGTACTCCTCATTGTTAGTACAGTTTTTTCTGAAGAGTGAAAAATCCAGTTAGATCTGACCATTGACTAAGGTCTTGATTGGATATGTGTCTGTTTTACTTTTCAGATAATTAAGGTACCAAGTTCTGTTGGTTCGCAGTTACTATAGACCATAAGAATCTAATTAAACGTGTGTGCTTTCACAAAAAGTTTGCGACATCACTAAGGATCCATGCTATTATATTGAATTCTAAAACATGAAAATGGACTTTCATTGTTTTGACTTTTCAACATCGCTTCAGTTGGGAGTAACTGTCAGTCATGATATTATACACCTATATATATTAGCCACCTGTCGCTGTTCACAAGCTTAGAACTTGGCAAACTTGAGGGCAAAGCTAGTTAGCCAACTTTTGGGGCCATCATAATAAGGCATGGCCAATTTGGCCATAAGCCATTGTTTAATTTCCAAGGTGTGAAGCCCGTTGATAGGGTCTTATGGAGTATATGTGGTGAATGGCTGTTGCCAAATATGACGCGTCTTTGTCTGAACACTTACGTTGGAGCAACTGGGATAGCCGTCTGTGTCATTGGAGGGGCCAAGGTGAGTGTCATTGAAGCTGCAGCATTCGAACCATTTCTGCACGCCCACCTTGACAGCACGAGTCGACTTCTTCCAACCCTGCCACAGCATGCCTTCCTGTTGGGAAGGTGTCAGTGCGAGACAGGCACATGCGACGGCAAACTGAACGAGGAACAGCAGGAAGAGGATGATCATGTACTGGTTGGTGAAGGAGACAAACATCATAACAGTTCATTAAGTCTACTTACCGGTACTGTATGTTATCTTTAATAGTTTTACTCTACTTCTATGTGTGTAGTTAAAGGAAATAACAACACACTCTGTACAAGGTTCTAGCTAAAATCCATCTTCCACGTGTACACAAAGTATATCATTGGTAACATGAAAAAGTAAAGAAAATATATTACTTAAAGGAACATAGTCTGTTCGTTTTTATTTTTAAATACTGTTATACAGTATAAATGGTATCTATTATAACGTACCGACAACGGGTTACAACACAAATATGTTTTAATGAACCATTTTTGTTTGTGACATTTTTATGATACGAGTTTGTATCAGGCAGAGTGCCAATTTCGAAGGTGTGGCTTCTAATTTCCGAAGTTTAACTGGATAAAACTGTGTACTATGTGATATGCGGTCTGTTGACATTTGTTGTCACTGCGTGTAATGGCGGGCAAGAAAAGGTTGCGTTACTTTCAGCGGCAAAAAAAGGAAAAAGGAAGATGATAAACTGAGGGGTGCTACATCAGTTACTTTGGTAGAGTAGAAATCGGATCAGGAAGTAGCAAAAGTCCTGCTTGACATGTAACGTCATAACGACGTAAGTTGGCATTGCAGCTGATTGCTGCGTTTTTGGCCAGCATTGGGCTTACCATTTGTGTATTTTGTTGTCGCGTAGTTCAAAGTTCTGTTGTTTAAGATGCATACGCACATTATTAATATTTGATGCCAATAGATTATTTGCATTTATATAGAAAATCTCCTGTTCGGGCATCATGTCGCACAACCATCACTGTTCACACTAAAGCCCTGCGCGGGATGGGTTTTGGCCCGCAGCCCACGGGGGCCCACAACCCGCGGGCCCCCGTGGGCTGGATTTTTATTGTTGTTGCGGTGCGGGTTAAGTTTCAATTTGTGCGGTGCAGGGCGGTCTGCGGGTCAGGTCACTGCTCTGCGGGCTAGTAATTTCTTCATGCGGGCTACTGTGGACTGATTTTTTTAACTCATTAATGGTCACCAGTTACTCAAAGGTGGGACATTCTTTGAGCTAATTAATTGGGGATTACCAAATTTCCCTTTTGTTTGTGTTTAAACAGTGTTCTGATAACATGTGCTGGCCTGCCTTGCCAGCTTCAGTCAGGTGTGATTACTGGCTTCTTCCAGATGGAAGTATCAGTTCAGGCCATCAATCTGTTTGTGTAATTAAGCCACCAGGATGTCCATAAAAAGCAGTTACCCCCACCAATTAGACAGGAAATGCCTTTGATGTGTGGAGACTGGAGACTGACAATGCCTAACTGATAAGAACAAGAACTGTCAGTCTTCCTCTGTAGAAGTAAGATGGCTCAAGTCAAACTGCCTTCTACACTAGTATAATCCGGTGCCAGTAGCCTGGTCCAGAGGGGATTTTGAGCCTGTTATATGGACATGTGAAAACCCTCTCAACAATCAGTAGTCTACAATCAGAAAATGTAAATTGCTAACTAATTCTAATATCAGCAGATTGCAAATTGCAACACTGCCTTTGTGCACCAGACTCAACCTTTGAACAACTCATGCAGTACAATGGCAAATAGATTATAAGATCATAGGATGCCACTGAAATTAATGCCAGCGGTGTGAATTTCATTGTTCCTCATAAAAAAATGATCAACTGCCATTGCATATTCACTTGTGCTGAGTTATATCAATTGATTTAGTAGACTGGTCCTCCCTGTGGTCTAAGATAATTTCATGCGGTATTAATGGTATTGTGTTGAAAGTTGTATACAACATGTACAAAAAAGCTAAATCATATATGAATCAGGGCCAGGCTGTGTCAGCCTTCTTCTCATGTGATGTAGAGGTATGGCAAGGAGAAAACTTGTGTCCTTTGTTATTTGCTATTTACCTGAATAATTCTGAACACTGTTAGTCACAATTATAACGGACTTGACATGGCAGCTAGTGAAATTTAAAACAACCTTAGTGATGATGATATAGAAAATGTATGTTCTACTATATGCTGATGACACTAGAATGATTCAATCAAATACAGAATTCCTGTGTATAGCGGAACTATGTCAACTCTTCTAATGGTTGACATTTGGTTGTTTCAGGTGTCAACTATATTGTGAATCTGTAATTATTAGTCTATATTGATACAATTGATTTACATAGTACCATGTCTACACAAGGCATGGCAAGTGTAAACAGAACAGTAGAATGCATTTGATATCAATAAAGTGTAGGATATTTCACTATATAGTTGTCTAGAATATTAATTTTCTATGTTTGTCACCTACAGGTGACAGAATATTAATTGTCTATGTTTGTCACCTACAGGTTTCTACAGACAATACATATTTAACCAATAGAAACCACAGTCACACCATTTTATAATAATTAAATTAATATCAAAATAAACACAACTTGCAATTATAGAAAATCAATAGTTTTGAAGATACAATTTAAAAGTGTTAGGCAACTGTTCAGTCTAACAGGAGACAAGACACCACAGTCACACCATTTTATAATAATTAAATGAACATCAAAATGAGCACAACTTGCAATTATAGAAAATCAATAGTTTTGAAGATACAGTTTAAAAGTGTTAGCCAACTGTTCAGTCTAACAGGGATCAAGTGTGTCTACTCTGCCTGGGTGTTGTGACCAATGAAAGATTAGTCAAGGTCTCAATGGACTAGGCTGTAGAGATTAGTCACAGCTGTTGACTTTGTGGCACAATACACATCTACTGTTGTGGGTGGTCTCAAGGGCCCTTCTCAAAACCACACCACTAGATAATGTAAAACTTTTTGCACTTTGGGGGCCCCCTAGGTGCCCTTAGAATGATTCAAATACAGATTTCTTGTATATAGTGGCAGCACCCTAAGATACATCTATGCAAAATAAGAAAAAAAGTTGAACAGTTTTTGAAAAAAAGGCAAAATGTTACATTTTTACCAGTTTTGGGGTTCTTGGAGGCCCTAGGGAGCCCTTAAAATGATTCAATCAAATACAGATTTCTCGTGCATAGTAGCAGTGCCCTAAGATACGTCTATAAAAAATTAGAGAAAAAGTTGCTGAATGGTTTCTGAGATATGGCAGCTAACGGCAGGCAGCGGACGGCGGATGCAGAGTGATGGCAATAGTCCCTTGGACCTTCGGCCAAAGGACTAAAAATGACCAAATAATTGTGATTATTTTTAATAGTTTTACCGAAATGTCCTATTATCAAAATGTCCTGTTACTGAAATGTCCTGTTACCAAAATGTCTGTTGCCCAACTGTCCATGGCCAAAGTGCCCTTTACCTAAATGTCTTGGCTACCATAGAGAGGCACCAAGATAGGGGTATCTCTCATTCACTAATAGATCAATCCTCTTCAGTCTGGTCTGACAGTTGTCTCATAAACAGTGAGGGTTTCTGCCTCATTATCTAGTCCTCACTGTGTTAGTGTGTAGATAAGGATGATAAGGATTAAACAACACAGTGTCAAGGTGGCTTATTTGTTCATCAAACTGTGCCATAATTCACATGTGCCCATCCACACAAACAACTGATAAACTAAAACTAACTACAAAACTAACAACTAACTCACATAGCACAACAAACGCCGGCTTAGCACGTTTGTGTGTTTACGTCTTTCTGTCCTATGCGAACATGTGCTTGTGTGACCTACTTTGCTTTGTTACCAAACACAGCAACCCCGAATACAGCAGCAGTTTCCATAAAGCCGTAATCTGAGGTGAATTTCCGTAATGATTACGGAAAATCTGTAATGGTAGGCAGCCTTGGTATAAGTGACATTTAACACATATTTATCAACTGATCCATTGTGAAATATATTACATTAATGACAAACTGCACTGATGTTTGTGAAAATGTATAACACAAAAAATAGGAAATGTGTTATGACCCCTTTATGATGTGTATGATTAATTTTTATTTGTTTGTGAAATGTTAGTATTATTGACATATATATATATTTTAGTCATGCAACACACACACAAATGTTTTATATTTATTTCACTCAGGGGCTTTTTATGTGAAATGGTGGTTTGCCACACTCTTCTTCGGCCCTTCCTCTCGCTGCACCCCGTCCATGTACGGTAGTCAATTTTTTCCCACCTCTGCAGCTCTTTCACTCAAACTCTGTGAGTGAAAAGATAATGTGATGATGCTAAATATTTGTTATACAGTACCAATAACATTTAGTATGAATACTGCTTTTACCAGTGACAGTGGGAATACTTAGTAGAACATTTAGTTTTGCAGCCATAAGCCTGGACACCCACACACACACAGACGATCGTGGTGCTCAATAAAAAAACTTTGGTGTCTGAGTTACTTTTATTTCATCACGGTTATCATGATCGCAGGCTTGGTGTGCCATGGGTGCATACCCCTCCTGCTGAGGCAAGGGTTCCTCTTGGAGCATGTACAGTAGTGGTAAAAACTTTAAAGACATTGGACATTACCCCTTGACCATGAAGATTGTCAACACTCTCTGTGGGGACATCCAAACAAACCCCGGCGCAGTCAGACACCCCTGTGGATTTTGTAAAAAGCCTGTCGCTTCAAATCACCGAGCAGTCTGCTGCGACCGGTGCAACCAATGGGTACACATTAAATGTTGTGACATAAGTCCAGATCAATATAATCTCCTCTGTAACAGTTCCTGTTCCTGGCACTGCATGAAATGCGACCATCCTAACTACAGTCATTCCTTTTTCCAAGACTACTTATTGGAATGTTCTCACAATCGATATAACAGCCTTAGTGACACAGACCAAAACACTGACCCCCACACACAGATCTCTCAAACAAACACGAGTCGTACATCCCAAACCTGGGATCAAACCTTTGGACCAAACCCTCAAAATGCATCAACCCCTGAACGTCGTAAGAAAACCAAACGTAACACACTTAGCGGAATTCTAATCAATACCAACAGTGTCAAAAGCATCGCAAAGACAACCCAATTAAAAACAACTATTCAGTCAAATAATCCTGACATCATATTCCTAGTTGAAACCAAAATTGACGAAAACTACCCTACCTATTCGTTCCTACCATCTAACTATAACGCCATCCGAAAGGACAGAAACACCCATGGTGGTGGAGTTCTCATAGCCTTCCGCGATGACATTGTAGCATAACCACTTACAAAATTAAACTCAAGCTGTGAAATAGTATGGACAAAAATCCATTTCACACGAAACAAATCCGTATACTTTGCATCCTACTACCGACCCCCCAGTGACCACCTTCAATCCCTTGAAGCTCTCCACGAATCCCTAACAAAACTGTACAGATCACAAAAAACTTCTCCTAATGTAGTTATAGCAGGTGACTTCAACCTTCCTGATATTAACTGGGGCAAGCAGCAAACCACTGACAACAGAACTGCCAGCAAGCATAACAAACTGCTAGAAATAATTAGAGAATTTGGATTACAAAACATGGTCAACGATCCCACACGAATTGATTCCGGCAATATCCTTGACCTCATACTCACTTCTAATCCATTGATAATTGCTAACACTCACACCACTCCCGGCATGAGTGATCATGAAGCTGTGACCTTTAACGGAAACCTAAATCCAATCCGTAACAGTATACCACCACACAAAGTGTTCCAATATAAATCTGCAAACTGGGATAAGCTTAAAGATGACATAAAACAACTAACAACAACATACTTTGACACGAACCCAAATTCAACACATGTCAACACAAATTGAAATTTTTTCCGGAATAATCTTACTTCATTAGTCAACAATAATATTCCCAGCCGCAACACCAAAGCATAACCCCACCTCCCCTGGATAACACGTGAAATAATAAGAATGCAAAGAAAATGCAACAAAAGCCATAAAAAAGCAAAACAAACTGGACATAATAGTGACTGGGAAAGGTTTAGGCAACTCCGAAAACAAGTCACTAAAGCTGCAACCAAATCCTACTCAGACTATCTAAACAATCACATTGGAGACAGCCTAAAAACAAACCCAAAACAATTCTGGTCATTCATTAAAGCAAACAAACGAGAATACATTGGCATCCCTACACTGCAAGCAAACGACCAACAAATCACAAATGATCACGACAAAGCAAATACACTTAACAACCAATTTAGTTCCGTGTTTACTCAAGAAATCTACCCCATCCCCCAACTAGCTCCATCCATCTATCCCGAAATGCCCTCCCTCGAAATCGGGATAGACGGAGTAATTAAGCAACTGAAAAACCTAAACCAAACTAAAGCTACAGGCCCCGACGAACTCCCAGCCAGAGTCCTTAAAGAGACTGCAGTGGAAATTGCCCCCATCATCACACACATTTTCCAGCAGTCATACAACACTTGCAAACTCCCAGATGACTGGCTCCAAGCACTAGTAACACCAATACACAAAAAAGCCACAGATCAGACCCTGCTAATTATAGACCAATTTCGTTAACATGCATCCTCTGCAAAGTTATGGAGCACATCATTCTAAGCAACATGTGGAAACACTTATACAAACACAACATCATCCTCCACTTCCAACATGGATTCCAACCAGGTCTGTCTTGTGAATCCCAACTCGTCGAGACAGTCCACGACTGGATGACTGCTATGGACAATAAGACACAAACAGATGCCATCCTACTCGATTTCACCAAAGCCTTCGACAAAGTCCCCCATAAACGCCTCCTATCCAAATTAGCTTTCTATGGAATAACTGGAAACACACAAAACTGGATCAAATCGTTTCTATCCAATCGCAAACAGAGTCTCAGTCAATGGAGCCTTGTCGGACAGAACAAATGTTACATCTGGTGTACCACAGGGCTCAATCCTAGGACCTGTCCTATTTTTACTCTACATAAACGACATAACCGAAAATGTCCAATCTTCCGTACGTCTCTTTGCAGACGACAGCATTATATATCGCAAAATCACATCCGAAACCGACCACAAAACTCTCCAATCTGACCTGATCAAACTCTAACCATATCACTGACATAGCTTCCAAATCTTCAAAAGTCCTAGGCATGATCAAACGAACCCTAGGACCATGCAAACCCGAAGTAAAAGAAACAGCCTATAACATGCTAATCCGACCAAAACTCGAGTATGCCTCTCCCATATGGAATCCACACACTGCCACCCAAATTAAACACCTTGAAAGAGTACAACACTGTGCTGCCAGATTTGTCAGAAATGACCACAGATGCCAAACAAACGCAGCAGACCTAATAGCCACCCTTCGATGGTCAACTCTTGAACGACGACGCATTATCAAACAAGCCATGACATTTTACAAAATATTAAATAACATAATCAACATCACACCCCCACCAGGTCTACTAACACAGTCAAAAAGCCGTGGCCACTACGTAGTCCCTAGGTGCCGCATCAGTGCAGCAGTGTTCTCTTTCTACCCTCGAGCAGTTCGAATCTGGAATATGATTCCACCACCGATTACTGAACTAGAAAGCCCCATAGCGTTTCAAACAGCGATCATGAACCTCCCTTTCACCACACCCAATCATCTAAAGTGCCTATAAAATAAACAAACTACCCACAACGCATGCGCACAAACAAGCACCATACAACTCCTGCGTTAGCTCAAGTTTGGGCTGTTTGGAGTAAATCACCTAAGACCTAAGAACACTACCCCCAATTGATATGGAAAATCTCCAACAAAACCCCCCTCCCCGGGAAATTCTCCAACTCTCCGAGTCAATAAACGTAAATGTTCATGGCAGAAAAACAGATCCCCCAAACAAAGAAACCACGCAATGCCACGTGCCAGCTGATCATTTGCCAGTCATAATCAAAACCAGTGCATTCTATTGATGGAACTCTACATGCACGCACACACACACACACACACAGTATGATAAGTTTATAACTAATACATCATAGACACTGAAACAAGTGATTACTAGCTGGTATTAGAACACTAATTACATTTACGTCCCTGCTGGCCAAAACTAAAGTGCATATAGTAGAGAATGTCATTAATGGACACGTCTTGTTGATAACATTCATTGAATTAACAGGATGTAAAACAAGGTTACTTTCATAAACACAATGACAAACGGAATATTTACGACAATTCATAGTACAACTTATATTAGTCGAAGAATCGTTGGTTTGTTTGGAAGCCATGTTGACTGCGTAAGTTCTGCCCCCACCAGGTCACGACCTTCATCTGAATTATCCGAGCTCGCTATTCAAGAATTTGAGTAACAGCGCGGTGGTTTGAGTATCAGCACGGTGATTATTATAAACATTGAACAGTTAAATTCTAAAGTTGGTTCTGCGTCGTTAAAACATATTTGGGCTGTTGGTACGTTATAATATATACCATTTATACTATAAGTATTTTAAAATAAAAATGAACTGACTATGTTCCTTTAAGTTTTAAAAAACTAAAAAAATCAGATTTTAAACCCATCTGTCTTACGATTCCTTGCAGAAAGTTTACATTTAAAGTAAAAGCCTAATCTTGCTACCTTTTTCTGCTAAACTGACATTAACAGTAATATAAAACTATATATAGCTGGTAACCCTAACCACTCAACCTGACTAATTAAGACATAAAATCGTTGAATGTGTAACCAGAGCCAGCTATGCCGTAGGAGAAATCTCTTCGGGTAACCTTTGACCTGTGATGTATTGCCGGGAACAGAAGTGCAGGCTGACATGGAATTTTTGGAAACCAGCTTCGAATCTGCTAGTTTTTACAGTGATAATTCAAGTGACATTTCTTGTGGTAGTAGTAGTGATTTGTTTGATTCGGATGGTGAAGTTTTACCCAAATCTAGTAGACAGACAGGCGTAGTAGACGCATTTGAGCCAACTGTCACCAACAGGGAGACTGGCAAGAGTGAAGCCAGTGATAAGGACAGTGGAGATGCTGGAGAACCATTCATTCCCAAATGATTATGGAAAACTCACTGGTATCATATACTTATAATATCCATTATTCCATTAGCTTAATGTAAAATACTGACATTAGTTTTGGTAGCCAATTCCATGGCAACATAGTACTGGTGTTTTTCACTATCGCGTGTCTATCACCTATGCTGAACTGGCAGCTACAGAACTTTGTCTATAACTACGGGCATATCTCTGTACAGTGTTAGCTCTTTTCGGTAACCAGATGTTTTGGTAAAGCACACTTTGGCCATGGACAGTTGGGCAACAGACATTTTGGTAACAGGACATTTCGTAACAGGACATTTTGGTAGTCAGACATTTCGGTAATAAGACATTTCGGTAATAAGACGTTTCGTTAAAACTATTGAAAGTAGTCATAATTATTTGGTCATTTTTAAAGATCTGGTCCTTTCGGTAATAGGATATTTTGGTAGCCACACATTTTGTAATAGGACATTTTAGTAAGACCAACAAAATTAATAATCTTTACAATGTGTACCTCTTTCTACAAAACTATTTAGAAAACTTAGTATACCCGGTATTATTTTTTTTGTAATATGTACAACACAATAATTGTAGATGATGAGGTGCACGAAGTTAGTTATTGTATTACTTTTCTGTTTGTTTATATTTCTGCACTAGTTTTAGCTGTCATAAAACAATTGCATACTGCATGAATCAACAGGCTTAATTTAGGCCCAAACAATAACATTAAGAAAGAAATTTGTAAGCGACATATATGTAGTAAATGGCAATACATATTATTTTGTATGATATTTAATTTGGGGGAAAGGGGTGTTCTAGCACCTAGCACCACAGCCAGGCATTGGGCCAGCTAGCCCTCTGTGGGTGAAAAGTGAAAATAGTAGCCTGCCGGTAAACCGTAGAACACCCAGGTCAATCTCACCTCCTTGCGGTTCCCCCTGTGAAACCACTAATTTGGGGTTGTGGGCAAACGAGTCTCTGATTAGGGGAGGGAAAACCCCAAAATTAAACCTACTGCAGAGGGCCAACAATTCCCCCCAGTTCAATAATTGTTACGGAAACAGAATGTGTGACTTCACCAGCACATGCTGGAAACAGTTATGACGAGGCGAAGCTCCATATACAGCTGTACCTGAGGAGACCAGATAGGTGAAAAGTATGACACTTCTGGATCAAAGCCAATCGGACGTTTGGCAGCCAACAGCGTAGCTGACCAGACCAAAGGAAACTGTAAATATAAGATGTTGGAATGTGAGAACGTTATATTCAATAGGTAAATCAGCACAACTTGCAAAATAAATGGATAAATACGATATCGATGTCATGGGCATTAGCAAGTGCAGATGGACAGGACACAGGGAAAGTCAAGTTGAACACCTGAGAGTGTTATTTTCTCTGGGAGAAGACAACCTACACAGACACGGAGTGGCAATAATAATAAGAAAGAAAGCAGAGCAAGCATTACTAGAGTGGAAATCTATCAGTGATAGGATTATATAAGCTAGATTCTTTTCAAAATATGTGAAACTATTAATCGTACAAACATATGCACCAACAAGTAAAACAACAGACGAAGAGAAAGACCAATTCTATGAACAGGTGCAATCAGTTGTGGGCTGTGTACTTAACATAATATAGTTTATAGTATTGGGGGACCTAAATGCTAAAGTTGGAGAAGATAGTGAGGACATGAAGACATAATAGGAAGCCATGGAAATGATGAAAGAAATGATATTTCCACATTGACTCGTCCATAAGCAGGCACGGACATCTCCAGGAGGGCGAACAAAAAAACAAACTGACCATGTGCTAGTGAGCAGGCAGCACAGAACATCATATGGACACCAGTGTGATGAGGGGAACAGACATTACGAGTGACCACCAGTTAGTGCGCTCGAAAATCAGACTGAAGCTAAAGAGAAAGCAAAAGACCAGTGAGAACAGAAAGAAATTCGAAACAATCAAGCTTAAACAAACAACCATAAAATACAATTCTCATTGAAGTTACTGAACAGATATGATGTACTACAAAACTATGATGAACGGATAATGACATTGTTGAGAAAATGGCAGGAATTTTAGGTGGCCCACAAAGAAACAGCTGAAGAAGTATAGGGTTACAAAAAGAGAGGACACAAACCATGGATCAGCAAAGGGTCATGGGAGCTGGTAGAAGGCAGGAAATGACTAAAGAACAACATAGAACAAGCAAAGTCAGAAAGGATAAAGCAGAGCTACAAGGATAAGTATCAACAAAAAGACAAAGACGTAAAGAAAAGCATGAGACAAGATAAAAGAAAGAGGGTAGAAGCAGAGAAAGCAGCTGGGAATGGAAGGATGAAAGAAGTCTACAACATCACAAAGACATTTAGTAACGACAAACACAAGACAGCGAATACAGTAAAAGACAAATCTGGAAACCTGATAAATGAAGGACCAGCCTGGCGGTCAAGATGGAAAGAACACTTTGAAGAAGTCCTTAATAGACCTATGCCCGACGACCCCGTGATAGATATTGAATTAGATCTGATCATAGATGAGAGATGACATTACACCAGAATTGTTGAAAGCAGACATGACGACAACAGAGTATTGGCTTCTAAGCTTATTCAAAACAATTTGGGAATGAGAAAAAGTACCACAGACGTGGAAACAGGAACTGATTGTTAAAATACCAAAGTAAGGTAACCTTAACAGAGTGTGGAAATTGGGGAGGAATAACATCTGTCCCCAGTAGTGTTCGGGAGAGTGGTAATAGACAGAAAAATGGGCCAAGTGGCCCTGAAGTCCTTTGGACTAATACGTCTACCCTGTATATGTGACCCCTGACTAAATGAGTGATAAGTCGGAAAAACTGTAACATTGTTTTCTTACATTCTTGTAAAGGTTGGGTAGGGTACTTTACACGGTTTCAAAAATTATGACTGCTACCAAAATTGGCAAAGTTATGGAGCATCGAACATGGTCGGGATCAAAAAGTGAAAATGAAGAAAATGGCTGTTGAAGTTTTACATTATATATGCAAATGGACTGCATGGAAATATTACATGAATGACATTCAAATGTGACACACAGTGTGTATGTTATGTTGCAATGATACACTGGAAGTACAAATGTGTTGCTACAAATACTTATCAAGTTATGCTAGATTATGTCTTTATGTGTAAAACTAAGAGGACAGATTATTTGAGAGCAAAAGGTAGACTCACTGTTTGACACAGTTTAAAACCTACAGGCAACTGTCCAGTTTAGCAGGAGTCTATCAAACAATACCAGGCACTACCACTAACATGTCTATGGAAAATTAGAGATAAAATTACTGAACAGTTTTTGAGAAAAAAAACAGCCCCACAAAACTAATTATACTTATTATTAAGATGTTTAACCTAGTTCTATTATCTGACATTGTGCCAACAGATTGGTGTATTGGGATCATTAAGCCTATATAATTATTATATAAACATAGCAGCAGACACTGGGACAGTGTGACTGCTGCCTGGCTAAATGGATGCAATGGTGCTTTGAAGTTAGTTCTTCTGCCAAATATACTTTTCACACAAGCCTATAGGATTAGTGGCTGCCAGCACACTACTGAGCCTAAACTACCATGCAGGTTAGCACATCCGCCTGACATGCCGGCGACCCGAGTTCAATACCCAGACTGGGCAGGTATGGTATATTTGGTGTAAAAACCTGGCTCTCAACATTGGGGACTGTGTATCCCTCGTGACTCGGAGATCATGTTAATGTCGGTCCCGTGTCAATTTGGGACGTAAAAGAACCACTGAGGACGACAAGCACCCTGGCAGTGACCACCCTCAGTGCCAGCATAGAAAGGTCGGCTTGGCGATAATGTTCTGAAAAAGGCTGACTAGTTGAATGAGACCTCATAAGATCATAACATTGTAACCGCAATAATACAGACTAGTCAGTTAATAGAACGTTGCCGAGTGCTGGAAACAACTAGAACTAGAACGTGCTGATGTATTTGAACTTGACCCACTAATTAAATGTCCACCAAGCAGTAGCAGAACAGTTTATAATAATAATAATCCACAAGTTAAGTGGCAGTGATCTTCCTTTTATCATTCATGTGATGTTTATTGTGAGCAGTGCAGACAAATGGTTATCATACATAAACAGGTACAGAAAGAAACTGACATTTTCTATAAAAAGAACACGTTTGCCTATCAATGGCATGTATTTCCTAAATGTTTACAGGTTTACTGTTCACTTATTGCACCACGTCTTGCATTTAGAGGAACAATTATAATAGAAAATAAAATGTTGTGGCACATATTTTTAAATACATCCATTGATGAGAAACCGGGAATTACTTTTCTGTGGCCTAAGAATAACTAATTTCAATTAACTTTCTACTTATATAAAACAACTGCATAAAAATATATATCTATACAAGACACAGACTCCTCATGTGACAGATGTTTTGGGAAGGGGAATAGTGTTCTGTTTCTGGTACAAGATGCTGTGTTTGTTGACCCAAGCCTCTGCCTGCCAGTGACCAATTACAGATTAGTCACACTTCCCACCCACCACCAGCCACAGTGACCCAAGCCTCTGCCAGTGACAGATTAGTCACACTTTAACCAGCCAGCCACAGTGAGGTGTGACAGATGTTGTGGGAAAAGGGATTAGTTGAACAAAAGGACTGGAAGCAGGCTAGATCTGCTGCTACAGTAGACCATTTAGTTAACAAATTTAGCATTTTAGGGGACCTTTGGAGCCCTTAGAATGATTGAATCAAATACAGATTTATTGTGTATAGTGGCACTACCATATGAACTGTCTATGCAAAATTAGAGAAAAAGTTACTTAAGAGTTTTTGAAAAAATAGGCAAAATGTGAACATTTACCAGTTTTTGGGTCCTTTTTGGGGGGTCATTAGGTGCCCTTAGAATGATTCAATCAAATACAGATTTCTTGTGTACAGTGACACTACCACACAAAATGTATATGCAAAATTAGAAAAAAAGTTGCTGAACAGTTTTTGAAAAAATAGGCAAAATGTTACATTTTTACAAGTTTTGGGGTCCTTGGAGGCCCTAGGGAGCCCTTAGAATGATTCAATCAAATACAGATTTCTCGTGCATAGTGCCCTAAGATATGGCTATGCAAAATTTGAGAAAAAGTTGCTGAATGGTTTCTGAGATACGGCAGCTAACGGCAGACGCCGGATGCAGAGTGTTGGCAATAGTCCCTTGGACCTTCGGCCAAAGGACTAATAAGAGATGGGGTTGACAACAAGTTCACATGAACAAGCAAATTCAGAAGAGGCCGAAGCACAGTTGAGCAGATATTCATCCTTTGAAACATAATAGAACAGGTAGTGGAATGGCAAGCAACGCTATATGTAACTTTCGTAGACTTCAAAAAGGCATTTGACTCTGTGCACCAAGAGAGCCTTTGGAAAATCATGGCGAGCTACAGAATCCCACACGAGATAATCAGAATGGTCCAGATTTTATACGAGGTCAGTGAATGTGCAGTGTTAGATGAAGGTGAACAATCTGAGTGGTTCAAGGTAAAAAACTGGAGTTAAGCAAGGAGATGTAATGTCCGAATTTTTTTGATGGTAGTCGACTGGATAATGAGGAAAACAACTGAAGAAAGCAACACAGGGATAAGATGGAGATTCATGTCAAAACATGAGGATTTGGACTTCGCAGATGACATTGCATTCATGTCATCAAGTTACGGACACATGCAAGCAATGGCAACAAAGATGAACGCATTTGCATTAAAAACCGGCCTAAAAATCAATAAAAAGAAAACTGAAGTACTGAGGATAATAAACAGCAAATGCAACGACAGAATACAGATTGATGACCAACAACTGAATGAAGTAGAGAAGTGTACATACCTGGGCGAGAACGTCACCAAGCAAATTGGATCGGGCACATGATGAGAAAGAAGGACTACAACCACTGTCTGACAGCACTGACACGGATGCCAGAAAGAACAAGAAAAGTTGGTCGGCCAAAACAACACAGTGGAAAAAGAACAAAACCAACTGGGATGGAAAACTTGGAGCAACGCATGACACACAGCTGTTGACAGGGCGAGATGGCAAAGTTACACAACAGCCTTACAAGCCACAAGGTCTGAAGAGAATAGGTAAGGTAAGATAAGGTAAGATATTTAATTTAACATCCTTCCAAAATGCCTTACATGTTGAATGCTTTATGACTTTCACTTTTATAAATATTGTACATCGTGTAATTATTGCTCTTTATCAAATCCAACTACACACAATTAAAGGACTACATTGATTGTAGTCAACATCTGAACTAGTATACATAATTGTAGACTTGCTTAGTGCAATACTTTCAATACTATGTTAGACCACAATGAAGTAGATGTTCTGCATAACGAAGTTGTTGGAAATGTTTCTGTAATAGAAATATTAACATTTGCTATTTCCTAGTACAATTGAAATAATAGCAAAATTTTCAGAAATTCTGCGAATCCCAATTCGCTAATTAGTAACACTTATGTGAAAGTACCATGATTATATATTGTTGGCATTACACGGAAGTTGTAAGGCCTACCTTTAAATGATATTGATGGTTTCACTGTAAATTAAATAAAACAACACTGCATTAGGATGGCCAACTCTCACTATCCATTTTACTAGTTAAAATCAATAATGTACAGCTGGTTTAGTTCATGGCCTCATTATTGGCTACATAAGACGTAAACAAATTACTCAACGTTACAGAGATCACATTGGAAAACTCCATTGTCCCAAGACATCCAGTCAGTGGCATTGCGGATATGCCAGTCCTACATTATTGCTTCATATATATATATATCAATCAACATATGTCAACAGACAAGATGTAGCGGTTTCTCTGTATGAGGCTAGGTGAACCGGCGAAGTTGTGTGCGCTTCAGGTACTCGGGAAGTTATTCTGTTTGTTGGTGAGCAGGATAACATAGTGGGTGCTTAGTGCATATACTAGCTAATAAAACTGATGACAATAATGACTTTTTCGCATTGAAACGGCTGGCGATAGTACTGCTCTTCTGGTTATCCAGTTTACAAGAGCGTATGTGAAAAAAGTATCAAACATAAACCCATTTTAACTATTATACACCGTCTTTTGGGGATAGAGAATCTTACTTACGTAACGTACTGTAAAATCATTAATAATTTTGAGAGAGCAAAATGTATGATGCTAAGATTCATACAAATGCACTTGTTGGTCAAACTGACGACAATAATGATTTTTCCACATTGAAACGGCTGATGACAGTACTGGTTGTCTGGTTAATAATAATAAGATAACTTCTATTGCACCTAAATCCTTGGAAACCAAGCTCAGAGGCACATCAAGACAAAAGCAAAAGGATTGGTCAATCTCAAAATCCATAAGCAGTAATATTCTAGTTGTCAACAGATGGGCCAAGGCGCTAGGGAGCTATGGTGGATAAGCAAGGTTATAAAGATAAGTTTTTAAATGACGACAGAATTTTGTAATATTTTCAACTGATCTAACACTAAGAGGGAGCATATTCCAGAGTTGGTGCAGCAACAGAAAAAGCCCTAGTTCCAATGTTAGTGTTGACTCTAGGAACAAAAAAGAAGGTCAGAACAAAATGATCGAAGCTGGATAGGTTTTCTTACGGGAGTAAGCAGTGAATGCAAATAAGATGGTTGCTTACTGCCTGGTATGTAATGGTACATATCTTAAATATTATACGACATTGTACAGGAAGCCAATGCAAATACTTCAAAAGTGGTACAGACTGTTGCAGGCTCAAATGATACAAGTAGAGAATTTAGTTGTGGAAAATCCACATTGACATTACTTAAAGTAAGACCTGGGAAAGCAGAACAAATAATAGTATTTATTAATACTGATTATATTCTAAAATTTATAATATAAGTTTTGAAGATAAGCTAAACATTTTTTCTCAGAGTTTGCCTCAGATACTAAACAATACTCTAGATCAAAAAGAATTGATTTTTTTATATTGTTTAGAGATATGTAAATGTGTTTTTTTTTAAATATGTCAAAACTCACCTTAAAATGGCATTTTATTTCAATTTGAGAAACTCCCCAAAAGAAAAATTTGTATGGTTGTAAGTACAAACATGTTAATGACATTCAGTTTTGTTTGTAAACAAATGCATTGCTACAATGTTGAAAGACAGCAAAAATCCATACTGCATTTTTGGCACGACCCCTTCACCAAACATGAAACCATCCCATGCAACTTTGGGTAAACACAAGTCGAGTTCATATGCCAAGTTATGGCTTTGTAAGTAATGTAGTTTTTATAAAAAAGTTACATTAAGTAATACTTCCTGGTTGTTACAATTATAAGGGTGTCACCAGATGCTTGTTTTTTTTAAAGAAATTTAGGTAATTATAATACAACAGCATAGTGGCATGAGAATAACCAAACTATATGATCTGCATTCATGGTGAATTAATTTATGTTTGAACTGGGCTGACGCACACGTGATCGTCACATTCTTGGAAACATGTCAGTTTCCAAGAATCTGAAAAGAGACTTTCCACAGACACTAGTTTCTAAAGGACTGATTGGTGACATATGGTGATAGTGTCTTGATTTTTTAATAGTACGTCATGTTCATACTGACACCACTAATGTTCTATGAAGACAAAAATAAAGAAATCAACTGACATGATACCCGGTGCAGCTACCTTAATTAATAAATGATCAGGTAGCGATGGAGCAGGCAGTCTATGTAGAATGTTATTGATGCAGTTCCATAACTGACGCGGATTATCATACTTATTTATGACCATATTTGTATAATAACCTGATTTAGCTTTGGCTATTTGTCTGTTACAGAAGTGACATTGCTTAGAATAGCGCGACATGTCTAAAGGCGAGTGTGATTTGTGCCATACACGTTCTAAATAACGACAACGCCTTTTAGATAGTATAATTTCGGAAGTCATCGATGGAGCCGGTGACCTTTCTGACACATACATTTCATGTTTGTTAAGTAATGCATTGAGTATTTGACAGTACTGTTTATATAAGTAGGGATCTGCAATAAAATCAATAATAGTTTTACCATATTTATAATGGTGCATGTCAATTCTAAGTATAATAAGAAATAAGAAACCATTTACAGAATTTAAATATCTTCATTCAGTCAAAAAATATGACAATTTGAATTTTTAGAAAATGATACCAAACTTGTGACCTCTGCACAGCCTGCTGATTAGCATACGTTCATACTGGGCGCTGGATCACTGCATTGTAATGCATTTAAAAACTGCTATAACATTATAACTTGTCAAAATATATTTATAAAAATATTTCTTCCCAAAGTTGACCTCAATATGGTGTGACCTTGAGATGGCTATGACCGATATTACCTAGATTTAGTCTATTTACAGGATTATTTGTCCGAATTTAGGTATTTTTTTCTATTCAACTGTCTTCGAGGGTCCAGTAAATATTTGTCTGCACCCACGAGGGAGGTGCACCCTTAACATTTACCATTTTCATGTGAAACCTTTCAGTGACATAATTATTTGACTATATTTACTGGTTGGTTTGATAACTTTTTTTCTTATTCTATTGAATGTTTATTAAATACATATATCATAGCACTAGCAAGAAACGGAAGTACACTCTGGACCAATGCAAGTCCCTATTGAGGTTAGGGGTAACACATTATATACAGTGTTGTATATCTACATTATTATTACAGTATATAGACTAAATTATATACAGTAATTGTTTAATGGCCGTTTTGGTAAAATGACATAACTTTTGTATTTACTTCAATAATTTGTTTAGTGTTTACAGACAGATTAATTATGGTCATGAATAATAAAAACAAGTAATATATTATTAAAAGTAACTAAATAAATAAGTTTATATTTGCTAATTAACACAAACACAAACACATTCTCCCCCCTCCCCCCCTCTCTCTGTCTCTCTCTCTCTGATTCTCGAGTATGTTCATTCATGGTTATTGGACATGGTTTCTCTTGGTAAAAGCTGTGCAACGACATCAACATGGAAAGCCTATGCAGTTTCTTCTTCAACGACCCTAAGACTGGCATTAACAGACGGCGGATGGCTGTCACTCAGCTGTACAATAAAGCATGTTTTGATTATATCACTTAATTATCTCTTGTTGTATTTACAAATTATATTTTCACCAAACAATAAGTCTGGTGATAAATGTATGAAAAAGTTTAAAATAACAGTTAAAAAGGTAGAGGGATAGTATAATTAGAGATGATTATGTCATACACATGTTTATAATAATTAACTGTATAAAAATTTTTCTTTTCATAGAGACAAAAAACAGCAAATTACAATGTGGGTATGCATATACTTTTTTCGTATCATTACAAAAAGTTAAAGGTATGTTAAATAATTACTGATCATCAATGTGATATATACTATAAATATTCATGAAAATGTTCATCAAATTGGAAGAATAGTTAAATAAGCAAATTTCTTAATTCACAACTATATAAATTTGACTCACTTTGACGTTACAACCACCTTTGGCGGCCTTCTTCAGGAACTGATCTTCTTCTACTCACCCGATAACGTGTGAAATTTACGAACAGCTGCCTAGCAACGTGTGTAAACATGTGTTCTCGCACTTAACGAGAGTTAGCGAGAGAGTTCGAAAGTTCAAAATGGTGACAGATAAACAAATTGAAAAGACTAACAGTGCAGACGGCGCCGTGCGACGATAACAATATTGATCTGACAGGCATGCAACTCAAGAAATGGGTGGTGAACATATCAAAGTACATTCAAAATGACGACCAAACGAGAGTGCTCAATAAGGGACTAAACTATGCAGTAACACCAGACAAACTTTCAGTGGAAGAATTTGTCGTAGCTACTGAACAGGCATGTCGTTCGCTGCCCATAAAGAAAGCAGACCAAATGAGAGCACAAGTGGTTGGCATTCTGAAGTCGGCAAAATTACCAAAGCCGTAAATCACCAAGAAAGAAAGGCAAGCACTAGCAGAACTGAGGAAAGAAAAGTGCATAATGATTCTGCCAGCAGACAAGGGAAAAGCCACAGTAGTAGTGGACACTGACGAATATGAACAGAAAGTCACAACCATGTTATCAGATGACAAGACATACAAGAAACTGAAGAAAGATCCTACTCCCAAATACAAGACTAAGTTAGTATCCATCATAAAGAAGCTGAAAGAGGAGGATAAGATCACAGACGAACAGTACAAGTACATGTACCCTACAGCAGAGAATGTACCAAGGATGTATTGTACTCTCAAAATCCACAAGCCAGGCAACCCACTTAGGCCTATTGTGGACTACACAGGGTCTATAGGGTACAATGTATCAAGATCACTGGCAGGTCTTCTAGGACCCATTGTAGGGAAGACCACACACAACATCAAGAACTCCAAGCACTTAGCTAATGAAATGGCATGTGTGATAATCGAACAAGATGAAATGTTCCTGTCACATGATGTAGTGTCTTAGTTTAACAACTCCCCAATAGATGAGACATTGCACATCATCAAAAAACGAGTAGAGGACTCAACACTGAAACTAAGGACAAATCTACACGTGGATGACATTATGAAGCTGTTGAAGTTTGTTGTAACAACAACCATACTTCAGCTTCATGGGCACAATCTACCAACAGAAGTTCGGCACAGCGATGGGAAGCCCGGTGTCACCGGTAATAGCCAATCTATTTATGGAATGGCTGGAACAACATGCCATCGCCACAGCTCCAGTAACATGTCAGCCCAGACAATGGAAGCGATATGTAAATGACGTAATGGAAATTGTGAGGAAGGGGTGTTAACAACAACTGACAGATCACCTCAACACCATTGATGCAACAGGCAACATCAAGTTCACGTTCGAAGAGAGTGAGGGGTCACTGCCGTTCCTAGGCACACTACAGGTATGGAAAGAGGATGGAACGTTCAAACTCCTATTGTATCGGAAGAAGACCCACACCGACCAGTATCTGTAGTTTAGTTCACACCATCCGCTACATCAGAATGTGGGTGTCATCAAAACATTGCTAGACAGATTCAGTAACATCGTAACAGAGCCAGTGGTCAGACAGAAAGAGGAGGAGCACATCATGAAGGCGCTACATCAGAGTGGGTACCCAAATTGGACCATAACGAAAATGAAGGAACAACAACAAAATCAGAGAAGAAAGATCAAAGAATAAATCAGACAAGCCATAGGCATGGTCACTTTACCATATGTCCAAGGAGTGACAGAACCGGTACAACACATACTAAAACATCATGATATAGTATCCATTGTCAGACCACACTTAAATCTCAGAAAAATATTAGTACAACCAAAAGACAAAGTGGAAGACAGAAAGAAGACCGACTGTGTATACCAAATCCTGTGTAAGACCTGCATCAAGACATACATTGGGGGAACCAGAAGAACACTTGACACAAGACTAGAAGAACATATGAATGAAGTCGAAACTGTGCCAACCAGACATTTCACTCGAGAAAAAAGGAAAGACTCGACAAACATTGAACACAAATCGGCTATAACAAAACTGTGTCATAGACTGGGAAGGTACAAGAGTAGTTAATAAAGAGACAGACAGAGGTGCGTGATGGATCAAGGAGGCCATCTGGATCAGAAAGACTACACCTACAATGAACAGAGATGAGGGGAGCTACCGATTGAGTCACGTGTGAGACAGCTTGCTCGCTATGCCATCTGGCGAGTAGAGGATGATCAGTTCCTGAAGAAGGCTGTTGAAGGCAGTCGAAACGTTGAAGTGAATCGAATTTATATAGTTGTGAATTAAGAATTTTTTTTATTTAATTATAAATATTTATACTAATTAACAGAATCAATACACATTAGCTACATATACTCATTAGCTGTATTATATTTAGTGAATATTTCTAATGCACCTGTTTGTCAATTATTAGTATGGGAAATCTGTCCATCAGTAAAATTGTGCATGGAGGCTCTCAAAGATCCAATACTTACTGATAGGATGCTCAATTTAACCTTAAACATACAAATTCAAAATATTAACCTCATTAGAAAGATTATATATATTTAGATATCCATTCACACAAAAATAGTGTCTTTAAATATTATCATGTTCAAAGATGCAGTTAGGTTATATATTAGATTACTCCAAGATGGCCTCCGTTGCGACAGCGCAATCCTGAAGAAATGGGCGGTAATTTCAAAGGGACGTTGGCGCAAAGTGAGTAACCCAATTTGTATGAAACTTTCAGGGTATTTTTATTAAATACACATCTAACTACTACCCAAATTTCAGAAAACTTCATTAAACTACAACAAAGATATAATTATCTGAACATATGGCATATTCACTCGTTATAAACAAAAATAAATAACTCGTCTAAAATGGCGTTCTCCATCATCTTGGCTCCTTGAAAAATGTGGCATCCCCGTAATATGATGAACACGAAACTCATAAAAGGAGATTCCCTGGGCCTCCCCTCATGAGCAGAAAAACCCTAGTGGGTACAAATGGCAACCGACCTACCGACACGCCCCTTGCGGATTTGCATGTTCCTAATATAAGTTAGATAAATGTTTTTTTGATCTGTGATAAAGTCAGATTTCAGGAAATCAGCCATTAAAGCTGCACTGTCAATCCTGTGAATGGCTCTGTAAGACACATTGTGTTTCAACACTAATGGAATTATAGAAACGTTAACATTAGCAATGACTCTATGGAGGTCTGATAACTCATCTGAAACAGTAGGTGTTTGGATATTATTACAAGTTGAACGGGTTATCAAGAGGTCAAGCCAATGGCCATGTATATGTATCGAAAAGGTAACATGTTTAAAATCAAAGGATGCCAGAATATCATCAAACGTAGATGTAGACAGTATATCCAAAAGAAGATTAAAATCACCAAGAACGTAAAATTCTGAATTAATGGTTGCCAGATTTTCCAACAGATCCTGAAAGTCTTCAAAGAAATTTGCTGGAGGGCGATAGATACAAAGTATGCACCTGTGCGGAGAAAGAAGAATCTGAAATTTCAGCACAGATGGACTCAAAACTGGAATATTCAGGGTTTGAATGTAATTTAACTCTGAACTGCTGTGATACTAGAAAGCCAACACCACCACCACGTCCGACAAAACATGGTCGATGGTGAAAGGTGTAACCAGAAGGAGAAATGGTTATATGGTTTACAACAGCGACACATTACAGAGATAACAAACAACACGCTATCCACAATTGCACATTATTGCGTAGCAACAGGAAATTTATTAATATGCCAAATGATCAAATTTCCTAGGATGAATATAAAACAGGTAGATTGTTCCTTGGGAAAATAGCCTGAAAGGAAAGTGTCATCTCCGTAATGGGTTTTTGCTACAATTTTCAAAATCAACTTACAAAAATAATTTTTGTTTTTATTCAAGCTTTAATACATCTCAATAGCTATGGTAAAGTATTCTGTTTATTGACAGAAAGGTTTACATATGTCATATGCTGTTCAAAACCGTTAGAGATGACACAAAATTTTACCACAATTTGAACCAACACAGTAAAAAACGTAGCATAAACTAGTCCTTCATATTTGCCACACAGTTGCATCAGTACATCTGTTTTAAATGAACAGTTTCATTATTACATCATTGGCTGAATTTTTTCTTGGGTAAAAATATGGATGGGACACATCGTTTTTGCAATTTTTAGTCATTTCGATGTACACATATATATATATGTACAAAATATGCTTGCCAAACCGGCACCTGGGCTTACTCTAAGTGTCAAAATGAGCCAATTTGGTTAAAAACTAAATTTTGCTTTAGCCAAATTGCATTTATATTAGCCAATTTGGCTAAGTGTCTCAAATTTCTTTAGCCATATATTTAGTGTTGTTAGATGACACATCATTATACAGTAAAGAAGATTTGACATAACTGCATCACATGGACAGTTTAGAGCTTGGAACCATTGTAAAAAACTACACATGTACACTTGTATAGCATTGCGAACAAAATGTTCAAATTAAGTTACATAATCTTCATTAAATATCCAGTCCACCTAACCATGAAGACAATCACACAGAGGGTAGGTGTTGCTGCTAATGTTTATCAATACAGAATAAAATGGATGAATAATTGATAAACTCTCAGAGCAGAATATTAACGCAAGCCAAATTAAATGCTTACCAAAAATGGTTAGATAAATCCCAAATAGAGATACATGTATGAAATAAATTAAACATGTTATATACATAACCAGGACTGGGGTCAATTACGTAATTGATTACAGACAAATGATTTGTTGTTCTTGTTTTGAAATGATTCTGTAATTGTAATTGATTATGTTGTGTAATTGAGAAAGTTCAACAATAGGGAGGTCAATTTTTTTTTCCTGAAAGCAGTAATTATAAGAAATAACATGGTACTTGTTTAATGTTTGTAAGTGAAATATTAGCAAAGGTAAAGTCGTTTGAAAGATGGAATTTTAGTAAACTTTCTGACAATGTTTTGGCATATTTCCTAATACAAGAAAATAATACAATTATTTAATTATATAATATATTGAACTAATTTTGCATAAAAATAATCAGAAAGTTCAGTACATCTTAGAATGTCTCTTGAGTTTTATGCTGTCTTACAGTTCATACAATCAGCAAATTAAGCCCTAATTAAGTCTGGGGTCAATTACATTGCAATTACTATTATTTTGTTTCCTTCCTATTACTATTACATGCTGAATTATTCCTATTACTAATACTTTTGAAGCAATTACTATTACTATTACATTTTTCATCAGAACATTTTATGGTATAATGCACTATATGCATAAATACAATTAGTACAATTGTTTGACTCACAGTCTCAAGAAGTTGAACATACCCATGCCCAAAGTATTTGACATACTATTTGAGAATGTCAAGTACTTTCATCAACATCATCATTAGGGAAGTATTATAAAGTATAAAAAACACAAATATTTACAACAAAATATATCTATATCGTATATACCATATTTAGTACAATCTACTAACTACATTGACTAAGAATAGAATATATATATGTTCATTTTATATTTAAATACCATATTGAAATGAAAGACAATAGCAATAGTCAATGCCACATAACTAGGTGGATTATATTACAGTCTAATTAAACCACATTGCTATACTGCTGCTTGATGATTGGTGGACATTTAATTATTGGCTCAAGTAGAAATACATCAGGATGTTTTTCACACCCTCTGTAGTTTAGGATAAATTGTGTGCACCATGGAGGCAGCCACTAAACCCATAGACTTACTTGAAAAGGGTAGTTAACAACTTGGCACTTGGCAGAACAGGCTTCAAATCAGTGAAAGCCCAGCTTAATCCCTTTAGTCAATGCAGCAGTCACATTGTGCCAGTGTTTCTTGCTATGTAAATGCTCATAAGAAGGGTAAAACTTCACCTAAGCCATGCTGAAGTTGACAAGGGGGAACAACCACAAAACCTGGAGAAACTAGTGGAATATACAACCTAATCAAATGGAATTGTTATGTAGTTGAAATTCAGTTTAAATGTTCAATAGTATTATAAAAGAAACAGGTCAATTACTATTACATTGCTTCCTATTACATTGAGTTTTTGCTCAACCTCTGGTTATTACTTCAATATTTGTAATCGTTACTATTACTATTATTATTACCTGAGGCCTGGCCCTAATAATAAAAACACTGTAAACTACGACTAAATATCATGAAAGTGTGAGAGAAATTGCAAAATATAAATCCCACAATGCACAGCGAACATGCAAATCGGCGCTTATGATTGGAGGAGAAGACAAGATGGTGTCAGACTTTCAGACAGGGGTACCAAAAACGGACCTTGTGCACATTTGTGAAACCAGTCAGTATGTCAAACCTAGAAGCAAGTTATCCCAGACATTTTTATCCTTCGGCATATGCAATAAACATCAATCGACTATCCAAATATGTTAAAATGGTCGAGCACACATACTCAAATGTAAGCCAGTTTAAATGCCATTCATTAATTATAACTTTTTGCAAGTGGATTACCATGACAATTACAGGTTCATTCTTCTTCTTCGTCTCCAACATTTCAAAGTGGACGATTTCATCATAATAATCTCAGAAAGGCGAAATGCAGCAGCTAGCAGAATTTTCCAGAAATAAAATATGCCACAGAAAGGGAAAACATTATTTATTAGCTCATAAACACAGCCTAAAACTGTTTTCATTTCATCATTCATACACCTATGGGCATTATTACAACAAATGTACCGTATTCGTTTTATTAAGCGAACAGTACGCTTAGCAACTGTTAGAGACGCAGAAATATGTCAAAAAATCGTCCCTATTAAGCGTACACCCAAATGAGCCAAGTTTAAATAGACACAACGTTGTTGCCGGCCGAGTTGGTCACTTGGTTGATGCAAGAGCAGACTTAACTGCACCTGGCTAATTCCACCCGATTACTGTATAAGTAACGTTCGAGCAGCGAGCAAGTGGACAACGACGCCAGCAAGCGAACCCGGCATCGATCGCCGGCAAGCAAGCGCGGCACTTGTGTCGAATCCGGACCCATCTCGATTTCGCCGTTATAACTTGAGTTTTGCCTAACTTTGATACCTCAGTGCGTTAGTTCCATCATTCAACATCATTCCAAGCATATTTTTATTACGAAAATATGACTGTTTGTGCTGGTCTGCGCCGCGACGGTCGTGCGTTAACGCATCGCGCGCGTAAAATGAGCGATATAGCAGCGTATGTTGATGCATACCAGGGCGCTATTTACGCCTCAAAAGTGCGCTAAGACGCAATATTCCTAAACGTAAATATGCCTGGGATAATTTTGAATTTATACCCTTGCATTCTTATCGTAACATAATAATGTTGTGACCCTTTATCAATGTATTCTGTTTGTATTATTCCAGATATCTTTTATTCAACCAAGATCGGCCTGACCTCCCTTTGAACAATTACATTCAATTACAATCAATTTAATTACAGGGTTTTGCAAACAAGACTATTCTTTCCCTCCCTTGCCATTTTTCATGTTACAATAAATTGTAAGCATGGCACCATTAGCAGTTATTATACTTATGTTATATTTAGTTGATAAATATAATATTAATTCATACGTGCCAAAAGCTTTTGAATAGATAATGAATGAATTTAATCATAGTAAGTATACTGTATATTTTATTGAATACTGTTCCTGTGATATAAAATGCCAATTGTTTTTATAGTCTTTCTATGCATGAGTTTTGTTTATTCAAGAGCACAGCATCTGACATGGAACAGGTGCTAATAGGATTGTCCATAAAGTTTTACATAATTTATATGGTCCAACGTTCACACTTACAAGTAAATATATATGGCTTAAAGCATATTAATCCACTCATTGTGGAAATGACAAATTAATTTTTTTGCATGGGCCAACTGAACCATGGTTATTTTTCCTAGGAAAGTGCACGCTATAACATGGTGATGATAGCCTGTCAAGGATACAAAGAAGAGGAAGACCTGGTGGTGTCTGACTGCACCCACCAGACCTACAATGGCAATGAGCAGAAGGATAACGCCACATGCTATGAGTCCACCCATCAGGCTCACGTTTGTGATCTTTGCTGCAATGCGGGCCGTAGCTGCCACACCAATCAGCAGGCATGCCACCATCTGAAACACATATTAAAGGTGACATGAACATTAATTTTCTATTTTAACCACGTAAATAACATACTAATATGATGCTATTTAGACAGGTGTAATACCTGACAGGTTCCTTAGTTAATATATACACGCAGTTTAATGTGTAAAAATCAGCTTATCTGACTGATTTGGAAATGAAATCCTGAATGAAATGGTGTGTCTGACTGTCACTTGGAAAAATGCTGTGATTTAATATGTGCCATAGCCCAAATCTGCCACACCACTGTAAACATGGAAGACATGGCGTAAGTTTCTTATGAGTTGGATTAAAGAGTTGTGTCACAAATGTGAGGTTCTTTTTATTAGTTTATTTGAGTCTGAAAACGTGTTCCAGACTTGACGGTTGGGAGGTATGTAAAGAATCTCCGTGGCTAATTAGATAATTATTACTTGTTAGAGGACAGTTGTAGGCGTTTAACAGAAACTCCAGATCCACAGTTACAGAACTTTTTAGAAAGGAAGTTCACTGCCCTTGGAAACCTTGGCCTGGATTTAAGTTTTCCGGAAGCATGTAATTATGCATATGTATGCAGCCACGATCCACCTCTGTTCCCACAGTATGACGACACACAACTACGCATGCATACTTTGCGTAGTGCTGTAATTTCAACTGGTGCGCTAGCAAGCGTTTCAATCTATCCTAGCTTGAAAGCGCTCACTAGACTTGGCCTAGCGCCAAGTTTGTTTTGCTTAAACGGAATAAAAACATCTATTGCTTGAATTTATGTTATATTACATCCTGCTATCTATTTCCACGTCCACCAAGCAAAAAAAAAAGCAAAAAAATTCAATGAATTAGAAATTCCACATTTTATGCTGTACATCCAGACATTTTCGAATATGTATATTTTTTGCGCGCTTTTTGGGATGCCGAGATGTGACGTCACTTATGACTCAAACTCGCATCAGGCCGACCCTTTCCATGCATTCAGAGCATGTTTACAAGTATAGCTTTTGGGTCGAAACGAGCGTCAGAATGAGTTATTGTGCAATTTTCCGACGTAATACAAACACTAGTCATCATAGAGGAACAAGCAGTTATCTTACAGTTCCACATTAATCCAATTTTATTCAAAACAACGTATGCGAATGGGCCTACAAGTCGACTAGGTTTCGTTGAGCTTGGGCTCGTTTTCAGAATAATTATATCGAATGCAACCAACGGGAGATAATCTATACCAATAAACATACATAGCAAACATATATTGTATCCAGCTACATAAAGTAACGTGTATAATCTCATAATATCACTAGAATATCGATATATGAAGGAGTTGTACAATTTACCATAACAACTTAAATCAGTTAGAGAGTTTCCACTGGTCCCGCTAGCTCAGTGGGTAGGCGCGTTGGTTACTTGTCATTCATTTTACAATCGGGCGACGCCGGTTCAATCCTGACAGCATGCAAACTATTGATTTTCTTTACACTTTTTTTGTTTATGTTTTCACGAAGTTATATAAACCAAATCATTTAGTATACTATGATGCACTGTTTGTAAATAATTTTTATTTTGTAGTAATTATTTATTCGCCACAAAAATGAAAATATGGTCATTATATAATGATGTGTCTAAATTTTATTTATTCAAACAAATATAATGTAATGGATATATAATTTATTAATTGTAAATATATTGTAATTATATATGTGAAAACAGATTGTGATCTGTCTGGATAAATACAATTTAGAAACATTGTTGTATATAATGACCATATTTTCATTTTTGTGGCGAATAAATAATTACTACAAAAATATATAAAAAATATTTACAAACAGTGCATCATAGTATACTAAATGATTTGGTTTATATTACTTCGTGAAAACATCAACAACAAAAGAGTAAAGAAAATCAATAGTTTGCAAGCTGTCAGGCTTGAACCGGCATCGCCCGATTGTAAAACAGAAGCAAAGGAACCAACGCGTTTACCAACTGAGCTATCAAGGCCGGCAGAATTTTGTTGACTGATTTCAGTTGTTATGATAAATTGTACAACTCCTCCTTCATACATCGATATTCTAGTGATATTATGAGATTTTACAGGTTACTTTCTGTAGCTAGATACGATATATGTTTGCTATGTATGTATATTGGTGTACATTATCTCCCGTTGGTTGCATTCGATATAATTATTCTGAAAACGAGCCCAGGGCCAAGCTCGGCGAAACCTAGTCGTCTTCTAGGCTCATTCGCATTCATTGTTTTGAATAAAATTGAATTCATGTGGAACCGTAAGATAACTGCTTGTTCCTCTATGATGACTAGTGTTTGCATTACATCGGATTATTGCATGACAACTCATTCTGACGCTCGTTTCGACCCCAACATTATCCATGTAAACATGCTCTGAATGCATAGTCGGTCTGCTGCGAGTGTGAGTCATGTGTGACGTTAAGATACAACGTGATCGCCTAGCTCATTAAATTTGTATTTTCCGCGGGAATCGCTACACAGACGGGTTTAAAATAGAATTTATAGCATAAATGTATTACTTATTAATTAGTTTGGCCGTTTATATTGGAAGTTCATTATACAAAAGGGAGGATGTTTTACGCTCTCCACGGGGAACTACGAAAATGTTCCCCACATTTTAGGACTTGAGAAATTTTGCAAAATATAAACCATGTCGTTTCATATTTAGCTTTATGTTTGGAACTCTAAAATCCCGGACACTTTAAATTTCAAACATATGAAGAACTAGAAGCTGTTGATGTTCATGCGTATGTAAAACGTAGTACTGATGCTGTAACCGAAGTATGGACGTGAATAAACTCAATATTCATGATGAATCTGGAAACGAGTGTTTGTGTAATTTATAAACAAACTAACACATCCTCAGTTGCGAGGGAACAACACAATAATAACAACACGATGATGTGCATGGCTTGGCAAGCCATGTACATCATCACACACAACAACACCATCCACAAAATCTTCATTAATGACAATGGTGGATCAACAAGAGAAGAAGTGTAGAATCCGGACCAACCTCGATTTCGCCGTTATAGCTTGAGTTTTGCCTAACTTTGATACCTCAGTGCATTAGTTCCATTATTCAACATTATTCCATGTATATTTATGTTAAAAGAATATTGCGTTTTAATGCACTTTTGAGGCGTAAATACTAGTAGCGCCCCGGTTTGCATCAACATAAGCTAGCCGCTATATTATATATTTTGCTCATTTTATGAGCGTGATGTGGTAACGCACGACCGCATACTAGGGGTTTGACTAAAAGGCGCATGACCATGCACGACCACAAAGTTTATGAATGACAATGCACGACCATGTAATATAATGTTTTGGTAGATAGTTTGGCCGTTTATGGTATATATATATATATGGTTTGTGTGTGTATTATTAAACATTTTGAATCTGTATTTCATCCAGGAGTTACACAATTCTGGCATTTTATTCGATTTTTCGGACGAGCATTTAGTCTTAGCACAGTAGCGCCACCTGTCGAATGGAACAGGCGAGTTACCACAGGCGATGATAAAAGTTGCGAATTTTGTTACTCCAATGTGAAGAACATATCTTAAATTTGGCGAGCTGCACATACATACCTCCTATGTGTCACCAATAACCTACTTGGTTACCAACACTACATACATGTTGGTCGTGCGTGGTCGTGCGCCGTTTTAGTTTTACGTTTAGTCATACCGCAGACTAGCGCAAACGGTCCAAACTGGGTCGTCAAATGTAAGCTAAGATACAATATTTTCGTAATATAAATATGCCTGGGATGATGTTGAATGATGGAACTAACACTCAGAGGTATCAAAGTTAGGCAAAACTCAAGTTATAACGGCGAAATCGAGGGTCCGGATTCTACACAAGTGCCAGAGAAAAATGAGCGATGATATGTCACTTTGTGTGGCGCTGCACGAAACGTCAACATTGAAAACGGCACTCACTATATAGAGAACATTCAGCGCCGCCAGCGCATTTCTGGAACACGTAAATCCGCTACATGTAGACATGGTTTGTTCGGTATTTAGCCAACGTAGTAGATGAAGGCTCACAAAAACTGTCTCAAAAACTACACCACCAGCGTAAATACATTAAATATGGCAGTTCAGGTCAAAGGTCGGTCTCGTTCTGAAGTTATATCAGCTGATATACCGGTAGCTGATGCGGGTTATCGCTTGTTTATGGCATGCTGAGAAATGTTTTATTATGTAAATAGCGGGTGTATATTCTAGCAGAATATATTTACAGAATATCATTTTTTTATTAAGCTGCATTGGAGTGCGTACATAATGGATAAATAAATGGTTTCACAACCGCTTTGTGACTTATTGGTGAAATTTAAGGAGTTTCAGAGGAAGAATATAAATTCTTAGCAAAAAAAGGGATTAGGAACATACTGGTTCTGCAAGAATTATGATGAATTCGCCATATATGGCATGAAGGTGATACAGACACAGCAAGATAAGACAACGTGCCTTAATTTTGAAGAGAAGGTTGATAGATAATTTGAAGGAGTAAAAAAAATTGAAACAGTGCAGCTAGTATGTACGTGTCCGGAACTTAAAAAAAATAATATAAGGAACAGAACATTGCTATGGAGGAAGCGAGAGAGAGAGAGAGAGAGATCTGGCGTACAAGAGGAGAGAGAGGAGATAGAGAGAGAGAGAGATAGAGAGAGAGAGAGATCTGGCGTACAAGAGGTGATTTCTCAGTTTCATGCAGGAGAACAACTGAAACAAGACATGTTTCCCGGCTGTGAAATGATATGTATTTTAGTCACACTAGAGCATACCTTATTTCGTCACATCTTCCCTTCTAACAGAAAAGAACATCTGTATCAATGTGATTTAAACAGCAACTATTAGTTATTGCAACACAAGAATTGTATAGCAAAATGTTAATTATATCGTCTGTTGTGTTTTCGCTTATACTGTTAGCATAACGCAAGCAAACATTTGAGTGACATTATGAACTGTCGAACTGACATGTTTATTGCAGTCGCAGGCCACGATGCGAAGGGATCATCCCGTATTACATTTTAGTACAATGAGCGGGGAACAGTCATTGTCATAATGCAACATCCTTCCAATTTTAGAGAAAAGCTAGATTAACATTGCATAAGCATTAGTGTCAATAAAAGTCCTTGCAACAGTAGCAATTACTCAAAAATAGCAACTAATAGTGTGAACGAGTGAACTGTCCTTGTTCGGAAGTATTCACATAAAAATAAAATCTATTCCGACGTGTGAGGAATGGATCGCCTTTTTGATTTCAGATCTCAGGCTACTGATCTTGGAGAGTTGCTGCGATACTCCATCTTGTTTTGTGGCGTTCCGTATCTGCTGTAGTCGTTCGGGGCGGATTGGAAGGAAGGACACCATGTTCACTTGTTCCAATTCTGCTTGGCTACAGCCGTCGTTTGGCAGATATGCACGGGAGAGCATGTCAGCAATGTGCATTTCTTTTCCTTTGCAGTGGATGACCTCGATGTCATATTGTTGAACGCTCAGTAGCATTCCCTGCAGACGTCTGGGTGCCTTAGAAAGAGGTTTCTTCACAATGGCCTCCAGAGGCTTGTGATCGCTGTGGACAGTTGTGTGTCTGCCAAAGGTGTATTGGTGGAACTTCTGCAGTGAAAAGACGATTGCCAGCATCTCTTTCTCAATTTGCGCGTAGCGAGTCTCGATGTCCGTAAGCGCGCGACTTGCGAACGCGACAGGTTCCCCATGCTGTAGAAGAGCTGCGCCAAGTCCTTTTTCACTGGCGTCGCACTGTATCACCAGTTCTGACTCAGGATCGTAGAAGCTGAGTAGTGGCGCTTCTGTTACCAGCCTCTTGACTTCTGCGAACGCCAATTCCAGTGCACGTCTTTGCGTGTGAGTTGCCGAATTGGTTCCATAGCAGAGGAGAACCGTGGCAGGAACTTGGCTAAGTAGTTCACTGTGCTATTCAGACGATGAACGTCTTCCACTGAGGACGGAGTCTGGAGTTTTGTGATCGCTTCCACCTTCTTGGGGTCGGGTCGGAGACCAACGTCTGACATCAGATGTCCGAGGAACGAGATTTTGGTTTTCTTGACCTCTGCCTTCTCTCAGTTGAGCGTTATTCCCCTCTCTCTGCATCTCCTCAGCACTTCTTCCAGATTGCGGTCGTGATATCTCGACGCGTCCTCTGAATTGTCACCTGCACCGTACACGATGATGTCGTCGGTGATGCATATCACGCCTTCTAGTCCTTCCAGAGCTTGTAGAAGACGCTTCTGGAAGATCTCAGAGCTCACGTTTAGACCGAATGGTAGTCCAAGCCATCTGAATTGCCCAAATCCTGTCTGGAATGTCGTTAGGATGCTCGAGTTATAGAAGTTGCGATAGTTCACTGTGATCACCTCCATTTGTTCTGCTACACGTTTTCCGAGTAGGGGCAGTAGGTCTTCCTGCACCACTACGAACTCGATGCTGTACTTCTTCCCGTTAGTAGGATTGCGGATACTCATACGTCGCTTGCCTAGGGGGATTATAACCGTACTATTCCACATTTTCAGAGTCTTGTTATAGGCTTCACGTTCTAGGCCGGCTGCGAATTTCACTGGCAGTACATTTACTGTTGCTCCGCTGTCAATTTGAAATTGAACTTCCTGTTCTCCAAGCAGCATCTTGGCAAGAATTTCTTTGCCTGCGCGAGCTGAGAATACTTTCTCCGATGTGTCCTCTACACCAAGTACATATTCACTGTCGCTTGATTCAGCTGTCTGTTGCACGGAGTAGACCTTGCCGTGTTGTCTGGGCCTTTCATTTGGCCTTGACCTTTGCTCGCATTTTGCAGCAAAATGATTTCTGCCACCGCATTTGGTGCACTTCTTACCCCATGCCGGACACTCTTCTTTCTTTCTGATGCGTCGGCTTGTACAAAATCTGCAGTCGATCACATCTTGAGGGACCTTAGAGGTGTGTCCGCCTGTTTGATTACCTATTTTGGGCCTGGGCGTCTGCTGCTTGTGAGTAGGTCTTGTTTGTACTCTGTGTACATGATCGTCGGGACCGTTCATCACTTTGAAGTGGTTACTGGCTGCTTCAGCGCTGCGGCATATATCATTGCACTTTTTGAGTGTCATGTTGGACTGCTGAAGTAGTCTTTTTCTAGTCTGGCTGTCCTTCGTGCCGCGTACAATTCTGTCTCGTAACAGAGAATCTCCGAGACAGTCGCAGAAGTTGCATGATTTCGCCAGAGTGCGCAGTGCAGTGACGTACGAGTCAATGCTCTCTATAGCGTCTTGGTTTCTTTCGTTGAAGATATAACGCTCAAAAGTTTCGTTTGTGTCTCCAATGATGTGTTGGTCGAACTTTTTGATTAGGTAGATCGGTCTTGTCTTCTTCCTCACTGAACACGAATCCATTGTATATTTTAGCGCTTCGGTGCCGACACAGTGCAGGAACAGCGCCGTCTGGTAATCGCGTGGCTGGTGGTCAAGATGCGATATGAGACTGTAATTCTTCCACATCTGCTTCCAGAGTTTCCACTGATTTGCAGTATCATTGTGTAGTTCGAGTTTTTCGGGTGGCGAAATGTGCGAGTTGAACGCAGAAGCCGGTGGCCGTTCAGTAGCAGGCTGCGTGTCAGTCATGTTCGCGAATTATTGTGCCAGAGCGATTGCGAAACACTGACGCAATACGGGCGATAAATAGAGAGCGAGCGTGATTAGGGCTCTAAATTAAGTCACTAAACGTGTGTACTCACAGACAGTTTGTTATGCGAGTGGTTACACTTACACACCGCTGCCACCAAAAGAGTTTTTGAATAGGGAACTACAAGAGTTTCTGAAAGAGAAAGGTATCAACCATTTTACGACACACAACGAAGAGACCAAAGCGTGTATCGTGTAACGTTTCAATCGTACCCTGAAGACGCGTATGTGGAGGTATTTCACGAAAAACCAGACGTTAAAGTACCTGGACGTATTACACTACCTAGTGGGTTTGTACAACGACAGTTATCATAGAAGTATTAGCATGGCGCCATCTGAAGTGAACGTGATAAATCAAGAAGGTGTTTGGCAAAGGTTGTACAGAAATGAAGGACACAGAAAAGTAAAACCCGGTTTAAAAGTAGGCGATCACGTATGTATCAGCAAAGTCAAGAGACAATTCAAAAAAGGTTACTTACCCAACTGGAGTGACGAGACATTTACCGTCAGTTCATCGTTCCGACCCACCCGTTTATCGTTTGATCGATGATCAAGATTCGCCGATAGAGGGAACATTTTTACGAACAAGAACTAGAGAAAGTGGTTGTGGCCAAATATAAACTCTATCGTATCGAGAATGTATTGCAGCAGCGCAAACGGGGAAGAAAGACACATGTCCTGATCAAGTAGGTAGGGTATCCCGATTCGTTTAACAGCTGGTTGGATAAATCTTCGCTCGTCGCGTATAAAGGCCAGTACACACCGGTCGTGCCGTCATTCGTGTCATGGAAGATACGGCAGACGTTCGATTCGAAAACACAGAGCTCGAAGATACAGGAACTAACAGCAGACGTTGGGTGTTGTTTGGAAATACGTACCCGAAATCGGAAATCGTCTTCTTCTGCCAAATCGTCATATTGTACACTGTTATATTGGTCAGTAGTTGTTGAGCACTTGCCTGGGATACCTGTTATCTAATCCGTCTATGAAACGCGGTGACCATGTCGTCTGATTTTTACCTGACATTGCCCTGCAACGTGTCTATGGGTCTGCATCCCGATAACACGTTGACACACTATGTCACGGCGTTACCATAACGTATCAGTTTAGCGGGTCAGTGGGAGTGCGGGCTGGTGGAAATTGAATATCCGCACATTTGGTACAACGTGGGAGAAGATGACGTTTATTTTGCCGTGATTGCTGATGGTACAATTTATGTGGTGAATATCGAGGCAGACCATTACGGTAGTCCCCACGCGCTCATCCGTGCAATCAACAGAACCATAAAGTCACCGATAAAAGAAAAGCAAATAAAACTGAGCTACAGTGACATCACACAGAAAGTTACTATACACATGGTAGAAAACATTTAATTCTCAGTGTATTCGTTGAACCTACATCGTTTGCTAGGTTTAAGCCAAGATGTTTACACCACACCCGAAGAAGAATGACCATATTATTATTACGTTACAAAAGCCGAATATGTGGTAGACATGGCGCAGGGTTTTTACTCGCTGTACGTCTACACCAACGTTGTGGAACCACGTGTGGTCGGGGATAGCGTCGTCCCTCTTTTAAGGGTTGTACCCATAGAAGGAAAACACGGAGACGTGATGTCAAACAGTTTTGACAATGTACAATACGTTCCCGTCTTGCAGAAAGAATTAACGGCAATCGAAATCGATATAAGAGACGACACGGGACGTCGCGTACCATTCAAGCGAGGTAGAATGACGGCGACGCATCACTTTCGACGACGCTAACCATCATGTTTTGAAACATGAGTCGTAATCATTCCTACGAAGACTATTACGTCAGACAAGTCGGTGACGGATTACCCGTGTTTGTTGGGGCAAGAGTGCAACGAGGTCACAGTCTAGGTAGTTTATTCGGTGGCCTCTTTCGAAGTGCTATGCCACTCCAGGGTTTCTGCCAGAAAACAATAATTTTGGTACGGAACTAGCAGGCTTCGCCTGCCACGGATGCCGTAGGCGCCCCGATGGGTGGGGGATCTAGGGGTCCTAGCCCCCCAAAATGGATTTCTAGATGCTCGGAGAAGCGATTTCCTGGCATTTGGAATGGGAAATCCAGCCCGGCTCATACTGATCATTTCCACGTTTCGTAGGAGAATGAATGTCAGATGTAACAGTCGGCAGGAAAATTGTAAACTTGCCTTCACATTTTAGAATAAATACTCCGATTCATGATGTAGTATGATATCTTGTTGTGTTATTTATCTTCACTACGAAACAATTAATACCAGTGGTACTCGAAAACATCGCGAAAAAATGTATATTCATGACAGCACGCCGTATTCTTTACACTAAGCCTACCAATATACCGGTACGCCATGTTCTATCCTGAGGTGAAAGCTTAAATCCCGCAGTGAGTACATGGTCTACCAGGTATAGCCAATCACAGAATAGCTAGCATAAAAATGTTGACACGGGTTCATTCTTCACAATTAAAAACGTCATCAAGTATGAGTTTCTTTGCACAGAATGTTAAACAATATTTAAATCTGGATTTATTTTGGGTACGTATTTGTACCATAGAAATATTTTTGGGTACGTAATTTTACCCTTTTATTCTGCTGGCAAAAACACTGCACTCATAAAAAGAGGCGCACTCGCTTTGGGAAAAAGAGCGTTAAAGACAGGCTTGGGTGTGGCCGGCGGCGATAACATTCAAATTGTGTGGGATGAGGGTATCAATTAATTGTTTGTTTTGGGTAAATATGAGGCATCGGTATTTGAAAAGTTGAAAAGTAATTAAAATGCATGAAGGGGGCATTTTTTCAAGGTATATGTATGTACGTTGCAGAAATTATATTGAAATGTGTGGGTAGGGGGTGTTTAAGTAGTTCAATATGTGTGGGTAGTGGAGCCAAACAAGTTCATGACCACTCCCTCGACTGTTTAAATGGAAAAGTCCTTAGTAAATCAAACATATTGCTACAAGTATGTTTAAAGATAAATGTAAAAAAGTGTGTATTTTGGCAACAATCAACAAAACGCCAATTGTATCAATACAAAGTTTTGATATGCAATATATCAGTGGATATACATTTTCTCATGGTGTTCATATCAACTTGTTTTGAAACATGACTTTAATTGTTGCTCTTGATTTATCCTAAGGTTCTTTACTTGAGCTCCTTGGGAGGGGTGAATATTGGCGACTGTATTCGTCGCATGCTGCGGAAGGTGGCAACGAATTATATTCTTGGACAATACAGCCTCAAGGGGAAAAAATGAGGCGAAAGTTCGTGGAGTTGTCCATCTGTCAAGTTGTGATCAGTATTTTTCTCTTTTCTTTATTTTTATATCACCTAGACAGAGCATGCAGGCAGCAGTGGGCCTCCGGGCATACGCAACGCTCCTCGCACTATAAAACGCAAGCCGACGAGAACCCTTGCCAGTGTCGCCAAGAGACGCAGACGGCGGAAGACGCATCGAAACGACACATTTGGCTACAATGGCTTTCGTTCACCAATTGTCGTGTGAGGGAGTCAAAAGCGAATTGGACCTGTTTAGTTTACCGACGACACAACCAAGTATCGGACACGCACAATGGGTCGAGCATCGACCTGTCGCCTCGATAGGTACGGGTGGTCCTATCGAATTCTTATTGTCCGGATCGGGAGACGATTACCTGGACGTAGCCAATACTTACCTATTGGTACGAGCACGTATAGTCAAAGAAAACGGGGACGACATCGATCAAGCTGCAACTGTTGGGCCAGTAAACAACTGGATGCATTCTCTGTTTAGTCAAGTCGACGTGTCTTTGAACTGTACCCTTGTCACACTTTACACAAATACCTATCCTTATCGTGCATACATAGAAACGTTATTGAGTCACGGAGCAGAAGCAAAAAAGAGTCAACTGACTAACTCCTGTACAAAGACACAGCTGAACACATGGATGCCACCGACGACCCAAACAAGGGTCTTCAAAAAAGAAAGACCTATATTACCCGTAGTCGAATCGTCGACATGATGGGTCGTCTACACGTCGACCTCTTCTTCCAAGACCGCTATCTATTGAACGGCGTCGACGTGAAAATTCGACTAGTACAAAGCAAGGATGCTTTAGCACTCTTGGCTGCTGGTGGTGACAATGTCGATTACAAGGTACGCATAGTCGAAGCTATTTTGGTTGCACGAAAAGCCAAACTGAATCCTGCCAAGTATCAGTTGCGAAGAGTCGATTGCAAGGTATTTTCTATACCGCAAGGTGCCATGTCGCACATTCACGAAAACGTTTATTTGGGTGTCTTACCCAAGAGAGTAGTATTGTGTTGTGTAGTCAACGACGCTTACAATGGAGCATTCGCCAAGAAACCGTTCCACGTAAAGCACAACAACTTGAACTTTCTTGCATTGTACGTCGACGGGCAACAAGTTCCGGCGAAACCACTCCAGCCTAATTTCGACGATGGTGCCTACGTGAGAAGTTACAGTAATCTATTTGCTGGAACGGGGAAAATGTTTCAAGACGAGAAAAACAACATCAATCGGGACGAGTTTGGCAAAGGATACACCCTGTTTGCGTTTGACATCACACCAGATTGTTGTGACGGTCCCCATTTCAATTTAGTACATAAAGACAACCTAAGAGTCGAGATGCACTTTAATCAACCTCTCGATCAAACAATAAACGTCGCCGTCTACGGAGAATTCGAGACGGTTTTGGAGATTGACCGCAACAGAAACGTCGTCTACGATTACTGGTGGATACGGCACAAACAGAACGACTCCTTGCGGCGGATGCTTACACTAGGACCGTTGTTCGAGGCGTACTACCTAAAGACGGGTTACCCACTACTCCTATGACGACTTATCCGGCAGCTATCGAGCGATGAACCGGGTCAACACTGGATCTGCATGTTTATTACAAAAGACGGACGTGGAGAATACTTCGACTCCTACGGTTTGCCACCTCGACACGCCGAATTCGTGGATTTTTTACAGAGCAAATGCACAACAAGAGAACGCTTCAGAGCCCGCTGTCTAACGTGTGTGGACAATACTGTGTCGTGTACTTGCTGCACCGAAGTCGAGGCGTACTTACGAAGACGTTTGTGAACACTTTCGGGGACGATTTAGTGAACAATGACCGTTGTGTTTTCGACTTTGTTAACATCAATGCGTTTCTCTTCTCCGTTAAATTGAAGTCTTATGAATGTGTTCTTCCCGTGAGCTATCCATTCTAGCCTTTCGAGTACCATCTTACCATAAATACGTGATGTTTTCGGTCTAAAATTATTTTCTTGGCTACGACGCTTATAACATCCGGTAGGCATATCTTGTGATAGGGCCCAAAGGTATATGTAATGTTTGCATGTAATGTTTGCATGTGATGTTTGCATGCATGTTCTTGTATTACCTTAATTAAGTAATAAAAAGTCGACACAATATGTGTTCATGAAATTTTATTCAGACAACCAAGAGAAAGTATCATTGTGAATTATATCACATATATATTCTTGTTGTCAGACATCCAAGAGAAAGTGTCCATATCATAAATTCTTGTAAACCTTAACTACAAAACATTTTTTTTTCTCGTAAAATGCACCTTACACTCCGTGCAGGTGAAGGCACCAAGGGAGGGAGGTGGTGATCTCGCAGGGGCGGGTGGCGTGACACTCATGGGATATTCCGCCGGCAGAGTCCCACAGTCAACGTTCTAAATGTAACACGCTAGATAAGTATACACACGAAAAATAGTAAAATGGAAATATAATATTAATCAAGACCTACCGTTAGGGAGGTCAGTGAAAATGCAATAATTCATCAGATTGCAATTGTGATGTACCATTGGCATTGGAAAGGTCTATTTAAGAGATAGACAGCCATATCGGTTTTAACGCTCTGTGATACAAATTGGCGAAGTTATGGACAATTATGTAAAGGTCATTGAATAAATTTGTGTGAGTTTTTTTGATCTGAAGGAAATGTGAAAATATAATCTTGTACAATACAAAAATCTTAACTAAGACTTCATATTTTATGTATTTCCTTTAAATATCATTTACAAAAGGAATTTTACATAAAATTATGTTAATTAACTAAGCAACTAACCTTTCGGAAAAGCTTACAAAAGTATCTCCAGGTCCCCCACTTTCAAATCGTCATCCAGCATATATATGTGTACACAATATATCTGGCTCATTGTCATACACCACACTGAACCAGCTTGGAACGCCTGCTACCCATAGGTTGGAGGTTATGCTTTAATGGTTTCCATTATGTAGATATCAACAAAATCTGACATGTTTTAGAAGTGGCAGATATACCAGCAAAATCACGTGAACTTTAATGAGTACGTGCATGTCATGTATGCAAAGTTAGTAAAGTGTGTGTGAGAGTATAAGCATAGCCAAATATTGCATGCATTGATATAAACATTCTGCTTTGGCCTTACACCATATAATTATGTAAACATATGTAGGTTTGTGAGTGTGTCCGCATGTGTGCGTGTGAGTGTGTGTGAACTTAGTAAAGTGAGAAGGATAGCCAACTACTGCAAGCAACAATAAGCATTCCGCTACACAGCATTAACCACTCATTAACTCATTGTTGTTTCTGCATGACTCCTGACAGAATGACAAGAGTTGCTGGTAGTGAGTGTTCATGTCCAAGATGTGAACACTCTTGTCTTCGATCATTCATCAGATGGGGCAGGTGATCAGCTTCCTGATGAGTCCAAGTGCTTTACATCCAGCGAGAAACTGTGGCGTTTCTAAGTCGTTTAGAACGGATTTCAACAACCTGTTTGACGCACCTTGTTTTCTTCATAAAGCACCGCATTTAATTGCTTAGAAAGAATGTGCTTGCAGCATTCGAAAATAAAATGTTGAAAAAGCATGCATACCCATCATCGCAGAAGCAAAATGTTGCACCGTACCATCACCAGGAAATATTAAATCATGTTATATATTCATATACAAATAGTTCTAGGAAGATACAGTTAAAACAACCCCAAAAGACCACCACCAATCCAATGTTTATACATGCAGTTAGTTACAGCAAGATGGAAGGGGTTGTCATTTATTTGTTATTAATTGTCATATATTTTTGCATGATTACAACATGAAAATAAACTTTAAATATTCATATAACATCCACCATTTAATATATTATAGCATGTCTGTGCATATGTAAACACGAATAACAAATGCATGACTAAAACACAACTTCAGAATAAGATTGCAATAATATGTACGCCGGGTATGTGAGCGATAATACAAGAAATTCATTGCCGGACATGGGGTACCTCTACGTTCGAGCTTGGGGCAAAAATGGGCAAAGGTGTATCTCCTCCAAATTTGCATTAATATTACGTTTATACATTACTAAATAGCATAGATGTAGTTTGCCAGAGTTTCCGCAAGTTGTTCATACATTAGATCCTCTCTAAATATGGTCAAATTTCAACTTATCATATTTTTCTTAATTTTATTTCAATTCGTACAAGAAACACGCCAAAAGAAAGAGTATCATTTTGCGATTTCAACCTTGCCGCCAAATATAGCATGGCGGGTAATAACGCGAGCACATGATTTTATGAAAACACCACCCTTCCGCGAGATTAAATATGGCTGCGCCCGCAACGAAATGAAATGTCTGCGGGTGTCGTTGTTTCATCACGCATATCTGTATGAAGCATTACGAGTTCGCAAAAGCAGGTATTTTTATCACAAAGAAGACATATTTATGTTTCTCTTGATATAAAATATATGATCAGTCGCGTTTGCGTGATTTCTTCCGACCTCCCTACTACCGTTAGGGACGATCGTGGTGCTGACGCTGTCAAGGCTGCAGGCGCTGGGGGAAATGATATCGGGGCTATAGGTCCCGCTGATGTAGGGGCTGCAGGTCCATAGGTCGGTGCTGCCGGCGCCGGAATTGGTGCTAGTAACGGGGGGAAGGCCTCCCCGTAGGTTACGCTGGTTAACCCCGTCACGGTATGAATGCTGGACTGGGGCCCTCTGGCCGCCTCTGCATAGCTCCACCCTTTCCTAACAAAGTTTTTTATATTGCTGCTGCTAGACATTGTTCTTCGTTGAGTATCACGGATATTTAGACCTGTCGAAAATCCTGACGGGTTTTTATAGCAGCGCACGATGGTATTACGCATGCGCATTTGATGCGTTATCGTCGTTCCCGCGCGCGGCAAAGAAACTAGTCCAGACACGTCTCTAGTAGCGTCGCTTGATGCGGGCCGAAAAAAGTACCAGTCGTCGTTCCCGCGCGCGCGGCAATTGTAACATAAAAACGAAAATGTACCATTGCGTATGCAAAAAAACCTATTTACTGACATCTTTGACCTATTTTTGTATCTCAAACTTTGGCCTCGAACTTTGGCCTAAATTTTTAGTTAATCAAATTTCAGCTAGGGGCTCTATTGGACCTATTTATTTAGTTCATAAAAATTCCCCTAGGGAGCGCTATTTTTTAATTAATAAAAATTACGCCAAGGGCGCTATTTTTAATGCATCAAAATTCCACTAGGGGCGCGCGCTATTTTAGTTAATGACCTATCCACCAGGGAACCACTTGACCTACATATTTGACCTTGACCTAGATATGACGTCACTTGCTCTTGCCCAACAGAAAACGGACTCATACGCGCTAATTAACCTGACATACTACTATGGTCGCATCAATGTTCTCCACAGATGGCCTTCTGTCACAGACATTCACTGGCAGATACGCCCTGCTCAGAGCGTCAGCCAAGTACATCTCTGTACCCTTGTGGTACACGACTTTCAGGTTGCATCTCTGAAGCCTGAGCAGCATGCGCTGAAGCCTCGTGGACGCCATATTTAGTGGGTTCTTGAATATGGACTCCAGCGGCTTAAGATCTGTCTGTATGATGACTTCGTCTCGAGCGTATCTGGTTTCAACTTTCAGCTGAAGTCTGCGCTCGCGACGTAAACGCTACTGGTTGTCCCAGCTGCATCAGTGCTGCACCAAGGCCCAAAGCCAGACTGTAGTGTGACTTCGTCCTCCAGACTGTAGTACCTTAGTACTGGAGCGCTGGAGACCTGGATCTGCTTGAACCTTTCTGCTGCGTTTGTCCTCACGTCTCATTTCAACAATGACACGCACCTTGTCTAGGTGTATTTTCAGACCTTCGCCTGAGGCCACATGTCCTATGAACAGTGCTTCCGTCTGGCGCAGCTGAACCTTCTCCATATTCAGTCTTACAAGCCTTTCTTCACAGCGATCTGGGAACCTGAGTAGGTTCTGTTCGTGATCCATGGTTGCTGCCTTCATGGTTGAGCCACAGCCAATCACTGCAAAGTCATCAGCCTCCACACCAACTCTTGTGAGATCCTCGATCACTTCGTGCATTTTCCTCTGGAACACCTCCGGTGCACTGCTGATTCCAAACGGCATCCTTTTCTAACGATACCGCCCGAACGCTGTGTTGAAAGTTGTTAGTTGGGACGACTCGTCATCTAAGCAAATATGCCAGAACCCGCTGCGGACGTGTGGTATGGTGAAGACCTTTGCACCATGCAGTCGTGTCGCGATGTCTTCGATCATGGGAAGTGGACATGGGAAGTGAACAGCAGCGTTCAGGTCCTTTGGATCAAGGCAAATCCGCAACTTCCCATTCTTCTTCGGCACAACCACCATTGGCGATATCCATGGAGTTGTTGTGTCACAGGAGCAAGCACGTCCTGTTCTACCATGTCGTCCAGTATAGTCTGTAGTTTTTATCTCAGCGCCACCGGCACACGTCTCGGTGCATGCTGCACAGGATCCAGGCTGGGATCCAGGCGGATGTGATATTCTCCGTCCAGCTTGCCTATGCCATCCGCAAACACCTTTGGAAACTTCGACACTAACTGCTCTTTATAGTCCAGTCAATCTATGCCCAAAAGAGGGTTAACCTCAAACAAATTGCAATAGTAATTATGACAGTGTTTTTATTTAGTACTATATGTCTACAATACCAGAAAAAAAGTCCACCGAAATCCACGTGGTGGAACATTGTCATTATTGACGACAATGACAAGTGGTCAAAAGTCGCTGCCAGTGACGTTTTGGCTTAGTGAAATGTAGGGGTAGGCGTTATTTAGGCTGTGATACATATTTTCTTTGCATATTTCATATACATTTTGCATACCATTGGCAAGATAATGGATTAATCTACCCAGCAATATGTAATAAGTATAACTTCATTGAATATTAATGTGAACAATCGGTTTTAAGCACAGTGAACCCCGATTTTTAGTCGCTATGGGGAAGTAGCGTTGCGATCTAACGTTGACTTAGTCCATTTGCAATTGAACAAATGGATGCTCTATAGTATACTGTTTTTGGTGGATTTTCTATCCCATGGTGTCCCTGAAGCAATTCAGCTTGGTTGTCCTCTGGACAACCTAGGGCATTTTTAAAAATATGCAAATCAGGGCCTTCATAGCTGAAATACATATTTTCTTCAATAGCTTTGTAACTATGCATAATAATGCCACAAAAGTGGTGTCAAAACCGATACTTTCATGGTCAACGTTTAAAATAAACACATTACCAGATGTATATAACGGCGGCATGTTTGTCATTTCATAAAACTTTCAGATATCGGCCATGTTGGATCTAATTACATGCTTATCTCCAATGCAATGTTTATGCATATCTCCAATGACTTTGATTCGCATCTATTGGCTATACCCCTATACTAATAATAACACAATCAACAACAGAAAACACATTGTGAATCTCGTTGCAATATTGTTGCACAACACAGAATAAATAGTTATTAATCCATATAGTTCACAGTGATTGCATGCATACAAGTGTCTATTCAAATTCCCAATATAGTGCGGCGTACCATGTCTTCCCGTGCAATTTGTTTGTCAAAAGCAATTTTATTGCACGAATGTCATCTACAGTGTTTCAGTCAGCAGAAAATCTGAGGTGGCAATTTTTCTTCTTATTTTTAAAGAAATGGCAACCATTTTACAAAATGGCAGCCACTTTACAAAATGACCGCCAAATCACATTTCCGCATATCTTAATAACTGCGTCACCTACAACCTTAATCTTTGTGTCAAAACATGAGTTTTAGAAGTCAGAGGTTTCAAATATTTTATGTTTGGCCTTCTCCGACTTTCGGATCCGCCATTTTTAAAGATGGCGGTCGTCAAAACAAATGTCACAATATCTTACCAAATATGTCATACATGTCTATGTTAATGTGTAGAATTGTGATCAGCAATTTCAAATATGTTACACATAGTCAGACCTGGAGGATCCGAGGGTCCAATGTCAAAGCTGGAAGACGGGATACCATCCTTCACCCACACAAACTGCGTGATGTCCAAATGAGGAGGACCTTGCTGACCAGCCGCCTTCCACAGCACAATATGAAGATGAGTGTGGGAGAAAGAATGGAAAGCCAGTGCACACCATGGCGTTTCCTCCCACATATTGTGTGCGGAGGGCACATCATCAGATGATGCTGTGGAAGGCGGCTGATCAGCAAGGTTCTCCTCGTAAAGGAGGAGTTTTTTTTAGCCAATAGAGAAAACAAGCACATACATTCATTAACTTACTGAGCAATGAGCTTGAGAAAGCTGGGTGCTGTCGTTTTCATGCAGAGGACGCTAAAGTTATGATCGTTAGACAACCCTGAACTAATCAGACAAAATCGACACTATCCTTATTGGTGAAGACACCGATTTGCTAGTGCTGTTGTGTTTCCACCTTAAGCAGGAGCTTTTTGGTGTATTCTTAATGCCAGAACATAAACAAAGCATAGTACAACAAGTAAATAACGAGCTGGTACATTAGAGCTCTCACATAATAGTTGGGCCCAGCCGTGGGCTAAGATACGATACCACAGCAACAGTTGAAGAATTGGTTATTGCAGACAACCAGGCTATTGTGTGCTTCCAATGTGGGAACATTGGCAAAAACCTGGATGGTTTGCTGTACAAGCACTTCATTGAAAATGTAGCATCAAGCGCAGCTTACGCACAAGGATAAATATACCCCGTTCTTCAATTGCTGCCCACTATCACAACCGCAGGATCAATTCTCAGAACCAACAGTGGAAAGGATCCAAGAAAACTCTAAAAGCCACGGACTTTGTGAGGGGCAGATTGTTCGCTTGTGAAGATCAGTGGGAAGATCCCTGTCCCTGGAGGGGCGGCGGCACGCATTCTGGTGGTTACAGAGGCCCATCCTGGATTTTCAGGCTCTGGAGCTGGTTGGACAAAGTTTTTTTTTGGCCTGAAGGTGCCTGAGATGCAGATTCTTTCCTCCGCCAACGCTTCTCCCCGTCTGCTTCTCTTCTAGAATGTTTAACGTCCTGGGCAGTTCCCATGGTAGTCGCTCTGTTGCCGACCTTTGTGGTCTTGCCAGGGAGAGTTGCCGTTTCAGCTGATCCTTCTAGCGCCTGTGGAGGGGGGTTCTATATCAGTTGCCCTGACGAAGCTCATCATAAAATACAACTTATGGCATTCTGGTGTCATCCATGCGCGAGACGTGGCCTGCCCAGCGGAACTGTCGGAGTATCAACATGGTTTCGATGCTCCGGAGGTTTGCCTTTTCCAGGACTTCTTTGTTGGAGACATAGTCCTGCCAAAGCAGTCCCGTGATGGAGCCGTTCAAGCAGTTGTACTTGGTTTCTGTAGAGGAACCACGCCTCTACCCTATACAAAAAGGTAGTGACGAGTGACGACGGCAGCCTTGTATACTTGTATCTTTGTTGACAAACGCAGCGAGTGATTCTGCCATACGTGTACATTTCAGCAGGCGACCGAATGAACTGTTGGCAAAGACAAACTACAATCCGTTGGGATGTAGTTGCGGAAAGAACGGATTTTAGTGTACCTCTGAGTGTGCGTGGTGTGTCAAATTGCAACTAACATCTCCGTGGAAGCTCTCAACGACAGCAGTGTTTGAAAGTGTCATGTTAAGCAATAATAAGGATGTACGCACACACCTCACTGCAATTTTTATAGCGTATGGTTTTGGTGAAAGATAACTGATATTGGAATAAGTACCCGAGTTAAAATATCAACCAAATACAAAGCATACTAACATATTCATGAAAACTGTGTTACTATTTAGAAACAGTAGCTAAGGACATAAACTGTGTTGAAATAAACAGGTTTATGACTATGATATTTAAGCAAAATTTGGTTGATCGCAAAGCTTCTCCCTGTGGCGGCTAAAATTTGGGTTTCACTGTGTTTAGAAAATTATTTTCATGTTATTACTAAATGGAATTAAACATGATGTATATCGTTGTATTAATCATCTATCAATACCACTTCCAATGGTGTACATAATATAGAATACTCAGCTAAAATAAGTCCTTTCCCTAGATTTTACTATCACAAAAATTACCGGCATCGACTTTCGAACACTTGTCATTATAGTCAGAAATGAAAATGTTCCACCGCGTGAATTTCTGTGGACTTTTTATCTAATAATGCAGACATATATAGTGCTAACTAAAACGCCATAATGATTTTTTTTTTTGATATTACAATTTCTTTGAGGCTGAACCATAGATTGACTGGACTAGGCCGAAAATCGGGGTGGGGAAAGTCCCTAAAGCGCACCGCCTAAGCATTATCTGCTATTATTTTGAAATGTAGTTGTCACAAAATCGATTTATTTGCTCTATTCGACGCGGGTACATTAATTCATCATTATATATACAATAAACGTCACAATTGTTATACAAGAAAACAATATTGCATAAAGTAAACATTTTAAAAATAGGGCGCTTTGGGGACGCGTGCCCCCTAAGCGCCCCACCGCCTCTCCCCAAAGCGCACCTCCTGCGTCATGGTCACCAAATGCTGTCAATCGCATAGGCAATCCAACTAAAATGTAGACTAGACTAAACATTTATTGTTGTATGCGGGTGAAAACAATTACATATAACATTACGGAGTGGTAATTACTATCAAGCCTACAGTCTAGCCACCATTGGCGCATTGTTGATTGTTAACCTACACTGATAGTCTACAGTCATCCATTCTGCGACTACTGCATGCAATGGTCGCATGCGGATTTCTCGTTTCCACACTTTTCATGGTACCATTGGCGGCACAATGGACATTGCAGCCAATCTTCTGTTGGTGGCGTGGTTTAAAGCTCACTGCAATAGATACACCTGTATTCTTCATTCGTAGGGGTCGCACCAACTTTACATCCAATAGTCGCATGCCTGTCTGTAGTACTCCTTGAGCGGTCTGAAGTTGCACTTGTCGAGGGGCTGGAGTCGATGAGTAGTGTGCGGTGGAAAGGAGATGAGCTCGACTCCATTCGCCCTGGCGAGTTCCACTGCTTCGAGCGACTTGTGGCTGATGTGTCCGTCAACAAAAAATACGACCTTTTTGGCAGGCGTCGGTTTGACTGCATCGACAAAGTGATTCAACCACTGCACGAAGACTTTGTCGTCTGTCCAGCCAATGTGTGTTACCACTCCCACTGTACCAGGTGGACAGCCAACGAGCAAGTGCTTGTTAATTTTCTTCCTCGGGTAGATCATAAATGGTGCGAGATAACGCCCACTTGCACTCGTGCTGCATATGATAGTGACCGTTTTCCCCTTTTCGCCACTCGTCACTTTTCCAACCTGTTTCTGACCCTTTTTCGCGACGATTCTCCCAGGTTTGTGCACAACCGTTAAGCCGCTCTCGTCCATGTTCCAGATTCTGTCACCATCTATTGGCCCAATGCTCTCAAGAAGCGACCTCCATATCTCGAAAAAATTATCGACTTGTGCCTTATTGAATCCCACTGCCCGATTTATACTCGTCGCTTCCGGTTCCCTAATAGAGTGTTCCGTTTCTGGCAAGAAATCCAGCTAGCCAGTGTCGACCAGCCATCTTTTTGGTTTGATCAAAGGGGTGTGCGACGCCTTTGTACTCAGCCACTTGGAAGGCCATTTGTCGGAGTTCGGTAGTTGTTAACCCGTAGAACCTTTGCTGCATGTCCATTGCATGGTTGGCGATATCTTCAATGTCGGTGACTAGGATCTGGCGAAATCTCCCTAGAAGTTGCCGACCTGGCGCTCGAACCTATAGGACAGAGCCGAATTTGTATGGATAACTTCACATAAGCCTTTTTATAAAATTTGAAACAACACAGTAATACGGTAGTACCACACCATGGCAATTGAAATTAAGCTGTGTGGTGTTTTTTTAAATAAATTACTTGTAATATTATTCGAACGCATAAAACATTGACCGAGTTGCAACCCATTTTATTGCAATGGTAATAATTATTGTAATTATGACTACTGAATTATGAAAATCAAATTTTCAGAAATTTGTTTGATAAATTACATAACAATTACCTGGTCCTTATGGTGTCGTTGAAGAGTTCGCCTCTGGATTCCGTATTGCTGTTCAGCGCTTCTAAATGATTCGCCATGTTGAAGAGCAAAGAGGGCCTCCTGTAAATCTGCCTCTCCATATTTCCGCTGTTGTTGATCACGTCCCATCTGAAATAAACAGTGGTTGCATAGTTTCAATTTCGGGAAATAACAATCAATCATCGCAATATGCTATCTGAATCCGCAAGAAAATTGTAAGTAAACTGATTTAACATACGGAAATTAATTAAAGTAGTCTATCCTAAATTGTGTCACATTTGCGGGTCCCCAAAACGCACCGGCTATGAACCGTGACTGTAGTACAGTGCGTATTAGTCCAATTTGTTTCTAGAACGCGAGAAATACATTATATTTTCATAATAAATGAATTAATTTATGATATACACGAAAAAGTTTAATGTCCCCAAACCGCACCTCCAATTGTACGAGTTTTGCTGCGGTGCGCTTTGGGGACATGGGGCAGGTGCGCTTTGTGGAAAACTGTTAGTGACACTAAATCGGCCATTTGCAAAATTGTATTTATAAATGAAATTCATAGTATTCGCGTATGGTTCGGTCATACAATTGAACTACTGACAGTGTCATCGTAAGCAGTAATTATTATTATTTGGTGCACTGACATGCCTTCCACTAAATGCACAAAATAAGATAAAAAGTGTCATAAAACTCACCGAACGTCGTGTCGTGTCAAGACGATCGCGAATGTGCTATTTTTTTATGCGCATGCATCAAATAGCGACATCTATCGAATGTGACAAGAACGCCTGCATTGTGCTGGTTCAATCCGGTAGGGTAGGGATGGGGCGATTTGGGGAGGGGGTGCGCGTTAGGGACTTTCCCCTACATGTAAATTGCGATAATTTATAAATGTGTTTAGAATACAATTCTGCTTACTATTCATTGCAATGACACTTGTTAGGTACCAGTACACAGCAAAATGCATTGCTTTTCCAACGATATACATCATTTTTATAGTATTCTCACAGAAACTAAATTATACAACATTAATTACGTGTACCCCCCTAAATTTCAGTGAGACATACGACCACTTGGCAATATGCGAAAATGACAATGTTCAACCAAGTGAATTTTGGTGGACGTTTTTCTGGTAACATAAACATACAGTAGAATCTAAAAATGCCTCAAAACTTACTATTGAAATTTGTTTGAGGTTGAACAATATTAGGCAGTGGCTTGTCTGGCTCCCTGACATCGAACACAGGTCGATCACCTGTGACAGGACGATTGATGTCATCAGAGTCGAGCACTTTGATGAGTTGCATACCAACGCAGGCCTTGCGTTCCAGCAATGGGCGAACGTCAGCTTCCACCAAGTTACAACGCAGTGTGCATCGTGTCTCCCCACGTGACACCGGGAGCAGAACTTGTCAACTGAGGCACAATTTCGTGCCTCCAAACGCTACGATCGTTGCGTTGCTTGGTGTCACGTTAATCATCAACGTAACGTCTCCAGTGTGGCTTGCTTGTATAATCTGGAGCAGGATGTGCTGTTAACGCCTCTAGCTTATATACAGCTTCCTCGTTGTCTAACACCACAAAATTTAAGAAATCTAATATTAAAGCACCTACTAACAATGTTTCTACTAACCAGCCCACAGAGCCATCTCGGTCACAGTCCAACTACCTCAAACCCTGGGAGAGCTGCCCCTCAAGGGAAGGGGGCGAGAGAAAATATGACAGAGCGAAGGGAAGCACTACTGTGAGAGATACATTGAAATGTGGTCTGATAAATGCCAGAAGTTTATGCAATAAGAAAGAAGAGATGATCAGTCATGTATATTTAAACTCACCTGATATGGTTTTCATGACTGAATCTTGGGCTAATAAAAAACAATGGATTGTGAACTTGCAGTAAATGGTTATGTCACCCTGAAAAAAGATAGGAAGGGTAGAAGAAGTGGTGGGCTAATATATGCAAAAGAAGAGGTCAGTGCACGGTGTGACACGTACAGAATGGTGTGACTGCAACGAGGATATATGGTGGTGTAAACTGGCAGGAGGTAACATTCTAACTGGTGTATGCTACAACTGTACATCTAATACACAGGAGGTAACATTATAACTGGTGTATGCTACAACTCTACATTTAAGACACAAGAGGTAACGTTCTAACTGGTGTATGCTACAACTCTACATCTAAGACACAGGAGATAACATTCTAACTGGTGTATCGTGCAACTCTACATCTAATGCACAGGAGGTAACATTCTAACTGGTGTATGCTACAACTCTACATCTAATACACGGGAAGAAGAAGCACAAATTTATCTCAACGTACGGAAAGCATGCACAAAAATATCAGAAAAAGAGATACTATTGTGGAGATTTCAATCACAATACTATAAACTGGAATGAACAAGAATCAACAACAGACGGACAACCATTTTAGATTTGATTCAGGACCTTGGTTTGATTCAATATGTCGAAACAGCTACACGAGATGGAAATGTCTTAGATCTAGTTTTGACTACAACCCCACACTTAGTGCGAAATGTGATATGTATCAGGACCATTTGGCCCAAATGACCACAACATTGTAGAATTTATGATTGTATGTAGGACAGAATGCACTGATTGGACAATACTGAAAGCTGCAACAGAGGATGTAACATATCGTGACTCGACTATGGAATGGCAGTATGGTAACTCTATACGTTTATTGACGGCTTGCCGCTAATCGCGTATATGCGCAGTTAGTGCAAGCCTGAACATTACATCTCCCTTTCTTTCAAAGACAGATTAACTGTCCTGTTAAAACAAAATGTATGGTCTTTCAATTCATAAATAATTTTTTTAATGTGAACGTTTACTTATGCAATTGTACAATATACCAAGTAAGTACGTATTTATAAAAGTCCACGTCTGCTTCCATTTTCTTGCCATTATTCACACTTCTAATTAAAGCTCAAATTACTGAAATCCTCAAAAATAATAATAATAATAATACTTCCGTTTTTTTAATATAGCGCTTTTTAAGTAAGTAAATACTAATCAAAGCGCTTCACATACTAAAATGACGTGTTCACTAATTGCTAAAATATAAATTAATTAAATAAATAAGCTAAGATAAAAAAAAAAAAAAAATAAGATATAAAGTTCAGCTTCTTCTTGCGAACAACTCTTCGTGCGCGAACTACTACTGAAACACATCTAAAGTTAAATAGACTGTAGGGTAAACTATCCGCAATCTTGAACTAAACAACTACGGGTCACTCAGGGATTATTCTGCCCTGGTGGGACTGGAACGTCTCAGTCGCGAGGTTTGCCCTTCGGTTAACCTGGCCATTGTTCACAAGTCCAGGCGTCTTGGTGGCTTGCTCACACGACCACCACGGGTCACAATTCCCGTGGGAGACAATGGGCAATTAATGGGCGCACTCCGAACGCTAGACGCGGCTTCTGATTTTTCAGGGCTCGGACGCACGGTCACCCTTTCTGGTGTTTGTTGACACATAAGGCTGTCCGGCCGCTGGTCAGTCGGTGTGTCATGCATGGGCTGTTCTTGCGTTCAGTAATGGGCGGTGTCCAGACGGGGTGACTGCTGCTGTTTGAGTGACTCCCAGATTAGCATTTGTTGATCGGGCTCGCTCACTGCTTATTTCTGGCCTGACTCTGGGGTATAGCTGGTCCGCTCCGAACGTTGACAGTCGCATGTGTTTTGTGTTGCGCCTGTACTTTTTCCCGTTCCATTCAACGACATATGATCGAGGAGCTTGATGTTGGCTTACAACTTTGGCGTGTAGCAATTTCTTGGAGCCCGGAAATGGAGCCATCTTCACTAGATCTCCTGGCAGAAGTACAGCGATATTCCCGTCGACTTTCCGGTCGTGATAGTAACGCTGGTTCTCTTTGTCCTGGTCCAGGCTGCGTCTTACTTTTGTCACGTCGTTGGCAGTTGGCTTTAGAAGCTCTCTGGCGATGGCAATTTGCTTCTAGGCCTGCGACTCTTGCATAGCTGGTCTGGTGACATATTACAGCTTTCTAGCGGCGTAGTGCGGTAATCTAGCAAAGCCAAGTGTTTGTCTGTATACTTTCGCCAAAGTCGTTTCACAATCTGTACCGCTCTTTCTGCCTCACCATTCGACTGTGCGAAGGCAGCGATGACGTGCAAAGCTCGATCTGGTAGTGTTTGCAGAGTAGCGCAAATTCGCGAGACGAGAACTGAGTCGCATTGTCAGATCTAAATTGTTCTGCAATACCGTATCGACTCAACTGTGACTTGAGGGCATCAATTGTAGCTGCGCTGCTCAGATTCTCGAGTGTGTCGACTTCTATGTACTTGGAATAGTAATCCACAGTGACCAAGTAGTTATTTCGTTCTCACTCGGAAATGTCCGCAGCTACCTCAATCCAAGGCAGATCGGGTGTTTTCGTTGGCCTGAGCGTTTCGGTTCGTTGCTTATTCTGGTACGTATTACACGCAGCGCAATCACTCACGAGATTTTCGATTTGTTGCGTCATTCCTGGCGAGTATAGTGCTTCCCGTGCTCGTTGCTTGCATTTCGTTATGCCCGTGTTCGACTCGTATATTTGTGCAAGCATGTTTGGCCTCATGCTTGGCGGCACCACAATTCTCATACCTTTGTATACTACACCGTCAGATACGGAGAGTTCGTCATGTATTTTCCAGTACATCCTGATTGTGTACGGTGTCTCCTGCTTTGTATCTGGCCAGCCATTGAGGATCATAGCGTGTAGCTCTTTCAGTTCATCGGCTGCGCATTCCTGGAAATGCTTGTATCATGTAGGTGTTACGGCGATGAAGTTGAACATATTGACCAGGACAGGGTCAATACCAGGTACTGTATCGGGCAGGTGGGCACGACTCAGTGGATCGTCTCGTAGTTCTGGCCAATATTTCTGGCCATGTTTAAATTCAGTTCGTCTCCTTTCTCTAGACATTTCACGCGGACCGCGGCTTGCGATGATCTCAGGACAATTGCATCTCTGAGCATGCGGTCTTCTTCAGCATAACCACAGCCTTTCACCAAAATTCGGAGATCCGTGACAAAGTTGTCAAACTTTTCACATGGATCTTGTTTACGTCGGTTGAAAGTGACAGTTGCGCGAATTTGTTTTTTCATCGGTGCGACATAATGCACATACTTGTTGTACACGCCTTGCAGATTGGCGTGTTCTGCCGGATCGTCGCCCGTCGCTGGCATCCAGGTAAAGGTCTCGTATATCTCGCGTCCTTTGTTGCCGATGTACGTCATGATGTAATAAATTAGTGTGTTGATTACACTAACACTTTGAGCCTACCACAAGATCAGCTCGCCATCCCAGTGTAACCACAACCAATCATTAACACAAAAAAGATTCCCAGCCCCACAGCGTGGGTAGAGGAGTTTATTATTCATGAACATCAGCCGAGTTACAACATGGCAACTGTAACAAGTAGTCGAACAAGTATCAGCCTTCTCTCCCCAAGTCCACATCAGACTTGCTTATATACTGTCAGAAAGACGCGTTGGCGAACCCTACCTCTTCTTTGAGATGTCACAATATGTTTTATTGGCGTTTCTACGGTTATCAATTCTTCGATTTGACGATCGAAGGTGAGACCTGACGTTAATCTGGTTTCCGTTTGATGTCAATTCGGTTTCCGATCCATTACTCAAATCACCTTAATCACTTTGAATATGTAAATCATTTTAATTATGGACCGATCAAACTACTCATTAAGGATCGATCAGAGCAACAATTAAATCATCTTAATTACTTCTGGTTTGACATTAATAGTGGACCGATGGTCACTTCTAGTTTCCTGTTTCTAAGTTATATGTTTAATTAACGTATCATATTACATGTCCAACATATCCAACTCAACTCTAATTATCCAACACGGTGGATGTACGTTACAATGAGGTAGATTACCTTCTGACCTTCAAGTTTCGTTGCAAGCGGCCTTTGAACGTAAACTCGCAGTACTGTGTTTGAAACGCCGCCATTCTTTGTCTAGATTAGCCGCTTGCCAATTCATGGAGGGTTTTTCATCGGCGTTTGCCATGTCAACAGCCCGTTTCACAATTTATCGTTCTCCGGTAATCAAACACTCACTGCGTGTCGATGCCGTGCACCGTCGTGGAGTCTGCGGTAATTCTAGTCGCCCCGGTCACCACCCGAGTAGTGATACAGTCGTCTCCGTCCCCGGAAATGACCTAAGATCAAAGGCTTTTGAGTTTTTTATAAGTAGAATTCCTACGTTTTTTAGCACTAATGTTTTAGTAAACGTCAAAGTGATTGATGGGGTCATGAGAAAGAGGGTGTCGCCCTCTAGTAACTAATCAGGTACTAATAAGGGAAATAAATAGGGTGATTGTCGACCTCTAGTGACTAATCAGGTACTAATTAGGTAAAAAATTAGGGTAATTAATTAATACTAATTAGTAATAAGTGAGTAGTGCAATTATTGGAGGAGAACGTTAGCAATAACAAAAAATAGTAAATATCGACTAATTAGTATTAATTAGGTGTACGGGGGAGGTGAGAAAGATTTAGGGTAATTAAATGAGTACTAATTAGTAATAAGTTTGTCGGAAAGCCGGATAAATGTTTATTTCACCTCACTAGAGGGTAGCACTAGCAATAACTAAAAGGTTATGTAATGGTTATGCGGTGGTGTCGACCTCTAGTGACTAATCAGGTACTAATTAAGTAAAAAAAATAGGGTAATTAATTAAGTACTAATTAGTAATAAGTGAGTAGTGCAATTATTGGAGTAGAACGTTAGCAATAACTAAAAATAGTAAATATCGACTAATTAGTATTAATTAGGTATACGGGGGAGGTGGGAAAGGTTTAGAGTGAAGTTGCGTCCCTGGGGATCAGCGAGTTTAATATCATGACTCACGGGAAGGTTCTAGAAGCTTCTAGGCTGTAACGCGGTACGGTGGCGGGGCTGGGGATCATCGAGGTTAATCGGCCGGATTAGTTTACGCCTGGCGCGCTGGAGATCAGGAGGGCAATCGAGTGGCCTGGTTTTCACGACTCACTGGTGAATGGGGGTTTCGTATGTCAGGCTGTTGGAGTTTATGTGCGTTGTCGGAAGGCCGGATAAATGTTTATTTCGGCTGTCATCTGGCCGTGCGCGGTCGGTAACAGCTGATGTTTGGTAACAGCTGATGCGCGTGCATCGGCGTTGCAATATGTGTTGGCTGTCAGTGCTGGCTGCGTTACAGCTGATGTTTGGTAACAGCTGATACGCGTGCATCAGTATTGGTGTATTGGCTGTCAGAACTGGCTGTGTGCAACGACGAATGTGTAGTTGGAATATAGGCAGCATTTGGAATGGTGTTATGCGTGTATGAGTTGGAATGCTGGTGGCGCGCGTTATGCGAAACGAAAACACAGAAACAGCAATAAACGGTGAGAAATAATTGTCTTGTGGTTCTTCGGGGGCGATGTCAAGGAACTCGGTGTAGGCGTAGTCGTCGTCGGCGTCTGTGGTTTCTGTGTGTAAGGTTGGCTGTACGGATAATGTAGGTCGTGAAGGTGGTGTCGGTGCGAGGTCAATGCGGCGAGGAGAGGCCTCTACGAAATGAATGTAGACGCCCCGGCCTATGGGGCACGTCCGATGCGCGAGGTCTGGCGATATGAGATATATATCCGTTCTGTTGGGCAAAGGAAAAGCAGCTTAGTTTTTCATCAAAACCTGTAATAGGGCGTCTGAAAATAAAGGTAGATTAGTGACTTTGAAAAGAAAACGCTATAGTATTTATCAAAGCCGTAATGGGGCGTCATTGATGACTTGTGAAAATGTAAATAAAGGTATTAGCAGGGAATTGGAAGCGTTATTTTATATTTAAGGTATACTTGAAAAAGAAAAGCAACTATAGTTTCCATCAAAGCCTTTTGAAAATGTAAATAAAGGTAACATATTAGCAGTGAAGTGGAAGCGTTATTTTATAATTAGTATCGTTGAAGGTGGAAACGTACCTTTGGCTGGGGCGTCGGGGTTGAGTAGGCGGCACACTATTCTCGGCGGCTTGGGGAGGCGGCGCACTGTAAACAAAACAATTAGTTAGTTAGTTAGTGAACGTTGTAAAAAGAAAGCAGTAATGTGATACGAAGGAAAGCCGTGTTAGGTGAGTTAGGAAAACGTACCTGTTTTGTAGTTGTCGGGGGGTCGACTCGTCAGCTTTGTGCTCATCTTTGGGCGGCTCCATCGTGAGAAATGAATTGCGCGGTTATTGCGCAGTTGTTTTAGCGCGGTGACGTGTAGCGGTTTAGACACGTGCGCCGTAGATTTGCATGAGGGGCTGACGTCACTGTTTATATAACGCGCTTATGTAACTGTTTGTAAGTGTCTAAAACGGCAGTTAATGGTGAAATGCGCGTAAACTAAGCGGTCAATAATATACAGTAGGGACTGGAGAATCGTATGGTAATCTTATATTAGAAAATAAAAGCGGCGTTCTGTTTGTGCACTAGGCTGACCGAGAGGTTTTTTTCAGTTTTAGTAACCTTGTTAGAGTTGGCTGTTTCGTGGTGCGCGCGTGCACACTCATGGGGGCCGCGTGCACACTTATGGGGACCGCGTGCAAAGCGGCTATATAGTAGGCCGGGTTGCGCACGACTATGTATCGTCGGTGTGGTGTTGTTACCGTTGCAGTAACTTTGTATGTTGGTTACCGTTGCAGTAACTGGGTGTGTCGTTGCCGTTGCAGATCGTTGTTGACCATGGTTCCGCCTGTTCACGGAGAGGCCCCGAAACTTTCTTCAGTGTTTCCTGTCTACAGCCCCTGTCTCCATCTCTTCCGTTCTTATTGTATAGGGGTGAGGGACTGGTACAGTATTGTAACATTTGTTCTTTTCTTTCTCCAGTGTTTCCTGTCCACAGCCCCTGTCTCCATCTCCTCCAGTCTTATCGTATAGGGGTGAGGGTCTGGTACAGTAATGTGACAATTGTTCTTTTTTTCTCGTGTTTCCTGTCCACAGCCCTTGTCTCCATCTCCTCCAGTCTTATTGTATAGGGGTGAGGGTCTGGTACAGTATTGTAACACTTGTTCTGTTCTTTCTCCAGTGTTTCCTGTCTACAGCCCCTGTCTCCATCTCCTCCAGGCTTATTGTATATGGGTGAGGGACTGGTACAGTATTGTAACACTAGTTCTGTTCTTTCTCCAGTGTTTCCTGTCTAAAGCCCTTGTCTCCATCTCCTCCAGTCTTATTGTATAGGAGTGAGGGTCTGGTACAGTAATGTGACAATTGTTCTGTTCTTTCTCCAGTGTTTCCTGTCCACAGCCCGTGTCTCCGTCTCCTCCAGTCTTATTGTATAGGGGTGAGGGTCTAGTACATTATCTTAACTCTTGTTCTGTTCTTTGTCCAGTGTTTATATATCGCCAGACCTCGCGCATCGGACGTGCCCCATAGGCCGGGGCGTCTACATTCATTTCGTAGAGGCCTCTCCTCGCCGCATTGACCTCGCACCGACACCACCTTCACGACCTACATTATCCGTACAGCCAACCTTATACACAGAAACCACAGACGCCGACGACGACTACGCCTACACCGAGTTCCTTGACATCGCCCCCGAAGAACCACAAGACATTTATTTTTCACCGTTTATTGCTGTTTCTGTGTTTTCGTTTCGCATAACGCGCGCCAACAGAATTCCAACTCATACACGCATAACACCATTCCAAATGCTGCCTATATTCCAACTACACACATTCGTCGTTGCACACAGCCAGTTCTGACAGCCAATACACCAATACTGATGCACGCGTATCAGCTGTTACCAAACATCAGCTGTAACGCAGCCAGCACTGACAGCCAACACATATTGCAACGCCGATGCACGCGCATCAGCTGTTACCAAACATCAGCTGTTACCGACCGCGCACGGCCAGATGACAGCCGAAATAAACATTTATCCGGCCTTCCGACAAACAACGCACATAAACTCCAACAGCCTGACATACGAAACCCCCATTCACCAGTGAGTCGTGAAAACCAGGCCACTCGATTGCCCTCCTGATCTCCAGCGCGCCAGGCGTAAACTAATCCGGCCGATTAAACTCGATGATCCCCAGCCCCGCCACCGCACCGCGTTACAGCCTAGAAGCTTCTAGAAGCTTCTAGAACCTTCCCGTGAGTCATGATATTAACCTAGCTGATCCCCAGGGACGCCACTTCACTCTAAACCTTTCCCACCTCCCCCGTATACCTAATTAATACTAATTAGTCGATATTTACTATTTTTAGTTATTGCTAACGTTCTCCTCCAATAATTGCACTACTCACTTATTACTAATTAGTACTTAATTAATTACCCTAATTTTTTACCTAATTAGTACCTGATTAGTCACTAGAGGTCGACACCACCGCATAACCATTACATAACCTTTTAGTTATTGCTAGTGCTACCCTCTAGTGAGGTGAAATATACATTTATCCGGCCTTCCGACAAACTTATTACTAATTAGTACTTATTTAATTACCCTAAATCTTTCTCACCTCCCCCGTACACCTAATTAATACTAATTAGTCGATATTTACTATTTTTAGTTATTGCTAACGTTCTCCTCCAATAATTGCACTACTCACTTATTACTAATTAGTACTTAATTAATTACACTAATTTTTTACCTAATTAGTACCTGATTAGTCACTAGAGGTCGACAATCACCCTATTTATTTCCCTTATTAGTACCTGATTAGTTACTAGAGGGCGACACCCTCTTTCTCATGACCCCCATCAATCACTTTGACGTTTACTAAAACATTAGTGCTAAAAAACGTAGGAATTCTACTTTAAAAAAACTCAAAAGCCTTTGATCTTAGGTCATTTCCGGGGACGGAGACGACTGTATCACTACTCACCCGGTCAAATGCGGTCAAGGATGCTGGAGACGCGCGACGTAGAATCTGGTTATGCCTTGTTGCTAATTTCCAGTCATCTTTCGGCAAATGGTCCGTGGGTTTCCGTCATCTTTCATGCCGACGGTGCCTGGAGTTAACTTACATATTGTTACATCTGTTCAGGCCTCACTGTATAGACGCTAGCATATTCAGGCAGAACAGAGACGATAGTTCTAGTAAACCAACTTTATTAAACGTGGCTGCTGCGACAAGGGAGCGGCCTGTTATTCCACTTTCTGGGGAGACGTCATTAAGTGATATTGTTACATCCCCTCCGTTTTACAAGCAACATGTACTCAACCAAAACGTACTAACGTATTAAAGTAACCAACTCATTACGTCTATGGATCAGCATCAATGTTTCGTAGTGGTATAAATAAAATAAAGTTGCCAAAACCTGAATGTAACATAACTGAATCACGAAACGTTCCAGCTAACACTAAGCACTACATAATACACTATTTCACAACAGCAGCAACATTCCTGATGTCATGCTAAAGCCAAAATGGCATGGTCAACATGCAAACGCTCAATTATGAGAATAGCACCAGACAACTTGTCATGCTCATACGAACATGGCAAACATGAACATATGGAATAGGATGGAACATCCACAAGACAACACACTTGCGTGTCTGCATCAATCATGTCTGTACTCATCAATGTTCATGTAAGTATCATAAGCTGTTCATTTAGACACGACATAGTCCTTGTATGAACACATGGATGGAGCATCCACAATTTAACATACATGCGAGTCCGCATCAATCAAGTCTGCACTCATCAATGTTCATGTAAGTATCATCAACTGTTCATTTAGATACAACATAGTCCTTGTATTTGCTGGATAGCTTAGACTTGTTGATTCTCTCGGACTTCCTGGGTGTCGTTGGCCGTACCGGAGAGTTTGGTTCTGTCTGGTCAGACTGGTGTTGTTGTTCAACCGGTGTGTTTGGCTGAATTTCAACTGGTGTGTTGGCCCGAATTGGGTCAACTGGAGTGATTAGAGGATCATCTTGGGATGGGATATCCATGGACTCCTCAACCAACACATGAGGTGGTGTTTCGTGTGTTCTTCTTAGGTGTACACGGTTGCGCATGTACACTGTTCCCTCACTATCTTCGACTTCATAGGACCTTTCATCGAGTCGTCTCACCACCTTCGCTTTCTTCCATGACTTGACTCCAAGCTTGAACGGCTTCATTCGGACGGTATCACCTTGATGCAGATGTGGGAGATCTGTAGCAGATTTGTCATAGTACTTGGCTTGACGGCGTTGTGTCCTTTTCAGCATATCTGTTTCATGTTGCTGCACAGACGACCGCGACTCCAGAAGACTTTGCGCTGTTGGAAGAATTGTTTTCGTCCGCCTACCTAGTAGCCTCTGTGCAGGACTACTGTCCATTCCTTGAGTTGGGGTGTTGCGGATATCCAGCAGTGCTAAATATTGGTCATCGCCAGCGCATTGTGCTTTCTTGATCATCTTCTTTGCACCTTTCACCGATGATTCCACTTTGCCGTTTGAGCGACTGTGGTGTGGAGATGTCGTCACATGTTCGAATACCCATTTCTTACTGAAATGAGCAAACTCGTCTGACACTAGTTGTGGACCATTGTTAGTAATTACAGTGTCCGGAATTCCCATCCTAGCAAAGTGAGCTTTGAGCTTTGTGATTACTGCCCTGGAGCCAGTGGTTGGTAGATAGTCTATTTCCCAGAAGTTTGATCTGTAGTCAGTGGTGACTAGGTGGTCCTTTCCTTGGTAAGAGAACAGGTCGACACCGACCTTCTGCCATGGACGGTCCAGCACATCATGGCTCATCAGAGTTTCCTTAGTCTGAGAACGTTCGAACTCACGACAAGCTTCACACGTTTGGATGTACTCTTTGATTTCTGCATTCATTCCAGGCCAGAACACCAACTCCCTTGCTCTTCTTAGGCATCCTTCAATGCCAACGTGGCCTAGGTGAACATCCTTCTTAATTTGTGATCTCATGGATTGTGGAATCACAAGTCTTTCGCCGCTGAACACCAATCCATCAATGACGGCCAACTCATCTCTGAAGTGGTAGTAAGGCACAGCCGGTGGCGGCAGATCTGGTTTCTCGGGCCAGCCACGTCGCAGGACAGCTGTCAGCACTTGTAGAGTGGCATCTTGCTCGGTGGCATTACGAATGTCCTGGACAACATCTTCTCTCATGGATAGATAGTTCACAGCGTGGATAGCTTCGAACTCAGTGGTCGGTTGTTCCTGTCCAGCTGGCAGGAAGGCACGTGATAGCGAGATACATCTTCTTGCCTTCCAAGTACTAGACATCAATGTCATACGCAAGTGCACGTAGGAGCATGCCCTGTAGACGCTTGGGTGCTCTGTCCAGAGGTTTCTTTGTTATTGCCTCTAGTGGCTTGTGGTCACTGTAGACAAGGATGGGGCAACCATAGGTGAACTGATGCCACTTCTCAAGAGCAAAGACGACGGCCAGCATCTCTTTCTCTATAATGGCATATCTGGTCTCGGTGTCAGTCAAAGCACGACTGGCGTAAGCAATTTATTATCCTTCCTGAAGTAGTGCACATCCCAAGCCATAGTTGCTAGCATCACACTGAATGACCAGTTGCTTACTCGCGTCAAAGTAAGCCAGAGTGGGTGCCTCAGCCAGGAGTTGTTTCAATGTTGTGAAAGCTTTCTTCTGAGCATCTCCCCACATCCAGGCAACATCTCGTTGTACAAGAGCAGCAATGGGACGGAATACATCAGACAACTTGGGTACGTATCTCGCCAGGTAAGTTACTGTACCTCTTAGCCTCTCTACAGCTTCCCTGTCACACATACTCTTCATCTTCAGAACTGCTTCGACCTTGGATGGGTCAGGTTTCAGACCACCAGCTGTGACAACATGGCCTAAGAACTGGATTTCATTCTCATTGAAGCGACATTTCTCACGGTTCAGTTTGATCCCATGTTTCTTGCATCTTTGGAGCAGCTTCTGGATCTTGACACAGAGATCAGAGTCATCGTATCCATGAATGATAATATCATCAGCAACACAGTGAACATTCTCCAACCCTTCCAGTGCTTGTTGCAGACGCTTTTGGAAAATTTCACTGCTGACTTTCAAGCCGAAAGGTAGTCGTCGCCAACGATACCGCCCAAACGGTGTTGCGAAAGTAGTCAGTAGGCTAGATTCTTCATCCAGTTCGCAGTGTAGATATCCTTGTTGCAAGTCACACACAGCAAATTTCTTGGAATTCACGAGCTTCGGTAGAATGTCGTCCAGCACAGGAAGCTTGTAGTGTTCACTCTTTAGGGCTAGGTTGAGAGGTCTAGGATCAATGCAGATCCTGAGAGCTCCAGAATGTTTCTTGGCTAGAGACATTTGGTTCACCCAATCAGTGGGTTGGTCCACTTCGACTATGACACCAGTGTGTTCTAGTCGGTCTAGCTCATCTTTCACGGTATTGTTCAGTGATTCTGGTAGGGTACGAGGTGGTCTCACAACCGGTTCAGCAATGTGTTCCAGGGTGAGACGAATTTTCTCACCAGGAAGCGAGCCAAGTTTACCGTCGAACACTTCAGGATAGTCTTCAGTGCATGGAGTTTGAGCAACTCTACAGCTGGAGACTGAAGATACAGTTTCAAAGTTCTCGTAGTTCACCGTGATGAGCTTCATCCATTCAGCAGCTTTACGGCTGAGTAGTGGTGTCAGTTTGTCATCATCCACTATGACATAGTCCACTTTGAACTTGTCTCCTGTAGCAGGATTTACGGTTTTAGCTCGGCACTTGCCGAGAGCTTCAGTCTTAACATTGTTCCACATCTTCAGAGTGATTGGTTCTGGGCGGATATCTTTCTCCTTGACAGTTGAACCACAGTCAACCTGCATCTTTGCCGACTGCTTTTCGACCAGCATGTTGCACAAAATGGGACCATCTTGTGAGGAGAGTGCGTGCACATCGGCAGTGACTCAGCTGATATCGCCAAAGCTAGCACCGGAGCTATCCGAGTCTAACCCATCTTGTACACTGTGAAGAGTCTTAGGGCATTGCACGGAGCCTCTGAAATGGTTTCGACCCCTACATGCATCACACGTCTTGCCCTATGCAGGGCAGAGTTCTTTCTTCATGGGGTGCGTTTTGCAGCAGAATTTGCATTTTCGCTGACTAGCAGATTTTCTTCCACCGAATGTCGACTTGGCAGTGTAGCGTCTGTATCTGGTGTCGACCCGGTTCACTGCTTCTGTTTTATTCAGAATTTTGCATTGTTCTTTAGCCTCTTACATGCACCGGCAGATGTCTACTGCTCTGGGTAGATCAAGTTGCGATTGTGAAATGAGTTTGTTGCGAATTTTGTCACTCCTTACACCGAGGATTATCCTGTCAACAATCAGCTTGTCTCGCATACAATTACAAAAACCACAGGTTTTTGCTAGATTTTTCAACACTGAGTAGAATTGTTCAAACGACTCGTTTTCCTGATTTCGGGTGTTAAACTTATACCTTTCAAAGAATTCTTTTACTTCGCTCAAGATATGTTCGTCAAATTTTCTGATGATTTCAGCAGGCTTGACCCGTTCTTCTTCCATCAAATCCATACCATTGAAGACGCGTAGTGCGTCTTTCCCAATACAGTGTAGAAGAAGTGCCGTCACATATCTGTCTGGCTTAGTGTCGAGTCCAGACACGATTATATAGTTTTTCCACATTTTTTTCCACAACTTCCAGTTATCGACCCGATTGGTTTCCATTTCCAATGCAGGTGGAGGCGAGCCACAGGGCAAGTTCTCATAGATGTGATTCTGAGACCGAGGGTCTTCGACATTTGGAGCAGCCACAGCAGGTGCCCCGACAGCGGCCACGCCGGCCGTTACAGTTGAATTATCGTCAGCCATAGTTCACTCTTTAACACAAATGTCACTTTTGACAGGACTGCCTTGCCATATTCAGTTACCTTCGATATCTCACCGACGCCACCATGTTACAACATCTGTTCAGGCCTCACTGTATAGACGCTAGCATATTCAGGCAGAACAGAGACGATAGTTCTAGTAATCCAACTTTATTAAACGTGGCTGCTGCGACAAGGGAGCGGCCTGTTATTCCACTTTCTGGGGAGACGTCATTAAGTGATATTGTTACACTTATTATAGTCCGTAGTTTCGGTGTCTAAAACTACTTTTTTACATTATTTTAGAGCTACTTCTAGACACCATGTAACATATCGTGACTCGACTATGGAATGACAGTGTGGTAACTCTATACGTTTATTGACGGCTTGCCACTAATTGCGTACATGCGCAGTTAGTGCAAGCCTGAACATTACAGAGGAGGCGGTGAGTAAGTATGTTCCAAAGAAAGTCAGGAACAAGTCACTATGGTGGAACAAAGACATTTACAGAGCTAGGAAAACAGACTGAGATGGTGGAACAGAGATAAAGAATCAAACATTCACCAAGACTAAATAACGTTCAACACAGTAGAACGCTAAGAATTAAGACTAGTCCGCAAAGCAAAGAGGAAACTTGATGGGAAAATAGCGGATAACATCAAACAAGATCCAAAATTCTTCTACAAGTTAGCTAGGTCACAACTAAAAGTGAAAAAAATGGTAGGACCGATTGAAGATGAACATGGAAACATAGTTATCAATGATAATCTCAATACAGCAACATCATTCAACAATCATTTTGCGACACAGTTCACGCAGGAGAATCTTCATAGTATTCCTGATCTAGTTAAGCTGTTTCAAGGAAATAACGAAGAGGAATTAAACATAATATCACTTTTGATGAGCCGAGCATGTGTAATAAACTCAAGAAGCTAAACGTATCCAAATATCCGGGAACAGATCAGATATTCCCAGTTGTGCTGAAAACATGTGCTGAAGAACTAGTTGGGCCATTGTATGTATTGTTTACAAAGAGCTTTCAAAGTGCGGAGGTACTGTTAGACTGGCTCGATGCAAATGTCATACCTATTTACAAGAAAGGACATCATTCCAAGCCAGAAAACTGCCGCCCAATTAGTTTAAAACCTCACAAGTATGCAAGGTGATGGATTACTTCATTCTAGATTCCATACCTGAACATATCAAACAACATAAGCTGATTCTAGATTCACAACATGGTTTTAGACCAACAGAAGCTGTTATAGTAATCTATTAATGTTTCTAGAGGAAGTCACTTCTTATATTGATAAAGGATATCCAGTAGATGTAATCTACTTAGATTTCAGCAAAGAGTTTAATACGGTCCATCATCGCAGATTCATCTCTAAACTAATTCCGCTCATGGCATCACTGGCAAGACCCACATATGGATTAATAGCTAGCTAACAGGTAGAAGACAAAGAGTGCATAAATGATGTAGAGTCAGTTTAGGCAAAAAGTGATCAGTGGAGTACCACATGGATCAATACTTGTTCCCACGTTGTTTGTAATTTTCATAAACAACATTGACTCATCTGTAGTAAGCTCCTTGTTAAAGTTTGCTGATGACATGAAAGCACTGAGGCAAGTACCTGGAACGGAATATGCTTACACTGTCCAGGAAGACCTCCATTCTAGTATAAATGGAGTAAGGATTGGCAGCTGTTGTTCAACCTCACCAAATGTAAATGCCTATACATTGGATACAACAACCAGAATTACGACTATTTTCTGGGAGATGAATGTATAGAAATGATAGACATGGAGAAAGACCTGGGCGTACATCAATCACTGAAAGCAAAGGACCACGTTAACTTCGTAGTAAAGAAAGCAAATCAAATACTATAAGGACAATTCGTAAGACATACACTGACAAATGCATGAAAAACATTTAAAAAAAAACCTATACATTACCTTCCAGAAAGATATAGAGAAACTTGAAAGTGTACAGAGGACGGTCACCAAGATTATCACTAACATCTCAAAGTTACAATGCATATTATCAAAGACTTCAAATGTGTGTGCTCGTGTATCTACAAGATAGGAGGAAAGGGGGGGGGGTGATCGAAGTGTACAATATTATGAACGGATTTACCGATATTGATACGGAAAGACTATTTGAACTAAACAACACCCCTCATCCAGGAAGACACAATAAGTACGACACCATAGCCGACTGGATGCACATCACCATTTTTTTCCCAACGAATATTTAATCTATGGAACTCACTACCAAGCGATTGTGTCAATGCACTAACAGTTAACTTTAAAACCAAATAACAAAACTACGTAAATAACAACTTACTGCGGGCTATATATGAGCCAGTAGGCTCCTTGCCCCAAACCCACTCAAGGTATGTTGCACTCTCCAAACAACGACTCGTTTCCGATCGTGAGCTACTTCAACTTCAACAACACTCTTGAAACAGCGACTCGTTTCTGTTGTCGAGCTCCTTACAACTTCAAGTGAACCATTAATGTATTTCATTAACAGTCTAAAACCGCAGTATGAATAAGAAAACCATAAGACAGTTACAAGTATAGGATAACCTATGAATTAAAAAAAATATTAATATCCACTGATAGTGGTCACTTGGTCATACGAGCAGATTCGAATCCTGTTGTGTTTAAATGACCAGAATGTTCCACGGCCTGTCCGTTCAGGCTTCAGTGTCCTATATACGATATAACAGTGTCAACGTTAAGAATTGAAGTGCTAGCAGATATATCGTCATTCATAACTAGTGTGTGTTTTTATGTTGGTACGTCATAGTCACACATGACACACTCACACGTGAGTGGTATGTTATTGCCTCGGTGATGTACTAAAATGTCACGAAGTTACCACGCTGAGAGGTGAGCGGCGTAAAACAGTGGTAGCAACCTGTGTATAGCACACAGATCGGTGTCAGTCAGTGAACTACAAGTCACTGGTTGACGTTCCGTGATCCAGAACACTGACCAAACGATGATCTCGACGCCAGTGCCAATGGGAAGTTGGTGAATATTGTTCAGCCTGGGTACTTTGCAAAAGCAGATTCCTGACGATGGCGCCACCGAAACTGAGCGACGATGTAGCAGAAATTAAGAATTCACTACAGTTTCTGTATTAGTCCAGGGGCAGAATCCCACATTTTCCAAAAACCTTGTCATGTCTCCCTAAAATAATTTCTTTGCATTTTTGATTAATCCATGTCATCTAGTAACAACATCCACGGGGTGTAGAATTCATACCCGCTTGCCTTTTTCAGAATCCAAGATGGTCGACAAGATGGCCGCCGAAGTGCTAGAAAGACATAACTGGGGCAAGGAATCTATTTCTGAGGTTTTCATCAAGATTGGTTGAGTACTTATTGCAGACAAAAAATCCAATACGGCTATCAAAATAACTGCCGAAACGCCAAAACTCATTAAAATTAACATAACTTTAGAATTATTTGAGATTGAGTTATGGTATCAAAATCATGTTTTTAGGATGTTATGTTCATTGGGGTATGTCTGGCGTTAAGTTATATTTCACAAGACACCAAATTTCTTTTTATTGCGCAGTGTAAACATGAATCTTACAGTATAGGCGCATACACAAATTAAAGTGACATTTCTTCAAATATATATGTTTTCATAAGGGGTAATCTTGTATGCATGGTAGGTAAAACAGGCTGTCTGAGTTGACAGTCCTCTTTGAATGCGTATCTGTAAGCGCATGATTTACGCGGCATCCATATTAAAATAATACGTTTCAGTTAGTTTAATGTATAAGCTATAGTTGACTGTTGCTAGATTTCCTATTTTGGTAATTTAAAAAAGATATCACCCACTTTAGATTTGTCCGTGACTATTTTCAATACCGTTTGCATTGACACACAGCTCACGCAATAACGCTGTTTCATTCGATTGGAGAGCACAAAGTGTTGGACCAGGAGGCCATCTACGCCAGAGTCATATGTCTTATAGAGACCAACAGAGATTTCGACTTACCGCAAGTACTCTCAACCGAGCTGGCAGCCTACACACCCTGCATGTTCCATCCAGATGGGAGCATGAGAGTGGCGACCGGCAAATCAACCCTCTAGAAAAACCTTTCCGTGGAAGTCACATTGAAGGCTTGGGTTTCTCGGACAGCTGTTGTCATTGATATCTCCATTTCTCTTTGGACAATTGATTGGCCTGCAGAGGGCTCAGTCCAGACGTTTGTTCAATGTTTCAGAGTCTGGTTGGCCTCCAAACTCTTGGAACGCGAAGTGCACTGGTGTTTGACATGTACTGTACTACTCAACCAAGAGCAGCACCCGAGCAGCGCGAGCCACGGCGTCTTCAAGAGTCCATAAACTCAACCTGAAGCCACCACTTTTAGCCGGTGATTCAGAGCTGAAATGTACGCACAACAACGTGCAGTTGAACCACTTGCGTTATGAACAAATCCTGAACGATAACGACTTCTTCAACAATGCCACGCAGGACCACCAGCTTGTGGTAACCGGAGAAGATGCAGTTCCGGCTCAAGTGTTCAAAGGGCGAAAACAACTTAATTTGCAGCTAGCTTCTAAACATGAGGAGGCAGACATCATCGTGACCCAGCGGGCCATTTTTATTGGCCATGATGCACAGGCAAGGGTATCCGTCGTTGCTGACGACACGGGTGTTTTTGTGCTAATTTTCCACCTTTATGCAGCCCAAAACCTCCAGTGTCCCATGATCAGACAGTCTCCCATTCATGGCCGAACATGTGTTGACATCCCAGCAACAGCGAAGAAGCACTCCGATATCATCTCACAGGTTCTTCCACTGCATGCCATACGTGGATGTGATATTGTGGCAGCCATTTACAGAGTTGGAAAGGTTCCTGAACTGCATGCCATACGTGGATGTGATATTGTGGAAGCCACTTACGACTGTAACATTTCTGCTATTTGTGGGTGTTTAAATCTACTTTCCTAGGTTTAATTTGGTAAATGAGTAAGGTCAAGCCAGGTAGATAGGCAGATTGTTGACCACCCGCCTTAGTTACATAATTACAGCAACTCAGTTGCAGATGCGCTCAGTGGGGCGTGGTATTCTTTTGCTAGCGTATCTAGGCAAGTAGGTGGTTTCACTGTATCTTAGAGGGTGTTTCACAAAACGTAGCTTGAATTGTATATTGTATTAGCCAATAGAAATGTTGGAAACCGGTCATATGATGTGTAAATAGGTCCGCTTATATAAACGTTTGTGATAAGCATTTCGCCATCTGGGCGCTGGCGAAGGACTGTGACAGATCCAGGGTTGAACGACACAGGTTACCCTGCTGCCAAGAGAATGGCAAATCAAGTCGGGAAGCGTGGTGAGAATCGTTAACGTGAGTTACATTCCCAAGCTTTTGTGTGTGCAATATTCAGCGTTCAGAGTGACTGTTCGAGCTTCGAAGAAGCCATGCCGCCATGCGTCGATGCGCGATAATCGCGACGCGCTCATCCAAGCTCGGGCCATCCTCGAACAGCGGTCTCTCGGCGACTTCGTCCGACAGCATGACCGAATGCGACCCGAGAATTCGTAGCGGCCGGCGGTAAGAGTATACTGCCCGGCGTTGTCATTCGCGCGAACCCATTCATCCGACTTCTCGATCGTTTGCGACTGGGCAAGACCACTCGATCGAAGCACAGATACCACTCGAGAATTCGTAGCGGCCGGCGGTAAGCATCTACCGCACGGCGTCGTCATTCACACGAACGTATTCTACTGATATCCCAATCGTTTGCGACCGTGCGAGACAAGTCAATCATAGCACGAACACGACTGGAGAATTCGCGGCGTACGGCGGCAAGCGTCACTTGCCCGGCATCATCACTTGTGCGGCCGAGATACACCGTTCTGATTGTATTCAGAGCTCGGCGTGTTGACTTCAACAAACGTTCGTGTAGATTCGAGATGGGACTAGCCCAATGTAACTATCTATTTTCTAATTGTACGTATCTATTATTTGCTGTTATATGAATGGTAGTTATCTGTGGTTTTGAAGTGAGGTATAATTACCCTTGAAGTACATATATATATATATATATATATTTGTTGTAACCGATTACTGTAATGAGAGTCCGCGAGGGCTAGCTATATGTTGTGTATTTATCTTATGGGATTTATTCTTAGATAACACTTGGCGCCCAATGTTTGGTCGTGTAGTGGAATAATCCACCTTAGAAAGGAAGAGGAATTGGATAACTGAAAGAATAATTGTATTTTTACTTTCTTAGTTAGATAGATTCAAAGATTCAGTGTTATTGTTTATTATGTTCTGTTAAGATTTGGGTTACGGGATTTCTTTAGTCTTTTTATTTTTGCTAATCAAGATACTTACCAAAATGAAGATATCTTGTAATAATTTTTATTTTATTTTCCTAATTCTCTGTTGCTTGTTCACGATAACCGTTCTTCTCATATGCGTTGACCTTGATATATAAGAACCCTACTAGACCTGAGCCATCTAGTGTACGGAGACCTCGCTAATCCGTGACATAATTGGGGGCTCGTTCGCGGGATTCCGGCGAGGGGGAAATTAAAATAACACCTTCGGTCAACGCTATGAATTGCGGGTAAAACGTGACGGCAACATAGAACATGCCTGAGAACTTGGCTGTGCTCTGGTTCCATGGAGTGTCAGCGTTTAGTCCATTTGACACTCATGTGTGTTCAATAGCCAACCTAGAAATGTTCTATCCTATGAACTTTTTTGTTGATTTGTACTCATATGGGGTCCTAGAACAAATTCAGCTTAGTTGTCTAAACGGCAACTTTAGGCAACTCTGGTAATTTGCATAAATCCAAGATGGCCACTGGGCGATATCTTGAAAATTTTACTTTTTAACTACTTGTCCTAGAATGATGCATAATACCTCTTATTATATTATTTTTCAATTCAAGGTCAAGATCAGACGCTGAAGGTCAGATGAAGGTCAAATGTTTGATTTCTCGTGGACAATGAATGGAAACTTTTACTAATTTATATTTTAGTTTATTCATAAATGGATAATCTTACAACATTTGACACATTTGTTCGTGAGAAAATACAATAATCAGTCATATTTGAAAGACGTAGTCACATCTGCTACACGTAGTGTATAGTGCAAATATCATTATGAACATTGGCATTCGTATTTCTATGTGAGGGAAATTCTTGCATTAAGAAATCATGCACGAAAGTCATTGTAAGGATGATACAAGGATTGATATCCATAACTATGAATAAAAGATAGTCTTACACAATGCTATGCTATAAGCGTAAGGTTTACGCTATCTTAGTAACTGCAGATATCGCCTAATAATCTTTACCATTTACCTACTCCCACTCATCATCCAGGTAATCAGGATCAGCATGACCATCTTCAACATCTTCATGGCCTTCACCCTCCTCATCTACATTCTCATCCTTTACACTCTCATCCTCAAAATCCTCCTCCTCAGAATCTTCCATCTCGATACCCTCCTCGTCTCCAGCCTGAGCCTCTTCTGTCTTAGTGTACGGATTACAGCAGCCCTCTTCGCCAGAGCAGTTGTAGTATGACGTGCACGAAATATGTTCTTTGTGGCAGCCACAAACGTCCGTGCTGCACTTCTTGTCCTGTGCCCTACACTCACAATGAATCACATCACACAGGTGTGGTGGACCTGATGAAAGATTCAGCGTTTGAAGTGTACGTGGCCGCAGCATATCGGGGGCTGACAGGTATCTTCAATGGGAAGTCCTGGGTGAAAGCCATGCGGTCCTTTCAGGGCGTCTCAGCAGCGCTCTTGAAGAGGTTTCTATCAACAGGGCCGAAGACATTTGGGCAGATAGAGCAGTATCTGGATACTGCTCGCCTCCATCCAACTGGCCGGCACAGGGCGGACAACTTCCTTCTCCCCACACTCCTCGCCCACCAGTTTGAGCGTGCAGAGAGAGAGAGAGAGAGAGAGAGAGAGAGAGAGAGAGAGAGAGAGAGAGAGAGAGAGAGAGAGAGAGAGAGAGAGAGAGAGAGAGGGTGACATTTACTTCAAGCAGCTGGCCATGGAGCGCATGCTGAAGTACTTCTTCCTCGCTGGACACGTGCAGTACGCCGGCTATCTCAATCAGTACCTGCTGGAGATGCCTGTGCTCCCTGCTGAAGCCAAGGCGGAACTTGTGTCCGGCGCTTTTGTCTGTCGACACCATGTGGGATACTGGAACGCTGTCTCTGGTGATTAGTTTTGGCGAGCAGACTGCCATCAAGATCGGAAAGGGAGCTCTCAAGGGCATGACTCTATCTGCTGAGCTAGTTTGTGAGTGGATTGATGCCTTCCCATCACCGTGCACGTGTCGGACCGCGTGGACTACATCTACTCTGTTGATCCACCAGGTCATTCTGCGCAGAAACAGCACAAGGAGGAGTTGAAGCACCGGCGTGTCTTGGGTGCGAATGATCGGGGTCTCATTGATGCAGAGGTGCAGAAGTACCCTCACCCATGGGAAGATCACCGCCCTCATCTTTACAATCACGTCACCGGCCAAGTTGCCCCTGCTGAAGTGAATGTGGCTGATTCGATTGTGCATGGAGAAAATATGCAGAGCAAGTACATCGCCAGTTTTCCCGATGGGTTCTACGACACAATCAGTAGTCCTATCAAGACGATGGACGTTCTAAAGAAGCAGGACAAAGGCAACAAGGGCAGGCCAGTCATCGATCTTAAGAACATTTTTCTCCGGCTCTTGATGATTGGTCAGCGGCGGCAGATGGAGCTCGAACCTCTGTTCAACTAAGAGCTGTGTGCAGTGCCTCCATCGCTCTTCGACGAACATGGTTCTCTCCGCAAAGCCAACAAGTCGGGGCTGGTCAAGCGCCTGGGTGAAGTTACCCTCATCTACGAGCTCTCATGACCAGTCCTCTGCCCAAAAGAGATGCAATCCTGAAGAGCAAGAACAACAAGCGGAGCTTGGCGAGCGTGTTGTCTACCTTCAGTGCAGGAGAGAATGTGACGATGGAGACTCGCGATGATGGTGCATTTGGTCATGATGAGGGGGCCATCACCATGATCTCCTATGTCATTGAAGCTGCCAACTCTAGAAAAAGCGTGAACCGTGTACTTAGCGACGACACATGCGTGTTTGTCCTACTTGTCTATTGAGTGTATCGGGAGGAGATGGTGTGCAAGGTGCAGATGGAGCTGTGGGATGGGACAGTGCTGGATATCAACGCCACCTGCGCTGACATAGGGCCACATTGTCTGTAGCTGCTTGGCATGCACGCACTCAGCGGGTGCGACACCACCTCATATTCATATATGCCAAAGGCAAGATCAATGCTCTAAACACCTTGCTCACTGGGGACTTCCCAGGTTTGGATGATGTGATGGGGGACGTGGGCGCCTCGCAGGCGGATCTGATGGAGACGGCGAAAACCTTCTTCATCGCTCTGTATGGTCAGCCACTGGGGACATCCATGGAGTCTGCACGTTTCACACTCTTCACCAAGAAGAAGAAAAGTCCCAAAGTGAAGGCCCTGCCTCCAACATCCGCCAACCTGTTCCTGCACGTGCTGCGGGCCCATCTGCAGGTCATGCTGTGGAAAGCGGCAGACCAGCAACCCCCACTCGATGAGTCAGCCGATATCACTCATTTCGGGTGGGAGATCCGGGATGGCGTCCCCTCTCCTGTTATTGCTCAGGGTGACCTAGGTCCACCACACCTATGTGATGTGATTCATTGTGAGTGTAGGGCACAAGACAAGAAGTGCAGCACGGACGTTTGTGGCTGCCACAAAGAACATCTTTCGTGCACGTCATACTGCAACTGCTCTGGCGAAGAGGGCTGCTGTAATCCGTACACAGACAGAAGAGGTTCAGGCTGGATACGAGGAGGGTATCGAGATGGAGGATACTGAGGAGGAGGATTTTGAGGATGAGAAGGCACGTGCACTTCCCATGTTCCATGCCTTCACAAGTTGCGAAATGGTATCATCATTTGCAGGCAGGGGAAAAAAGACTGCATTCAACATCTGGAAATCTTTAAATGAAGTCACCCCAGAATTCTCTACCTTGTCGACACATCCATCGAGCTTCAGTGAAGACTGCATGTCTGTGCTAGAGTCCTACGTTGTGGTACTGTATGACCGAACCTGCACAGAAACTAGTGTTGACTCTGCCAGAAAAAAAGATCTTCAGTACCAAAGCCAGGTCCATCGACGCCATAATAGCTACAGGAGCAGCACTGTTGCAACAAACAAAACGGGCTATATACCAAGGTGGACATGTGTGGGGACAGGCACATGTCCGTACTCCAGAACTTCCTTCTCCAAAGACCTGCGGATGGCGTAAGAGTGCCACACAAGGACGAGAACCACTGTGGACATTACTTCCTGAAGCAGCGGCATCATGTTCCGAGTTGCTATGCTGTGGATGCCAGAAAGGGTGCACAGGACTATGCAAGTGTGTCAGGGCTACTCTGAAATGCACATCACTATGCCGTTGCAGTGGTAACTGCGACCACAATGACTCCAACTAAGTGTTGTTTCGATGTGACATGTACAGAACAGTTTGTTTTGTCCGAAAAAAATATACAAGGACACTTCAACCATGGTTTTATGTTAACTGGTTGGGAAGATAGAGACCAGTGACATAGAGAGGTAATCGATGGATCTGGTAGATTTCGCTACTAGATACCCAGAAGCGGTAGCGGTGTCGAATAACGACACGGAAACGATAGCAAAGGCTCTTCTGAAGATTTTCTCAAGGGTGGGCCTGCCTAAAGTAGTACTCAGCGATAATGGCAGTCAGTTCATGTCAAAAACTATGACCGAGGTAGCTAGGTTACTCTCTATCTGACAAGTCCAATCTTTTCCTTACCATCCCATGGTCACCGGATTGGTAGAGAAATGGAATGGTACCTTAAAACGTATGTTAAGGCGGATGTGCTCAGAACGTCCACGAGACTGGGATCGGTATCTGGAACCTCTCATGTTTGCATACCGCGAAACACCCCAGGAGAGCACGAAATGTTCCCCTTTTGAGTTACTCTATGGAAGAACAGTCAGGGGGCCTATGATGATTCTTAGAGAATTATGGGAGAACGAGAAATCCGACGATGAGCTAGTAGAAACGTACCAGTACGTAGTGGATCTCCGTAATCGGATAGAATCAACTTGCGAACTAGCTAGAGAGAATCTTAAGAATTCTCAAGACCGGTATTAGGAACGAAAGGCTAAGGTGCGAACCCTAGAAGTAGGAGACACAGCCCTCATCCTTCTCCCCATTGATTCAAATCAGTTGCTCATTGAGGTAACGTCCTCTAGTCCCGTGAGATGCAAACCGTATCCTATTCCATTAGCCAAGTTGGGAGTGGTAAAACAGGAGGTTGAGAAGATGCGAGAAATTAGCGTGATTGAGCTATCTCATTCACCGTACTCATCGCCTGTGTTGCTAATTCGTAAATCTGACTCCACATAGAGACCGGTAGTAGATTTTCGCCAGTTAAACAAGGTTACTAAATTCGATGCAGAACCTATGCCAAATCCCGATATTATCTTGGCTGAGGTGGAGCAGGATAGGTATTTATCCAAACTAGCTTTCTGCAAAGGCTACTGGCAAATAAGGATGGAACCGGAAGATAAGGAAAAAACCGCATTCTGTACCCCCCAAGGGTTGTTCCAATTCTGCGCCATGCCTTTCGGTCTGGTCAACGCCGGCGCATCGTACAGTCACATAATGCGCATACTCTTAGATGGCCTCGATGGTGTTACCAATTATGTTGACGATGTATTGATTCACACCTCAACATGGGAAGATCACTTATCAACACTACGTGCAGTGTTCGTCCGAGTGAGACAAGCGGGTCTCACAATAAAACCGTCGAAGTGTTATCTTGGGTTTGAATCCGTCGATTTCCTGGAGCACCAAATAGATCAAGGAGAAGTGAAGGCCCAGGAAGACAAGGTAAACAAGATTAGGAATGCGCCCATTCCTACCACGAAGAAACAAGTGAGGTCCTTTCTAGGTTTGGCAGGATATTACCAGAAGTTTGTTAATGGGTATTCCAGAATCGCGGCTCCATTGACTGATCTCACAAAGACAAAACAGCCTAACAAGGTAAGTTGGAATGATGAGGCGGATAAGGCCTTCAATCAACTGAAGCAGGCCCTGTGTAAGGCACCTATCCTCAAATTGCCTGACGTCAACAGACCCTACGTCTTGCGTACAGATGCGTCCGATACCGGACTCGGAGCAATGTTACTCCAAGAGAATAACGGAGTCTTATTCCCAGTCGCGTTTGCGAGCAAGAAGCTCAATCCCACGCAAAGGCGATATTCCGTAGTAGAAAGGGAATGTCTGGCAATTGTTTGGGGACTCGAGAAATTTCACTTATACCTATATGGGCGAAGTTTAATTGTGCAGTGTCATCAACGATCCCCGAAATTCCTAAACACTGCGAAGTTAACAAACAATCGCGTTATGCGATGGGCTCTTAAAGTCCAACCCTATCGTTTCCGGGTAGAGTCAATCCCTGGAACAGATAACATAGGTGCAGACTACCTAAGCCGAATGGAATAGATGTAGGTTCCGTCAAATTAGTTGAGACACTGAAGTGTCATGAATTTTTGTGTTCAACTAGATAGTTACTAGTTCGGCGAGTGATCGCCAGGTTATTTATTGTATTAAATTTAATGTATAAATTAGTGTATTAAATTTATTCCTTACTACTTTTGTTCAGGAAGTAGATTCTTAGCGGGGGTAATGTATCATTTCTGCTATTTGTGGATGTTTAAATCTACTTTCCTTAGGTTTAATTTGGTAAATGAGGAAGGTCAAGCCAGTAGATAGGCTGATTGTTGACTAACCGCCTTTGTTACGTAATTACAGCAACTCGGTTGCAGATGCGCTCAGTGTAGCAACAGCCAATGTCGGCCACCATACGTCATGTTTGCATTTATCCCAAAGCATTATGGGAAACGGCACGTGATGTCAATGTCAAGTTTATGCTGAATAAAGATGGTCCAGCGTCTGTCAAAACGACTCACTTACGAATTCTATATGGTGGCAGCGGGTTTTAAAACACCCGCAGTCGACGATAATACAACAAGGTAAACATGAGCATAGCAGAGGAGAATCCTACGGTTCAGCCAGCGCAGAATATTGCGCCCACTGGCATCCAGCTTGACATTCCACTGCCGGGAAAGTTCGATGGCGCAAATAGCCCTCAACAGGCAGAACTTTGGCCTAAGTGGCTAAAGCGGTTCGAACGCTATAGAGTAGCATCGGGGCTGAAAAATAAGCCGAATGCAGATCAAGTCAGCATCCTACTCTACAGTATGGGGGATTGTGCAGTCGATATACTATCTACGCTGACGGTAAACGAAGAAACCGATGCGTATGACGATGTGAAGATGGCGCTGAACGAATACTTCAAGGTAAGACGAAACATCATTTGTGAGCGAGTGAGGTTCAATAAAAGAACTCAACGCAATCATCGAGTGAATCGATTGACACCTTCATACAAGACTTGTACAAGCTGTCAGAATTCTGCGACTACGGCAATCTGCGAGAGGATCTAATCAGGGATCGAATCGTCGTAGACGTGTACAGTGGTGCTTTATCTGATACGCTACAAGGGAAGTCCGATCTGTCGCTGAAAAAAGGCGATAGAAATTAGCAGACAAGCAGAGGCAAAAAAACAAAATAGAGAATTTGTTAGAGAGAACACTGTCGCTATCAAAACTATTGATTTTGTCAAACCGGCTCACCCAATAAACCATCTCAAAGCCGGTATAAAGCACAAACCTAAAAACTACAACAACGCAAAAACAAATGCTGCTACAACAGGCATACACAACACATGCAATTGGTGTGGCCGCAGTCGACACGATCGACAACAATGCCCTGCAAGAGAAGCCATTTGTCGCAATTGCCAAAAGAAAGGACACTTCCACTCTGTCTGTCGGGGCGTCAAACAACCGTCAAACCGGGTCAATGAAGTGCAACAGCTCGAGTGTGTCGACTTGCCGTACCTCGGTTATATTGGGGCACTAGACGACACAGAACACTGGTCAGCTGAGGTGGAGGTCAATGGTCACGCCACAGAGTTCAAACTAGACACGGGTGCAGCCATCTCTGTGGTCAGCGATCAAGAGGCGTGGCTTAATACAGAAAAGCTGCTACCGACAAAGCAAGCACTACGTGGTCCGGGTGGCACATTTCTACCAGTAATGGGAGTGATCAAGGCAAAACTGCGCCATCGTAACAAATTACTCGATGAACTGGTGTACGTCATTAGAAACCAAGAGTATTCTCTTCTCAGTCGGCGAGCGTGTGTCGGTCTTGACTTGGTCGCACGTGTCGACAACGTCCAAGAAACAACGAGTCAGAAACCAAATTACCGTGGCGAGTACAGCTCTCTGTTCAAAGGCATCGGTAAACTGAGAACCGAACATCACATCACGCTGTGCGCAGACACCACACCAGTCTGTTTGTATACCGCAAGGAAAATCGCCCGTCCTCTACTTCCACAAATAAAATCTGAGATTGAGTCGATGGTGCGACAGGAGATCATATCGGCGGTGACCGTGCCGACAAGATGGTGCTCCGGCATGGTTCCTGTCCAGAAGGCAAACGGCTCCGTGCGGATCTGCGTAGATCTGACGCAACTGAACAAGTCAGTACAGCGAGAGGTACACCCGATGTCATAAGTGGACGAAAGCCTTGCAAAGTTGGGCAGCATCAAAGTCTTCTCGAAGCTTGACGCCAACAGCGGCTTATGGCAGCTTCCGCTTGACGACGAGTCGCGGCTGCTGACGACTTTCATCACACCACATGTTCGCTATTGCTTCAACCGGCTACCATTCGGGATCAGCTCTGCTCCGGAGATTTTCGAACGAACAATGTCGATCATTCTGGAAGGACTCGAGGGGGGGTCATCTGTCACATGGGCGACATTCTCATTCACGCCACAGATCAAACAGAGCATAACAAACGTGTGAGAGCCGTTCTGGGTCGCCTTCAGAAGGCTGGACTCACACTGAACGCAAACAAGTGCGAGTTCTCCAGAAGCTCTATAACGTTCCTTGGTCACATTGTCGATGGCTTCGGCATTCAGGCCGACCCGCGGAAAACGACAGCAGTCCCAAACTTTCCGACTCCAATGACGGTCAAAGAACTGCAACATTTCATGGGCATGGTAAATCAGATGGGAAAGTTCATCCCAGAGCTGGCTGAGTGCAAATGAGCCGCTACGCCAACTATTGCGCAGCGACAATGTCTGGTTGTGTGGTGACTCACAGGAGAGGTCATTCCAGCGAGTGAAAGACGCCCTGGTCGCGCCCGAGACACTCGCCCATTACGACCCAAAACGTCCCACAATAATTGTAGCAGACGCCTCGTCGACAGGCATTGAACCGGTCCTGCTACAAGTACAAAATTACACCAAGCGTCGTCCAGTTTGCTATGCGTCGCGATCGCTGAGTGACACTAAGAAACGCTACGCGGTAATCGAGAAGGAGGCCTTGGCAGCCACTTGGGCATGTGAAAAGTTCAGCGAGTACGTGCTTGGGTTACGGCTCACACTCGAGACAGATCATCGTCCGTTAGTGCCATTGTTGAACACCACCGAACTATGCAAAATGCCGCCAAGGATACAATGGTTTCGCCTACGGCTGATGCGATTCGCACCGTACGTCCGGTACGTGCCGGGAAAGCATCAAACAACAGCCGATGCACTCTCGCGTGCCGGTAGAAGCGCCCGCATCAGAGGACAAACTGTTTGTCGCAGAAGTCGAAGCGTTCGCACAACAGACAGTGAACATTCTCCCGGCAACGAACAAACGCCTACGGGAAATAGTCGACAAGCAGAAAGTAGACGAGGAATGCAGTAAAATCCGAGAATACTGTCTTCACGGGTGGCCTGCGTATATGCCAAACCAGCCGCTACTACACCAATACTGGGAGAGCAGGAGCCATTTGGCGATCGTTGATGACATTCTCCAATATGATGAACGCATTGTCATTTCTCGAGCATTGAGACTGGACGTCCTTGACTGTCTCCACCAAGGGCATCAGGGCATAGCGAAATGTCGGACCAGAGCGCGTGCATCTGTGTGGTGGCCGGGTCTGTTGACAATGATCGAGGCAATGGTCTCAAAGTGCGTAACGTGTGCGAAAGATCGACCGGTGCCAACTGAACCATTCATGACTTCGTCATTCCCATCTCGTCCTTGGGAGAGGCTTGCGATGGACTTGTTCGAACTCCGTGGGAAAGTGAGTCTCATCGTGATCGACTACTACTCGCGGTGGATCGAGAGCAAACGTATCGACGACATGTCGTCGGAGAGCGTTGTGCGCGTGCTGAAGGAGATCTTCGCAACACATGGTATTCCCGACATCATCATTTCGGACAATGGCCCTCAATTCAGTGCAGCGACATTTCGTCAGTTCGTAATGCATTATGGGTTTGTGCATGTGACGAGCTCTCCGCGATACCTTCAGTCGAATGGAGAGGCAGAACGGGCAGTGCGCACGATGAAGGGGCTTCTGAAGAGGAACGAAGATGTACACGTCGCTCTCATGACGTACAGATCAACGCCGCTTCAGAATGGCCTGTTTCCGGCAGAAATGCTCATGGGACAACGACTTCGCACTCTGCTACCCGTCCTTCCCAGCTCTCTGAAACAGGGGTGTCCTGGCGACGAATCCCTGCAAAAGAAGGAGAGCTTGCGTCGTTCCGACCAGCAGCATACCTTCAACTTGCGACACAAAGCGCGTGACTTGCCGACGCTACAGCCAGGCGATCCAGTTTGGATCCGAGACCAAAATCGCCAGGGTCTAGTTGTGAGTCGAACACCTGAGCCGCGATCGTACTTGGTGAAGACCGACCTCGGCACTGTGTGTTGTAACCGTAGAGCGCTGGTGCAGACGACAGGATCTCGCGGTGGTGACGACTCCGACGGTTAGCGGACACTGCTTGCACACTTCGTTACAACTGCTGTCCTCGCGACACCCGCTGCTGAGATGCAGCGGCACCTGAAAGGGTGACTCGGTCGGGGAGAACGGTGAAACCACCAAAGCGTCTAGACATGTAAAGTGCATTACTTCTACTGGTCAAAATTATGAACACTAATAGCTGTTCAGACATTTAATTAAAGTTCACTTTTAATGTTAACTAATCAGACAACGATTATGTCATACACATGTAATTCATTCTGACTTTCAGTGTTATTGTTTTTACGTATATGATGTTCAATATACTCGGTGGGAGGTGTAGCAACAGCCAATGTCGGCCACCATACTTCATGTTAGCATTTATCCCAAAGCATTATGGGGTACGACACGTGATGTCAATGCCAAGTTTATGCTGAATAAAGATGGTCCAGCGTCTGTCAAAAACGACTCACTTACGAATTCTATACTCAGTGGGGCGTGGTATTCTGTTGCTAGCGTTTCTAGGCAAGCAGATGGTTTCACTGTACCTTAGAGGGTGCTCCACAAAGCCCAGCTTGAATTGAATATTGTATTAACCAATAGAAATGATGGAAACGTGTCATATGATGTGTAAATAGGTCCGCTTATATAAACGTCTGTCGTACGCATTTCGCCATCTGGGCGCTGGCGAAGGACTGGGACAGATCCAGGGTTGAACGACACAGGTTGCCCTGCTGCCAAGAGAATGGCAAATCAAGTCGTGAAGCAGGGTGGGAATCGTTAACGTGGGTTACGTTCCCAAGCTTTTGTGTGTGTAATATTCAGCGTCCAGGGTGACTGTTCGATATTCGAAGAAACCATGCCGCCACGTCAGCGGTTCATTGAAACAAGTTCCCCGTCGGCCCCAACGTATTTGCGTCGATGAGCGATAATCGCGACGCGCTCACCCAGCTCGGACCATCCTCGAACAGCGGCCGCACAGCGACATCGTCCGACAGCTTGACCGATTGCGACACGTAGCGGCCGGCGGTAAGCGTATAAAGCCAGGAGTCGTCATTCGCGCGAACCGGTTCATCCGACTTCTCGATCGTTTGCGACTGGGCAAGACCTCTCGATCGAATCACCGAATGCGACTCGAGAATTCGTAGCGGCCGACAGTAAGCGTCTACCGCCCGGCGTTGTCATTCACGCGAACGTATTCAACTGACTTCGCAATCGTTTGCGACCGTGCGAGACAAGTCGATCATAGAACGGACGCGAGAATTCGCGGCATACGACGGCAATCGTCAATTGCCCGGCATAATCACTCGTGCGGCCGAGATACACCGTTCTGATTGTATTCAGAGCTCGGCGTGTTGACTTCAACAAACGTACATATACATATATATATATATATATATATATATATATATATATTTGTTGTAATAGATTACTGTAATGAGAGTCCGCGAGGGCTGGCTATATGCTGTGTAATTATCTTATGGGAGTTATTCTTAGATAACACTTGGCGCCTAGTGTTTGGTCGTGTAGTGGTATAATCCACCTTAGAAAGGAAGTAGAATTTGATAATTGAAAAATTAATGGTATATATATATATTCTTAGTTAGATAGATTCAAAGATTCAGTGTTATTGTTTATTATGTTCTGTTAAGATTTGGTAACGGGATTTCTTTATTCTTTTCATTTTTTGCTAATCGAGTTACTTACCAAAAGGAAGATATCTTGTAATAAAGTTTATTAAATTGTTCTTGTTCTTTGTTGCTTGTTCACGATAATCGTTCTTTCTCATATGGGTTGACCTTGATATATAATAACCCTACTAGACTGAGCCATCTAGTGTACGAAGACCTCGCTAATCCGTGACAGTAACGTACATTCCCCTATGTGGTTAATCTAGTTATATGAGTAGCTTGATAACATACTAGCTTTCGTGAATATTTCTAACATGCACGACATCTATTTGGAGTAAGACCACATTAAAGATCCGTCCGCCATTATCGTCCTAAAGAGTGCACTTGAAAATATCGTTCTGGTGTGATGTGTGAATGATTTTCGAGCACTTTGACATGAGACATGTTGTTCACGCGAATACTGAATATACTACTGCCTTAATTAGAAAATACATGAAATGGGAATGAATTTTCACACGCGTAACTTCCGTGGCATTTTCTTGTAACTTACGTGACGGAGAAAAAAGTGTAACATACTTTCCCCTGTGTGGTTAATCTAGTTATGTGTGTAGCTTGATATCAGACTAGCTTTCGTGAAGATTTCTAACATGCACGTCGTCTATTTGGGGTAAGACCACCTTAAGGATCCGTCCGCCATTATCCTCCGAAAGAATCCACTAGAAAATTTCGTTTTGGTGTGAAGTGTTAATTATTTTCAAACACTTTGACATGGGATATGTTGTTCCGTGAATTCATAAGTACTGCTGGATTAGACAACAAAAACATGAAATGGGAATGAGTTTTCACACGCGTAACTTCCGAAGCATTTTCTTGTAACTTACGTGACGGAGACGAAAGGGTAACAGACATTCTTTTATGTGGTTAAACTAGTTATATATGTAGCTGGATATAAGTGTAGCTTCCGTATTTAAGTATATATGTATGGATGTATGTGTGTGTGTATAAGTGTGTATGTGTACATGTGTGCATGTGTGCATGTATGCATGTGTGCATGTGTGCATGTGTGCATGTATGTATGTATGAACATTCCCCTTTATGGTTAATCTGGTTATGTGTATACCTTGATATCTGTCAAGCTTTCGTGAAGATTTCTAACATGCAGGACATTTATTTGGGGTAAGACAACTCTAAGGATCCGTCCGCCATTATCCTCCAAAAAATGCACTTTAAAATATCGTGTTGGTGTGATGTGTGAATGATTTTCGAGAACTTTGACATCGTACATCTTGTACACGTGAATTCTGAATGTACTACTGCATTAGACAACATAAAACATGAAATGGGAATGAGTTTTCAGTTTTGGTGTGATGCGTGAATTATTTTCGAGCACTTTGACATGGGATATGTTGCTCCCGTGAATACTAAATGTACTACTGCATTAATTAAACAAGAAAAAACATGAAATGGGAATGAATTTTCACACGCGTTACTTCCTTGACATGTTCTTGTAACTTACGTCACAGAAACGAAAGGGTAACACACATTCCCCTGTGTAGTTAATCTAGTTATGTGTGTAGCTTGATATCAGACTAGCTTTCGTGAAGATTTCTAACATGCACGACGTCTGTTTGGGGTAAGACCACCTTAAGGATCCGTCCGCCATTATCCTCCGAAAGAATCCACTAGAAAATATCGTTTTGGTGTGAAGTGTTAATTATTTTTAAGCACTTTGACATGGGACATGTTGTTCCGTGAATTAATAAGTACTGCTGGATTAGACAACAAAAACATGAAATGGGAATGAGTTTTCACACGCGTAACTTCCGAAGCATTTTCTTGTAACTTACATGACGGAGACGAAAGGGTAACAGACATTCATTTTTGTGGTTAAACTAGTTATGTATGTAGTTGGATATCAGTCTAGCTTTCGTATTTAAGTACGTATGTATGTATGGATGTATGTGTGTGTGTGTATATAAGTGTGTATGTGTACATGTGTGCATGTGTGCATGTATGCATGTGTGCATGTGTGCATGTGTGCATGTGTGCATGTATGTATGTATGAACATTCCCCTTTATGGTTAATCTGGTTATGTGTATACTTTGATATCTGTCAAGCTTTCGTGAAGATTTCTAACATGCAGGACATTTATTTGGGGTAAGACAACTCTAAGGATCCGTCCGCCATTATCCTCCAAAAAATGCACTTGAAAATATCGTGTTGGTGTGATGTGTGAATGATTTTCGAGAACTTTGACATCGTACATCTTGTACACGTGAATTCTGAATGTACTACTGCATTAGACAACATAAAACATGAAATGGGAATGAGTTTTCAGTTTTGGTGTGATGCGTGAATTATTTTCGAGCACTTTGACATGGGACATGTTGTTCCCGTGAATACTAAATGTACTACTGCATTAATTAGACAAGAAAAAACATGAAATGGGAATGAATTTTCACACGCATAACTTCCTTGACATTTTCTTGTAACTTACGTGACGGAAACGAAAGGGAAACACACATTCCCCTGTGTGGTTAATCTAGTTATGTGTGTAGCTTGATATCAGACTAGCTTTCGTGAAGATTTCTAACATGCACGACGTCTATTTGGGGTAAGACCACCTTAAGGATCCGTCCGCCATTATCCTCCGAAAGAATCCACTAGAAAATATCGTTTTGGTGTGAAGTGTTAATTATTTTCAAGCACTTTGACATGGGACATGTTGTTCCGTGAATTCATAAATACAGCTGGATTAGACAACAAAAACATGAAATGGGAATGAGTTTTCACACGCGTAACTTCCGAAGCATTTTCTTGTAACTTACATGACGGAGACGAAAGGGTAACAGACATTCATTTTTGTGGTTAAACTAGTTATGTATGTAGTTGGATATCAGTCTAGCTTTCGTATTTAAGTACGTATGTATGTATGGATGTATGTGAGTGTGTATATAAGTGTGTATGTGTACATGTGTGCATGTGTGCATGTATGCATGTGTGCATGTGTGCATGTGTGCATGTATGTATGTATGAACATTCCCCTTTATGGTTAATCTGGTTATGTGTATACCTTGATATCTGTCAAGCTTTCGTGAAGATTTCTAACATGCAGGACATTTATTTGGGGTAAGACAACTCTAAGGATCCGTCCGCCATTATCCTCCAAAAAACGCACTTTAAAATATCGTGTTGGTGTGATGTGTGAATGATTTTCGAGAACTTTGACATCGTACATCTTGTACACGTGAATTCTGAATGTACTACTGCATTAGACAACATAAAACATGATATGGGAATGAGTTTTCAGTTTTGGTGTGATGCGTGAATTATTTTCGAGCACTTTGACATGGGACATGTTTCTCCCGTGAATACTAAATGTACTACTGCATTAATTAGACAAGAAAAAACATGAAATGGGAATGAATTTTCACACGCGTAACTTCCTTGCCATTTTCTTGTAACTTACGTGACGGAAACGAAAGGGTAACACACATTCCCCTGTGTGGTTAATCTAGTTATGTGTGTAGCTTGATATCAGACTAGCTTTCGTGAAGATTTCTAACATGCACGACGTCTATTTGGGGTAAGACCACCTTAAGGATCCGTCCGCCATTATCCTCCGAAAGAATCCACTAGAAAATATCGTTTTGGTGTGAAGTGTTAATTATTTTCAAGCACTTTGACATGGGACATGTTGTTCCGTGAATTCATAAATACTGCTGGATTAGACAACAAAAACATGAAATGGGAATGAGTTTTCACACGCGTAACTTCCGAAGCATTTTCTTGTAACTTACATGACGGAGACGAAAGGGTAACAGACATTCATTTTTGTGGTTAAACTAGTTATGTATGTAGTTGGATATCAGTCTAGCTTTCGTATTTAAGTACGTATGTATGTATGGATGTATGTGTGTGTGTATATAAGTGTGTATGTGTACATGTGTGCATGTGTGCATGTATGCATGTGTGCATGTGTGCATGTGTGCATGTGTGCATGTATGAACATTCCCCTTTATGGTTAATCTGGTTATGTGTATACCTTGATATCTGTCAAGCTTTCGTGAAGATTTCTAACATGCAGGACATTTATTTGGGGTAAGACCACACTAAGGATTCGTCCGCCATTATCCTCCAAAAAACGCACTTTAAAATATCGTGTTGGTGTGATGTGTGAATGATTTTCGAGAACTTTGACATCGTACATCTTGTACACGTGAATTCTGAATGTACTACTGCATTAGACAACATAAAACATGAAATGGGAATGAGTTTTCAGTTTTGGTGTGATGCGTGAATTATTTTCGAGCACTTTGACATGGGACATGTTTCTCCCGTGAATACTAAATGTACTACTGCATTAATTAGACAAGAACAAACATGAAATGGGAATGAATTTTCACACGCGTAACTTCCTTGCCATTTTCTTGTAACTTACGTGACGGAAACGAAAGGGTAACACACATTCCCCTGTGTGGTTAATCTAGTTATGTGTGTAGCTTGATATCAGACTAGCTTTCGTGAAGATTTCTAACATGCACGACGTCTATTTGGGGTAAGACCACCTTAAGGATCCGTCCGCCATTATCCTCCGAAAGAATCCACTAGAAAATATCGTTTTGGTGTGAAGTGTTAATTATTTTCAAGCACTTTGACATGGGACATGTTGTTCCGTGAATTCATAAATACTGCTGGATTAGACAACAAAAACATGAAATGGGAATGAGTTTTCACACGCGTAACTTCCGAAGCATTTTCTTGTAACTTACGTAACGGAGACGAAAAGGTAACAAACATTCTTTTTTGTGGTTAAACTAGTTATATGTGTAGCTGGATATCAGTATAGCTTTCGTATATAAGTATGTATGTATGTATGGGTGTATGTGTGTGTGTGTATAAATGTGTATGTGTACATGTGTGCATGTGTGCATGTATGCATGTGTGCATGTATGCATGTGTGCATGTGTGCATGTGTGCATGTGTGCATGTGTGCATGTATGTAGGTATGAACATTCCCCTTTATGGTTAATCCGGTTATGTGTATTCCTTGATATCTGTCAAGCTTTCGTGAAGATTTCTAACATGCAGGACATTTATTTGGGGTAAGACCACACTAAGGATCCGTCCGCCATTATCCTCCAAAAAACGCACTTTAAAATATCGTGTTGTTGTGATGTGTGAATGATTTTCGAGAACTTTGACATCGTACATCTTATACACGTGAATTCTGAATGTACTACTGCATTAGAGAACATAAAACATGAAATGGGAATGAGTTTTCAGTTTTGGTGTGATGCGTGAATTATTTTCGAGCACTTTGACATGGGACATGTTGCTCCCGTGAATACTAAATGTACTACTGCATTAATTAGACAAGAGAAAACATGAAATGGGAATGAATTTTCACACGCGTAACTTCCTTGACATTTTCTTGTAACTTACGTGACGGAAACGAAAGGGTAACACACATTCCCCTGTTTGGTTAATCTAGTTATGTGTGTAGCTTGATATCAGACTAGCTTTCGTGAAGATTTCTAACATGCACGACGTCTATTTGGGGTAAGACCACCTTAAGGATCCGTCCGCCATTATCCTCCGAAAGAATCCACTAGAAAATATCGTTTTGGTGTGAAGTGTTAATTATTTTCAAGCACTTTGATATGGGACATGTTGTTCCGTGAATTCATAAATACTGCTGGATTAGAGAAGAAAAACATGAAATGGGAATGAGTTTTCACACGCGTAACTTCCGAAGCATTTTCTTGTAACTTACATGACGGAGACGAAAGGGTAACAGACATTCATTTTTGTGGTTAAACTAGTTATGTATGTAGTTGGATATCAGTCTAGCTTTCGTATTTAAGTACGTATGTATGTATGGATGTATGTGTGTGTGTATATAAGTGTGTATGTGTACATGTGTGCATGTGTGCATGTATGCATGTGTGCATGTGTGCATGTGTGCATGTGTGCATGTGTGCATGTATGAACATTCCCCTTTATGGTTAATCTGGTTATGTGTATACCTTGATATCTGTCAAGCTTTCGTGAAGATTTCTAACATGCAGGACATTTATTTGGGGTAAGACCACACTAAGGATTCGTCCGCCATTATCCTCCAAAAAACGCACTTTAAAATATCGTGTTGGTGTGATGTGTGAATGATTTTCGAGAACTTTGACATCGTACATCTTGTACACGTGAATTCTGAATGTACTACTGCATTAGACAACATAAAACATGAAATGGGAATGAGTTTTCAGTTTTGGTGTGATGCGTGAATTATTTTCGAGCACTTTGACATGGGACATGTTTCTCCCGTGAATACTAAATGTACTACTGCATTAATTAGACAAGAAAAAACATGAAATGGGAATGAATTTTCACACGCGTAACTTCCTTGCCATTTTCTTGTAACTTACGTGACGGAAACGAAAGGGTAACACACATTCCCCTGTGTGGTTAATCTAGTTATGTGTGTAGCTTGATATCAGACTAGCTTTCGTGAAGATTTCTAACATGCACGACGTCTATTTGGGGTAAGACCACCTTAAGGATCCTTCCGCCATTATCCTCCGAAAGAATCCACTAGAAAATATCGTTTTGGTGTGAAGTGTTAATTATTTTCAAGCACTTTGACATGGGACATGTTGTTCCGTGAATTCATAAGTACTGCTGGATTAGACAACAAAAACATGAAATGGGAATGAGTTTTCACACGCGTAACTTCCGAAGCATTTTCTTGTAACTTACGTAACGGAGACGAAAAGGTAACAAACATTCTTTTTTGTGGTTAAACTAGTTATATGTGTAGCTGGATATCAGTGTAGCTTTCGTATATAAGTATGTATGTATGTATGGGTGTATGTGTGTGTGTGTATAAATGTGTATGTGTACATGTGTGCATGTGTGCATGTATGCATGTGTGCATGTATGCATGTGTGCATGTGTGCATGTGTGCATGTGTGCATGTGTGCATGTGTGCATGTGTGCATGTATGTTGGTATGAACATTCCCCTTTATGGTTAATCCGGTTATGTGTATTCCTTGATATCTGTCAAGCTTTCGTGAAGATTTCTAACATGCAGGACATTTATTTGGGGTAAGACCACACTAAGGATCCGTCCGCCATTATCCTCCAAAAAACGCACTTTAAAATATCGTGTTGTTGTGATGTGTGAATGATTTTCGAGAACTTTGACATCGTACATCTTATACACGTGAATTCTGAATGTACTACTGCATTAGAGAACATAAAACATGAAATGGGAATGAGTTTTCAGTTTTGGTGTGATGCGTGAATTATTTTCGAGCACTTTGACATGGGACATGTTGCTCCCGTGAATACTATATGTACTACTGCATTAATTAGACAAGAGAAAACATGAAATGGGAATGAATTTTCACACGCGTAACTTCCTTGACATTTTCTTGTAACTTACGTGACGGAAACGAAAGGGTAACACACATTCCCCTGTTTGGTTAATCTAGTTATGTGTGTAGCTTGATATCAGACTAGCTTTCGTGAAGATTTCTAACATGCACGACGTCTATTTGGGGTAAGACCACCTTAAGGATCCGTCCGCCATTATCCTCCGAAAGAATCCACTAGAAAATATCGTTTTGGTGTGAAGTGTTAATTATTTTCAAGCACTTTGACATGGGACATGTTGTTCCGTGAATTCATAAATACTGCTGGATTAGACAAGAAAAACATGAAATGGGAATGAGTTTTCACACGCGTAACTTCCGAAGCATTTTCTTGTAACTTACATGACGGAGACGAAAGGGTAACAGACATTCATTTTTGTGGTTAAACTAGTTATGTATGTAGTTGGATATCAGTCTAGCTTTCGTATTTAAGTACGTATGTATGTATGGATGTATGTGTGTGTGTATATAAGTGTGTATGTGTACATGTGTGCATGTGTGCATGTATGCATGTGTGCATGTGTGCATGTGTGCGTGTGTGCATGTGTGCATGTATGAACATTCCCCTTTATGGTTAATCTGGTTATGTGTATACCTTGATATCTGTCAAGCTTTCGTGAAGATTTCTAACATGCAGGACATTTATTTGGGGTATGACCACACTAAGGATTCGTCCGCCATTATCCTCAAAAAAACGCACTTTAAAATATCGTGTTGGTGTGATGTGTGAATGATTTTCGAGAACTTTGACATCGTACATCTTGTACACGTGAATTCTGAATGTACTACTGCATTAGACAACATAAAACATGAAATGGGAATGAGTTTTCAGTTTTGGTGTGATGCGTGAATTATTTTCGAGCACTTTGACATGGGACATGTTTCTCCCGTGAATACTAAATGTACTACTGCATTAATTAGACAAGAAAAAACATGAAATGGGAATGAATTTTCACACGCGTAACTTCCTTGCCATTTTCTTGTAACTTACGTGACGGAAACGAAAGGGTAACACACATTCCCCTGTGTGGTTAATCTAGTTATGTGTGTAGCTTGATATCAGACTAGCTTTCGTGAAGATTTCTAACATGCACGACGTCTATTTGGGGTAAGACCACCTTAAGGATCCTTCCGCCATTATCCTCCGAAAGAATCCACTAGAAAATATCGTTTTGGTGTGAAGTGTTAATTATTTTCAAGCACTTTGACATGGGACATGTTGTTCCGTGAATTCATAAGTACTGCTGGATTAGAAAACAAAAACATGAAATGGGAATGAGTTTTCATACGCGTAACTTCCGAAGCATTTTCTTGTAACTTACGTAACGGAGACGAAAAGGTAACAAACATTCTTTTTTGTGGTTAAACTAGATATATGTGTAGCTGGATATCAGTGTAGCTTTCGTATTTAAGTATGTATGTATGTATGGGTGTATGTGTGTGTGTGTATAAATGTGTATGTGTACATGTGTGCATGTGTGCATGTATGCATGTGTGCATGTATGCATGTGTGCATGTGTGCATGTGTGCATGTGTGCATGCATGTAGGTATGAACATTCCCCTTTATGGTTAATCCGGTTATGTGTATACCTTGATATCTGTCAAGCTTTCGTGAAGATTTCTAACATGCAGGACATTTATTTGGGGTAAGACCACACTAAGGATCCGTCCGCCATTATCCTCCAAAAAACGCACTTTAAAATATCGTGTTGTTGTGATGTGTGAATGATTTTCGAGAACTTTGACATCGTACATCTTATACACGTGAATTCTGAATGTACTACTGCATTAGAGAACATAAAACATGAAATGGGAATGAGTTTTCAGTTTTGGTGTGATGCGTGAATTATTTTCGAGCACTTTGACATGGGACATGTTGCTCCCGTGAATACTAAATGTACTACTGCATTAATTAGACAAGAGAAAACATGAAATGGGAATGAATTTTCACACGCGTAACTTCCTTGACATTTTCTTGTAAATTACGTGACGGAAACGAAAGGGTAACACACATTCCCCTGTGTGGTTAATCTAGTTATGTGTGTAGCTTGATATCAGACTAGCTTTCGTGAAGATTTCTAACATGCACGACGTCTATTTGGGGTAAGACCACCTGAAGGATCCGTCCGCCATTATCCTCCGAAAGAATCCACTAGAAAATATCGTTTTGGTGTGAATTGTTAATTATTTTCAAGCAATTTGACATGGGACATGTTGTTCTCTGAATTCATAAGTACTGCTGGATTAGACAACAAAAACATGAAATGGGAATGAGTTTTCACACGCGTAACTTCCGAAGCATTTTCTTGTAACTTACGTGACGGAGACGAAAGGGTAACAGACATTCTTTTTTGTGGTTAAACTAGTTATATGTGTAGCTGGATATCAGTGTAGCTTTCGTATTTAAGTATGTATGTATGTATGGGTGTATGTGTGTGTGTATAAGTGTGTATGAATACATGTGTGCATGTGTGCATGTATGCATGTGTGCATGTGTGCATGTGTGCATGTATGTAGGTATGAACATTCCCCTTTATGGTTAATCCGGTTATGTGTATACCTTGATATATGTCAAGCTTTCGTGAAGATTTCTAACATGCAGGACATTTATTTGGGGTAAGACCACACTAAGGATCCGTCCGCCATTATCCTAAAAAAAACGCACTTTAAAATATCGTGTTGTTGTGATGTGTGAATGATTTTCGAGAACTTTGACATCATACATCTTATACACGTGAATTCTGAATGTACTACTGCATTAGAGAACATAAAACATGAAATGTGAATGAGTTTTAAGTTTTGGTGTGATGCGTGAATTATTTTCGAGCACTTTGACATGGGACATGTTGCTCCCGTGAATACTAAATGTACTGCTGCATTAATTAGACAATAAAAAACATGAAATGGGAATGAATTTTCACACGCGTAACTTCCTTGACATTTTCTTGTAAATTACGTGACGGAAACGAAAGGGTAACACACATTCCCCTGTGTGGTTAATCTAGTTATGTGTGTAGCTTGATATCAGACTAGCTTTCGTGAAGATTTCTAACATGCACGACGTCTATTTGGGGTAAGACCACCTTAAGGATCCGTCCGCCATTATCCTCCGAAAGATTCCACTAGAAAATATCGTTTTGGTGTGAAGTGTTAATTATTTTCAAGCACTTTGACATGGGACATGTTGTTCCGTGAATTCATAAGTCCTGCTGGATTAGACAACAAAAACATGAAATGGGAATGAGTTTTCACACGCGTAACTTCCGAAGCATTTACTTGTAACTTACATGACGGAGACGAAAGGGTAACAGACATTCCTTTTTGTGGTTAAACTAGTTATGTATGTAGCTGGATATCAGTCTAGCTTTCGTATTTAAGTACGTATGTATGTATGGGTGTATGTGTGTGTGTATAAGTGTGTATGTGTACATGTGTGCATATGTGCATGTATGCATGTGTGCATGTGTGCATGTGTGCATGTGTGCATGTATGTATGTATGAACATTCCCCTTAATGGTTAATCTGGTTATGTGTATACCTTGATATCTGTCAAGCTTTCGTGAAGATTTCTAACATGCAGGACATTTATTTGGGGTAAGACCACACTAATGATTCGTCCGCCATTATCATCCAAAAAACGCACTTTAAAATATCGTGTTGGTGTGATGTGTGAATGATTTTCGAGAACTTTGACATCGTACATCTTGTACACGTGAATTCTGAATGTTCTACTGCATTAGACAACATAAAACATTAAATGGGAATGAGTTTTCAGTTTTGGTGTGATGCGTGAATTATTTTCGAGCACTTTGACATGGGACATGTTGCTCCCGTGAATACTAAATGTACTACTGCATTAATTAGACAAGAAAAAACATGAAATGGGAATGAATTTTCACACGCGTAACTTCCTTGCCATTTTCTTGAAACTTACGTGACGGAAACGAAAGGGTAACACACATTCCCCCGTGTGGTTAATCTAGTTATGTGTGTAGCTTGATATCAGACTAGCTTTCGTGAAGATTTCTAACATGCACGACGTCTATTTGGGGTAAGACCACCTTAAGGAACCTTCCGCCATTATCCTCCGAAAGAATCCACTAGAAAATATCGTTTTGGTGTGAAGTGTTAATTATTTTCAAGCACTTTGACATGGGACATGTTGTTCAGTGAATTCATAAGTACTGCTGGATTAGACAACAAAAACATGAAAAGGGAATGAGTTTTCACAAGCGTAACTTCCGAAGCATTTACTTGTAACTTACGAAACGGAGACGAAAAGGTAACAAACATTCTTTTTTGTGGTTAACCTAGTTATATGTGTAGCTGGATATCAGTGTAGCTTTCGTATTTAAGTATGTATGTATGTATGGGTGTATGTGTGTGTGTGTATAAATGTGTATGTGTACATGTGTGCGTGTGTGCATGTATGCATGTGTGCATGTATGCATGTGTGCATGTGTGCATGTGTGCATGTGTGCATGTGTGCATGTATGTAGGTATGAACATTCCCCTTTATGGTTAATCCGGTTATGTGTATACCTTGATATATGTCAAGCTTTCGTGAAGATTTTTAACATGCAGGACATTTATTTGGGGTAAGACCACACTAAGGATCCGTCCGCCATTATCCTAAAAAAAACGCACTTTAAAATATCGTGTTGTTGTGATGTGTGAATGATTTTCGAGAACTTTGACATCATACATCTTATACACGTGAATTCTGAATGTACTACTGCATTAGAGAACATAAAACATGAAATGTGAATGAGTTTTAAGTTTTGGTGTGATGCGTGAATTATTTTCGAGCACTTTGACATGAGACATGTTGCTCCCGTGAATACTAAATGTACTGCTGCATTAATTAGACAATAAAAAACATGAAATGGGAATGAATTTTCACACGCGTAACTTCCTTGACATTTTCTTGTAACTTACGTGACGGAAACGAAAGGGTAACACACATTCCCCAGTGTGGTTAATCTAGTTATGTGTGTAGCTTGATATCAGACTAGCTTTCGTGAAGATTTCTAACATGCACGACGTCTATTTGGGGTAAGACCACCTTAAGGATCCGTCCGCCATTATCCTCCGAAAGAATCCACTAGAAAATATCGTTTTGGTGTGAAGTGTTAATTATTTTCAAGCACTTTGACATGGGACATGTTGTTCCGTGAATTCATAAGTACTGCTGGATTAGACAACAAAAACATGAATTGGGAATGAGTTTTCACACGCGTAACTTCCGAAGCATTTTCTTGTAACTTACATGACGGAGACGAAAGGGTAACAGACATTCCTTTTTGTGGTTAAACTAGTTATGTATGTAGCTGGATATCAGTCTAGCTTTCGTATTTAAGTACGTATGTATGTATGGGTGTATGTGTGTGTGTGTATAAGTGTGTATGTGTACATGTGTGCATGTGTGCATGTATGCATGTGTGCATGTGTGCATGTGTGCATGTGTGCATGTATGTATGTATGAACATTCCCCTTTATGGTTAATCTGGTTATGTGTATACCTTGATATCTGTCAAGCTTTCGTGAAGATTTCTAACATGCAGGACATTTATTTGGGGTAAGACCACACTAAGGATCCGTCCGCCATTATCCTCCAAAAAACGCACTTAAAAATATCGTGTTGGTGTGATGTGTGAATGATTTTCGAGAACTTTGACATCGTACATCTTGTACACGTGAATTCTGAATGTACTACTGCATTAGACAACATAAAACATGAAATGGGAATGAGTTTTCAGTTTTGGTGTGATGCGTGAATTATTTTGGAGCACTTTGACATGGGACATGTTGCTCCCGTGAATACTAAGTGTACTACTGCATTAATTAGACAAGAAAAAACATGAAATGGGAATGAATTTTTAAACGCGTAAATTTCTTGACATTTTCTTGTAACTTACGTGACGGAAACGAAAGGGTAACACACATTCCCCTGTGTGGTTAATCTAGTTATGTGTGTAGCTTGATATCAGACTAGCTTTCGTGAAGATTAACTAGATTAACCGCAAAGGGGAATGTATGTTACCCTTTCATCTCCGTCACGTAAGTTACACAAAAATAGTACGTAAGTTATAGGGGTGAAAACTCATTCCCATTTGAAGTTTTATCTTGTCTAATGCAGTAGTACATCCATAATTCTCGAAACAAACGTGTCCCATCACAGAGTGATCGAAACAAATTCTCGCATATCACACCAAAACGGTATTTTCAAGTGCACTCTTTGCGCGGACGGATCAGTAATGTGGTCTTACCCCAAATTGATGTCCTGCATGTTACAAATCTTCACGAAGGTTAGACTGATATCAAGCCACACATATAACTAGATTAACCGCTAAGGGGAATGTATGTTACCCTTTCATCTCCGTCACGTAAGTTACAA
>CM034533.1:32923128-33142686 GCA_020002185.1 Paraescarpia echinospica
AATATTTCCTCATGTCCTTATACCTTCCTTTTGTGGAAATTTCTCCTATACTGCTTTTTACTATTCCTTTCTGATTTTACTTTGATGGTAAAATGTATCTGGTTGTGATCGCTACTCCCCAGTGGTTCACATATCTTGACATTGTCAACTAATTCATTCTGTGAGGACAAAACTATGTCTAACACATTCTCACCCCTGGTTGGTTCTAGCACATGTTGAGAAAGGAAAGTATCTTGAACTAAAACTAAAAACTTGTGGTCCTCACTCCCCATACTCGGTAGAGATTTCCATTGTATATGCCCGTGGTTAAAATCCCCATAATAATACAGTCCCGTTTGCTTACTTCCCTTATAGCGTTTTGTATTTTTTCATTCTCTTCTATGCTTATGTTTGTACTTCGATAAACTAACCCAACTGTTAACGTTGAGTTTCCTGTAACTATGTTACACCATACAGCTTCTTCGCAATCTGCTCCTCTTTCTAATTTTATTTCATAAGCCTGGATAGATTCTTTAATATATAAAATAACTCCACCTCCCTTTCTTCCTATTCTATCTTTCCTAAACATTACATATCCTGTCAGTCCCAATTCGGCATCTGATATATCGGTGGTGGTCCAGGATTTGGTTATACCTATTATGTGAGGGTCAATATCTTCTACCATAATGTTTAGTTCATTTCTTTTGTTTACTATACTCCTTGCATTTAAACAAACACATTTATATCCAGCTTCAGAAGAGTTTTCCAGACTGTTATTTGCTGATTCATTTGTGCTGTCTTTATCTATGCCTTCATTTTCAGGCTTTTCTGTGAGTCCCCCCTGCGAATCTAGTTTAAATAGATGCAACCTGTCCCACTGTCAGCAGATCGCAGCAGGTTCTCTGAGAAAACTGCTGCCCTCTTTCCACTAAGATGGAGGCCATCTCTCATGTACATATCTTCCCTCCCAACAAAGTATCCCCATAAATATGTGAATCCCACCCCCTCTTCTTCACACATCTGCTCAACTAGTGCGTTGATCGCCATCCTCTTGCAGTTTCTATACGTTGCCCCCCTTCCTCCCATTACTGGCAAAATTCCTGACAGAATAACCTGTTCAACTCTCGTCTTCTTTAGCTTCCTCACTAACTGTCTATACTTCTGTACTATCGCAGTTGTCCCCTCCCGGTCTGCATTATTTGTTCCTACATGTACCAGTATAGACCCCCCTTGCCATGTCCCAATATCTTCTCTACCCTGTCAGTTACATGTTCAATCCTAGCCCCCGGTAAACAAACAACGACGTCCTTCCCCTCGCTCAGTGTCTTGTCCGTCTTTCTCATAATGGAGTCAATTATTACGGCATGTCTTCTCGCGTAGGTAAGAAGACGAAGCGTTCACATGATGCATTGAAAAGTATTTACTACGACACGAAACTAACCGGAAGTTACGGAGGCGTTGATGCCCTGCGTCGTGCTTCACGTGCATCGTCGAAAGAAGTGAAACGGTGGTTGTCGGAACAAGACACTTACACACTACACAAACCAGTGACATATCGTTTCAGGCGTAGACGTGTCGTAGTGGGTGGTATAAATCAACCATGGCAGGCCGATCTGGTAGACATGTCACGTTTGAAAAGGTACAACGACGGTCACACTTTCATTTTGACCGTGATAGACGTGTTCTCCAAGAAAGCGTGGTCTGTTCCATTGAAGAACAAATCGGGGCCGTCACTCACGACGGCGTTTCGTCGGTTGTTAAAGGACAATGATGGCCCACTGTCATTGCAGACTGTATAAAGGAAAAGAGTTTCTGAAAAGGCAACTGCAAGAGTTTCTGAAAGAGAAAGGTATCCTCCATTTTACGACACACAACGAAGAGACCAAGGCGTGTATCGTGGAACATTTCAATCGTACTCTGAAGACCCGTATGTGGAGATATTTCACGAAAAACCAGACGTTAAAGTACCTGGACGTATTACACCACCTAGTCGATTCGTACAACGACAGTTATCATAGAAGTATTGGAATGGCGCCGTCTGAAGTGAACGTGATCAATCAAGAAGAGGTTTGGCAAAGGTTGTACGGAAATGAAGGACACGGAAAAGTCAAACCGGTTTTAAAAGTGGGCGATCACGTGTGTATCAGCAAAGTCAAGAGACAATTCAAAAAAGGTTACTTACCCAACTGGAGTGACGAGATATTTACCGTCAAAACAGTTCGTCGTTCCGATCCGCCTGTTTATTGTTTGATCGATGATCAAGATTCGCCGATAGAGGGAATATTTTACGAACAAGAACTACAGAAAGTGGTTGTGGCCGAGGATAAACTCTATCGTATCGAGAAAGTGTTGCAGCAGCGCAATCGAGGAAAAAAGACACAGGTCCTGATCAAGTGGGTAGGGTATCCCGACTCATTTAACAGCTGGTTGCATAAAGCGTCGCTCGTCGCGTATAAAGGTTAGTACACACCGATCGAGCCGTCATTCGTGTCATGGAAGATACGACGAACGTTCGATTCAAAAACACAGAGCTCGAAGATACCGGAAGTAACAGCAAACGTTGGGTGTTGTTTGGAAATACGTGCCCGAAATCGGAAATCGTCTTCTTCTACCAAATCGTCATACTGTACACCGTTATATTGGTCAGTATCTACAACCTGACTAAAGTAGACGAAAACTCTAATCTGTGGACGGCTTTGTTGAGTAGTTGCCTGGGATACCTGTTACCTAATCCGTCTATGAAACGCGATGAACATGTGTGATTTTTACCTGACATTGCCCAGCAACGCATCTATGGAGTTAAATCCCGACAACACGTTGACCCACTATGTCACGACTTTGCCGCAACGCATCAGTTTAGTCGGTCAGTGGGAGTGCGGACTGGTGGAGATTCAATACCCGCACAGTTGGTACAACGTACGAGAGGAAGATAATAGGTTTCACCTCAATGAACTGGATCACACGGGACTCTACAACAATGCCAAAATCCAGCATGGATATTACTACAGTCCGGTCATACTGATACACAACATCAACAAAGCACTGGCGAGGATGTCAAAGGATGGAATGAAGGCGAAATTTATATACAGCGACATCTCTCAGCGGGTGACCTTGCACATGACACCCCTCACTGTGTTCAACATACCTTTTCAGAACGCCATGCAGACCATACTAGGTTTTCACTCGTCCATCGTCACCAGTCCCAAAGCAGCGGACACACGCGAGTACACCCATACGAAGCTAGGTGAAAAAGACAGATCTCAAGCTGTCGTCCATCGTGTATGATACGCCAAATAACGACGAGTACACCTTCCGCAAAGAAGCCGATTCCGTTGTAGATATGGCGCAGGGATTTTACTCGCTGTACGTCTACACCGACGTTGTTGAATCACGTGTGGTCGGAAACAGTGTCGTCCCTCTGTTGAGGATTGTACCGATAGAAGGAAATCACGGAAACGTGGTGTAAAAAAGTTTTGACGATGTACAATACGTTCCCGTCTTGCACAAAGAATTTACGACCATCGAGATCGATATAAGAGACGACACGGGACGTCGCGTACCATTCGAGCGAGGTAGAGTGACGGCAACACTTCACTTTCGACGACGCAAACCATCATTTTTTTAAACATGAGTCGTAATCATTCCTACGAAGACCGTTATATTGGTCAGTATCTACAACCTGACTAAAGTAGACGGAAACTCTAATCTGTGGACGGCTTTGTTGAGCAGTTGCCTGGGATACCTGTTACCTAATCCGTCTATGAAACGCGGTGAACATGTCGTCTGATTTTTACCTGACATTGCCTAGCAATGCGTCTATGGAGTTAAATCCCGACAACACGTTGACCCACTATGTCACGGCTTTACCGCAACGCATCAGTTTAGTCGGTTAGTGGGAGTGCGGACTGGTGGAAATTCAATACCCGCACAGTTGGTACAACGTGAGAGAAGAGGACACATATTTTGCCGTGAATGTCGATGGTACGCCTTATGTGGTGAATATCGAGGCAGGCCACTACGGTAGTCCCCAAGCGCTCATTCGTGCAATCAACAGAATCATAAAGTCACCAATAAAAGAAAAGCAAATAAAATTGAGCTACAGTGACATCACGCAAAAAGTGACTATACACATGGTAGAAAACATCTCATTCTCAGTGTACTCGTTGAAACTTCAGCGTTTGCTAGGTTTAAGCCAGGCTGTTTACACCACACCCGAAGAAGAAGAACCAGATTATTATTACGTTAAAAAAGCCAAATCTGTGGTAGATATGGCGCAGGGTTTTTACTCGCTGTACGTCTACACCGACGTTGTGGAACCACGTGTGGTCGGGGATACCGTCGTCCCTCTGTTGAGGGTTGTACCCATAGAAGGAAAACACGGAGACGTGGTGTCAAAAAGTTTTGACAATGTACAATACGTTACCGTCTTGTACAAAGAATTTACGACCATCGAGATCGATATAAGAGACGACACGGGACGTCGCGTACCATTCGATCGAGGTAGAGTGACGGCAACACTTCACTTTCGACGACGCAAACCATCATTTTTTTAAACATGAGTCGAATTCATTCCTACGAAGACCGTTATATTGGTCAGTATCTACAACCTGACTAAAGTAGACGGAAACTCTAATCTGTGGACGGCTTTGTTGAGCAGTTGCCTGGGATACCTGTTACCTAATACGTCTATGAAACGCGGTGAACATGTCGTCTGATTTTTACCTGACATTGCCTAGCAAATACGTCTATGGAGTTAAATCCCGACAACACGTTGACCCACTATGTCACGGCTTTACCGCAACGCATCAGTTTAGTCGGTCAGTGGGAGTGCGGACTGGTGGAAATTCAATACCCACACAGTTGGTACAACGTGAGAGAAGAGGACACATATTTTGCCGTGAATGTCGATGGTACGCCTTATGTGGTGAATATCGAGGCAGGCCACTACGGTAGTCCCCAAGCGCTCATTCGTGCAATCAACAGAATCATAAAGTCACCAATAAAAGAAAAGCAAATAAAATTGAGCTACAGTGACATCACGCAAAAAGTGACTATACACATGGTAGAAAACATCTCATTCTCAGTGTACTCGTTGAAACTTCAGCGTTTGCTAGGTTTAAGCCAGGCTGTTTACACCACACCCGAAGAAGAAGAACCAGATTATTATTACGTTAAAAAAGCCAAATCTGTGGTAGATATGGCGCAGGGTTTTTACTCGCTGTACGTCTACACCGACGTTGTGGAACCACGTGTGGTCGGGGATACCGTCGTCCCTCTGTTGAGGGTTGTACCCATAGAAGGAAAACACGGAGACGTGGTGTCAAAAAGTTTTGACAATGTACAATACGTTACCGTCTTGCACAAAGAATTTACGACCATCGAGATCGATATAAGAGACGACACGGGACGTCGCGTACCATTCGATCGAGGTAGAGTGACGGCAACACTTCACTTTCGACGACGCAAACCATCATTTTTTTAAACATGAGTCGTAATCATTCCTACGAAGACCGTTATATTGGTCAGTATCTACAACCTGACTAAAGTAGACGGAAACTCTAATCTGTGGACGGCTTTGTTGAGCAGTTGCCTGGGATACCTGTTACCTAATACGTCTATGAAACGCGGTGAACATGTCGTCTGATTTTTACCTGACATTGCCTAGCAAATACGTCTATGGAGTTAAATCCCGACAACACGTTGACCCACTATGTCACGGCTTTACCGCAACGCATCAGTTTAGTCGGTCAGTGGGAATGCGGACTGGTGGAAATTCAATACCCACACAGTTGGTACAACGTGAGAGAAGAGGACACATATTTTGCCGTGAATGTCGATGGTACGCCTTATGTGGTGAATATCGAGGCAGGCCACTACGGTAGTCCCCAAGCGCTCATTCGTGCAATCAACAGAATCATAAAGTCACCAATAAAAGAAAAGCAAATAAAACTGAGCTACAGTGACATCACACAAAAAGTGACTATACACATGGTAGAAAACATCTCATTCTCAGTGTACTCGTTGAAACTTCAGCGTTTGCTAGGTTTAAGCCAGGCTGTTTACACCACACCCGAAGAAGAAGGACCAGATTATTATTACGTTAAAAAAACGAATCTGTGGTAGATATGGCGCAGGGTTTTTACTCGCTGTACGTCTACACCGACGTTGTGGAACCACGTGTGGTCGGGGATACCGTCGTCCCTCTGTTGAGGGTTGTACCCATAGAAGGAAAACACGGAGACGTGGTGTCAAAAAGTTTTGACAATGTACAATACGTTACCGTCTTGCACAAAGAATTTACGACCATCGAGATCGATATAAGAGACGACACGGGACGTCGCGTACCATTCGATCGAGGTAGAGTGACGGCAACACTTCACTTTCGACGACGCAAACCATAATTTTTTTTAACATGAGTCGTAATCATTCCTACGAAGACTACTACGTCAGACAAGTCGGCGACGGATTGCCCGTGTTTGTTGGGGCAAGAGTGCAACAAGGTCACGGTCTAGGTAGTTTGTTCGGTGGCCTCATTCGAAGTGCTATGCCACTCATAAAAAGAGGCGCACTCGCTTTGGGAAAAGGAGCGTTAAAGACAGGTTTGGGTGTGGCCGGCGACGTGTTGTCTGGACAGAGCATTAAAGAATCTGCAAAGAGGCGTGTGAAAGAAACAGGAAAGGACATGATCGGTAGAGTGTTGGGAAGCAGTGAGAATCCGGGCATACGCAACGCTCCTCGCGCTATAAAACGCAAGCCGACGAGAACCCTAGCCAGTGTTGCCAAGAGACGCAGACGACAGAAGACGCGTCGAGACGACATATTCGGCTAGACATGGCTTTTGTCCACCAGTTGTCGTGTGAGGGAGTCAAAAGCGAATTGGATCAATTTAGCTTACCGACGACACAAACGAGTATCGAACACGCACAATGGGTCGAGCATCGACCTGTCGCCTCGATAGGTACGGGTGGTCCTATTGAATTCTTATTGCCCGGATCGGGAGACGATTACCTGGACGTGGCCAATACTTACCTGTTGGTGCGAGCACGTGTAGTCAAAGGAAACGGGGACGACATCCGTCAAGCTGCACCTGTTGGACCAGTAAACAACTGGATGCATTCTCTGTTTAGTCAAGTCGACGTGTCTTTGAACGGTACCCTCATCACACTTTCAACGAATACCTATCCTTATCGAGCGTACATAGAAACGTTACTGGGTCACGGAGCAGAAGCGAAGAAGAGTCAACTGACTACTGCCTTGTGGTACAAAGACACGGCAGGACACATGGATGCCACCGACGACGCAAACAAGGGTCTTCAAAAAAGAAAGACCTATATTTCTCGTAGTCGAATCGTCGACATGATGGGCCGTCTACACGTCGACCTCTTCTTCCAAGATCGCTATCTATTGAACGTCGTCGACGTGAAAATTCGACTAGTACAGAGCAAGGATGCTTTTGCACTCATGGCTGATGGTGGTGACGATGCCGATTACAAGGTACGCATAGTCGAAGCAATTTTGTTTGCAAGAAAAGCCAAACTGAATCCTGCCGTACAGATGGGTCACATCAAAGCGCTACAAAAGGGAACGGCCAAGTATCCGTTGCGAAGAGTCGATTGCAAGGTATTTTCCATACCGCGAGGTGCCATGTCGCACACTCACGAAAACGTTTATTTGGGTGTCTTACTCAAGAGAATAGTCTTGTGTTGTGTAGGCAACGACGCTTACAATGGAACATTCGCCAAGTATCCGTTCCACGTAAAGCACAACAACTTGAACTTTCTTGCATTGTACGTCGACAGGCAACAAGTTCCGGCTAAACCACTCCAGCCTAATTTCAACGATGGTTCCTACGTGAGAAGTTACAGTAATCTATTTGCTGGAACGGGAAAGATGTTTCAAGATGAGGGAAACAACATCAGTCGGGACGAGTTTGGCAAAGGATACACCCTGTTTGCGTTTGACATCACACCAGATTGTTGTGACGGTCCCCATTTCAATTTGGTACATAAAGGCAACCTACGAGTCGAGATGCACTTTAATCAACCTCTCGATCAAACGATCAACGTCGTCGTCTACGGAGAATTCGAGACGGTTTTGGAGATTGACCGCAACAGAAACGTCGTCTACTATTACTGATGGATACGGCACAGATAGAAAGACTCCTTGCGGCGGATGCTTACACTAGGACCGTTGTTCGAGGCGTATTACCTAAAGACGGGTTACCCACTACTCCTATGACGACCTATCCGGCAGCTTTCGTGTGCAACACTCATTCGAGCGATGAACCTGGTCAACATTGGATCTGCATGTTTATTACAAAAGACGGACGTGGAGAATACTTCGACTCCTACGGTTTGCCACCTCGACACGTCGAATTCGTGGATTTTCTACAGAGCAACTGCGTGACTTGGACTTTCATTGTCGTCTTGAGAGTTCAAAGATGCTACATGCTATGTGACGTGCAAGCGTCTTCTTCATTTTGGTCACAGGGAAATCAATGGTAAAGTTCGGACCAGCAAAGTCAGGAGCGGAAGTTGTGACATTGGCAGCATGGGTAGAAGTTGTGACATTGACAGCGTGGGTAGTTGTAACGTCGTTAGGAATGGAAGTTGGTGTCGATGCTGTCCCGTTGTCGTTAATCGTCTCTGTCGACACAGAGACCATTCGTTGTCGCTTTGCTGGTAGCGGACCTGTACTGTAGCCCTGCAAGAATATTTCAATAATATTTAAACATATTAAAGAATGCATGGGAATAGTACACGGTTGTTGGAGTTCGGTGATACAAGGACCGGTGGGAAACAATGACAAGAAGTTTCGTGATAGGAAGTAAGGTGACAAGTTTTATGATCATAAAGTATAAAACGGGGCGAAGTTTTAGTGGAAGTAAACATATACAGGGACGCTGTTTTGACGGAAGGTATGGGGACGCCATTTTAGGAAAAGTATAGACACGGGGGACGATATTTTAGGTGAAAGTATATAATAAAACAATATAAAATATGACTCACCACAAGCGCGTCCAGCTCGGCTTCCTCGGCCGCCCTCTTCTTCACACGGGGACAACATCTGCAAGTAAAGTGTCTCTTCCAGCTATCTTTCCGTGTGAACGATGTCCCACAGTCCGGGCAGGTGAAGGGCCTCCGTGATGGTGGTAGTTGTCTCGGGGTTGGTAGGGCCTTCTCGTGGGCAGCATCCGTTTGAACCACGAAATGCATGTCAGAGGCAACGTAGCCGTGTCATTCACATTGCAAATGTCCCCTATCGTCGACAATCATACGCTTCTTGCAGTATCTGCACCCGATGTAGAAGGGAGATGTTGGCGTACTTTGTCTATGAGGAGACCTCTGATCTTGATAACGGCGTCGGCGCTTACCGTTGCTTCTAGAGCCGAGATGTCCACGACGTCTGGTTCCGATGGCCCGGCAGGGCGGTTGATAACCGGCATGATGGGTCAGCTCATCGGCTCGTCCTCATCGCTCGAGTCTGCCGCATTGCGAGGTCGGTAGTAAGGTGTCTTCAACATGATGATGTTAGCCGTGCTGTCGTCGTGATACGGTCCGATTGGCAAAACACCGCGCTTATATAGTTAGTAAATGTGCCGAAAAGTCACGTGGGCGTGCCGAAATATCACTAATTGTAGAATAGAAAATTCCAAAGCACGGACCTCAGAGTAGAAAGTACAAAAGCGCGGACTGCAGAGTAGTTATTTAGTTCACCACTTATCTAACAGGGGTGCTTTCAGGTGATGATGATGTATCCACCAGGAGTAAGCACTTAACAAAAAACAAGAGACACGAACTTAAGCAGTATCGATATTTGGTTCAACACTTGTCCGCCAGGGATGATGTTTGTAGTTCATGATCTATCCGTCAGGGGGCTCCATTCCTCTTCCTCCGCACCGCGCCAACCGTCCGAGGTAGACCACCGCTATATACAAGTTCATACCAGCATGCATCCGGGTAATCAACTGAGGTAAGTGCAAATGTCCTATGTAAAACTGTAGCATTGTTTAAAAACTATAGCACTGATGAATGTTAAAGTATTGCGAGACCTTGATTTTGTTGATAAAGATGTCTCAAAGAATGTTACATGTTCAGGAATCACTTCACGTCTGCCATTAATAACATACATAGGTACGCAATATGCAAGTTATAAGAGACATTGATAGGCATCAAGCGCAATGGCCTATTTAACGACGTCACTGACCTATTTAATGACGTATTTGACTTCCTCTTCCTCCACGCAGCGCCAACCATCCCAGGTAGACCCAAGAGACACGAACTTAAGCAGAATCGATATTTGGTTCACTGATATCCGTCAGGGGGAGTAATTTGTACTTCTCTTTCAGTTCGTAACCTTTCCACCAAGGGGGGCCAATTTTCATAAATAAGACGCACCAAATTAGGCAGTACTCGTACATTTAGTTCAACCCTTGTCCGTAAGGTGGCACCACTTGTAGTCCACGACTTATCCACCAGGGGTGCTATTTTACTTCCGAAAATTCCGCTACGGAATTTTTAGTTCATTACATATCCACCAGGTGACGCTATTTTAGTTCCAAAGAATACGCTAGGGGGCGCTATTCTAGTTTTATAAAATTCGCTATGGGACGCTATTTTAGTTCCGGAAATCCGCTAGGGTGTTATTTTAGTTCACAGCCTCTCCGCCAGGGCGCCACTTGACCTACATCCGGGTTCTTGACCTAGATATGACGTCATTCCTCTCCTCTTCCTCCGCGCCACCATCCCCGCTGGACCACCGCTATTACTACTTACATTTATTTTTTACTTGAGTGAAGGCACATGTAACTAGAAAAAAGCTACTCAAGTAAAAGTAAACTTTTAAAGAAAATGTACTTGAAGTACAAGTAAAAAGCAAAAAACTGTAAACACAAGTATGTTTGTATTTTGATGTGCCGACAACACATAGAAGCAGTACAAAGTTGGTCGTCACATGTCATTTACATGCTCACTGTAACGCCGTAGTTTTCGTTATTTAAGCATTAAGCCGCTACCTTTTTATTAGTCTGAAGTGGGTGCTGAACCTTGGTTTCTTTCAAAACATCAATAATTGACTGATGACCTGTAATGAACCAGAAGCACATATATTGGACTACCTGGTCCAATATCAGAACCACTGTAGTCAAATATATGTCACATATTAATCAAATTGGACCAATTAAGACACTTTTTTATTTTTTGGGGAAAAAATAACAAATAAATTAACTCTATTTCCTGCTTGCACAGGATATGAAAGCGGCCCCAGGGTTTGCCGAGACGTTGTTCTTGGATGCGCGTAGGGCTACTTGTCTGTAACTGCGTTCATTGATTTTTCGTTTTTCATTCTTTATTTGTTTTAGCATGAACAGTCCACAGATCATATGAACATAAGCCCTATATACAAGTCATTTTCAAACTACAAAGTAGAGCATATCCGATTTGGATGGCTCTGGAGGAAAGACGTAGGTAAGATGTCTGCGGGAGGACGCCAAGTTGTGTTTTGCACTCGGGTGCCGACAAATCTCACTACACCACAGCTTATTATATTATCGTTTCACTAACGTCGGTACATACTTTCGACCCACTGTGAATGGGGAACTGAAGGTGTGCGTGTGTGTGCGTGCGTGAGTGCGTGCACACGTGAGTCCGTACATGTGTGCGTGAGTTGTAATTTCGTTTCTACCATTTTCTAAAATAAACTAATCGAGACCTTCCATTTAAAATGAAAATGTACACATTCTACCATATTTAACAGTAGGTATATACCGTACTGCAAACATCGATACAATAGAAGTATCTACTACGATTCGATATTTATACTCTGATAATCACAGAACATGTCCTGTCGGTGACACTGTCTCCGCTCACGCGAAGGCGAGTTGTGCATGTTTATTTACGAAGCTCTTGAAGAACAAAAAGAAACAACTGAACACGTTTGCCCCGGATGTTGGCTGCGTGTCCACGACTAACATCGTCTGTCCGAGAGAAGACATTGAGGTAAACCTCAAGCGGAAGCTGAAATCAATACCAGCGGTGTGCTCATCCTGTTTTGATGCCAGCAGCTGGCTGAGTTTTATCTCGGCCTCCAGTCCCTTCAGTGACGATCTCTTTAAGGTCTTGTGCAACTTCTTTCTTCCGCTCCAGACGGCGTTCCTTGCGCTGCAGTGCAGACAACACAGACCTCCCCCCGTGCCTGTGCCTGCCCTACGCCTTGTTCCATCCACGGGAAGCGAATCGGTCGCTGCTGCCGTCTCCGTTGTCAATGATTGTTCCCCAGTTATGTCCGGGTCGTTTTTTTCTATACCGGATGTTGCATCACACAGGGTACTGGAATGTGCATCTGTTGTGATGGCTTGTGATGAGTCCTTGCCCAGGCCTTGTAGGATTCCTGTACACGACTGTCCTGCACCAGCTGCAGGTTGACCGTCTCCACCGTCAGTGACTATACTTGACTGTGCTGATGCTGTGCGGCTGGTCACAATCCCGTCTCTTAATGTAGACTGGTCGTTCGATGCCCTTGAACGGCACGGTGGCTTGTCTTCAGGCCGGCTTCGTTTCGAAATGTTTGTGTCTACAAGATTATCGGACGATGGGCGTTTACCCACATGACATTCCTGTAAGTCCATCTCGACACCATCAGACACCTCTCCTTCGAGATCCGACTCCGAGGCCGTGTCACCGTCACTTGTTACGTACAACTCGTACATGTCTTCACTTGTTTTCCTAGTTTCACCAGATGCACTTTGACTGGGTAATTCTGACACATTTGCTTCAGCTTTCTTTAAACTTAAGGATGCTTCAGCGTGCTTGTTTCCGGTTTGTTTTTCACCACAACATGCATCAATAGTACTCAGTACTGAATCCTTTCCACTACATCTTGTTGTCTTTGATGCATTATCATTGCATTTCAGAGATCCATGCATTTCAACAAGATGCTTCTCCTCAGACGATTCATTTCTACTTGCACTAGATTGTGATGTCTCCTCCTTGATTTCCACACACTGGAAAAACAAGACATCCTCAAGCAACTTGCGTATCAGTGTGCACAAGTCACGACTCCACCCATCTTTCAGTTCGGTCACGTTGCTGTACTTCTGTACATATGAGACAGGAAGTTTTGACGACTCCATCGCTATGGTAAAAGAGTGCATGCTACTTTGTTTGCCAAACAGTGCTGCAGGTATTACATCATCAACGAGGGGACCGACAGCCAGTAGCCCAGCAATGCCCCACGGTTGTGTTGGGTTGGGCACTGAGAAGTCTGTCTGGGAGAATGCACTGGATGCAGCGTGAGCCTCAGCCATGAACCTTGCCCTGAGTCGCTCATTGGCACTCGACGTAATGTTGTGATTCAGAACGAACGGATCCTGCATGCACATTGGGGAAATCTGCAACAAGAGAGATACAGTCAACGCTCATTTTATGGTCACCTTGGTAATACAGTCACATCACAATTAAGATCACCCTAAGACAGTCCCAAATTGTTTCCATATACAGTGTACAGTAAAGTATAGGAAATGAGTCCTGCTAATAAGTTCTATTAAAAAAGGGCCAAGAGGCGCTGAAGTCCATTGGACTATATTGTGAGTTTATAATTATTAATGAAATGGTTTTTGATTAATCATAGTTACATATCATTAAGGGTTATGATGGAAGTAAAATCTTTACATGTTTAGTAGCCCTTTAGACTATATGCATGCCAGTGAAGATACACCTGGAAATAAAGTGTTCGAGTAGACCATTTCATGAATACTGTATATATTAGTTAATGGTTATTAAAAATACTGACGGATTTTATCCCGATACTCTGCTATTTAGGCCGATTTCCAGTGGTTGTAGAAACCTTGCAGGAGAGTTGGTGAGTTGCAATCTCGCATGTAGCACTGTAAAACATTGTTTAAGAAAATGCACATGCATTATCTGTTCTCATTTTGCCCCTACGACCCACCCCCAGAATGGGAAGAAGAAAAAGATGAACTATGATAAAACTTTTTTGTTAACAAGGCACATATGCATAGCATGCATTTTGACTTAAAAACAGTAGTAACGACATACTACTGATACATCTGGAGTGATGGAATAACTGCAACATGTATAGTAAAATATCTGAATAATATTCCTTATAATTTTTGATTAAATATGCTTTAACCTTTTCGAGTGTACCTATGTTATTTTACTTCATATATCATTTTATACCTAAGTTATTTTATTTTAATCCTAGGTCATATCTTCATATTGCATTGATAATTATGTCTACTGCTGTTTTAAAGTTCCTCAGGTTCTACCAGTGCAATACGGATTCCCATTACACTTTAGTTACAGCCCACTGTTTGACACATCTTAAAACCTACATGCAACTGTCCAATTTAACAGGGGTCTAGTGGGTTAATGCTGTTTGTTGACACAAGCCTCTGCCAGTGACCAATTACAGATTAGTCACAGTTTCCATCAAACAATAGCAGGCAGAGAATCTTAGCTCCACAGTAGGGCAGGGAGTAGGGTGGGTGTAATTCACAATCAATTGGCACTCTGCCAACCTAGTCCAGGCAGAAACAAACAAAATGTGAACATTTAGCTTTATGGGAGGCCCTGAGGTGCCATTACAATGATTCAATAAAATACAAAAGTCTTGTGTACAGTGACACTACCATAAGAGACGTCTATGCAAAATTAGAGAAAAAGTTACAGAACATTTTTTGAAATAACAGAAAAGACAACCTCTGATCCGTGTAAAACACAGACTCCGCATGTGACAGATGTTGTAGGAAAAGGGATTAGCTATGTGTCTAGCCAGCCAGTTATAAATAGAGCTACTGCCGCAGTAGACAATTTAGCATTTTAGGGGACCTTTGGTGCCCTTAGAATCATTCAATCAAATACAGATTTCTTGTGTATAGTGGCACTACCACATGAAATGTGTATGCACAATTAAAGAAAAAGTTACTGAAGAGTTTTTGAAAAAATAAACAAAATGTGAAAATTTACCAGTTTTGGGGTCCTTTTTGGGGAGGCCATTAGGTGCCCTTAGAATGATTCAATCAAATACAGATTTATTGTGTACAGTGGCACTACCACATGAAATGTCTATGCAAAATTTAGAAAAAGTTACTGAACAGTTTTTTTTTTTTAAATAGGCAAAATGAAAAAAATTACCAGTTTTGGGGCCCTTGGAAGCCCTAGGGAGCTCTTAGATTGATTCAATCAAATAAAAATTTCTCGTGCATTTTCTGAACGGTTTCTGAGATACGGTAGGTAATGGCGGACGGCGGATGGCGGACGCAGAGTGATGGCAATAGTCCATTGGACCTTCGGCCCTAAGGACCAAAAAGGTAAGTTCTTATATAGTGCAGTATCCAGTCCTTAGGACTGCTCAAAGCACTTTACACTTTACTCCCTGGCAGATCTGTTCAATCGAACACCATTTTGACTTCTCTGGGAAGCATGCAGCCATGCTGCAATTAATGCGTGAAGGCTATTCGTACACAAATATCCACAACTGTCTACAGCCAGATACTCATTCATACAGCTGAGTGAACTGGAGCAATGTAGAGTGAATGAACTTCAGCTCAAGGTTCAACACGGCAGCACGGGATTCGAACCTGGGTTCTCTCGAATGAGAGTCCAAAGCTCTAGCCACTGCGCTCATCACCTTGGCCCAATCCCAAGAATGACAAGTGAGGTTTGAGTGTACACCAATTTAGGATGACACATCTTAAATACATATCTAACGTCTAATCATTTCAGATAAATGCTAAAAAATTCCAGCTTTCTAATAGACATAGAGTTATTGCACCAGAAACACTATGATAGTCAAATCTCATAATCTCTTGGAAAACACTGTGGTGCTATCAAAGGTCTTACTTTCATCAACATATATAACATTGACGGTTTAATCAAAATCTCATTTAAATAATTCAACCTGCAATTTTGCTTTCTTGGGTGGTTCATTTATTACTCAGTAAATGTTTGTCTGTTTAAAAAAATTATCAGTCCCTTATCAAAAAAGTGGATAGAAAAATGTAACTGAACCATAATATACATGACTCTATTTACTGTAAACTTATGACACACTGTAGAAGTTTAAAATTACTAAAAGTAAATAAGCCTTATTATTTATTAACAAGCTTAGTAAGCTTAATCCAAGATACGTTAGCCATATCCACAAACCGTCATGTAATTAAATTGAAGTTGTGCACAACACAGTTCAGAGCATCTTTTTTTGGCAAAGTGGGGCTAGTGGCTTTGTTGACATGAAATAGAACAACAAACCTCGGCTAGCATTATTTTCAGTAGTAGTTGATTACAGAATGCTTGAAATGGACTAACATTATTAATGTTAACATTATCAATTGGTTGCTTGAGATGCTGCATTTGAGTTAACTACTCTTGATAATACAACAATACAAAAGGTTTCATAACTCTCTTTTTTTTCATCAGAAAGTATTAAATTTGTTGTGTTTAACTCCAAGTCACCAATGTAGCTGACTGGATAGGTCTCTAACATAAAATCCAGCAATTGTATGCAACTTATGAATTTAACTCATAGCAACCCTATTGGTGACGGAATCGGTTTCAATTTCAATGGTTTGATGGTGTGGGTAAGGTATCTCAGACAGTCTATGGGTCAAAACTAGCACAACACACTTGTATTAGTATAATGTTCACCTTGAACTGGGCCAATCTGTCATCTTCTTTTACGCAAAAGCTGAATGCAGCGATATCAACAGCGGTCCCAGTTCTTGTGCATAACACATAGCTGCCAAGGTCAAAGGTTGCGTAGAAACTGAAGAATCCTGCCAGTAGGTGGGGTAGGTTGTCTGTGTTGGCTTCGATCACTGAACGCAGCTTGTCCAAATTGGAGCCAAAGGAGCAGTCCCAGCCATCTATGTTGCATGTCTCACCCGCATCTCAACAGTAGCCAACAATACATTAAACTACTCTGATCTAGCTTCATAAAATTATAACAATATAATAATAAAATCAATTATATATGTAATATTCAATCCATATAATTTATATAAACATCATATTTAATACATAGGTATTATATATATATATATAGTATTATCTTGATATGGCCTTGGTGAAGAGCTGAGAGTGGGAGAGAAAGAGTATCATAATACCATAAACTTCGGATATAACAAATTCACTTATTCTGAATAAATTTATTTGTCCCATTTTTTTATATAAAGTAGACTACAGACTTTAATATAAAGATGTTGGTGCTGCTGAAATAATGATGTATTCATATTTATTACAACATCCAAACGGACGTTCTAATATGTGACCAGTTTTCACAAATACTGACCAATGCTATTAACACTGAATGTCTGTCTTGCATATACACCTAGATATCTAATAAGCAATAGTGCTTCTCAGGTGTCCATTATAAAGATATAGCGAATAATGTGTGGTGTAGTTTATGTAAAGTGTGAAAATGTGTAATTCAGAATACATGCTATCATTTGGAGTTGAGTATTTGTCATGAAAACAAGAATACAGTGACCTGCCAACAAAAACAGCACTCACCAAGTTCACCAAACGAAAACAGAAAAAGGCTAACCAAAAACAACTTGGTGACAACAATGGAGGAAGAACTGAAGACTGCTGGACTGACCTGGGGCACAGCAGCAAGGAGAGCCCAAGACAGACGGGTCTGGTGAGTCTTGTGTGAGCAGCATGTGCCACACGGCATGAAGAGGATAAGTAACTAATTATACAGTAATAATTCATAGTACCAGAGACCAAGGGAAAATTGAATCATCCAGGTGTTTTGAGTTCAATGAATTGTTTACACAACACTGCCAGGACCAGCTTTGAGGTTTGGGTTATGAGAGATGAGAAGTTCAGTTATTGAAGTTCAAGTTAACAAGTTATACTGTATTACGTAATATATCATTATATTAGGTAATTACATATCCCTCAAGTCAACTCACCAACTGCAAATTTTGCGAGTTGCTCAATACAGGGCAGGATGGGAGTGTCGAGTTGTTGCAGATAGAAGATGACCATCATTGTGAGGGCATAGTTCGTCACCTTCACTCCTCCACTCGGGTTTCCTGCCAGTAGCTTCACCTTGGCCCAGTACCGTACATTGTACATGAGGGCCTGTATTCGGGGGTCCATGTCACAGAGCAGCTTAATCAAACGGGTGTTCTGCAGGGCAAGTCTACAAAATAATGATGTCGTGGAGAGTGTTAGGGGTCATTCACAAGTGGTTATGATTACCCGGCATACAAAAGGAGGTGTGACGTCAGGGCAAGGTACTAATAATAACAATGTTGGTTGCATGTGAAATGTATATCGGTAATCTTAGTGATGGTAAATAAATGTTTGCAAAAATTATTATGATTATGATGGTTGTTATTATAGATCATCCTCACCAGCAAGCAGTGCCAGATGACAGAATATTATATGGCATATCAGCCCAACATGAATCTGGCCTGAACGTAAGCAGGCGATGAGATGACTGGATAACAGGGTCACTCTTACTTCCACATTTCACACCTCGTCCATTATTAGGATGGAAGGTTGGAGTTCCCATGGATTTTGAAAAGTTGTAGTAAAACGTACTAATTGATGGAAGACGGCTGTAGTAAAAAGCCAGACTAATTAGTATTAGAGAGACAGTGATTAGGCCTGCAGCACATACAGTGCGGACCAATGGCCCATGCGGGGTATATTATGAGGACACCAGGGTCAGGGTAGCGGCTGCAAGGTAATTAAGTTCAAATGCCTCAAGTTTCTGCACCTCAGTAAAACTACTGATAACTTCCAATCGACTAGCATACTGCATGTGCTATGTCATGTTACAGAAATATGACTATGGGATGTACATTCTGTACGACTTAAACAAGGTTATGCAAATGATGTCACGTGCAGGGAAAATAACTAATTGTGGACAGAAACAATATCATCTTTATTAGGTTTTCTTTGCAAGTATTTTATTACATATTTAACAAACCACATGATAATATATTAGAGTTAATACATTATCGTTTTAATAAATTTTTAACTACTTCATTTTGAATCATGGGTGAAGAAACAGGGTTTATGCTTTCGTTGTCATATCACTGCATCAGTGCATGTTTACAACAAGGCACAACCACCAAGACAGTCAGTAGGCCTATTGAGAGTAGTCACTGCATCAGTGCATGTTTACAACAAGGCACAACCACCAAGACAGTCGGTAGGCCTACTGAGAGTAGTCACTGCATCAGTGCATGTTTACGACAAGGCACAACCACCAAGACAGTCGGTAGGCCTACTGAGAGTAGTCACTGCATCAGTGCATGTTTACAACAAGGCACAACCACCAAGACAGTCGGTAGGCCTACTGAGAGTAGTCACTGCATCAGTGCATGTTTACAACAAGGCACAACCACCAAGACAGTCGGTAGGCCTACTGAGAGTAGTCACTGCATCAGTGCATGTTTACGACAAGGCACAACCACCAAGACAGTCAGTAGGCCTATTGAGAGTAGTCACTGCATCAGTGCATGTTTACAAAAAGGCACAACCACCAAGACAGTCGGTAGGCCTACTGAGAGAAGTCACTGCATCAGTGCATGTTTACGACAAGGCACAACCACCAAGACAGTCAGTAGGCCTATTGAGAGTAGTCACTGCATCAGCGCATGTTTACAACAAGGCACAACCACCAAGACAGTCGGTAGGCCTACTGAGAGTAGTTACTGCATCAGTGCATGTTTACAACAAGGCACAACCACCAAGACAGTCAGTAGGCCTACTGAGAGTAGTTACTGCATCAGTGCATGTTTACAAAAAGGCACAACCACCAAGACAGTCGGTAGGCCTACTGAGAGTAGTTACTGCATCAGTGCATGTTTACGACAAGGCACAACCACCAAGACAATCAGTAGGCCTATTGAGAGTAGTCACTGCATCAGCGCATGTTTACAAAAAGGCACAACCACCAAGACAGTCGGTAGGCCTACTGAGAGTAGTCACTGCATCAGTGCATGTTTACTACAAGGCACAACCACCAAGACAGTCAGTAGGCCTACTGAGAGTAGTCACTGCATCAGTGCATGTTTACTACAAGGCACAACCACCAAGACAGTCAGTAGGCCTACTGAGAGTAGTCACTGCATCAGTGCATGTTTACAACAAGGCACAACCACCAAGACAGTCAGTAGGCCTACTGAGAGTAGTCACTGCATCAGTGCATGTTTACAACAAGGCACAACCACCAAGACAGTCACTAGGCCTACTGAGAGTAGTCACTGCATCAGTGCATGTTTACTACAAGGCACAACCAACAAGACAGTCAGTAGGCCTACTGAGAGTAGTCACTGCATCAGTGCATGTTTACAACAAGGCACAACCATCAAGACAGTCGGTAGGCCTATTGAGAGTAGTCACTGCATCAGCGCATGTTTACAAAAAGGCACAACCACCAAGACAGTCGGTAGGCCTACTGAGAGTAGTCACTGCATCAGTGCATGTTTACTACAAGGCACAACCACCAAGACAGTCAGTAGGCCTACTGAGAGTAGTCACTGCATCAGTGCATGTTTACAACAAGGCACAACCACCAAGACAGTCAGTAGGCCTACTGAGAGTAGTCACTGCATCAGTGCATGTTTACTACAAGGCACAACCACCAAGACAGTCAGTAGGCCTACTGAGAGTAGTCACTGCATCAGTGCATGTTTACTACAAGGCACAACCACCAAGACAGTCAGTAGGCCTACTGAGAGTAGTCACTGCATCAGTGCATGTTTACTACAAGACACAACCACCAAGACAGTCAATAGGCCTACTGAGAGTAGTCACTGCATCAGTGCATGTTTACAACAAGGCACAACCACCAAGACAGTCAGTAGGCCTATTGAGAGTAGTCTCTGCATCAGTGCATTTTTACTACAAGGCACAACCACCAAGACAGTCAGTAGGCCTACTGACAGTAGTCACTGCATCAGTGCAAGACAGTCAGTTGGCCTACTGAGAGGAGTCACTGCATCAGTGCATGTTTACAACAAGGCACAACCACCAAGACAGTCAGTAGGCCTACTGAGAGTAGTCACTGCATCAGTGCATGTTTACAACAAGACACAACCACCAAGACAGTCAGTAGGCCTACTGAGAGTAGTCACTGCATCAGTGCATGTTTACTACAAGACACAACCACCAAGACAGTCAGTAGGCCTACTGAGAGTAGTCACTGCATCAGTGCATGTTTACTACAAGACACAACCATCAAGACAGTCAGTAGGCCTACTGAGAGTAGTCACTGCATCAGTGCATGTTTACTACAAGGCACAACCATCAAGACAGTCATTAGGCCTACTGAGAGTAGTCACTGCATCAGTGCATGTTTACAACAAGGCACAACCATCAAGACAGTCGGTAGGCCTACTGAGAGTAGTCACTGCATCAGTGCATGTTTACTACAAGGCACAACCACCAAGACAGTCGGTAGGCCTATTGAGAGTAGTCACTGCATCAGTGCATGTTTACTACAAGGCACAACCACCAAGACAGTTGGTAGGCCTACTGAGAGTAGTCACTGCATCAGTGCATATTTACTACAAGGCACAACCATTAAGACAGTCGGTAGGCCTACTGAGAGTAGTCACTGCATCAGTGCATGTTTACTACAAGGCACAACCACCAAGACATTCAGTAGGCCTACTGAGAGTAGTCACTGCACCAGTGCATGTTTACTACAAGGCACAACCACCAAGACAGTCAGTAGGCCTACTGAGAGTAGTCACTGCACCAGTGCATGTTTACTACAAGGCACAACCATCAAGACAGTCAGTAGGCCTACTGAGAGTAGTCACTGCACCAGTGCATGTTTACTACAAGGCAAAAACACCAAGACAGTCAGTAGGCCTACTGAGAGTAGTCACTGCATCAGTGCATGTTTACAACAAGGCCCAACCACCAAGACAGTCAGTAGGCCTACTGAGAGTAGTCACTGTATTGCGTCGGATAAACGTGAATAATTTTCCCTTTTCCCAGTAAGAACAAGTCTATTCCTCATCCATGCTGCCATTCGGTATTACAATGCACCAAACTGTCTTCCAGCCGAACAGTTTCATGCCTCCGCCTAAGTTCATAACACCGACCATTATACACTTCACCACTGGCATAGACAGCGGGCTGACGCAGACGGGCCGTGATCGGGGTCGCGCCTGGATTACAATGGTAACACAGGTTGATTTGCGGCAATACCAGTGGTATGTCATCCATAAAAGTTTCTTATTCAACAAAGTATTTAGATCTGTCGCTGTCTGTATCACTTACAAAATCTGCAATATCAAAATATTTGCTTTGGACTGGATGAAAATCTATGCAATAACTTGTGCTTGTTAATAAGCTTTTATGTGTACCCCTCTGGATAAATAGCCAATCGTCCAAAATTATGTATAATGTCATGTTCTAAGTTTTCTCTATGTCCCTAGTTATAAATGACTTAAAAACCGACTGTTTGTTTATTCAGTATGTGTGTAATATATAGGCATATATATATTTATCTTGTAGTGATGATTTACTAATTGTACTAGAGATGGATTTTCATTTTTTATTATTTCGTAGGCTGGCAACGACAGCGACAATAATTAGTGTTAGTAGGAGTCTCCCATCCGTTATATAACATAATCCTTTATCCTATCATATCCTATCATACATTATATACTTACCACTTTGTTTTTTTCTCATGTCGATTTGATTGCAGTATATTGTATAGTCTTTTGTTTTATAATGATTATTTTGTTGTATTATGGATTTGGGACAAATAAATATTTCCTGTTCCTGTGCTCTGCCATATTGGATTTTTGATGCTGTGCTCAGCAACGCATCATTCACACGATTTTGCATAGGTCTAAGCATTCATCTGATTGGTTTAATATCATCACATTATGAAAAAGCGAGTTTTTAATATCCAATACATGCAATTTACCAAAAATAGCAAAACTACGAAAACAATTGATTGTGTCGCTTGAAATGTGTGTAGTGCAGGATTACAACTGCAGCGTTATGGTCGGTTTTGATGTGAGGCGTTAACATTGTTACTCATCAGGATTTGTAACCATTACTAACTGATGTTGAACCCGATTCATAAATTATATTTATTTCTACTAATTTATGAATGTATGGGCAGCCAGTGGAAACAGGCTGGCCAAATAAGGAAATTTATTATTATTTATTATTACCATTTATCTGCACCTACAAAATATAGTAGAATTGTACTTCTTCTATATACAGTGTACAAGCATAACTGCACTTTGCAGCACTGTCATGCTTTGGGGATATTGTGACTAAACATCCAAATTATCAATAGAGTTACATATGATTGGCATCTAGCAAGTATCATGATATAAAACATCAATGTTCAGTAAACTCTGTCTATAATGGGCATTGTTGGGATTGTGCAGTAACCAGGTAGCAGACAATAGTTGTAGACATGTTGGGATTGTGCAGTAACCAGGTAGCAGACAATAGTTGTAGACATGTTGGGATTGTGCAGTAACCAGGTAGCAGACAATAGTTGTAGACATGTTGGGATTGTGCAGTAACCAGGTAGCAGACAATAGTTGTAGACATGTTGGGATTGTGCAGTAACCAGGTAGCAGACAATAGTTGTAGACATGTTGGGATTGTGCAGTAACCAGGTAGCAGACAATAGTTGTAGACATGTTGGGATTGTGCAGTAACCAGGTAGCAGACAATAGTTGTAGACATGTTTTCATGGTGTACCGAAATTTAACTGCACACATGTATAAAATGTGTAGAAACGCCTACAAAGCTACACCTGACCTGTTGTTCATAGAGAGGTCACACTTGAGGCCAGACTGCACATGCTCAAATTTGACCAATGGGCAACGGGCTGATTTAATGACCAAAACATTGTTGAAGCCATTGCATCGACGCAGCATCTTACTGACAGAGTTCAGCACAGCGGAGCACTGAAAGATCAAAGAAAACTTGATTATTCCACGTATTTTAACGAACAGACATTGTACTAATTTAAATATTTATTTACTTACACAAGTTATCTTAGTTAATCGATTAATTAAATGTATTTTTTAATGCATTTATAATATTTACATTTGCTAATTATTGTTATAATTTGTAATATTATTTAAAAACAATTGTTTACAGGTTTTACTAAACACTGTAAAGCATCCCAGAACAATTATTTTGATGTGGCAATATATAAGAAATGTATTATTATTACATTCAACCAGTTGGTTTATTACATTACCCAACTAATCTTACATTTGATGCACACATTATAGTATATTTCATCATAATTTGCTATGAGTAGATACATAGTTTCAAAGTAACAATCATTTTTATAATATATGGCAATGCCACTTTATTACTACAGGCCCAAGGTTCAACTCACATAAACGTTAGTGAGCAAATAAATGAACTAGTAAACTAATCAAATGGATAAGTGGCCAAACCACATATCCAGCCCACAAGACACCAATTCCAAATTAGAAGGATAAAAATGTTTTAATTTAATATATTTACTAGCATATTTTAAGATGAAGAGTTAAAAACTCCCTCATCAAATGATTTTGCCCATTGTGAAACTAGTTTGTGTTTAAAGCATAACAATCCAGAATAATTTTGCTTGATGTAAGGAAAAAAATGCACAAAAGTGAACACCATAGACAGAGACCACATAGGATTTTGGAAATTTTCAAATAAAATGCCCTGATATACACTGTATTAGCAGAAGATATACTGATTGAGATAAGTTTGAGGTGATAGGGATGGATGTTCAAGATGCTGGCTTCACTCAGTAATGATAATATTCACCTTATCATCAGAATGAGCATTTTGTTGAACCGAGTCGTCGGCAGCAACTTCAAGAAAGATGTCCATGTCACATCCGTGAATGCCGACACCACTCACTGACGACCCAAACAGAAACACTCGGCAGTCTGCAAGCACATTACGGAAATTAAGTTTGTCAAACCATTTAAATGTACACATCCATGCCCCATTTTTAACATCATGTTCTTAATACTAGAATAAATATGTTGAAGATATGCTGCCCACCAAGTTGTGTTTAATAAGCCTGAAACAGTGATTGCAATTTTTATATTGCACCCGTGAAACATTAAAATTATAAACAAAACATTTCATTTGTAAACAACTTCTATTGTGACTTGTTGCTTCCTTGCACATACTGCTTTGAAGTTGTCTGCTTCCCATGCTTCTGACTGCAAACTGGGAACATGCAAATTGGGACCATGTACAACTGTTTCAGTGAAATTCCTGCTAATAATTACACAACAGGATAGTCGTCCTCAAACCCTGCTGATTGCTCATGTACAAAGCAAGTGTGTGTAGCTAACTGTTCCGTCAATGGGGTAGGCAAGGGAACACCAACCTGGCATCTTGGTCTGGAACAACTCCTGTAGTTGCTGTCGTATATACTCCCTCTGTTGAACCTCTTGCTGGCTAAGCTCAATCTCTTTCTGTAGTCCCTTCATCTGCTGCTCCACCTAGTTGTAATACAAGATCAATAAAGCTACAAGATGTCATCTTCTTATCATAAAATCATATAAAATATTTTTAATTATGCTTATTCTAAGACCTTTACTATGCATACGTATTGCATTGAAGCAAGTTGTTTTAAAATGTGTTTTGTCAATTCTTTGTTTAATTTGATTTTGAATGTTTCATGACAAATATCATGTTTGTATTACATGCAAAGGACAGGGTTTTACGGTGTTTTAATACTTTTATATGATCCCAAGAATGTCTGACCACATTAATATTTGTTCACAGATGTTGCAAATTGTTGACTGTATTATGCTTGAGTTGTATCAACATTTGGTTGGACATGATCAAACTGGAGTGACACAAAAAAGTTTTTAAAAGGTTCTTTTGTATAACGTAAGGTTTCCACATCTGCAAGCATTGCTATATATATATAACTATATCTTTGTAGTTAAAGTAAAAGCTGCTTTTCTACCATAATTTCAACAAACTTACGTTGTTAACATGTTCCAGTATATTACTTCATACTTGCAGAATAAATGGAAATAATAATTAAATTACGTCACTCACGTCTGCACATTTGTCAAGTTGTTGCAGCAAACCACGACGGTTGTTCTTTGACGTCTCGTCAGAAGTTGTGTCTGGTGACGCTTGACATTTTGTCGATGATGTCATAGGTCGATGCTGTCGTGGCCGGACAATTAGTTTACTGTTCCCAATGTATAGCGAGCCAAACTGTGGGGACAGGAGAATGGAAACTGTCTCTGGCGACTGGAATCTGACAAAGGCAAATTGGCCCTGCAAAAAAACCACTGATTGGTAAGTAATGTTAACATTTTATGACTAATATGTCATTATCCTTGAATGGATTGATGATCTAGTTTCGTGGTTGTTTTGCAATGCAGTTCTGATTTCATAATCAATCATTTAGAATTATGTCTGAAACTACGGTTGCTATGTCAAATGATGGTCATCATGTTCAAAATATTGTTTAAAACCTGCATAACAACCGAAAGCAGCAATAGAGAACATAGTTCACAACACCAAGTTTGAATTAGCTAAATTAAATCATTTGGAGTGTAAAATAAAAATAAAGTGGTATCTTTGCAATGTGCATTCCAATGTACTCACGACGATGGTGTAGCAGCATAGATAATCAGCCTTATCCGATTATGTGTGCAACTATTCTACCATTGTGCTTTGAGCGTGTAAATGGGGATTGCACTTGATAACAAATGTAAGTTATAACTTATTTTATTATTAAATTACCATTGTAGTCTGGGTATATCTGCATTACCTTCTATACGGACCAAGCAAGACACTAAGGCAAATGTCAAGACCAGTTGCTTAGTATTATGGTTAGTGTGTGAAAAATCCAATGTAAATTTCTATAAGGGTGAGCCACCTGTGCCTGTGATTCTATGGAGCCGGTAGCTCCTAGAAATTAGAGGCTGTTGGGCTTAGAAGGAGAGCCTAAGACGGAGAAGTCTGGTGAGGCTTTGTGCAAGCCTTGTGAATGTAGGAAATAAAGTCATGGGAAAAAAGTCATGGAACAAATGTCACAGGGAGGACAAAGTCACAGGAAAAAAGTCACAGGGAGGAAAAAGTACACCACTTTAAATATGAACCAATATATAATTAATGCCAATTACTACACTATACATTAAAAAAACATAAATTGATATAATATTAAACATAAAAGTAAAAGGTTGCATGGTAAAATATAATTGTTCTGTATTTCCTACAATTCCTGCTGTTTCTCTTCTTAGATTTGTGTACAAAAACATACATAGGGTAAGCAACTGTGCAGTTTTCATTTCCTTGTTGAACAGCTGCCCAATTAGCAATTACAGGTGCACTGTGATAACAGACAATCAATCAGCACACAGCCACTGTGCAGTCTGGAATCTGGTGTCTGGAATCCAGATAGTCAGATGGTGATCTTGTGTCTTGTCTTGTTAGTGAGTGACACTCAGAATCCAGTTTAAATCCCTTTCACTGACACTTTACAAACACATACTATGTAGAGAGAATCAGTGGCTTCATTTGGTAGATATATATATATATATTGTGCAATGTGTCCATGCTTTGCATTAGCTCCTCGAGCCTTCCACTATGGAGGTTATTGACAGAAATAAAGGTGGTTCAAAAATATGCTTCAATGGTTTCCAGTATACAAAATATGCTTCAATGGTTTCTAGTATACAAAACATGCAACTCGCAAACGCAAGTTGTGGTGGAAATGTGTGAAGAGATCTGGTAGTGGTTGTCGTGGCAACCAATCTGCAGAGATGTAATCCAGAGACAGCACAACCCCACAACCATGCTCCAGATCCAACCCAAGTCCGTCTAACAAAAACACGCAGTTCCATGAAATATCAAGCTGCCAACACCCGAGACAAGCCAGCCCAGATCTTCACACATGCTGTGAGCCAGTGTGACAATGAAGTCTGTGCCCTTATGCCCACTGCAGACACCTGCAAACGTACCCTGCGCCACCAACAACCGACTCCACCTGTACCGCGTCTACTAGAAGATCTAGGTGAGCTTCCCAAAGAGTTCACACAGACAATCGGCCCTAATTCCGAGGTCCTTTTGTTCTACAATAATGGCCAAAACGTAGACAACCAGATTCTTGTATACAGCACCAACGAAGGCCTCATAATAATACTAATATTTTTATTTTGTTAAGTGCCACATCCAATATTCTTCACAGCGTTTTACAACAATATACACATGTATGTTAAAAATAATGCATTTGAATAAAAAACAATAGTTGTTATATCATAGATAAAATGAACTAATAATAACAGTAATTAAGACAATAAATATAGTAGAAAAGGAGTGTGATAAAATATATCACATATTTAATAAAATAAAATAATTAAGATCATATTATTATTTTAATAAATATACTAAAATTAATGTAAACATCAATAAATTAGGCTAAAATGTATATGAAAAGTAAATTAATAGATAAATAAATAATACATAAACGTTAAACATCAATCAGCTATGGTAAAACAGTGTTAGTAACATCTGAGTTACATATACGCTACAGTAAACAGGCGAGTCTTCAAGCCAAATTTAAATGATTCCAATGATGTTTTGCTGGTAACGCTTGATGGCAAAGTGTTCCACACTGTTGCCGCTGCGTGAGCAAATGTACAGTCACTGGCTCTGCTGCGTGTTCTCGAGACAACTAGTGCTTTCGAGTCAGCAGACCGAAGATGTCTGGCTGGCATGTAGACACACACAAGTTTCTGACTGTAGACAGGCGAGAGGTCTTTGTCCAGTGCCTTGTACATAAGAACAGCGATTTTGAATGCAATGCGCTATTGAATAGGTAGCCATTGCAGTTCGCGAGGAATAGGGTCGCACTTTCACAACGAGTCTGTCGTGTGATAAGGTGAGTGGCAGACTTCTGGAGTCGCTGCAATCGACCGATGTTAATTGTTATTGGTTGAGGTACCAACCAGTAGAGAGTTGCAGTAGTCCAAACGGGATGTAATCATGACATTCACTACCCATTCCGCTGTCGGATGAGTGAGGTAACGGTGAATCAACCCGATGTTGCGCAGGCGCGGCGAGCAAGTACTGTGACACTTGTACAGTCAAATCCAGGTATCTATCAAGGTGAACACTGAGATTTCTAACATGATCAGTTACACTGATTTCATCTGTCCCGACGCGCACACGGAGCCCACTTACGATGGCAGATGCTGATTTGGGGACAACAGGTAGAATTTCTGTTTTGGTGTCATTCATGAGCAGATAATTCCATGTCATCCACTCCTTCACGTCATCAATACATCGCTCGATCCGACGCACGGCGGTCACCAGAGAAGATGCATCCAGTTCGAAGTGACAGAACAGTTGTAGATCATCGGCGTAGTGGTGATATTTTAAGTCGTGTTTGTTAATGATTGGCTGCACGTATAGTGAAAATAATAGTAGTCCCAACACTGACCCTTGCGGCACTCCTGTTAACAAAGTCGTATTGACGGATAACACGTGGTCGATGATGACACTGCTTGCGATTACTTAGGTAAGATTCCAGCCAATGGAGAACCACTCCAGTGATGCCATAGCTTCGTTGTAGGTGATCCAGTAGTATTGCGTGATCTACCGTGTCAAATGCGGCGGTTAGATCGATGAGTACGATGATCGTACCTTGTCTACGGTCTAGCGCAGTCCTGATCTCGTTGACTACCCACAGTAGTCGAGTGGTTTCACTTGTATGCGGACTGAAATGTATCCGTAAATGATTCATTGGCTAGGTGAATGTTCAATCTGTTGCCCACAACCTTTTCAATCACTTTCGAAAGTTGGGATAGATTGCTGACTGGGCAGTAGTTATTTAAGGTATCCTTACACAGAAGTGGATGCACTTCAGAAGTGGATACACAAGTGCTGGCTGGCATTGTTCCTTCTGCCAAACACGCATTTGTTATGTCAGCAACAATGATCGCAAGTGCGTCAGTGTTCTGTTTTACATGATCGGATGGTAGCGGATCAAGTGTGCAAGACGTACACATTCTAGCGATGATAGCCGTTATTTTATGTGTTTCACGAGGCGGTGTGATGCGATGTCTGGCAGCATGTAAGCCAAGTCGAATTTCAGCTACCTTGTTGTTGAAATAATCCGAAAATGAATCGCAACAGGCAACGACGGAGTCATATTCCGGATACGAACGTGATGGCTTCCCACTCAGCGATTTCATGATGTTGAACATGATTGATCTCGATGGTAGTTGGTTTTCGAGAGCGCATTGAGCTTGTTGCACTCATCGCGTGCGTCAACGTACATTTGTCGATGAATCTCAAGCTTTGTGCGTCTCCACAACAACTCGTTCTTTCGCCGTTGTCTCCTTGCGTCATCGATGTTGCTGTTGTACTAAGGGTTTGGTTTATTACCCCGCATGGCAGTTCGTCGCTCTGGTGCATGTTTGTCAATACATGTTCTTAGTGAAGCATTGTTGCCAGTGACGAGTTCCAGTGTGCTGGATTTTCACACCAAGACTGATAGTGACTCAAAAGTTGATCGAATGTCATTGTTGAAAGAATCGGCATCAAACGAGCGGTAATTGCGTTTTACTATATGTGTCGATGTCTTAGCTGGCCTTTGGATGTTCATGACGTAGCACACCACGTGGTGATCTGATACAGACATCGGAATAACGTCAACAGATGAATCGAGATTTGCATTTTTCGGGGTTATTACTAAGTCCGATGTGTGGCCTGCAGAATGTGTGGGCTGTGTGACGTGCTGAGTGAAACTGTATGAGTCCAGTAGTTGCACGAGTGGCCGGGCCTCTGCCTCAATGTCGTATCTGATGTTGAAGTCACCAACAATGCACGTGGGTGTTATACATGTCGACACCTCTCAGAACTAGTTCCAGGTAGAACTCCGCCATCGGCCTGGGAGTCTTAGCCGATGATGGCGGGCGGTAGAGCGTGCACAGGTTGAAAGTTCTAGAAGTGGCTCCAGTGAACTGGATACGCATCAGTTTGAAAGACTCATAGTTCGTTTTTGGGAGCATCTTGCATGATAAAATGTTCCTGTGGATGACGCCAACACCACCACCACGTCTAGCCGCACGAGGAACATTGATGAACGTATATCCGTTCTGCGTCAATTCAGCGATTATCGGTTTGTTACTGTTCTTTTTCAGCCACGTTTCCGCTATGGCTACGATGTCAATGTCGTGGTCGGTCACGAATTCATTGATGGTTAACGGTTTATTTCTGACAGATCGAGCATTAAGGACAGTGACTGGGAGGGTGTTCTTTGTCGGGCTCGTATGATCGCGTGCAGAAACGTGAACTAAGTTGCACGGTTCAATACGGCGAGGTGATTTGCACAATATTGTTCTGAGGATATGTGTCCTGACAGTTACGATCACATATATCGCTTGACCTGATGGTGAGGTCGATTGCACAACAGGTGCAGTGGGTATTGAAGTACGTTTGTGTCTACGGTTCTTGCCGGCTCGACACCCACGCGGTGGTGTGGCTATCCCAAGTAGCTTCAATAGGCAATACACCGGCTTGGAGAGTCTATTGTCTTTCGTTATTACCTTGCTACTGTGCAGCAGTTTGTGCCTGTCGTTTCGAATGTGGGTCAACATAGGTAGAACAGTGTAGTCTTCGTTAACACGAACAGGTGTGATTGCAGGCTGTAGTGTCCAAATATCACAAATGTTCACGAGTTTAGTTCCAATCAGCATGAACCCAAGCATAGCGCGTAGTATCATAAAACGGTTGTACAATTATAACGATGATCGAATGTTTAGAAAACGCATTAAATTACTAAAATCCATGAGCATATTCAAAACACAGCTGCCACCAGGGGCGCTCTTTATTACTATTCCTCAGACATCTTGCTGCAGCTGATATTCTATAATTATATGGATGGAAACTTCTCTATGGCGCCAAATGTTTTCTAAAAACTACACGTCATCCGTGTGCCATTCAGTGATACAGCTGTTACTTCAGTGTACTCTCTGCCCCCAAATAAGACCTGTGCCATGTATGAAGAACTATTCCAGGCTGTAGTAGATAAATGTGCAGACCTGGAATATGTCTTCAATGTGCAACCATTGAGAATGACCTCGAGGATGGTATACTGTGAGCAGTCATTGCTGTGTTTAGTCATGACATCAACAGCAAAGGTTGTTTCTACCATCTCACACAATCAACGTGGCGTAAAGTCCACGAGTTGGGCTTGGGACCACTGTAGTGTCACTGCGGATGTTCGCTTGTTTTGTGGCATGATCGATGCTCTCGCCTTCTTGCCTCTTGTTGACATTGATGAAGGTATGTGACACCTCAAAACCATCATACCACAAGATCCACCTGAGGCTGAGGTCTTGCTGACATACTTTGATCGCAATGGAATGTTTATTCTACTTCCTCCCTGCATTTCCTCTGTTCCTCGAAAAGGCGGCGGTGAGGTTTGCCCAGTATGGAATGTTCATGAAGCCACCATGAACACAATCCTCGTACAAATAACATGTGAAGGATGGCACAACAAATTCTTCAACCTCATTGACCACTACCTTCCCTCGATCTGGCGCATCATTGAGTGGTTCCAGCATGAAGTCAAAACCGTTTTAATGTGCTCAAGTATGCAAGACCAAACCTTTGTATTAACTAGATTAGATAGTCTTTGAATAAAATTATTTTGTGACTTTATTTCCTGTGAATTTTTTCCTAGGCAAAACTGTGACTTTTTCTGTGACTTTGTTAGTGTGACTTTATTTCCGCCCATCAAGAAAGTATGTGAGACTGGGAGACTTCTACCTGTGAGACAGAGTAGCAACTGTCAAGGAGACCTAGCATCCACCACAACACTTGTTTCATTACACTCAACATAACATGACTTGATGTCGAATCATATTACACATACTTTAAAAACTACAAAACAAGTTACACACTAATACTCACTCGTTCTGTTTCGAGGAAGACATTTGTCACTCGGCCAATCCTGCTGAAGATCATGTGTAGCTGACTGGCTGTAGTTCCGGGTGGGAAACCTCGTACAAATGCACTACATTCGACTTCCTCCCTGCGTTTCCTCTGTTCCTCGAAAAGGCGGCGGTGACGTTTGCCCAGTAAGTGACTCTTCATCACCCCCTCTGAAGAGTGACAATGTCAATATGATGCATACTAATCAGCAAGAAACTGAATAACTTTGATGCATGAAGCTACAACTAACTTATACTACTTATCTTCTTATTGAAACCAAATCCCAAGCACTGCACATTATTACAATTCAGTATTGATGTAAACAGTACAATTTTTGTTTGCACTATCACCGATATGCAGCAATATTTATATTTTCTATTACTGATATGTGCAATATTATAATGCCAACCAGTAATTACAAATTTAAGCCAGTGAACAAGTGTTGCAGACTTGCAGTCAACAAATGTCCTTTCCCTAGTCATAAATATTTTTTGGGTTTAAAAAATCTTTGAAAGTAAACTTTTTTTTCACATAACAAGCAATTTTAAGATAAAAAGGAAGTAATTTGAAACGTTTAGTTGCATTTACAATATCATTTATATATATCAAAAATAGAAGAGGACCTAATATAGAGCCCTGAGGCACTCCTGTAGTGATTAGTGACGTGTTAGACGATGCACCTTCCATTTCAACATACTGTGTCCTGTTGGTTAAATAGCTCTTTATGAGACCATTTGCACATCCTCTGACTCCGTAATATGATAGTTTGTTTATTAAAACTTCATGGTCTAGTGTATCAAAGGCTTTTGATAAATCTAAGAATATGGCTATGGGTATTTCACCTTTGTCCATTTCATGGGTGATTTTATCAATTAATTCTAATGCAGTTAGTTCTGTTGAGTGTCCCTTTCTAAATCCATACTGACTGTTGAAAGGCAGATTTTGAAAGAATGAATATAGCTGGTTAAACATAATTTTTTTCGATGACCTTTGATACAATAGGCAACAGTGATATGGGTCAATAATTTGTAAATATACTATCATTTTCTTTTTTGAATAATAGGATTACCTTTGCAACTTTTAGGTTGTCTGGAAATATGTTTGTCTCGATACTTTGATTTATTATTATTGTAAGTGGCTCTGTTAAAACTTCTTTTACAAGTTTAAATAATTTGGTAGATATACCATCTATTCCATAACTGGATTTTGCATGTAGGTTATCAATAATATTACCTACCTGGTACATAATTTTTGTTCACTTTTCCAAAAATAAATTCTGAATTGTGTGTGACTTGTTTTCCATTCACATTAAACACGTCTGAAAATGACGTTTTGTGTTTAGTAGTGTTTAAGATGTCATTTATTGTTAACCAAGTTTTCTTGATGTTTGTTTTGTACTGATTGAAACACCTTTCATAGTACATTTTCTTTGCGTATCTAATACTTTTCAATACAGTATCGTATTCGTGCAATTCAGTTTTCATTAAAGGAAATAAAAATAAGGCATTAGCTAAAATCCTTTTTCCATGTGTACACAAAGTTTAACATTGTATGTAACATTTGACAACATTAAACAAATACAGAAAAATACATTTGTAGCATAAATTCGATTTTAAGCCCGTCTGTGAAGCGATTCCCGCGGAAAATTAAATTTTAATGAGCTAGGCGATCACGTGGTATCATGACGTCACTTATGACACACACTCGCATCAGGCCGACCCTTTCCATGCAATCAGAGCATGTTTACAAGGATAGCTTTTGGGTCGAAACGAGCGTCAGAATGAGTTATTGTGCAATATTTTGACGTAATATAAACACTAGTCATCATAGAGGAACAAGCAGTTATCTTACGGTTCCACATGAATCGAATTTATTAAAAACAACGAATGCGAATGGGCCTACAACTTACAAGTCGACTAGGTTTCGCCGAGCTTGGGCTCGTTTTCAGAATAATTATATCGAATGCAACCAACGGGAGATAATCTACACCAATAAACATACATAGCAAACATATATTGTATCCAGCTACAGAAAGTAACGTGTATAATCTCATAATATCACTAGAATATCGATATATGAAGCAGGAGTTGAATCAATCAGTGAATTTCTGTTGGTGCCGCTAGCTCAGTTGCTAGACGCGTAGGTTTCTTGCCATTTATTTTACAATCGGGCGACGCTGGTTCAATCCTGACAGCATGCAAACCATTGATTTTCTTTACACTTTTTTGGTTTATGTTTTCAATAAGTAATATAAAACCAAATAATTTAGTATACTATGATGCAGTTTATAATTTTTTTTTTTTTGTAGTAATTATTTATTCGCCACAAAAATGAAAATATGGTCATTAATCATCAATGTTTCTAAATTTTATTTATCCAGACAGATCACAATCTGTTTTCACATATATAATTACAATATATTACCGTACAATATATTTACAATTAATAAATTATATATCCATTACATTATATTAGTTTGGATAAATAAAATTTAGAAACATCGTTATATAATGACCATATTTTCATTTTTGTGGCGAATAAATAATTACTACAAAAACTATTTACAAACAGTGCATTGTAGTATAAAACGATTTGGTTTATATTACTTCATGAAAACATAAACAAAAAAAGTGTAAAGAAAATCAATGGTTTGCATGCTCGCCCGATTGCAAAATAAATGACAAGAAACCAACGCGCCTACCCACTGAGCTAGCGGCACCAGCGGAAACTCTCTGACTGATTTAAGTTGTACAACTCCTTCATATATCGATATTCTAGTGACATTATCAGATTATACACGTTACTTTCTGTAGCTGGATACAATATATGTTTGCTATGTACGTTTATTGGTGTAGATTATCTCCCGTTGGTTGCATTCGATATCATTATTCTGAAAACGAGCCTAAGCTCGGCAAAACCTAGTCGACTTGTAGACCCATTCGCATTCGTTGTTTTGAATAAAATTCGATTCATGTGGAACCGTAAGATAACTGCTTGTTCCTCTATGATGACTAGTGTTTGTATTATGTCGGAATATTGCACAATAACTCATTCTGACGCTCGTTTCGACCCAAAAGCTATACTTGTAAACATGCTCTGAATGCATGGAAAGGGTCGGCCAGATGCGAGTTTGAGTCATAAGTGACGTCACATCTTGGCATCCCGAAAAGTGCGCCAAAAATATGCATATTCGAAAATGTTCTGATGCACAGCATAAAATGTAGAATTTCTAATTCATTGAATTCTTTTTATTTTTTTGGCTTGGTGGACGTCAAAATAGATAGCAGGATGTAATATAACATGAATTCAAGCAATAGGTGTTTTTATTCCCTTTAATACATATTCCCATAATGCATGTCTTAACCTCCAAAGTTTTTTGTATCAATTATCCCATTGGACAATGCCTATCGTTATCCATTTAGACTTTTTATGTTTATGTTTGTTGAACTTTACACGTTTACTTGGGAAATGTTTTTCTTTTAGTTTTTCAAGAATATCTCCCACAATATTTAGGTTTATATTTGGGTTGTTATTTGAAGTTGTGTTCATTTTTTCTTGTATGTTACTATTTTTTAAATTGTTTAAAAAATTGGCATACATGTTAAACAAATATCTTGTAATATTGGCATATTTTGGTTTTGGGTCATCATGATCACATATCGTATTCAAACAAGTAAAATTCAAACATGTTTAAATTATTGGCACAGTCATCGACAAGACCGTGATATACTGATAATTTAATGTCACTGTCACTCAGATCCATACAGTTACATCATTAATTATTCCCCTATAGACTAGAGTAATAAGCTGGTTCGCTGCAGTGAATCTGCTGTGGGCCGCTGGCTGCCTTCCAATTGTATGGCAGGAACTGTTGCATCCACTGGCATGACGTACAGCATAGAATTGTTTGACAATGTATATAATACATGTCTGGCACAGGAAATTTTTACTTGAAGATGTGTCTTTGTGCTCCCTAGATAAGATATCTCATGATTAATTAATGGGGTAGGCCAGCAGCCACCAGCCTAGTCATTTGGGTTGGGATAGTGATCTGAAAAAAGATAACCTGAGGTTAATATTCCAGCAGTTGCATTATCCTAAAGGTGGACAGTTTGGTGGCTCACACGGGAGTGAACATTGGGCAACCTATATCAGTTCTGCTAATGTGCTATATTTATGTATGTGAGCATAGAACTGTTTAAAGTGGCAACATTCAAAACATGTAATAAATATCTGGCACAAGAAATATTTTACTTGAAGATTTGCCATTGTGTTCCCTTGATAAAGTGACTCATGATTAGCAGGCTACAGCCGCTAGCTTAGTCATTTTGGGGAAGGGTTGTGACATAGAAATGAGTTTAACCAGAGGTTAATATCCCATTTGGATTAATCTAAACTGTTGACAGTTGGGTGGCTCACACTGGAGCAAGCAACATATATCTGTTTTTAAATCTCAACAGCATTTGGAGGCTGTTGGTGACAATAGTTTTTTTGTGAAACATTGAATATGGTTATTTCCCCTGAAGCTTACAACTGTACTGTCATATATTTTTTGTGCTTTTCATAGCAACGCATCAAACGTAACCGATCAATCTATATAAGCCACGTAACGACAAGACATGATTTGTTCAACAGTATAATTGTAAGAGTGTGATGTCTTCATTGTCCGGAGGGCGGCAGCACATATAAAGTAAGTATCACAACATGTACTAACCGACAGAAGGCACGAACACACCAGTCATTAATTTAGAAAAAATAAGTTTAAAAATAGTTCAATCATGTGCAAATTGACAGTAACTTACTTAAGTTGGTTGAATTATATAACAACAAGTTATATAATAATATTATTGTACAGAGGCCTAGCATGGTCGACGCGTTTTGTATTAACCAAAAAGCTTAATGGGATAATATTATGACTTATAAAAGTTATTATCCTCTGCAGATTCCCAGACGTAAAGTTATTTATTTTGACACTTTAAATGTGACGGAACATGTTTTGCAGGAGACGTGTCCCTGAGGAAATTGGCCACATAACATTCAAAAAGAATCTCAATCTGCAGGTGGAAGTGGCTGTTGTGGACCAGCTAGGAAATTATTAATGCTGTCTCCACGCAAGCTGCTGCTGATGATCATTTCTGTGACCATGTCATTAGAATCATCCCGACACGAAATGAGAAAGCTAATTTTTTTTAGGGGGATAAATTTAAATAACCCCTCAATTTCGCCCCAATCTGATGACAGATTTTGAAATATTGGTGCGTTCTGCAAAATAGCCACTGTGCGAATACGCCAGCGACTAGCGTATGTTTATTGCTACCTCGTGAAAGATCTAATGCAGTAGTAGGGAGGTCAGACCAATTTACCTCCCCTTCTGACAACATGGGAGACAGGGGTCCCAGTTTAGTGGCCATAGTTTATTATCATGCATTCTACCTGTAGGTTTGTGAATTTTCTTATGTTGTAATAATGTCAATGTGTGTACCTGCGCAGAAAAAATATTTTTTGGCGGTGTTTATTAGCGGTAATTATTTTTTTACTCTCAGTGTCGTATTTTGGTTTTCTTGATTTACGCGTGCGGCCATCTTAGATCACGTTGACAAGCCCCACCTATCAAACTGATTTGCGAGATTATGTTACTGAGTACATCCATATTGAAATGTGATGAAGAAAGAGGAAATTCAGAGGGAAATGAATCTGAAAATATCATTGTAATCCGTCGATAAAAAATTATAGTAATTATGGATTTAAAATGGCCTATGTTTGACGATGTTTTGTGAGTATTTAGTTAGTTGGTTTCAGCGGAAAGCATATGCCGATGGGTAAAGAATTGTGTGAACGATAACGTGATTACGGTGATGGCTTACCAATTGATAGCACAAACATGCACAACGTCCGTTTATGGAACCCCCGTCTAAAATGATATCGCCATTTTCCCTTCTTCCCTGTATGCGCGCAGTGCATCATGGTATACAATGCACTCGTGACTCGGATAGCGATGTGATCGACAGCGGGTGACTTTGATTAATACTGCCAAGTACATATGCCTACACCTGAGTAATTCATTGCTGCCATGTTTAATGTAACTTATTGATGTTTATATTAATATATTATTAGTTTATTTATTGGTATTACTTTAGTTTAATTATACAACTGTTGAGCTATTTAGCATATACATAATATTGTGTGTTGGTTACATTATTACAATTTATGATAATTTATGTTTCAATTAATTTATTGTATTATTATTTGTTTATAAAATTTTGTATCGTTATAAATTATTTTGATGTAGGGCCTACTGTTTTTGTATTTGATATGTATATACCAGTTTTTTATATATTAAGATTACAGAATAAGAGTATATCTTTGTATTTGTCACTATATAGTATACATAAAATAATATACATTAAGGAAACATTATGATTTATTGTATCTATTAATTGTATATAATCATAGACAAGTAAGTATAATAGTACGCCCTATTGTTGATGATAACAATGGGTTTAACCATAGTATATTACAAGTTAATTGGTTTGGCAATTATAGTAGTTATGGGATTTGCCCAATGTAACAAGTGTAGTGTATTGGGGGACTATTATTGGCATTTTGTGCCACAGTGTATTACGAGTTAATTGGCTTGTCAATCATAGCAGTCATTGGCTTTGCCCAATAAAACAAGTGTTGTGTAATGGGATACTAGTATTGTCAGTTTGTGGTTCTAATTCACAATCAACAAATCCTTTCATGTGGTTGTAAGTTCATACAGTTGTTTTAATGTTACGAAGATAGAACCACACTGATCATCTTTGCTCAGTTGCTGTGTCGTGTTCATGATTTAATGCTATTGTAATACATGATGTGTGTGTGCGTATTTACTTTTTTATGTTTGTATTTATTGTTACATGTAATTTTGTATTGGCCTTCTTTATAGATGGCAAAAGACTCAAGATGATAAAAAGTAATTTTCTTGTGAATTATGTACACAATCAGATCCGTCAGAAAATATTTGGAAAAATTCATGAAATTTTGAACTTTGCAAAACTGTAGTTTTCTTAATGTTGTACTTAGCTACATGAAATGAATAGCATTGTACTTCTTATAGTGACCACTATGTGGGAAAATATTTAAAAAAAATTGTCCTTGTGATTTATATGCAAAATCAAATCTAACGGAAAATTGTCGGAAAAAAACATGAAATTAGAAATTTTACAAAACTGCAGTTTCTTTAATATTTCATTGATGTACATGAAACAAGCACCATTGCACTTCTATTAGTGACTATTATCAGGGGAAAATAATAAAACAAAATTCTTGTGATTTATAAGCAAAATTAGATCTGTCAGAAAACCGTCAGAAAATGTCATGAAATTCGAAACTTTACCAAGCTGTAGTTGTTTTAATATTTCACTTAGATACATGAAACAACTACCGTTGTACTTCTTATAGTGACTACTATCAGGGAAAAATGAGAAAACATTTTTTTTTACGAAACAACATTTTGGTCCGACCACCCTACTGCCAGTAGTACATTCAGTATTCACTGGACTGACATGAGCTATGCCAAAGTGCTCGAAAAAAATTCACACGACACCAAAACGGTGTTTTCAAGGGCACTCTTTCGGTAATGGCGGACGAATCCTTAATGTGGTCTTACCCCATGTGTCAACTGTAGCGACTAAGGTTAAGCGATCTTGTTTAACTATTCTGTGCTATTTAAAATTAATTTATAATTATATTTATATGGTTAGATCAGATGTGTCTTTCTCATTGTGTGAGAAATTTGGTGGTTCTAGGTGGTCGTTTTCATGGTTAGTGAAAGATTGCCACGTACCGGATGGAATTTTTACGTTACATATTTCACAAAACAACGTCATGCTTTTATCGTTTCACAAAAATAACGTTTCCATCATGAGAAAGCGTGTTCCGTGCACTGTATCGATCTGGTTCCGTGACGTTTCAGCACGCGCAACAGTACCGCAGCAATAACATTTTCCACCTATGACAAAATAAAAACAACAGAGGCTGCGGTCCTTTTCCATCATGTGGCTTCAAAAAGTTTTGTCCGTCGGTTGTCAAACTATAGTAAAGGAAAATCTGACTGTCGTAAGCAAGCCGACGCCACTTTCTTGTTGTTGCCGATGTATTAGTACTACAGAGAAGAAATCTAAGCATGACAGAGGTGTGTTAAGGATTGCATGTTGATGTCAGGCGTTCTCGTTATTTACCAAGGTCAGGATTGTGGGCGATATTATGTGAATTCTCGGGGAAATCTGTCCGATCAGATAAGTCATGATACAAAAACTCTTAAATAGTATGACAGGGTGATTATTCAGCACGCGATAATTGCACTCCTGGCCATGACAAGATCTAGCTTAACGTTCTAGACCTGACCTAGGCTATCCCTGGGCAAGGACAGACGCAGCTTATCTTACCTTAGGCTTAGGCTTATGAGTTATGTAGGCACTTCAAACGATTCTGCTCGCTACATAATTTTCCGTGCGCCGCGGCCGTTTACCGCAGAGCCGTGTCGTTTAAGCACCGCCTGGGTAGCTTTGTTTTAACTCTTGGATTCGCACGCTTTTTCTGGTCGTTGACGTCATCGGCTGATGAATTCATTTTGCTGGTAAGTCGAAGTTTATTTACGTATCTTTCTTTTTCAAATTTGACCAAAATTCAGACAGATATCATCAATTTGACGACTTAGCTGTTTTTCATTAGTAAAGTTAGCACATTTGCATTAGTATAAGAAGAAATCGTTTGTGTTTAGCAAGATCTACTAGGTTTATATTAGTCTGTGTTGAAAAATCTTTGGCGGAATCGGGCGCCATCTATGATTTTGAGCCGTTCCAAAAAATTGAAGTTTCACCATTGTCAGGCATTGCGGGTCGATGAAATCGCATGCGCGTATACAAAACCAGGTCGGATTAAGCTATATAAGTGTGTCTAAGAGAAAAGATTTAGTGTTTAGCCTGATCTATGGGGATTTATGCTAGTCTGTGTTGAAAAATCTTCGGCGGATTCAGGCGCCATATATGGTTTTTGAGCCATTCAAAAATTATGACACGATTATTTGACCGATCTGTGACTGTTGGTGAAGCCCCTTGCGCCGCGTCATCGACATCGTGATGATGTCATCTGAGCCAGATTGTGACTTATTCCATATTACTGAAATTAAATCACTACAACACAACAGTCAAAGTAGTAGTTTAGAGTTGCTAGACTTTGTAAGTTTGTTTAATTAATAGCCTATTACTATGATACTACGGGCCAATCATGGTAGTCTTAGCCTTAGGCTTAGCCTAGGACAGGGCTGGTTACTGCTTACTCTAGCCTTTGCACTTGGGTTTGGCATGGCTTATCATTATGCCATTATTTATGGTTATGCTTTTATTTAGACTTATAAATAATATAAATTTCATTATGCAATAATAAATTGTTTTTGTCGTCAAATATGTAAATTATCCGACTTAATTTGTTTTAAAAAGTGTTTCATGATAAACAGTCACTGCACAACATTTTATAAAACATGTAATATAAACCATAAATGCCTTGGTCAGATGTAGCATAATTTGTTTTATTGTGTGACAACTGACATAATGCATTATTATAGAATTTCACCCTGCTATCTTGAGTAACAGTTGCAGGGATATGAAAATTATGTCACAAGATTTGCATGCAGAATCAAAACAGTTATCAAAATATGATACACGATGGCCTTTTTATTTCAGATATTGTTCGCAATTACATGCAGTGACACTGATCTTACACTGATCTGTGTCTGACTGTGAAGGTACCGAGCCACAGAGTCGTCTGAATATGACATCCATCACCTGCCTGCATACTTACATATTTAATCTTGCTGATTATATATCTGATATCTAGATTGAACAGTGTCCATTCAACACGACATGAACATTACTTATAGACATCATGTTGACGAACACAACGTTTTTCTACAAGATACTGAAATGTGAACCTTGCTGCACAGATCTTGCAACCTACTGGCATTAAATTATGAGACAATCAACTTCCAATATTATAAAAAGACTAGTATGAGCAGAGCAGACTTCTTCATTCATGTCTTGACTCCATGGGCCATGGGGAGTAATGCAGAAAGCAATCTTGCATTTGGCGCATTTGGATTCAGCGACGGAATACTGTGAACAATTTATAAACATTTCTTCAAGTTCATGTTAAAATACAGAACATTACATTATGAAGCAGTGACAGTTGATTACTGGTCTGTACAGAGCCTGCAGCATTCATCCAACCTGTCATGACACAGTCACACATAGACTCAGTGAACTGGGACTATGAATATTGTATTACATTGTCATGTATTGATATGTTGAATTTGTGTTGCCAATATTTACTTATTAATAAAGTTAATGCTATATGACTGGTTAAAGTATATTATTATAATATGGTTATAAACATTGCATAAATTATATAACTGTCTCCATAATTATAGACATATATGTATAAATAAAAAAGTTATGACATTTTAAAGCAAATATTTATCCACAGAAAACACAAAGATTAGTCCATTTTGCCATCGTAAGACATACACCAAAAATACGGCGTTTTGCCGTCTTAAAATCGGAATATCTTTTGATCTATTAAAGATATCTTAATAAAATAAACAGTTATGTGATCGTTAAGCTATTACAGATGTACCTTTAATTTAAGCCTATTCTCAATGTTCTAGCATATTAAATTTTTTTTTGAAGTGCCTACCTTATGGCTTATCCGGTTCACAGTGATCTCGGCCTTTCACGATCTCGGCCCGAGTGAACTCGGCCTGTTTCCGAGTGAACTCGGCCTGTAACCTCGGCCTGTGCAGCAGTGATCTCGGCCTGTTTGAGGAGTGATCTCAGCCTGTTCGGGGAGTGATCTCGACCTGTTCGAGGAGTGATCTCGGCCTTTTTATGTGAGTGATGCTAACCAGAAATGATGAAGTTGCATCCATCTGTATGTTACAATATGCAATGCAATAAAGATGTTTTGACGATCTGTCGTGATCTTATTCTTACTTCCTACCTTACCGCAAGTGCTTATCCCATGAACGGTCAATAGTTGTCCAAGTTTGAGGTCAATAGTTGCCCAAATTTAAGCATTGAGGCTGTCTCAAGTTGTAGTTTTCTGTAGTTGTCTTCCCAATTTCTAATTAATTTTAGGAAAACCATTTTTATGCTATTGTTGTTATTGCTAAAGTCACAATTACGTAACCAATTTATTATTACAATACACAAGAATCAGCTTTAAAATATTACATGTACGTTAGAAAGGGTAGGTGTCATGGTAATTTGCTTCATAGTCTCCCTTAGTTATCTTTTCATGGTAACACTATCTTTGATTTGTGTCCATTAAGAAAGTGTGAAAGTGTGAAAGTGTAATTGGCTTGCTACTCCTGCATTGCTTCACTGAGCAGATCTTTTCATGTTGTTTGTCTTTGATTTGTGTGATGTGAGAATGTGTTGAGGCCATAATCAGCTCTCTACTCTTGAAATGCTTTATTAAGCAGATTTCTTAATTTTGCTTGTGTTTGACTTGAGAAAGCCACGACAATTGGCTTGTTAGGCGTGTATTCTTTCACAGAGCAGGTGCTTTGTTTGAACGGTGTAATCATTGTATGCAAGGTCGACTTGTTTACTAGTCACCGCCTATTAAAAAAAATATAGATCAGAAAATTTAGTTGGAAACAGAAAACATGTATGACATATACGGTACCACACATATATACGTGCTAGTGAGTTCCAAGCACGAATATAACGTACTCGCAAACCTTCTGAAATATTACAAGAAATTATAATTATGTGATCATTCAAACTACAAGTGCACTGGCGTAAAATACGCAAGCAGTATGAATGTTCAACTTCACACAGATGTCTAATGCTCAAGTTTAGGAGTTCTATGACAGAAAGTATCACATTATAGGAACACATCTAAATTTACCTCAGAAAAAGGTTACCTGATAAATATATTGTATGGGTCTATATTTATAAATAGTGTTGTCTTAACACAGCCAATGTTACATTACCATTTTAAAAAACATGTTAAAATATACTAAATTTCAAATACTGAGATATGGTAATAACTGGCAATTGCTCGAGAACACAAAAACACCAACTGCGTAGTCTTTGTTCTATACAATGTTTCATGGGCATAACAGCCTACATTGTTGAGACCGCTGTTGGGTATAGGGAGCATCCCTTTGAGGTTGGCGAGTAGCTACAAAAGAAATCAGTGAAGCGTGATCGGTTTCTTATGCCCTTGTGGGTGTCTATGTAGTTCACTAATCTATTCAGAAGGGCCGATATGGGGTCCACGTGGTCCATAAAGATGATTGGTCAGAATGGGCTACGAGGCTGGTTACTGGGGATATTAGACAACCGGACCAATCAGAAAAAACAGTAATTACGATTGGTCTGAATGTTCCCTCCCTCCCTCCCTCCCTCCCTCCCTCCCTCCCTCCCTCCCTCCCTGTGCCAAATAGCATGTTATCGGTGACAAGACCAAGAAATCCTTGGAAACGAAGCTCAGAGGCGCATCAAGACAAAAGGATTGATCAATCTCAAAATCCATAAGCAGTATTCCAGTTGTCAAAAGATGATAAAAGGCGCGATGTTAGCATACTGATCTTCCCTACTACGCTACATTGAAGCATATAAATCCTGTTATTATGCAAGGCGTAGCCTATGTGTGAATTTCAGTTGCACTTTGCAAGTCGCAGAAAGCCTATTCACGGAAGTCACGACTGGCAGAATTAAGGGAAACGATTCGATTGATGTCGGCGCAAAACAATGTCAATGCCTCGCACCACATTTACTGTTCCCAAAGATTTGACAATACTCACACAAACAAGTGACAGTTATTACCGCGTTAATATAGTTTACCGCAGCTCTAATTTGTTTAACTTAAATACGTTTAATGAAATGTTGTTGACGGGCGGAACGCCATAAGGCGACGTAGTTCAGAAAAAAAAGTAACCAAAATATATCGCGGAAGTAAATTAAAATAACAAGGTAAAAAGTAGCGTTACCTTAGATAAAACTACTTCGTTACAAGTCGAAGTAGTTAATATAAATGTTTATTACATGACACCCCTGCTCACCAGGTTGCTGGCGTGATATGCTGTTTCAAAATACGTGTAAGGAAAACACATCAAGTTTACTACACTGCATTGATTTACCAATAATGATCAAGTCAGTTTTATTTGCATTTAATTTCTATTTGCTGTCAGTGATCAGTGGTAGATATATTGGCGGCAAAGTACACATCACGCAGAAATTGCCGATGATAATGTCGAATTGCTTACATAAATAACCCAACAAAACAAAACTATACATCAATATACACAAACAAATATATGGCTAACATCACTCAAACAGGCCGAGATCACTGCCTCACATAAATAACCCAACAAAACAAAAAGACGTAATAAAAAAAACGCTGTCGAAAACAACCATACAACATATTGGACATTATGTAGCAGTTATCACAATACATAATACAATGTAATTATGTTGCACAAAAAACGCTGGCTAACATCACACAAACAGGCCGAGATCACTGGCTATATAGGTCGAATTCACTGCTGCCCAGGCCGAATTCACTGGCCGACTTCATGCCGCTATCGTTTCTGGTCAACAATATACCCCCGAACAGGCCGAGATAACTCCTCAAACAGGCCGAGGTCACAGGCCGAGTTCACCGAAACAGGCCGAGATCACTCGGAAACAGGCCGAAATCACTCGGGCCGAGATCGCGAAAGGCCGAGATCACTGGGTACCCCTTATCCCTCTCTCCAGATGCAACTACCACTTGTATTCTTTTTTCACTAGTACCATTCGACTTTGGAATTCCCTCCCTCAATATATTGTTAATCAGAACAGCCTGGATGCTTTTAAAAGCAACATCCAGACTTTGTACTACCCCATGTTTTAGACGTTAACAAGTTCTTTTGCACGTATTTCTGTTTATTTACACAATAATTGTGTTCTTATATATTGCACTCTAAAAACAAAAACACTTCCTTTTCGCCTGCCATGCCACGCACCGCCTGTATCCTCAGCATGTTGAGGCTAGGCGTGTATTGGAAGAAGAAGCTAGACTGACATGTAATCAGTATTATGTGTACAATAATTATTGTAGTCAGTGGACCCACCTAGTGGTTATACAACTGTGAATATCACATTATGATTTATGTCAACCTTTCATCTGCATGATTAGAAAGGATTCCATCACGCCCAACTTTTAGAATAAAACGAATGCCGCTCAAATAAGGGAAATGCGTGCCAAAAATGTGACACTGATGGTGTTTCGCGATGGCACGGATTTTGCCGACACAGGTCGCAGCAAGTTGAAAACTCACACTTGTAAACATATTTAGATTATCATGATTTCTAGTCATCCAATTACCGGATAGAAAATGTGTTGACATTCAATGCAGATGTTTAACGAAATTGATGCCGTCGGAGAAATGAAAGTTACAACAAGTTGAAGTGTAAACATATCGGTTCACATATTAGCATCCGAAATACAACTTTGTGCATATATGAAGCCATTCATTTTGTCAGTTTCTCACTATTCAAATTAGGTATGTTGTGTGATATTAGTTGTGATTTACAAGTGCGGAAACTATGTTTTGTTTGACAATATCGCACCATTTTTTAACAGTAAGCAATAAACAGCCTGCATGTCCGGCGACCACACTAGCTTGGATTACGTGCGTGCTATTTTTAGCGTGTTACCCTGGCGACTGTCGCATGTCGCTCGTTGTCTGGTTATCCACCAGGTGGACTAAAGCATGGGACTATGCTGGTTAATTAAATAAATGTATTGTCCGATTTGTAGTTTAACCACTGAAACATTCATAGCAACATAAATACACAATGCTTTGCTTAAAGGGAATAAAAACAACTATGGCTTGAATTCATGTTATATTACATCCTGCTATCTATTTCCATGTCCACCAAGCCAAAAACAATCAAAAAAATCAATGAATTAGAAATTCCACATTTAATGCTGTACATCCGGACATTTTCGAATATGCATATTTTGGCGCGCTTTTCGGGATGCCGAGATGTGACGTCACTTATGACCCACACTCGCATCAGGCCGACCCTTTCCATGCATTCAGAGCATGTTTACAAGTATAGCTTTTGGGTCGAAACGAGCGTCAAAATGAGTTATTGTGCAATATTCCGATGAAATACAAACACTAGTCGTCATAGAGGAACAAGCAGTTATCTTACCGTTCCATCAATCCATCCATCCATGAATCAAATTTTATTCAAAACAATGAATGCGAATGTGCCTACAAGTCGACTAGGTTTCGCCGAGCTTGGGCTCGTTTTCAGAATAATTATATCGAATGCAACCAACGAGAGATAATCTTAAATCTACACCAATAAACATTCATAGCAAACATATATCGTATCCAGCTTCAGAAAGTAACATGTATAATCTCATAATATCACTAGAATATCGACGATGTATGAAGGAGGAGTTGTATCATAACAACTTAAATCAGTGAATGAATTTCTGTCAGCCCTGCTAGCTCAGTTAGTAAAGGCGTTGGTTCCTTAGCATTTATTTTGCAATCGGGTGACACCGGTTCAAACCCCACACCAAACCGTTGATTATTTTTACACTTTTTTTGGTTTATGTTTTCGCGAAGTAATATAAACCAAATCATTTTTATACTATGATGCACTGTTTGTAAATATTTTGGTAGTAATTATTTATTCGCCACAAAAATGAAAATATGGTAATTATATATAACGCAATGTTTCTAAAAAAAAATTTGCCAGACATCACCATTTGTTTTCACATATATAATTACAATATATTTCTGTACAATATATATATACAATTAATAAATTATATATCCATTACATTATATTTGTTTGGATGAATAACATTTAGAAAAATCTTTATATAATTCCCATATTTTCATTTTTGTGGTGAATAAATAATTACTATCAAAATATTTATAAACAGTGCATCATAGTATAAAAATGATTTGGTTTATATTACTTCGTGAAAACATAAACCAAAAAAAGTGTAAAAAAATCAATGGTTTGGTGTGGGGTTTGAACCGGTGTCGCCCGATTGCAAAACAGACGCTAAGGAACCAACGCCTTTACCAACCGAGCTAACAGGACCGATAGAAATTCACGGACTGATTTAAGTTGTTATGATGAATTAAACAACTCCTCCTTCCTACATCGATATTCTAGTGATATGAGATTATACACATTACTTTCTGTAGCTGGATACGATATATGTTTGCTATGTATGTTTATTGGTGTAGATTATCTCTCGTTGGTTGCATTCGATATAATTATTCTGAAAACGAGCCCAAGCTCGGCGAAACCTAGTTGACTTGTAGGCACATTCGCATTCATTGTTGTGAATAAAATTCGATTCATGTGGAACGGTAAGATAACTGCTTGTTCCTCTATGATGACTAGTGTTTGTATTTCATCGGAATATTGCACAATAACTCATTCTGACGCAAAAGCTATACTTGTAAACATGCTCTGAATGCATGGAAAGGGTCGGCCTGATGCGAGTGTGGGTCATAAGTGACGTCCCGATACCACGTGATCGCCTAGCTCATTAAATTTAATTTTCCGCGGGAATCGCTACACAGATGGGTTTAAAATCGAATTTATGCTACAAATGTATTTTTCTGTATTTTTTAGTGTTGTCAAATGTTACATACAAGGTTAAACTGTGTGTACACATGGAAAAAGGATTTTAGCTAATGCCTTATTTTTATTTCCTTTAATAACTGTAACATAACATGGTTTAAAAACGTGGCCATAGCATGGTGATTTATGTTTTAAAATATTTAAAATTTAATATTTTATTTTATAAATCTAATAAATTCGAACTGTAGCCTTTCTAATATTATAACCAATTAACTACTTTCTGAATATTAATTATAGCTCATTTAACCGTTATTATTGAGCATGTCATTATTTGAATAATAATTGCTACAATTAAACTTAAAACTACATTTATATTATAGAAACTTAAAGAGACTTACACGTAGATTATGTTAATAGGCTACTATGCTTTGAAATGTCACATGTTAATGCAGTTTTACGTTTTATGCAGGAATGCTACTGTAGGTAGTGACAAGCTACATACACTAGTATGGTTCATGTTAACTATTTAGTCGCGCTATTTCTCACCGTGTTCTATGTGCTCTTTTTCTGAAACGGCACCCTGCCCTTTTGAAAACCTGGATAGAACACTGTCTACATCCGGGCTGACTACTACCTTGACCAATGCATGAATTGGACGTAGTGCAAAGATAGCCTCAGCCTCGTTGGACTGCAGTCCAGAGACTTTTAAAAAGACCGTTTACCCTTTGGATGCAAGGTTTCCCAGGAATTCCATTGCACTGTGCATGACCACACACGTGATACATCAAAGTGTGACATGACAGGTTGGAGTTATAGTAACCATGGTTACAGACACAGTTTGAAGCTGTGGAAAGAAAACTTGAAAGATGACGTAGTTTGAAGCATTGCCTACAATAAAATAACAGTAATGAGTAAGTTGCAATGCTCAATTGAAAATTAGAAGTTTGTCAACATAATAACGCCACCAATGTTGAATTAAACACATTTTGAGGGCTGTGATGATAACAAAACTATTCACATCGTTATAATTATGTTACAGTTATACGCAATAGTGTGAAAGAAAAACTAATACACCCTAAAGTGACTTGGTCATCGTCATAGACTGTCAATACCAGTGTAGTTTCAGCCACAAAGATGTGGAAACTCCCACGACTGTGACATGTACATGGACTTAGGATGCTGGCGGTAGAGAGCCAAGTTATCAGTACTTGTCCTGTTTCAGGATATTCTACGTCTTTGCTGAGCTCATCCACAATCGACAGAATCACGACATTGAAATCACAACATTTAAAAACAATCACATACACAGAGTCTGAAGTGTGAAGCATGACAGGGAAAGTTTCAGCACATCATAACAAGGATTCACAACAAAGTGAACAAACACATACACAGGAAGCTATGCCTGGGGTGTTAGACACAGCAGGTTAAAGTTTCTTCACTCTACACAAAATCTCACACACAAATTATTACCTATGTATTTATGTATAAACTGATATCCACATTGCCCGCCTGTTTTTTTTTGGTGTAAAATGATGTGTGAAATGTCTGGAGGGAAATGTCTTACATCAGAAATGACAATAAATCTACTACCATCACATTTGTATCTCGACACAACAAAGATATAACATATATGATGAGTTTCAGAACATATCGCAATATATCCAGGGATTTGTTTGGCAAAAACTTCTCTGCTTCGTCCTCAGAGCACAGGAAAGTGTAAACTTGTACGCAATATTGGAGTATCTTAAGAATACAAAACCATAGCGATTGATAGCAAGGATCAAAATTTAGTTTTTTATATTTCAGTTGTGTGGAATTTTGTTCACTAAAAAGTCACCCAAAATTAGTGTTGAAAATGTTTTGCCCAGAAAGCCTTCATATTTAATATAATTATGGATATGACTTTTGCAGATAAGTTTAGCTATGGTGAGATGCAGCACCGACGACGCATTGAGGCTGAGCACACAGTCCTTGTCCAGCACACTAACCGACTCGGCAGTCTCATCAAGTTGTGCCAAAGTCACGGCATCATTAGACATGTTTTCTCTTACAAGAAGAATGACCGGGTACGTCATCCTCGCAGGACAGGGGTGTAAGTTGACTGCACTACCCCTAGCAGATATCCTACGTAATGCATGGAGGTTGGCTGAATCAGTAGCACCTTGTCCTGGTTATTGACTGCCTATCATGACTGCAACCATGAGAGATACCACATCTAAGGGCAACTCCAGGAAATCTCAATATAATCACCAGTCCAACCATTAGCACCAACCAGTGGTAGTTCATTTAAAAATAATTACTTCAACTTGCTGAGCAGAATATATAACATCAGCCATGATTTGCATGATTGAACGAGGATGGGGTATGTGGTCAATGGCTTTTATTGACTTTCTGAACCTGCAACAAATAATAATAGATTTGTTATGTTATATAGTGCCCCATCCAAGTTATGTTCTGGGGTCCGTTACAATGTTTATAAAATGTAAAAATATGGTATAACTCGTTTTCCAATTAAATTCAGTTTTGGTACATTTCCAATTCAATTCTGATTCCTGTATGACTCTGTGTTGACCCCAGCTCTCGCTACAAGTATAAGCATTTTAAAATGTCATTATACAGTGTACTATTATTATTGTATGTTGGGTTTCAGCACTATGCATTGGTTGAGTACCGGGACATGGCATCAGTGAACCGGTTGATTGCCAATACACAGCATTTCCCAAATGAGAAGCGAATCCCAGTGCAAAGCCGGTTTATATTTTTTCGGAAAAGTGGTAACCTGAAATCGTCTTCGAATGACCATCATGACAGTCGGGTAACAGTTGACCGGCCAAAACAATTTGTTGATACGGACCTTCAAACAGCTGAATCTGTAAGTACCGTATTCATTCTTTTTAAGTTACAAAAATTTTATTTTTTAAACCAGTATGAAAATAACAAAATGGTGGCACCACATGGTGGAAATGATGTGTATTGTTACTGTCTCTACTGTACTCCGCCATGATGTACACCTCAAGTCTTTGTTGTAAATAAAAAAAAACATATATGGATGTTTGTCTAAAATAAACATTATTATTAATCATGAGAAAACATTGTTTTTAAAATGGCTTGTAGATGAGGTCAGGTCAAACTGCCGTGATTTGTACATCAACAAAATTTGACCTGCATGTCAGAAATGGTGGCAACAGGGTTCGCACGGATCCCCGAAAACCCTTAAAAACTCTTGAATTTAGAAATTACGTTCAAGGGTACCCAAAAACCCTTGACTACCACCCGTTTTCAGAATAAACCCTTTAAAATGCATGTTTTTGCTTTAAATGTGCAATTAAGCTATTATATCTCAGCCGTGTCATTATAATAGAAATTATTTAATAAGTGCGAAAGTAAATGTGCGATTCAAATTCAACGTCGGAACATCAAAACTAAAAGGCGATTAACAAAACACGAGGAGTGAGTCTAAGTGACCAAGAATTATATTAATAATTATCAGCTAGATAGCGCCATAAGTACTGATCATACGGGTAACGCTACATACGGGTATTAAGTTGCCATTTTGGAAAGCGACAAAAGCGTGTTCGTTGAAAATATTATCGGTCGATTTGAATTTGCATTACGATGGCACCCAAGAAAGGAAACTGTAAATTTAAAGATGAATGGTTGGCAATCGCAGAATACAAAGAATGGGTGTGTCGAGACCCGACGGGAAACATTCGTTGTGCGCGATGTCGATTTTGCGCAAAATCCAACAACATCGGGAACGGAGGTCGATATAGCCTGGACAGTCATGTTAAAAGTGCGACGCACAAGAACAACCTGTCTGCGAAACACTATTAGCAACTGCGCCGCATGCTGGCTACACCAGGAACATGTTTAGTACGCCAGTTGAGTGAGAAGAAGTGAAAAGCCTGAAAAGACTAACGTGACACTGACAGCAACAGTATATAATGAACGTTATTGTTTCCTGATTCATTTACTGTATGTAATAAACAGTAGGCACTTCAAACGATTCTGCTCGCTACGTAATTTTCCGTGTGCCGCAGGCCATTCACGATTCAGCCGTGTCGTTTACGCACCGCCCGGGTAGTGCTTTGTTTTAACTCTTGGATTCGCGCGCTTTATCTGGTCGTTGACGTCATCTGCTGATCGATTCATTTTGCTGGTAAGTCGAATTTTATTTACGTGTCTTTTTCAAATTTGACCAAATATTCCGCTAGATTTTATCGATTTGACGACAGCTGTTTTTCATTAGTAAAGTTAGCACATTTGCATTAGTATAAGAAGAAATCGTTTGTGTTTAGCAAGATCTACTAGGTTTATATTAGTCTGTGTTGAAAAATCTTTGGCGGAATCGGGCGCCATCTATGATTTTGAGCCGTTCCAAAAAATTGAAGTTTCACCATTGTCAGGCATTGCGGGTCGATGAAATCGCATGCGCGTATACAAAACCAGGTCGGATTAAGCTATATAAGTGTGTCTAAGAGAAAAGATTTAGTGTTTAGCCTGATCTATGGGGATTTATGCTAGTCTGTGTTGAAAAATCTTCGGCGGATTCGGGCGCCATATATGGTTTTTGAGCCATTCAAAAATTATGACACGATTATTTGACCGATCTGTGACTGTTGGTGAAGCCACTTGCGCCGCGTCATCGACATCGTGATGATGTCATCTGAGCCAGATTGTGACTTATTCCATATTACTGAAATTAAATCACTACAACACAACAGGCAAAGCCAAATATATTAATAGAAGTTTAGAGTTGCTAGACTTTTTAGTATATGAGTATGAAACTATTGAGCATTGTGTGACTAGTATAATAAGTATCATAGTAATAGTATTAGTATGACTGAGTGAGACAATGAGTAGCTATGCCTATGGCTATGCCATGCCATGGCTATGCCAATCAATGGCATGCAATTATTTTGACAGATTTATTTTACTTTCAAATTCACTAACAATTCTTAAATGAATTGTTTAATTGAGTGATTTAAACCAAATTGTTATAAGGGTTTTGAGGATAAACACTTAAATGACTGAACTTAACCTGGGTCTATTCACATTTATTTATTCCAATTCAATTTCATGTGTATTTACCAAAGATCAATTCCAAATCCGTGTACTGACACAAAATATCAAATTAATTAATTCCTTTGGATGGGGAATTGGACCTGTACTTGGGGAGTCCTTGTCTTGTGCAATAACTTATACTGAAGTTTACAAACAAATCTCATTGGGTTTTTATTGCAGCAGAAAAGTTACTGTTCTGCCTATTTGTTTTCCTTTAAAAATCTGCTTTACGTGTATATACATATGTATATTGGTTAAACTTATATTATGCCCATTGGTTAATTTGACAAGGAATTACATACAATGTTGTCACCTATCCTCATGATTATCTCACATTGCATCTCTTCATTAAGTAGTCTTCAAATTTGAGAGAATTCCTAAAGTTGTGATATGACACTAGCAGAATGTAGTTAAGTGTTAGAAGAAACTGTGCATCAGGTTTCCACGTTGACGTCGTTGCACAGCTTTTACCAAGAGAAACCATGTCCAAAAACCATTATGTGTAATATGCAATGAGATTCATCTTTCTTTCCAGGACACGATGGAGAAACCAACGCTTCTCATTGTTGGGCACAGTTTTGTGCGACGGATGGACCGTGTGTGTCAAGTTGGTTGGATAGGTGGAGATAGTCGCAGATACTATCGACCTGATCTTGACTTGGCTGATATGTTTAGAAAGGTCGTTTTCCATGGGAAAGGGGGCCTTACTTTGGGTGGCCTTTTTCGGCAACTGGGAGTGGTGCGAGCAGTTGCGCCAACTGTTGTTCTGTTGTGACCCTGGGAAGCTGGCAGAGGGTATTGTCGCATTCGCACGCAAACTGCTCACAATACCTTCTGTGGCGCAGGTAGTAGTTTGTGAGATATTGACACGTATACCTGTACAGTTTGGCCGGTTTAGAATACGGCCTGATTTTGATCGTGCTCGTCAGATTGCGACAAATAAGGTGCGGGCATTGATCGCTGACTCAGAAAACATAATTTTTTATCATCATATTAAGTTGTCGAATGAGAACAATTACGCGAGAGATGGTGTGCACATGAGTGCATCTGGCATGGCCAGGTATGTGGGTAACATGAGGGGAGCGGCTGTAGCTGCTGGTAAGCGATGCTTACAGTAGTGGTTGGCTACTTTCCTTGTGTTACTCATGTACAACATTTCTCGACCTGTTTTTCTATGTAATTTTGTTATAACTACAATTTTGTTAACTGCAAATTCCTACTTATAACCAAATATTTTTTCTTCAAAAATCTTTAAAAAAAACTGTTTGCTGGTATACGTCTTGAAACCTAGCATACTATAACTTCAATTACAATAATCCTGCCTGGATCGTTTGTTCCTATGTCAATGGTGAATACCTTTGCTGCAGCTGCTTGCACATCTTGAACTTGCTGAAATAGACTATCCATGGTATGTGCTCTCCTTCCTAAGGTAAACTACCTTTTCATACATATTGGCTCATGATAGATTTGGTCATAGTACTGTGACGCACTTCACCTGTCCGAACAACTTGAATCCGTCGTGCAAAACTGTGTCTGACAGTGGACTGTGAAGGTACCAAGCCATAGAGTCGTCTAAATATGACACCCATCACTTGCTGGTCCTAGTACTGTGACACACTTCACCTGCCCAAATAAGTTGCATCCGTCGTTCAAAACTGTGTCTGACAGTTACCTGTGAAGGTACCAAGCCACAGAGTCGTCTGAATATGACACCTATCGCCTGCCTGCATAGGTACACATTTAATGTGGCTGATAATATATCTGATATGTACATTGAACACTGTCCAATCAACATGACAGTGACATGAACATTACTTATAGACATCATGTCGAAGAACACAATGTTATTTTATAAGATACTGAAATATGAACCTTGCTGCACAGATCTTGCAGTCTACTGGCATTAAACTGAGACAATCAACTGCCAATATTACAAAAAGACTATTGTGAGCACACCAGACTTCTTCTTCATGACTTGACTCCCATGGGGAGTAACGCAGAAAGCAGACTTGCATTTGGCACAAACGATGTTGGGTCCAGCGACAGAATACTGTGAACAATTTATGAACATTACTTCATCAAGTTCATGTTGAAATGCAGAACATTACATTATGAAGCAGTGACAATTTATTACTGGACTGTACTGAGCCTGCAACATTCATCCAACCTGTCAGGACACAGTCATACATAGACACAGTGAAGTATGACTACTGTATTGATCTGTTGAGTTTGTGTGCTATTTAGCTAATATTTACTTATTGATAAAGTTACTGTTAATGATATATGACTGGTTAATGTATATTTATTATAATGTTTAATGTGGTGATAAACATTGCATAAATTATATAACTGTCTTCATAATTATGGCATTCCACCCTTTTATCAAAATGTAGTGGTCAGTCGTTAGCGTGCTAATATTAGCCAATATTAACTTATTAATTAAGTTACTGTTAATGTCAAATGACTGGTTAATGTATATTTATTACTATAATATAATTAATGTGGTTTACTGCTTTCATAAATTATACAAATATCTTCATAATCATGGACATTATGGCCTTTTACTAAAATGTGTCGGTTTGTCGAGGTTGTGCACTAATTAGCCAATATTGACTAATTAAATAAATTGTTAAATGATTTGTTAATGTATATTTATGACCATTATTAATGTGGTTATACACATTGCATAATATGCATAAATATCTTCATAGTCATGGACATTATGGCCTTTTACTGATATGTTTTGGTCAGTCGAGGTTGTGTGCTAATTACCCAATATTGACTAATTAATTAAATAATTATTATTTAAAAATAATTTTTTAATGCACATTTTTACCATTATTAATGTGGTTATACACATTGCATAATATGTATAAAATCTTCATAATCATGGACATTATGGCCTTTAATTGGAGCGTTTTGGTCTGTTGAGTTTTGCATGCTACATAACTAAAATTAACTAATTAATTGCATTAATTTGGTTATAATTAGTACTAAAAATATTAAATATTATAAATTTATTACTCTTGTCAATGTGTTTGAAAACCCTGAAGACAGTATTTAAATATTTGTATAAATAAAAAAGTTATTACATTTGAAAGCAAATATTTACCTACAGAAAACACAAAAATGAGTCCATTTTGCCATTGTAAGAGATACACAAAAATGACGCTGTTTTTTTCATCTTAAAATCGCAATATCTTTTGATCTATTAAAGGTATCTTAATAAAATAAACAGTTATGTGATCCTTAACCTATTACCTTTAATTTAAGGCCATTCCCAATGTTCTACCATGATATTTATTTTTTTGTTGAAGTGCCTATAAACAGGCAGTTAAAACTTAAGCATCTTCGTCAAGATTGATTTGTTATTTGAATGTTTGGCTAATGATCCCCCTCGTTGTTCTGAGGCTAAGGGTCCTGTGATTGATTGTTTATTTGCTTCATTCATTCCTGAAATGTGTGCTTGCTTGATTTATTGATGTGTAACCGATCTTTTCAATGGCCGGTTGATTACTTGTAAACTGGTCCGGTAAAAAATGGGGCTGAAAAACTAAATAAATAACTGAAATACATACCCTTGAAAACCCTTGAAAATGGCATGTTTTTATGTCAAGAAAACCCTTGAAAACCCTTGAATTTAATTGTTAGTTGTCTGTATGAACCCTGGGTGCAAATACAGTATAGGATCGGGCAAGCATTTTGTAATATAAAAATGCCATTCTTTATCTTTACAACTTTTTAATTAATATCTTGAATCTCATAATATTACGCCTGTCCAAGGACAACAAATATACAATTAATATAGTATAATTGTGTAGGGCCGTGGTACAGTGGCTAGAGCTTCTGACTCTCAACCGAGAGAACCCGGGTTCAAAACCTGTGCGGCGGTGTCAAACCTTGGACAGTTCGTTCACTATACGTTGCTCCAGTTCACTCAGCAGTATGAATGAGTACCTGGCTATAGACAGTGGTGGATATTTGTGTACGAATAGTCTTCGCGCATTAATTGCAGTGTGGCTGGATGCTTCCCAGAGAAGTCGAGATGGTGCTCTATTGAACAGGTCTGCCAGGGAGTAAAGGGTAAAGCACTTTGAGCAGTCCTGAGGACTGGATACTGCGCTATATAAGAACTTACTTACCTTTTAGTATGAAAATATGAGATGGATGTGAATAATAGTTTTCGAGATGTCATGTTTTCAAAATAAGGAAATGTGTTGTTTTGGCAATTTAGCACCTGGCAGGAGACAAGCACAAAATTGAAAAATATAACTCTGGCAAATAAAAATATGAACACCTGGAATATAAATTTGATATGTGGACATTAGTTTCATTGAGCTATGTCGTGTTGTTTGGTTTTTATCTGACTTTTGTAAATGGGTTTCTTTCCCTGATCACCTTGAGTCAGGGAAAATTTTCAAAACGAACTGTTCTGGACCTGAAACCAGAACAACCATTACAGCATAGTAAAGTAATTACATGAAGAAATAACGGGATGTTTGTAATGTACTTTAGTTAGTGAGTTAAATTCTGTAAGAAATGTAGCTTACTTTGTGTAAATATAACTTTTATTTATAAAATAATAGTATATTAAAACTACCTGTAATTGCATATTTAACACAAACACTGTTTTTTTTGTAAATTTGGAGATTCGATTTAAAATATATTAGTGTACATTTCAAAATGATTTGGTCACATATCAAAAGAAACAACCAACATACGTTCTTATCAAAGTTATTGTTGCCAATCTCGGCCCGCCGTGCATGCCATCATTGACACTACTTTATTATATGATATTATATTTGCTTTAGTTTGACATATAACGTATAGATATATATATATGTACATTATTTCCAAAGTAGAATAAATAGATATTATTTAATAAATACAATTTCCTATGCATATCCGTAGATCGTAAACACAATTTGAAAGTCGGCTCAAATAGCGACAACACGCCAACATATTCTCGCCGGTCGGACATGGGCATAGCAGCGCCATTTGTGACGGTCATCGAGCGCCCCTAAAACCAAAGATCGACTTGTACTGGCGTCCATTGCTAAGGTTGTGTGGATCAGTCTATTTTATCGCGATGGGGAGATCAACTTTTAACTTTAAACAAATACTCAAATTACTCGCTACAAGTTATCAATACAATATTATTTGTTGTGTAGGTCATATTCGTTTGCAGTTAGGAACCACAATATGCAGAAATATCTTGCATATGCATCAAATAAAATATTAGAAACTTAACTAATAGCACGAGTAGCAAGTGAGCTATCGAAGCCATGCTAAGCATCGATACTTGAGTAAAATTTGCAAATCTTTCACCTTTTAAGTGTCAGCGCGGCAACAAATTAAATGTAATTTTCACAAAATAACATTTATTTGATTCCAAATTTATTGCCGAATCGATTGGTGATGAGCACTAGTCGATCTGATGTCAAATAGTGAAGTTATTAACAAAAGATGACAGCTACGCATAGGCTTATGTTACATTCGCATGTGGCTGGCACATTTTTCTTCGTTCGGACGAGTGCTTATCACTGTTCGGTCGAACTACCATTCCTCATCAATATAAACTTTATCCTGACTAAATATGGCTAAAATTGACGTGGCGCGAGGTCTGTGAAGAAGCATGATTTACGCTTCATTCTTTCAACCTGACTGGAGCAGTGTTATGCTCAGCGCCAGCGTAACAACATAGCGTCTTGGCACAAGCAGCACGTCACCACAGCCATGGGTTGTTTTGGAAACCTATTGAACTCATAGTTTTTGAGTTATCATAACAAAATTTTACATATGAACAGACAACATATTGACGTTTTTAGTGGTGCAAATTTTATTTCAATACATATAATTGCAAGGGCTGGAGCACAAATTGAAATAGGTCATTTTCACTGAAAAATTCTTGCCACATCTACACCAGTGTAGTCATCCACTGTACGTTGTCCCATACTTTTCTGCTGTCTCATCTACACCAGTGTAGTCATCCACTGTACGTTGTCCCATACGTTTCTGCTGTCTCATCTACACCAGTGTAGTCATCCACTGTACGTTGTCCCATACGTTTCTGTGATCCGACTTAGTCTAGGAAAAACACATTATCTCAGATCAAATGAACCGACTCAGTTAGATTTGACTTACATAGATATTTATGGGAAATACATTACAAATCAACCCTTCCTCTGAATTCTGTCCAACTTGAGTGAAGATTCAACTTTGGCGAGTCTGACTTAGGCAAGGTTTACTGTGGTACTTTTGGGGATTTTCTAAAATGTGCATACATATTACAATTGGAGATGTTCAACACTTGGTTCATTGATTGATACATAATTATAACCATAGTTACGTACTTACTTACTGCTCCCGTAACCCGCCTGGGTCATACGGGCGCTGCATTGCTGAATGTTTCACCAGTCGACGCCAGTCTTTGCGGTTGTGTGCTAATGTCTGAGTTTCTGCGAAGGTCTTCCCAGTCCATTCTGCAATATTGTCTGACCATCTCTTCCTCTGTCTTCCCTGTCTTCTTTTCCCTGGCACTGTTTATTGTAGTATTGTTTTTGTGAGCCCGCTTGATCGTGTTACATGGCCATACCATCTCAGTTTCCTCTTTTTTACTGTGGTCAGCACTCAGCAGGTCTTCGCAATGTCCCACATGTTGAGTGATTTCATCCACAGTTAACACAGGTTATAATTTGCCATCTGAATTGTACTCTTCAGTATTCTGCTAGGAAATAACTAACAATGTTGTGATATATCTCCATATTAATACACTAAGTTTGGAATGTTATAAAAGCATCTCCTATGAGGCGCTTAATCCAGTGTTCATGTCTTTCAGTGTTCGTTCACTTCCATTGGTGTCTGATCTACCAATTGGTAGTGTATTTCAGAAAACAACAACAATTATTTATAATGAATTATATGGGGGGCATGCAATAGTGTAGTAGTTAGCACATTCGCCTGACATGCCGGCGCCCCTAGTTCAATACCCGGACCGGGCATGTATGGTATATTTGGTGTAAAAACCTGGCTCTCAACATTGAGGACTGTGTATCCCTCGTGACTCGGTCCCGTCTCAATTTAGGACGTTAAAGAACAACTGAGGACGACAAGCACCCTGGCAGTGACCACCCTCAGTGCCAGCATAAAAAGGTCGGCTTGGCGATAATGTTCTGAAAACGGCTGACTAGTTGAATGAGACCTCATAAGATCATAACATTGTAACCACAATATATACAGACTAGTCAGTTAATAGAACGTTGCCGAGTGCTGGAAACAACTAGAAGAATTACATATGTGTTTTTGATATGCTTTGCTTTTCTTTTTCTTTCTCCTACCTAAGGTAATTGAGTGGTGATCACTTCTCCAGATGGCGCCACCATAACTGATTGAGTGGTTTGTTGCTCTATGGGCGAGTGTCAGCTAGTGTGAATTGTATTATAAAGACGTGTCAGCCCAACTTTACTAGTTTTATATTCTAACATTGGTTTCTCCCTGTTTCAGCTGTCTGACCAAATGATGGTCATATATAAGAAGGTGAGAATCACCGAAGTAGAGACAAGGCTGCGATTCTTTGTTTGTTCATCACTAGAGGGCGCCTTGAGAGGATTGCTCCATCAGAGCATCATCACACCCTTTGGCTCATCTGTCAACGGCTTTGGACGGTTCGACTGCGATCTCGACATGGTGCTTGAGTTGGAGAGTGAACACCCAACGGTAATACATGTTTATGTGACACCTAGTCAGTAGTCACATGCGCACGCATACCCACATCAATTCTAAAATGTCAAACTGGCTGTTAAAGCAAGGTTTCTTTTCCATTACCCATAAGCAACCAAGGATTGTATTAAGAGGAAGTTTGCTGAATCAGTGCGAAGACACCAAACATCAAAGTGACTTGCAGTTATCCTAGCAGGCCATAGCAATACTACTAGTTTAGAATTGAGTGTTTTCTTTACAAATTTTATCATTGTGCAGTTGAAATATTCAACTTGCGAACACTGTTGTGGACTAATTAACACACAAGATAGTGCATAATATACCATAAACATTAAGAGTATTAAGAACATTTTTGTAAATAAGGAACTAACAGCATATTCATTTGCCATGTTGTCTTTTTGTAAAATGTTCTGATGGAAAGTTTAGTGGAGTGGGTTTAGTTAGAAACTGACCATAAGCTTCCAGTACAACATGACACTACCTGTGTTGCCAGATAAGACCAGCTTGTAAACTGCATCTTCAATTTATTTACATAGCAATCACTGCAATATAAAGTTTGAAACTTTGAATGTGATAATTTATGTTTCATTGAGTAATTTATTCACATCTATTATATGTTATTGATTTTGTATGTGTGCTACTGTATATGTGCAGCTGTATATGTGCTACTGTATGTGTGCTACTGTAAATGTGCTACTGTATGTGTGCTATTGTATGTGTGCTACTGTATGTGTGCTACTGTATATGTGCTACAGTATATGTGCTATTGTATGTGTGCTACTGTATATGTGTTACTGTATATGTGCAGCTGTATGCTTCTTTATTATTATTTAACCATTATTATTATTATAAACTTCTGGTTTCTAGCTAAGATGCTACTTTTATCTAGCGTCCAATCATGCAATGAAGGTAATTTTATAACTACTAGGGTAGTTAAAATCTCCAAGACGTGCCGTTTTAGGAATTTTATGGATCTTGGTACTGTTTCACTAAGTCTAAGATAATGAGCTCTAGATAAGGAAATCATTAAACATTGTGAAGGAGCTTTTTCAAAATACAAAAATATGCCACCATATCACACTGGCAAAAGGTATCGACAGTTTTCAGTATGTAAGATCACTGTTAAGGAGCTAAGTTGATGTTATAGTACAAAATTGAGCCCATGACCTGATAAAAATGTTACTGAGTCGGTGAGCCGATTAGTTGTTTGTGTGTAGGAGGGGAACACATGTGAGGGACGCACGTACTTCCTCAGCAAGATTCGTGTGGAGAATGAGCGCCAGCACACACAGCAGTGTCTTGACACGATCGCTGGCATCCTACGACACTTCATGCCTCACTTCCAGCATGTCCGTCGCATTCTGAATGCGCGCGTGCCAATCGTCAAGTTCCGACACGCGGGATGCGAGGTGGAATGTGATCTGTGTTTGTCAAACAGGTGGGTTTCTGGCTGTTGAGTTGTCCCCACGTTATATATGCATGACAACTCCATTGGATTTAGCAATATCTGTTTATTACACATACATGATACTGTATGGTAGATATGGTTGTTCTATCGCGCACTGTTACTGTCACTAACCAGGTCGGTGTGGCCCTACGCTGTATATACCCTAATGGTATTTGGGTTAGTCCCATTATAGATTAGGGGTATATGCTATGCAGTGTGTAAGAACACTACATTCCTCTCCAACTTGATTATGTTGATTATAATAATGTCCATCATATAGATGATTTCTGTAAGTCCAAGATTATATTATACTGGTGCAGACAAGGTCTGTCAAGTCCAAGATAGTCACACGTGACTGTGCAATATATATTATTGTCACACATGATGGTATATTATTTTCCTTAGACACAGTTTACAAACTCATACCACTAACTGGTCTGATACCACTAATCGGTCTGTTTCACTAATTGGTCGTTTACGACTTCGTTAATTCATATCCCTCGAGATGAACAGGCATCTTCCTTGGGCGCGATGATCGCCTGAGTGCAGGGGTCGTATCAGCGTGATCACTGTCATCTCACGCATTGATTGTGTTGGGTGGTATATATATGTGCGTGTTGTCGGGATGTACATTTCCTCGTCATTGTCACAGTCGATGACCACAGTTCCCGGTTCGAGTTTGATTGGTTTGAAGTGTAACGCATTTCGTGTTATTTTTCGGTCACTTCCTTTGGCTGTCACCATGGTTCCTTTTGTGTGTGTCACTGTGTAAGGGCGATGATCGAAGGGTGTTATCATTTTGGTTCTTCTTGGCTGTCACACCAGTACAGTGTCCCCTGGTGTGATGAGGCGTGTGTTGGCATGTCGCTTCTCATCCGTGTATTCCTTCATTTTGTGTTTCGCTTGTTTGTCATTGGTTTGCAGCTTAGCTTGCATTCGGGATGGAGGTGATTGTGTGATTGTGTTTGGCATTTAATCCTCATCTCACGGTTGAAGAGAGCCATGGCTGGCGCAATACCAGTTGATGAATGTGGAGTTGCTCTATAGTTCCGGAGGAACTTATACAACTCCTGTCTCCATGATTTACCTTAGATGAGTGCTGATCTTGTCACCTTCCCGAGATTTCTCATGAATTGTTCTGCTTCGGCGTTTGCTTGTGGCCACAGTGGAGTAATCCGTTGATTGTTTAAAACCCATGTGTTTTGCGAACATATAAAATTGGTGACCGTTGAATAGTGGTCTGTTGTCAGTTTTCAGAGAGATCTGAATTCCCAGCATATACAACACCAACAGGTATACGTCTGATTGAAACGGTCCGTAGAAGTCTGCACTTATTTCCTGCCATGCAGTCAGGTGTTTCTGACATCTGCAGGGGTTCCGGACGTGGTGAAGATGTGTTGGCTTGGCATGGAATGCAGGTAGCTATTCTCTCTGCCATCATTGCATCTACCTTCGGAAACCAAGTCTTCGTTCATAATAGTTTCTTCGATTTCATGAGGCCTTGATGACTTTCATGTGCCAAATCGATGGCTTTGGCATGCAGCATTTGTGCCATAACGATGTGATTTCCTCGTAACATGATGTCACGGTTTGATGTGGTACATAGCTCATTCTTGATCTTGTGGTAGATTCTGAATAGACTATCTGGTCGTGTGGCATTGGAGAGCAGTTTGTGTCATTTCCAATTCAATTCTGTATCGCTTCTGCGACTTACTGTAACTTCTGAGTTTCATAGAGTTTCTCGTTCAGTTTCTTCCATGCTCATGGCAATTGGCGAGGCATTCTCCACAATGAAGTTGACGTATTCCTCAGCCACCTTCTTGGCTCGGTCATTGCTATGGGATGTCTGGAACAATGGTCAGCAGGATTGTCCATGCCAGGTCAATACTTGATGATCATGTCGTACTGCTGGAGACATAATGTCTATCTGTCAAGTCTTGCAGGTGGGTTTGATCTGGGGTTGTTGTATATTGCCACAAATGGTTTGTGGTCGGTGATAACAACAAACGAGTTGCCATAGAGGTACAGGTGAAACTTCTCACACCCGTATACCACTGCAAGTGCTTCTCATTCGGTTTGTGAGTAGCGTTGTTCGACAGGTGTCAATGCACGACTTGCATAGCTGATGATCTTCGGGTCATCACCACATCGCTGGGTGAGGATGGTGCCTAAGCTAAATGGGCTTGCATCAACTATGATTTCCATGTTGTTCTTTGGATCGAAGTACGACATAACTTTCTTCGCTGTTAGAGCTGCTTTCAGTTTGTCAAATGCTCTCTGGTGAGTTGCTTCCCAAGATCACTTGGTAGTTTTCTTTGTCAGATCACGAAGCGGTTCTGTGATGGTGGTGAATCCTGGGATGAACCGTTGACAGTAATTTGCCAAACCGAGCTGTGATCTTACCTCACTCACGTTTCTCAGTGTTGAGGCTTCATGTATGGCTGCCACTTTGCTTGGATCTTGCGATATTCCACTGCTGGAAAAGATGTAGCCCAGATACTTCAGTATTGGTTGACCGAAGATGCATTTTTGTTTGTTAAGTGTCAGTCCTTTCTCCTGTAGTCGTTCTAGCACGGCGTGGAGTCGACTGTCATGTTCTGTGCGATTGCTTCCGTAGATGAGAATGCAGTCACTGACATTCACGATGTCCATGCAGGGCTTCCCGCACTGCATTTTGGAATATCTCTGACATGCAACATATTCCAAAGTTGAGCCTTTTGTAGTGGCGTAGTCCAATGTGTGTCCTGAACGTTGTGATGTAACGTGAAGACTCGTCCAACATGATAACTTTCTAGTGTTCCTGCCACTTTTGCACCACTTTGCGAAGTGGTTAAGTTTGTGACATATCATGCATGTGACGCCGCAGGCTGGACACTGTTGTTGTCATCCTGGGTGGGGCCAGCTGCTGCCACAGTTGAAGCAGGGTTGTGTTGTCTGTTTCTATTGCCCATGAAGACGTTATTGGTTAAGCGCACGATCCAGTTCGTCCAACGGATGCCTTTGCCATCCAACTGGCAATCAAATGGAGGATACGATGGCAAAGATTGAGCCATGAGAAGGGCCTGCCATTCATGCACTGTTATTGATCGTGTTGGATAGTTATCGATCGATGGTGATCATACTTTAATGTTGGTGAACATTGTTGATTGTGGATGATCATCGGTGATCGAATAGTACAGCGGTTCATGCACTGTAGCATAGAGACGTAATCCCTTGACGTAGATAGATTGTCATGGGAGCGGTGTCATGAAGTTTAATCCTCATCACCAGATGTTGTGTTGTCCCCACGTTATATATGCGTGACAACTCCATTGGATTCAGCAATATCCGTTTATTACACATACAGTACAGGGTGCACGGCGGATTTAATTGACAGGTGGTCCGTCGGACTAGCTGACTCAGAAACAACTAGTCCTCATATATGTGTGACAGTTATAGCACATAGTAAAAGTGGCTTTATTTCATAAAGAAAACAAGCCGTTTCCCATTTCAATTAAATGTTCAACTAAATGTGTCATTAATAGAAACAAATACATGTGATTTCGTAGATCCAATTGCAAAGTTATCAGAAGAAATGACTAGTTTAATCAGGGGCAGCAAACAGGAGTCGTGGACAAGGCGATTCCAGCAGAATTTGAAACCTGACGGCGACAAAGGACCGACATTGTCGGACTAAGTTGCATCATTTGCCCTATACTTTTCATTAGCGTTTTCTTTCCCGAAGCTGACTAAACAATCAGTAACATTGCTGGCGTTTGGTAACTTGCTCAAATAATCGCCCAATGCAGGAATAACGCAACTACCATCACGACGGGATAGCACGTAACGATGTCAGTAACCCGCGCATGTATGTTTGTCCATCACTCATGGTCGCTAGGTGGCACTACCTATCCTACTCTAACCGGATGTAAACAGCCGCCATTTACATTCACTGCGTTCAGCAAGTTTCCGATCTGACGGTCGTACGGAATGTTTAGCTGCCTGTGATAAAATGCTACCTTACTGTCTGATTTTGTTTTATTCCATCACAACACCCAACTAGCGTATACATAGCGTAAATTAATTTACATAATAACAGCTAGTACGATGGGACTGCTCAACTAAACATGGACTAGTCCGATCACTGAAACTACTCGTCCGGGATGATCGGACCGGCCTTATTTCACAGCCTGCATACATGATACTGTATGGTAGATATGGTTGTTCTATCGCGCACTGTTACTGTCACTAACCAGGTGGGTGTGGCCCTACGCTGTATATACCCTGATGGTATTTGGGTTAGTCCCATTATAGATTAGGGGTATACGCTAGTACACTATGCAGTGTGTAAGTACACTACGGTGGCGCCTAAGAATATCACAGAATTGTTCGGCAAGTGTAGCCACACGGTCAGTCAGCCAGTCAGTGCTTTATTTACACACACAAACAGCAAAATAGCATAATAAATTTTAATTAACGTAAAAAATTTGCAAGTAAAAATGGGGGAAAGTTGAAGTGTTATATGTTTTTTTAATTAAGCACTGCAAACATCACATATACCAGAATATATATGATTGTAGTAAAACAAAATAAATCAGGTCTCTTCTCTCACCCATTGTTTTTTCAATTGTTGGACTGCAGGATTTCAACAAAATACTAGATTACTATGTTGTATGAAAACTAATTTTTTTCCAAATGTCATAGACCTGATTTTATACTGGAACAAAACTTACTTTTTGGAAAGTAAGTATATATCTGATTGCAAGCAAAGATTGCATACTCGGACCAGTCAAACAAGAGTGTTGAGAGATGGTAAAAATAAACAACTAAAAAGATTAAAACAGAAATGTACAAATCAAAACAATAACACCATTGCTTATTGTCTTGCGTAGATCAGCTCTGTACATGTCTGAGCTTCTGTACACCTACGGGCAACTGGACCCACGAGTACACCCTCTCGTGTTCACAATACGTCACTGGGCACGAGCCAATCAGATCACACACAGTGGCCCAGGACCATGGATCAGTAACTTCACTTTGACACTACTGGCGATATATCACCTTCAGTTGGCAGGTGTAGTTCCGTCCATACATACCCTCCGCAGTTTGGCAGGTGAGTAGGACTGTGTGTAGTTGCTCTCATCTCTGTCCCTGTAGTCACAGGCATCAATACTATTTCTTGATTTTTTTCTTCTGTTATTAATCACAAATCCTTCCTTTTCATCTTGCCATCTGAGGATCTTCCACTTTGGATAGCCGTGTTCTCAAGTCATATGGAGTAACAACAGATTAATTAATTTGATTTGGTTGCCGTCTAAAGGTGATATGGAACTTAATGTTACTGTCACAGTGTTTCTTTTGTCATCAATACACCTTTTATCACTGCCACTACATGGTCAAGTAAGTTATCAATGCACCTTTTATCACTGCCACTACATGGTCAAGTAAGTTATCAATGCACCTTTTATCATTGGCACTACATAGTCAAGAAAGTCATCAATGCACCTTTTATCACTGGCACTACATGGTCAAGTAAGTCATCAATGCACCTTTTATCACTGCCACTACGTGGTCAAGTAAGTCATCAATGCACCTTTTATCACCGCTAAATTACATGTTCAAGTGTAAGTTATCATCAATGCACCTTTATCACCTGGCACTACATGGCCGCGGTTATCAATAGTGCACCTTTCTTTTATCACTGGCACTACATGGTCGGGTGTCATCATCAATGTAACCTTTTATCACTGGTACCTTACATAAGCGAAGTCATCAATGCACCTTTATCACTGGCACTACATGGTCAATCAAGCAAGTTATCGCGCAAGTAACTTTTATCACTGGTAACTACTAACAAATGACCTTTTATCACTGGCAATTGCTACATGTTTATGCGGAAGTTTCAATAATGCACCTTTTATCACTGCCACTACGTGGTCAAGTAAGTCATCAATGCACCTTTTATCACTGCCACTACATGTTCAAGTAAGTCATCAATGCACCTTTTATCACTGGCACTACATGGTCAAGTAAGTTATCAGTGCACCTTTTATCACTGGCACTACATGGTCAAGTAAGTCATCAATGCACCTTTTATCACTGGTACTACATGTTTATGGAAGTCATCAATGCACCTTTTATCACTGGCACTACATGGTCAATCAAGTAAGTTATCAGTGCACCTTTTATCACTGGCACTACATGGTTAAGTAAGTCATCAATGCACCTTTTATCACTGGCACTACATGTTTATGGAAGTCATCAATGCACCTTTTATCACTGGCACTACATGGTCAATCAAGTAAGTCATCAATGCACCTTTTATCACTGGTACTACATGGTCAATTAAGTCATCAATGCACCTTTTATCATTGGCACTACATGGTCAAGTAAGTCATCAATGCACCTTTTATCACTGGCACTACATGGTCAAGTAAGTCATCAATGCACCTTTTATCACTGGCACTACATGGTCAAGTAAGTCATCAGTGCACCTTTTATCACTGGCACTACATGGTCAAGTAAGTCATCAGTGCACCTTTTATCACAGCCACTACATGGTCAAGTAAGTCATCAATGCACCTTTTATCACTGGCACTACATGGTCAAGTAAGTCATCAATGCACCTTTTATCACTGCCACTACATGATCAAGTAAGTCATCAATGCACCTTTTATCACTGCCACTACATGGTCAAGTAAGTCATCAATGCACCTTTTATCACTGCCACTGCATGGTCAAGTAAGTCATCAATGTACCTTTTATCACTGCCACTACATGGTCAAGTAAGTCATCAATGCACCTTTTATCACTGGCACTGCATGGTCAAGTAAGTCATCAATGCACCTTTTATCACTGCCACTACATGGTCAAGTAAGTCATCAATGCACCTTTTATCACTGCCACTACATGGTCAAGTAAGTTATCAATGCACCTTTTATCACTGGCACAACATGGTCAAGTAAGTTATCAATGCACCTTTTGTCACTGGCACTACATGGTCAAGTAAGTTATCAATGCACCTTTTGTCACTGGCACTACATGGTCAGGTAAGTCATCAATGCACCTTTTATCACTGGCACTACATGGTCAAGTAAGTCCTCAATGCACCTTTTATTACTGGCACTACATGTTCAAGTAAGTTATCAATGCACCTTTTATTACTGCCACTACATGGTCAAGTAAGTTACGTTTTTTTTTCTGCAGAGAATAAAACAAAAATAACTACTCGTACATGTCATGCTTCTTGTATGTCTACATAGGCCCAAATGAACAGAAAACTACTGATGACATCAACTGTAGCTTTACAACTGACATGAAACGTGTACCAGCAAGCAGCAATACGCAGTCTTTAGGTACGTTCACAATGGGTTCATTGCGATATTTATTTAGGATTTGTGTGATCATATTTCAGCCTAGTGGAAATGGGTAAGATGTTGTAATGCTGCTTGAATTGAGAAGATTATAACGTTCATCTCAGAAGATTATAAAAAGTTACGTCTCAGTATCCTTGGAGGATTATATTATAAAGTTACATTTCAGAATCCTTGGAGGATTATAAAGTTACATCTCAGAATCCTTGGTTCTGCTCTGTGGAACTTTCAGGACCGTCATGGTGCCTTGATCAGTGTCAATGTGTACTGCTCTCTGTTGTCATGTGACCTTCATGGTGCCTTCTTCAGTGTCAGTGTGTACTGCTCTATGTTGTCATGTGACCTTCATGGTGTCTTCATCAGTGTCAGTGTGTACTGCTCTCTGTTGTCATGTGACCTTCATGGTGCCTTCCTCAGTGTCAGTGGGTACTGCTCTCTGTTGTCATGTGACCTTCATGGTGTCTTCATCAGTGTCACTTTGTACTGCTCTCTGTTGTCATGTGACCTTCATGGTGCCTTCATCAGTGTCACTGTGTACTGCTCTCTGTTGTCATGTGACCTTCATCAGTGTCACTGTTTACTGATCTCTGTTGTCATGTGACAATGTTTGTGATTATTGTGTATGATATTATTCTGTATAGAATAATTAAAGGGAAACAAAAAGCTTCTTTTTGGACATTTGAGAGTTGATAAAGACTAACCTTTAGCAACTACAATCAAGAATGTTATGCCAGCAGTTTACTAGAATAACCTTGTTGAAGACATGTCATTTAAATAGCACAGTCAATGCCATTGTGAATGAAAGCCTGGCGTCAACAATTCATGATGCCAAGTTGAGAATATTAGTCTAGTTTGCATCACCAAATTTGTTTTTGGCACTACAACTATTAAAAATGTTACGCCCACATGGTGCACTGTGTGGCATTACAAGAGTTGGTTCAAGTGTAACTCTGAATTGAAGGAATATGAGAAACCATCATCAGGCATATTCATGTAGAGGTTGAGGAAACAGGTGCATCACCACAGCATCATGATCAAAGAATCTCTAAGTGCTTATTGGTCAAGCATCGGGGGGATGTCTCAATATATCAACTGCCGGGAACTGTAAGATCATTTCACTAGAATCTCCCACTTTGAAAATAAATTCTGAGTAAACCACAAGCATGATATTATTGATTGTAGTTTCAGTTCGTTAAATTGTATTAACTATTTTAGGTTATAATCCAACACAATTGTCTTTTGTTTATTTCCTTTTAAGCCTATGACAATTTGCCAAATCATGTTCAGTGCTCTCTGGATAAGTCGAACCTCCAGCGACCCATGACAGTACTTCTAATTATCAGAAGTTCCACTCATCCAGACCTATGTTTTAGCACCTTACAGACCCGGGACTGAGAAAAAAGAATAACTAGCGAAAATCAACTTACACAAGTTTGAGTTATCTGCAGTGCTGTATATGGCTGTCACACTGTCATCCCAGTTTCTGTTGTGAATGAATGTGAATGTCCCAAAAGCACCATAAAACAGAACCGTATGATCTCAACATAAATGTAACAGAATCCGGAATCAGCACACATGCTGAAGTGTGAAGATTACTTGAGTTGTTTAGATTTGTCCTATGAGATTTACCTCTTCTTATTGCAGACGAACTTCTGAAGAGCTTTCTTGAATTCTATGGAAAGTTCAACTTCAGCTTGCATGCCATCTCGCTTGTGTCTGGGAAGCCATTCACAAAGCCAGAGAACACCCCTTTGTACCTCGAGAACCCGATCGAGACAGAGCTGAATGTCAGCAAGAATGTCATGGATACAAACCTCGCCAACTTTCAGCAAGGCTGCCAAGAGGCGCTTGATCAACTCACTAGCTTGCGTGGCTGCAACTTGCAGCATTCGTGGGGGGTGATGAGTATATTAAAGCCTGCAAGTATGGCAGAGGAGGAGACGAAACTGAACGCGCAAATCCGTGGTATATTTGATGATGTCAGTGAAGAAAACGAAACTGAAGAGGGAAATGAAGACAAGGAACAAAGAAGTGAGGGCCATCACTGATGACAATCTCCAGCAATCATCACTATCCTGTGTCTCTCAGAAATCTATCTACTCTATTGCAGTCGTTACTGTCAGTGTTTACTGTGATATTGTATATTATTGATTAATGGTGAACTAATTTTATGGTGCAGCAACAGTTGAAAAACTACATATGTACCTGTCATACTTCTGATTCATTGCTTGATAGCTATTGGGAGGTGTTTCTATAATTTTTTCCAGAAAATGACTGACAGAAAGAATCAGGGATAAACTTGTATGCAGATACAAGGCTGCTTATTCAGAATTGCGGCTCATAAAACATACAAATTACATATTACATTTTGTTGAGGGGAGAGCCTTAGCAGTAAGTATATTACAAAGTAAGTTCACCTGTTTATGCACCATGTAGACCTGTGAACATTACAAAAGTATCCTCTACTGATTAAAATGATACACTACAGCATAATGTTCACAGTTCATTACATTTACAAATCATTGATATCTATCTTGACCAAGACGTGTGTTTGGTTGTTTCCAAACCTCTCAAGTAGCCGGTACCAGCCTTGACAACCATAGGCATAAAAAGACCAATAAAGTCATTGAAATACAGGAGAGAACCATAACAAAAGATGGAGGTTACCTTCCTGCTACTTTCATAAAGTTGCTGTCACTTCCAACATGGTTACATGACACAACACCGATGCTGGTGTGAAAGTGATCCCGAAAGTTCCGCGAAGTTGGTGAAGATGTCTGCTAGTTGGTGGCACAGAGCCTTTATTCTTGCAATATGTTCATCACGGCATCAAAGTTGAAGTGGTGTAGTGAATGGTTATTTCTTTGCTTCAATGTTTTTCATGCAATGGATGGGTGTCCACAATATTAATTTAAAAACTGGGTCTTCATTTTGTCAGTAGCAGTGACCAGCTAATAGCCAGTGAATACATTTGAATATGCCCCTCTAGGAAATAACGAGCACGTTTTAAAAACTGACCCAGAACCACAAGCCAATCATTTGCTATGGAACCAGCACTACGGGTGTTTATGTGATTGCACGTGTTCTGAACTAGTCTTTATGGATAAAACTGTTCTTATGTTGTTTAATTCCAAACATCTCTATCTAGGGATCTCATAGGAGTGGTTTATTTTCAGAGACTTCCATATGTAGATTTAGTTAATTAACCCATTACGGGTTACACATTTACCTCGTGTGGAAGGGCGGATCAAGAGAGGGTAGTCTGGGAGGCCCAAACCCTCCAATTGCACCCTGTTGAGGCTCGCAAAAAACTACTGGTGCCTGAACCAAATTCATATTGAGTGGGCTGTGAGCCGGAGCTTCAGCCCTTCACTGTCAGATCCTGATATCAGAGGGTGCTGTTGAAGAATTTCTGTCAAAGCTTCAGCACCACTCCACCATTGCACTATCAGATCCAAACATCAAAAGAAGAAATTGTGCCGAAGCTTAAACATCATTCCGCCATTGCACTGTTGGATCTTGACATTGGGGGTGGTGCTGTTGGAAAAAGTTCGCAGCAACGTTCACAATTTCAGAACATCTTGGGAGGGCCATGTAACAGGGGCACATTCAAAAGGTCTAGGAAAGCATGCCACTTTAGTACAGGCATAGCGTGGCATGATGCAACGCGGTGTTAGCCAGAGACCAGTCTTTCCATCTCCAAGACTGGCAGATGACTGACCAAGACAGATAATCATAACGGTGGAATTTAGATGTGGCCAGCTGGCCACTAGATTAACTAATAGTTCCAAGTCTAGAGGCCCACATTAAAGACCCTTGGCACAACTAGTAGTGACCAATCAAATGGTTTTAATTAAATAAATGGTTCAAATGACATTGGTTTGTCATTTAAAAACTAAACTGGCCAATAATGGCTGTAATTAACGTGAATGACTTTCATGCAGGCTTTTTGCGTGGTAAGACACTTTAATTTTGATTAATTCAAAACTCGCAAAACAAATTTCTGGCTAAGGGTTTGCATGGGCCGGTTTGAAGCGGCTAAGAACGTTCTTAACGCTAAGATGATTGTCTTGGTAAATGACGTGATTTTTTGTATAAGCGAACATAGGAGTTTACGCAAATACTTGACGCTAAGTAATTGCGTAAATTTAAGTATGCTTCATGAAACCAGCCCCTGGTGGACAAATTCTAAAGGTCTAGCGGGGGGTTCTTTTACATTCCCGGGGTAGACACAGGATAGAAGGGACCAAGTACTTATAGTGTTTTGTTGTCCCTTTACATCTGTATCAATCAGGCTGCCCTGCCATGCTGGGTAATGCATTAACAATTTCCAGTTGCTGATGGAGAGGGTTCACGAGATGGCGATATGCAGTGCTCTAGCTATGTTGACGATTTAGGCATCGAACAAAATCGGTTTTTCAGTTTGTTTTATAAATGAGTACGTTTCTGTCACCATTAATGTATACTTATATAGTATATATTTAAATATATAGCATGAAACCGCTGCATTTCAGTTCCCCTAGGCCTAGTTACCAAGTTAAAGGGAGATTATCCGCACATGTAACATACTAACTACGCCACGTTTCCTTCCAACACTTAAATTTAAAAAAATCGTTTAAAAACATTTGTTTTGCAGTCAGTGTGTTGCAATAAATTTATCTGATACTGTCCAACATGATTTTACTATATATTCTTCCTGCAGATTTCTTTGTTATGGAAAATAAACAGACCAAAACAAGAGGGCACCCCTTCAAAATAACCAAAATGCACTCAAGATTAGAAATACGCATGTACTCCTTTACTCAAAGGATAATTAACGACTGGAATAGACTTCCGGAAGCACTTACACTTACAGGTTAATGGGCTGATTTAGGCCATTGGCCTTTGTTGGTGCCCATATCCTAGGCTATTCCAGTGCTTGTCGAGTCTAGCCTTAAACTGTGTGACGGTCTTGGCATCTACCACATGTTGTGGGAGCCTGTTCCATTGATCCACGGCTCTAACTGAGAAGTAATTCTGTCTGACCAGCAGTCTTGTTCTTTGCTTGAAAAGCTTTCTCGTGTGTCCTCGTGTTGCTGTACTGTCCCTCTCCTGGAAGAATTGATGAGCTTCAAATTTGTCGATTCTGTTAAGTATTTTGTACGTTTCAATAAGGTCGCCTCTCTGACGTCGGTAATACAACGATTGTAGTTTCAGTTGTTGTAATCGCTGTTCATATGTGAGCTTTGCTATGCTAGTAACCAGCTTTGTTGCTCTTCGCTGTACCTTTTCGAGGATGTCGATGTCCTTTGCCAGATATGGGCACCATGCTTGTACACAAAACTCGAGGTGTGGACGGACGTATGCCCGGTAGAGTGTCACAAATGAATTCTTGGTCATGTGCTTAAAAGTTCTCTTTATCATGCCAAGAGCTTGCATGGCTTTCTTTGCTGCTTTCTGGCATTGCACTGTTGGTTTTAGGTTAGTGGTTACCCACACACCAACGTCCTTTTCCTCTTTTGTCGTCTCGAGGTTCACTCTGGCTCCAGTCTGGTGAGTCATGGTGTACGTATTGTGTGGTGGTTTCCCCACTTGCATTAACTTGCATTTCTCAGGGTTGAATTGTAGCAACCACTCTTTACTCCAGTCTTCCAGGGTGTCAATGTCAGTTTGCAGTTGGTCTTGGTCTTCCTGGTTACGGATCGTTGTGTACAGCTTCGTGTCATCGGCAAACATCTTGATTCTGCAGTGAATCAGGTCTGGGATGTCATTCACGTAGAGAATAAAAAGAAGCGGTCCTATGACAGATCCCTGCGGAACTCCACTTGTGACGGGGGCCCACTCTGACTTAGTTCCGTTGAGTACCACCTGCTGGGTTCTATTAGTCAGGAAAGTTTCCAGCCATCGAACCACTGCCTCGAATGCCGTAGACTTCTAGCTTCTTTACCAGTCTGTAGTGAGGAACTGTGTCAAACGCTTTCTTGTAGTCCAGGTATATGACGTCCAGTCCGTATCCCTCGTCCAGTGTTCGTGTCCATTCCTCAAAGGTCTCTAGTAGGTTGGTCAAACAGGACTTTCCTTCAAGAAACCCATGCTGGTTATCGTTGATGATGCTATGTTCCTTGAGAAACTTGATCATGGTTTCTCTGACGATTGCTTCCAGAGTCTTGCAGGGTATGGATGTTAGGCTGATTGGACGGTAGTTTCCGGCCTTCTCTTTTGACCCCTTCTTGAAAATTGGTGTGACTAGGGCTTGTTTCCAGTCTGTAGGGATTTAACCAGTGTCTAATGATTGGCGAAATATCCAGTACATCGGCTTGGCAAGGGTTTTGCTGCACTCTTTCAATACCCATGGGTGCAACCCGTCTGGGCCTGGCGCCTTGTTGGGATGAATACTTTGTAGTTTCTTGTGTACAATCTCTTCTGTAAATATGATGTCGGCTACACCCTCGTTTGTTCTTTGTTGAAATTCTGGGATGGTGGACGTATCCTCATTTACAAACACTGACTTGAAAAAGTCACCCAGTACATTTGCTTTTTCCTGGTCATTTTCTGTTAATCTGCCGTCTTCTGTCTCCAGCTGGCTTACTGTCACCTTTACCTTCTGTTTCGATCTCAGGTAACCGTAGAGTTTCTTTGGTTCCTTCTTGAAATTGTTGATTAGTTTCTCCTCGTAGTCCTTCTGTGCTTGTCTAATCTTGGTGTTTGTCTCGTTTCTCTGTTTGACATATGCAGTATAGTCTCTGTCCAGCCCCGAACTTTTGTAGCGTTTGTATAGGTCATACTTTCTCTTCACTGTTCTCAACATTTGTTTACTCCACCATGGAGGTTTGTTGGCCATCTTGCGTTTCGGTTTCCTGAGAGGGACATTTTCTCTCACTGCCTTTGAGATCTCCTTCTTGAGTTTAGTCCAATTAGTGTTTACACTGTTTCCCTGAAACTTACTCTCCCAGTCAATCTTGCTCAGGGATTCATTGATTGCTTCGTAGTTGCCTTTGGGGTAGTTTCTCGAACCGCTTGGTCTGTTGTTGACTGGTGCTTCTGCATAGCATGTGTAAGTCCACAGTAAGGACTCATGGTCGCTACACCCCAGTGGTGGTAGATGAGTGACTTTGTCAACCATGTATTGTTCATTTGAAAACACTAGATCAAGTGTAGAAGGTTGTTGGCCCGGTCTCAGTCTGGTCGGTTTGACAACGTGTTGAGTCAGGTAGGCGTCTTGCGTTGCATCAAAAAACTTGGCTGCTGTGGAGTGTTCGCTCCCACTTACTGTGTGGTCTTCCCATTTAATCTCTGGAAAGTTGAAGTCTCCCATCAGCAGGATGTGTGAGTATCCATGCATTTCTTGCAAATGTTTTATTGCGTCTATTAGTCTGGTGTTGTTCTCGTCGGTTGACTTCTGTGTCCTATACACAATTCCTGCTAACAGCTGGTCTTTGTTGTTTAGCTTAACTGACACCCACATTGAGTCTTCTATTTCCAGGTTGTTAATTTCTTGGCAGGGCATGGCTGGTAGGTCTTTGTGTATATACATTAGTACTCCGCCACCAATAGATTCCCTTCTGTCACTTCTGAACATATTGTAGGCGTCCAGGTTCATCTCACAGTCACCTATATCTGAACTGCACCATGTTTCTGTGATTCCTATGATTTTCGGTTCGTAACTCTGAATTTGTGCTTGGAACTCGTGAAACTTGTTTTTTATACTTTGTGCATTTGCTTGATAACACTTAAACATGGAACTTTGTGCTTGTGCTTGATTATTTACACTGTTCGTTGTCAGGTTTGGGTGTCTCATTGGCTTGGGGGGGTTTCTTGGGTGCGTACCCTCCTCTGCACTATTCTCCCGTTTTTTATCATATACCTGTTTTCTCCAGAATCAATGTTTTTCTCAGTTAGTTCTGCCCGAAGAGCCTTGTCTTTCTCTCTCTCCTTTGGGGTCATGTCAGGTGTGATGAACACTTTCCTGATGTTGCTGGGGTTGTTTTCATTCCGGAGTTTGGTACAGTTTTTCATGATGGCTGCTTTTTCCTGGTCATTTCCTACCTGCACCATCAGCAGCCTTGGTCGCGTTCCTTTCTTGCCTAACCTTACTGCACGCTTGATGTCCGCCGTCACCCCCAGGTACTCTTCGAAGATAGACTTCATGTGATCCATGTCTTGTTGTTTCCGTTCTTGTCCTTCATCCGATGTTGGTTCTGGTATGTTGTGGACTATCACATTGAGACGCCTTTTTGCTTTGTCGTTTTCTTCTCCCATGTAGTTTCCCACTGCTGCCTCAATACTGCTTTGGGTTAACTCACTCAGTGGTTTGATTCTGTCCTCGACACTTGATGCAAGTTCAGAAAGCTTTTCATCTACTCTCGCCTCTAGCGCACAGCAGGTGACGTCCATCTTGGTTTCCACGTTTCCTTCAACCACTTCCAGCTTGTGTTCTACTACTTTCAGCCTCGTCTCGAATTTGTTCTGCTTTTCCCGCACATCGTTAAAGAATCTCAAGGTCATGTTCACTTTAGGTTGGCATTTGGTACAGAAAAACATTATTTTGGGTGACGATCCAGATAACATATTATATTCAGTTGCGTTTAGCCCTGCACATACACTGTGCTCCCACCTGCTGCACCACTGACACTCGGCTCCGTTGTCCACCTGTGTAACAACTTTCCCGCAAGTTACACAATTGTCATCTGTGTCTGTGTCATGTTCATTAGTATTGATCGTGGTATTGGCACTCACAACTATATCATCATCTTGCCTTACCGGAGATTCTGCGTCTTCGTTGCTTCTTCCGGCTTTGCTTTCGGCTCTCCCGCGGTTGCGGCCATGTTTGTTATGATCCGGTGCCGTCAATTGGGACGATTTTTCGTGTTGCTTGCTCTTTACACTAGCACTGTTTTTTCTGGGTTTTTCCATCTAGCCTAATACTGGACAGGGCAACCAACAAAAAGCCTGGCTAAAACAACTACCATACAACCTGCGATCCGCTTCTTCAATCTTTTTTCTCAGCTTCGAAAAACAGCGTGCCTCGTTACCAGCCTCGTTCTCGCTCCCTCCTCGCAGCAGTGATGTCCAAAAACATCAACCAGTTCAACTTGCCTGGATAACTTGCCTGGATCTTCGGGTTTTAAAGTAAGGCTACAGCCTTGTGTACACCCACCTTTATGCATCGTATTTTGATATTGAGAACGTGGCTTGTCTTGTTATTTTGTGCTTTTATTAAAATTTAAACCTGTCCATCTTCAATTCTTTGTCGAGTTTTGTTTTGAAGGAGAGGATGTTTTCAGCGTTCACTGTTTGCTGAGAAAGGTTGTTCCAGTCTAGGAAGATGCGTTGTGAAAAGGAGTGTTTCCTAATATCAAGTCTGCTTGGTGTCTTATACAATTTTTTGTTGTGGCCTCGTGTGCGGTTTGTTGTGATCATGAAGAAGTCCTCTTGATTGATGTCGTCAATGCCATTGGTAATTCTGTAGACTTGGATCAGGTCTCCTCTTCTTCTTCGGTATGCCAGACTTGGTAAGTTAAGATGTTTCAGCCTGTCTTCATAGTTTAAGTTTCTTATTTCTGGGACCAGCTTGGTTGCTCTCCGTTGTGCTCTTTCAAGGGTGTTGATGTCTACGGCGTAGTGCGGGTTCCAGATGGAGTCAGCATAGTCGAGATGTGGTCTCACTAGCGCTGTATATAATAATCGGAAGCTGCTACTGTCCAGATGTTTAAACGTGTGTTTGATGAGGCCTGTCATCTGGTTTGCCTTCTTTGCAATGGTGCCAATATGCTGTCGGAATTTTAGGGATCTGTCGAACGTTACACCGAGATCTTTTTCTGTTTCTGATGTGCTGTTGATTTCTGACACTTCCCCATCTTTACTTGTCATCGTGTATGTGGTGTTAAGTTTCGGCTTGCCAAAAGTCAGATGTTTGCATTTCGATGGATTGAAATGTAACTGCCATTTCTCTGACCACGATGTTAGTTTGTTAATGTCTTCTTGTAATAGCTTTTTGTCCATTTCACACCTCACATCTCGATATATTTTTGTATCATCGGCGAAGATCTTGAGTCCACTGTTTATACCGTCTGGTAGATCGTTGATGAACAGGATAAATAGAATGGGGCCAAGGACACTTCCCTGAGGTATGCCACTTGTGACCTCTGCCCAATCTGATAGCTTCCCATTTACCGTTACCCTTTGTCTTCGTCCCGTTATGAAAGCTGCGATCCACGCTGCCACCTCTCCTTGGATGCCATACGCAGTTAGTTTTTTTGCAAGTCTTTTGTGTGACAGGGTCACATTGACAAATATTTACGAAATAGGGCGGAGGATTACACGAGTCAACGTTTGACTCCCTTCCTCGTCAACTCCGGGACTACTAAATAGAAGAGGAGGATTCAAGGTAACAACGAACTACCGTGGCGCGCGTGGTAACAGTGGTGGCCCGAAACCCAATGGCACCGGACAGTGGCGTCATCTCGCGGGGCCTGAGTAATACATGCTAGCTACTCGATTCTACAGACTACAATTCTGTGAAAACGTCAGTGTTGTCATTGCACAAACATAATATCGGACGATACATCACAGCGACATAGACCCATGGGAGTAACGTGTCATATAGAAGAACGATCGATTTGTGTTTAGCAAGACACTGCAGAAGCAAATTCTGTTTGTGTTTCACGCATATTCTCAAAGAATTGTCCTAAATTTATAAAATCCCTAATATCGCACGCGGGCCGGGCAACAAGATTACCGCGGGTCGACCCAGTATTTCTCAGCAGAATTTGTTAACAGTAACAAAAGTACGTATTTACTAGATATTTTGCAGATAATGAGTTGAATAATCGATGAGACTATGTAGTTAGTAACTGTCTAGAGGGCCTGACAACTGTTATTAATTGTTAGCCATTAACTAACAACGTTTGTCGGTGACATGATGATCATATTTCGTGTGTCATGACCGTACCAAGGGCATGGGGGCAAGGCCATGTCGGTAAGCCACACATCGAACTAAGTCCCTAGCTTAGCTTTCAGTTTATGTATACATTTCATCTGTCACCAGTTCTTGACAACTATGGGTTAACCCCACATTTTTACAATAAACTCCACATCTGACGTTCCATTATCCTGCATTTTATGAACAAGCTGACATTAAAGGTCCTCAACCAATTCGTTTGCCCATCGCCAATCTGGTTCTTTTAAGTCCAGATGTGTAATGTGTGAATAGTTTAACTAGGGTGCACAGTCGGTTTAATAAAAAATGTGTACTTCTATTTTAATCGTCAAAAAACAAGATTTGCCGTTACACCGGGTATAGCTGAGGAAAGCCAATTGTGCCGTCGACCTCCTGCGCCATTTCGGTCACGTGCTTTATGCGAGATCGGCATCCCACGCATTCGAAAACAATAACAACATACACGTGCTTTGGTGTATCAAGATGAAGATTCCAAAGTGGTTGTACGAAGGTACGTATACTACACTATCGCATTTAGCAACAAGAACGCGTAGCCGCGTATTAATTCAACGAGAATTGCAACTTGCGAACGTCAACACTTGACTCGAGGCAGTCTAACGACTAAGACTGTCTAAGGCTAAGCCAGTCACCATGTCCATGACCATATTATCAGCCAGAGATTCAGTCAGAGGCTGTGTCAACGAGCGTAATATTTGATATGGATCTTGGTAATAAACTATGTTATTGCGACAATACATGTAGAGAGTAGATGACGTGAGGCTGCGAAATGACACATAACATTGGTTTGGCAATAGGCCCCTGTTGATCGTGCAAGTAACTTAGTCAGGGAGCATCCGTAATTTCATGCAACAGAACGTCAAACACGGGAGTATTATATTGGTGATCATAATTGTTAAAACAGTGTTTTGTGACGCATATTTTGATACTATTACTGCAGAATGTTGTTGATTTGCATTGTAGTTTATGCAAAATAATTGAGATTTGTTATATTGACGACCATGATGGTGATGATGATTTTATTAAATATAAAAATGTAAACGTGTAAATACATAAAATATAAATACAGTTAAAGTACACCATATATAAGGATTAAACAAGATAATTCTCGCACTTGTTTCCGTTGTGGTCCTTGGTGCCTGGCTATAGTTTATGTAATTGGTATCCTGTGATACCTTTCAACTGACATATGCCAGCTATTCTTGTGTATTTATTAATATGTGTATATATTTTCATCACAGCATTATATGAATGCATAATACGTAACTTGAATTATGATGTCGCCAGAGGCCACACTGCAACCCAAGAATGGGAATGAGAGGAGGCAGAAGAGGAGCTAAGGCGGTTACCTGGGTCAGGCAGACACAGGGAGGATACATAGTCTGCGGGAGGCCCACATTTGATCAATCCAGGTAATTTCAAATTTATAACAATCAACCACATATAAGTTATCAAAAAATGTTAATGTGCACTTTTACATATATATTTGTTTTCATACACATTTTAATAATAACATCTTGGACGTGGAAAACTAAGTTGACTTCTGCACTTATATTATACCCACAGACATATTAATACACCTTTAAAAGTATTTAACATACGGCGATGACTCAGAAATCAGTTTATAAAATAAATTGTTCATTTTTGAAGAAGGTAAACATACATGTTATGAACCTTTGAATACTTGGCGAGTACTGTTAGCATCACAATAACACCTCATTTTGTAATTTCCAACATTCACCTTGACCATTCAATTTCAGGCAGAACCTTAAAATGTCAAACATGAATATGTGTAGTAGTTACACATGGCAGACACTGACATGAATTTGTATACTCAAAACAAAACAAAAAATATAAATCCTCTTTACTGATTAGCAGAATTCAAATCAGACTAAGATCAGACTAAGATCAGGCATCACTAAGATCAGGCATCAGACTAAGATCAGGCATCATTAATGAAATTGAAATTTTTTTTATTCATGTAATGACAATGAACACCTTATAAAGAAAAAATAGTTAAAATTTTTCACCGTTTTTAAAAAGAGCACATTCTACTAATGTCTGCATGCTGTATCAACCCACCCTCTCCCTCCTCCGGAACAACCCCGGTAAACACTGACTGTTCCTAAGATATCAACATGTATAGATGCAGCTGTAGTAGCACATTTCTTGCTGCCGGTTTTCTTGTGAAATGCTGCAGGTCACACATGAAACATTATTTTACATTTACTGATTATGAGAATGAACATTCCATAATTATTTACTACCAACACTACAATAATACCTGTTTTTGTTTACTGAATTATATGCTTTTCTTTACAGGAGATTGGACTAGTGTGCTTAGTATCACTAGTTCTCCAAGTTAATATGGCATACTGGGCAGCTGTATTTGTCCAGGATCTCGGACAAGATTCTACAGCCATGCAGCATGCTGCATATTAATGGTTTGTCATGTGAATGTCCACTGACTGATCCCAATTGTGTCGTGTGTTGCATCCGTGACAGATTCCCCAGTGCCGATGGGGTGTACACTGGCTTCCAGGTCAGTCAGTTAGCTTAACTGACTAAAAACCAATGTAGAATGCAGGTTGCTTGACATACGAATATGGTGACGCCTGACTAGCTCATGAGACAGGTTCAGTGTCGAGCATTCTTCGGTGAACTACATCGGTTTGGATATCGATGACATCACTGTATGTGTTCGCTGTCTTCGATGGTACTGCATACCAGCCTCCTGACATTTTGCTGTACATCCGCATCTACCTATACCGGAGACAAAGTGACAATTAGCATGGCTCTGACATGTATTATATTTTATATGTGATGACACATTTATCAAAAGTCAATAATACACGGTATTTGTATTCAATTCAACTTTAACTTTTAGCAGTGTCTTTGACAAAATACATCAATTATCCAGCATTGTTACAGTGGTAGGGTTTCATTGTCTTTGTGTTGCTGATAGTCAGTGGCAGCCAGCTGAGTTCTTGCAATGTACATCAGTTACTTGTTATGTACAACAACACAAGTTTGTGATGAAGTAATGGTATTGAAAGCCTTTTCACATTTTGCAACAACAATCTGTTGATATACTGACAGCAGCATTTTACTTGTTTAAGTTCTCTATGTATCATGAGGACTGTTATTATACTTTTCATGCCACGTTTCATATTTCTAAATTATTCTTTTTTATCACTGGTTTATATTTTCACAAATAATTTACATTACATTTTCACTTCGCATGATGATTATACATCTGTACTGATATGGTGTAGTATCCAGTCCTTGGGATTGCTCAAAGCGCTTTAAACTTTAATCCCTGGCAGACCTGTTAATTCGAACACCATCTCGACTTATGTGGGAAGCGTTCAGCCACACTGAAATTAATATGCGAAGACTATTCGTACAAAAATATTGCGGTCTGTAGCCGGTACTCTTCATACAACTGAGTAAACCTGAGCAATGTAGTGATTGTACATGTAATTCTCAGTCACATGGCAATGACCCTGACTAGTCTAGTCACTATTATTTGCGAGTTGTAAACATACATACCAAGCATTGCATAAACTACAAAATTTTCGAATTTTCTAATCATTGATGTTTTTTTAACAAAGAACCATAAATTATGATTCTTTGTTAAAAAAACAATTATGATTCATAATAGTTCATTTGTTCAACTAAACATCTTCCTAAGTAATTTGTTCTCATTGGTTTACATTTTATGGGCATGCGATATTAAAAATTGTTGTTAATACACATAATTGTTTTACACATCAAGTGTAGTTATTGTACCTGTAGTTGTATTGTACTTTTCATTATTTTGTAGTCAATCTCATCAAATAGTTTCAATAAAATGTTTTTACTTTACATTGTCTTTACTTTAATCCACATGCATTTCTAACAACAATATGCAATTTAACGAGGACACCACATTACTGCAGAATCATCATTCAGACAAACAAAACTATCACATACAGGGGTGGATCCAGAAATCGAGAATGGGAGGCACAAAAACTTCCACTGGCGGCCAAACCAAATGGTGTAGTCTAAATTTTGTCGCTGCCACACTGCCATAACATCACCCGCTCCAATGGAGTGGTGATATTGGAAGACACCATAACTTCAGCTTATTATTATCACCTAAACTGGGGCACATTTCAAACGGTCTGGGAGGACACAGTCGCATGGGCCCATTATAAAAGATTTGCAGACACGCCAAATTCTTATGGTCTAGGGGGGCACCTGTCCCCAGGCCTGCCTAGATCCGCCTATGACATACTTGTTTATTGCTTGTATTTATAATTTTGATAACAGGTTTGGTGACAGAGTAACCACATTTTATAACACTTGTTTACCTGAAGGTGAAGAGCTTTGAAGCATACATCTGCATGTGGTGTCGACACACCTCAAGTTCTGAAAATATAGTACATATATTAATAGTCAGCACTGATTGTTTATAACAATAATCATTTTAATGTACTTGCAAAAGTTGCAATGCAATGAATGACCACCTGCCAAATGCAACCAATGCCAACTGTCAAGAGTTATCTATATAATATATACATGTTATGGGCATTAATGTCCATGGTATTGAGGGGCGCTGGTTTTCTGAACATAACAAAAACTCACAGAAGGGACAATAAAAAAACCTGGTGAAACTACTGGAATATTCTTTTACTTGTAAATAATTAAATACCAAGACTACATACAATTGAATTCAAATTAAATTTTTAGATGTCCCATAATAGTATTATTAATAGCCGGTCAGAAAAATCCAAAGAAATTTTTTGGTCACTGGGTCAGGGACTCAGGGTTTTGAAATTGAGGATGACAACTTCTTTGAAAAATGTTGAGCTGTAAATTTGTCTGACCTGATATTGATGATATATTGACAGCCTCAACAGATCATGATTGTGTAAATGTCAGCCATTTAATTTAATATCTGCCCAGGGCTACAGATGGACAAGCGTTCAATAGCAGTCTTCAACTGAACTTGAATTAAATTTGTCTGTAAATATGCAGAAGAGTAACAGCAAGTATCAATTATTATTTGATGTTTTATTCAAAAAATAGTCATGTGTAATTCCGTTACCATGCCATGTAATTCCGTTACCGAAAGAAACCTGTTCAATGTAAAAGAACAGTGCACATACCATGACTAAACTTCTGTCCAATACAAGGTCATGTTATATGTCTATTTAGTAATGCCAGCTGTCAGACCTAGTAGGTTGCAGATTTTATATGATTTGTTTTGACAATTTTTAGCAACTGATTTTGAAATTTTCTGTGTAATTCCGTTACTAAAATAGAAACGGTCATAATTTTATCCTTTTGTTACATTTTTTAATAAGAACTACTGTTTGTTATAGGGAATAGTGTGTACTTCCAAACCATGTTCAAGTTTCTTTTCTATGATGATGAACTGGAAAATTTAAAGATTATATGCCAAAACATACTGTGAATTGTAATTCCGTTACTGTGAAACTGCCCATAAATAAGAATGTGGCCAGGTGTCATCTTTAGATGTTTAATTTGTGGAAATTAATTGTTTAACCTATTGTCAGTGTTGACTGTTCTAAAGGGAAACAAAAGGCAACTTGTTTGTGTTATGCACCTAAAACATTTAATTAAAACTTACCATTTGTAACTTTACAATCAAAATGTTTACTCAGAATGTGGTCTAAAAATGGAAGATACTAATGCAACCTCCACTATCCTGATGGCTGATACCTTGCTCATGATGTGGAAGCTAAAAGAAGCAGTGTTTTGTTTACTGCCCAATTACTGCTACCGTGGATTTGTTGTGACGACATATGTTCCTTCAACACCCAGTAACAGATAGTTCTAGTAGTTTCCAGCGCTCAGCAACGTTCTATTAACTGACTATAGTCTGTATTATTGTGGTTACAATGTAATGGTCTTATGAGTTCTCATTCAACTAGTCAGCCTTTTTAGTCCTTTGGGCCGAAGGTCCAACGTACTTATGTCAACACTCTGCGTACGCCGTTAGCTGCCAGATCTCAGAAACTGTTCAACAACTTTTTCTCTAATTTTGCATAGACATATCTTAGGGTACTACCACTATGCACGAGAAATCTGTATTTGATTGAATCATTCTAAGGACACTTCAGGGCCCCCCAAAATGCTAAATTTTCCTACTATTTCTTCCTCCTACAGCCACTGATCTCTATTTATAGCAGGATAGTGGACTTTGTCCTGATCACTGGGGTGGCTGAGTGGAGCAGCCAGCTGTAAACGTGTATTGAAGTAGCCTCGGCTCACTGCCTGCCATTGTTCCAGTGTCAAACAGAATGCCTCCATGTGGGCTGTAACTATAATGTGTACTGTAAATCCCTACTGCACTGGCAGAACCTGAGAAACTTTAAAACAGCTATAGATGTAATTATCAATGCATTATAACAATATGATTTATGATTAAAATAAACTAACTTGAAGCATATTTAGCCAAAATTGTAAGGAATATTATTAAGATGTTTTACTATACACGCTTATTAATAAACGGCAAAATGAATCTTGTTATCCTGAATTTTTTTTAATGGAGGGTAGAAAAATTACCAACAAGAAAGACATAGCAGATGGATTTAACATCTTCTTTTCAAACATTGGCAAAGAACTAGCTGCTAAAATAGATCCACCGGTAAATGGTGCCTCATTTCATGACTATCTTCAAAACAAAAATATAAACAGCATGTTCTTAAATCCAGTAAGTGAAGAAGAAGTCAGTAGGATCATCGGTGCATGTAAAAACAAAACCTCAACAGACAGTAATGATATAAGTATGAATATCATAAAGAAAGTTATGCAATCAATCATTACGCCATTAACAGCAATATTTAACATGTCATTTGAAAATGGAGTTTTTCCTTCTAGAATGAAAGTAGCCAAAGTCATACCTATATTTAAAAATGGTTCAAAAACAAAATTTAACAACTATAGACCAATATCCTTGTCAATTTTCCAAAATACTTGAAAAACTATAATAAAAGACTCAAAGAATTTATTGATAAAAATGATATCTTATCCAACAGTCAATACGGCTTCCGATCCTCAATGTCCACCTCACATACATTGATTGACCTGGTCGAAGAAATTAGTACATCATTAGATTTAAAAAAATACACACTGCATTTTTGTTGACTTAAAGAAAGCATTTGACACCGTAAATCATTCAATACTAATAATAAAACTAAATTTCTATGGTGTTCGTAGTGTGGCTGAGAAATGGGTAGAAAGTTATCTATGCAACAGAAGTCAATTTGTCAAAATAGATGAATGTTCATCTAATCTCCTAAATGTGTCATGTGGAGTACCACAGGGGTCTGTGCTAGACCCAAGACTGTTCATTTGATATATTAATGACATATGTAATGTATTAGAACTTCTTAAATTTGTGCTGTTTGCAGATGATACCAACATATTATATTCTGACATGGATGTACATAGACTAAAACATGTTAATTGTGAACTAGATAAACTATATACATGGTTCACCATTAACAAATTGTCTCTGAATATATCAAAAACCAACTACATTATCTTTGGTAACCGTAAGATAAATATTGACTTAGATATAAAATTTTGCAATCACAGAATTAATAGAGTTAACATGACAAAATTCCTTGGAGTAAACATTGATGAAAAACTTACCTGGAAATATCATATAAACAGTGTGAAGACTAGGCTATCTAGAATAGTTGGAGTAATGAATAGAGCAAGTCATATCCTAGGAAACAAAAGTTTACTTACTTTATATTATTCACTCTTCTTACCAATAATGAATTACTGTTGTGAAGTTTGGGGAATTACGTATATCACCAATGTACATTGCATTACAATCTTACAAAAGAGGGTGATTAGACTGATATATGGAGTTGATAGGCTTCATCATACCAATACGTTATTTAATAGATGTAGAGTACTAAGATTTCAAGACTTAATAAATTTTAAGATCTTGTCAATTATGTATAAAGTGTATAACAATTTACTAGTACCTGTCAATGTGCAGTGTTTGTTTACAAAACAAACTTCTTCACACTCTTCCCGAGTTCAATATCAATATGTCCGACAATGTGTTCGAACTAACGTTAAACTAAAGTGTTTAGCAATCTATGGTATAAAACGCTGGAATTCATTACCTCCCAGTACTACAATGGTGTCAACATTTCATGCATTTGTTTGTAAATTAAAAAGGAACATGATCGAGAAATATAACTAAAAACAGGTCATTGGTCAAAAACTGTATATTTAATTCTAATTTGCACTACACTGTTATCAATAAGTGAGCATATCGCAACTAAAAATAAGATTGTATTGTGATTTGCTGCAAGCCAGTATAAATTATTAATTATCAAATAAGTACTACTATCAATGTGTTATTTTTGTGTATTTATATTGTAATAGCCAATAATAACTAACATTTTACTATTATGTAATATCTGCCATATTCCATGTGTTGTATGTAAATAATTATTAGGCCTAGGGGTATACAAATACAAGAGTTTCTTCAGTATACCCCTTTTTTCTGACATACTCATTCTGATATACCATAAACACTGTATGTATCTTTTGTTGGAAAAATTAACATTTACTTACTACTTACTTACTATAACTTCACTCCAATTCAATCAATATTATGTCATTAATTGCTACTGTTTTAAGTCAAAATGCATGCTATGTATATGTACCTTGTGAACAAATAAAGTTTTTATCACTGTTCATTTCTTTCTTCTTTCCATTCTGGGGGAGGGTGGTAGGGGCAAAATAAGAACAGAAAATGTGTGCACATTTTCTTAAACAATCTTTAACTGTGCTACATTCAAGATTGCAGCTCACCAACTCTCATGCAAGGTTTCTACAACCACTGGAAATCAGCCTAAATAGCAGAGTATCGGGATAACATTTTTACAGTATTTTTAATAACACATTAACTAATATATACAATCTTCACTAAAAGGTCTACTCGAATATTTTATTTCCAGGTGTATCTTCACTGACATGCATATAGTCTCCACTAAATGTCAATATTTTACTTCCATCATAACCCTTAATAATCTGTAACTATGATTCACCAAAAACGTTTCATTAATAATTACAAACTCACACATTCAGAACATTATCGCCAAACCGACCTTTATATGCTGGCACTGAGGGTGGTCACTGCCTGGGTGCTTGTCATCCTCAGTGTTTCTTTTACATCCCAAATTGAGACGGGACCGACATTAACATGATCTCCGAGTCACGAGGGATACACAGTCCCCAATGTCGAGAGCCAGGTTTTTACACCAAATATCATGCCAGCCCTGTCCGGGTTTCGAACTCAGAGCGCGGGCATGCCAGGCAAATGTGCTAACACTAGCCGCGCTCTCTATGTTTACACACTCCATGGCATACGGTTCGATGGACTACTACACTTGAACTTCAGTTTGTGGGCACCTCGGTAATACAGCCACCTTACAAATAAGGCCACCTAGAGTTTAGAGACAGTCCCAAATTATTTTTATAACAGTAAAGTATCACCATGTCAGCCTTCATGTTATCTGAGATTTCAGTAGACTACAACTTTGAGACCACCTTCTGAGTAAACCACTGACGTTAAAAATGTTGTTGCAAATGGTTAGTTTGTATTAACTCATTTAGGTGCATAAACAAAAAGTTTCCATCTGTATTCTCAATACAATCACTCTCTGCCACTAGCACAACTACGACTAGATTGACATACTTGGACACCTCAATATAAGGGTATTCGACCTGTAAGGCAAGGCCCTGTTGCGGGAGATGGTAATTTTCCCAGTGGTCATTTGCCTAGCGATCATTTTTGACCAGCAGTCTTACCCAGCTCCTAAATGTGAAAATGGTCATTTGCCTAGTTGTGAAAAATATAAATTCAATACATTAATTGACAGTTGCAAGCTTTATGTTGTGTATTCCAACTTTATTGTAAAGACAAAAATATTTGATATCACACGCAGTGGCTTTACAGTTTTGATTACCAGTTTTGAAGGTCTACATCACTTACAATTATCACCTACGTCTGTGGCGGCTTAACACTTTCTGATTCAGTTATCACCTATTTTTGTGGCTTCCCTGTTTTTATTCAGTGATCACCTACTGCTACGTCTGTGGCTTCAGGATAAACTACTTCCCAGTGCCTTCAAGCACAACTTCTAATAAAGTGGGTTCACAAATTCCATGAATATCCTTGTAAGCCAGCATTTACTAGTTACTTGGTATACTTTTATGCTGGCAATTATTTGAACATTATTTCAGTATATCAATTGTGAATTGTTAGTTTGTGAATACTCGGTTACCAAATAAACCATAGATAGATTTGCAGCTTTCAGTTCGTTTATCGTTATTTTTTCACACTTGGGAGCTGGGCAAATGACCTACATCCAGGGCCTTGTCTATCGTCATGCAGGCCCAAAATCACATTTCTTCTCTTCTGCAGTTCTGATGCAGATATGTATTGCTAGTAAAGGTAAGTTCTTATACAGCGCAGTATCCAGTCCTCAGTACTGTTCAAAGCGCTAGTAACAATATAATGTTAATTGTAATTTGTAGCATCAACGCGTACTAACTTCATCATCACCGTCGTTTAGAGGCGGTGTTTCTAGGCTCCGCTGGGTTCGCTTTTCTTCCAATTGCCCTCTTCCACTTGACACGGTCCCGTGCATCCCGTGGGTCGATACCCATCAGACTCAAGTCTGCAGACACAGAGTTCTGCCAGGTCTTCCTTGACCTGCAGACGGGAGCTGTCCCCTCCACCACTAACTTTGTACAACCCTTCACCCAGTCCGTGTTGTCCTTTCGCTCTACATGCCCATACCACCTCAACCAGCTTCTTCTGATCACATCCCCAATCGCCTCCATTGCCTCCACTCCTACTCTTCTTCTAAGCTCTGCACTGGGCTGTCTGTCACTGAGTGATGTGCCACACATCCATCTCACCATCCTCATCTCAACCCTTTCCATCCTCGTATCATGATCAGTCCTCATGGCCCATGTCTGGCACCCATACAACAGGCAACTTCTGACACAAGCTGTGTACACCTGGCTCTTCATCTTTGGGGGTCGCTTTGGAAGTCAGGAAAGGTGTTAACTCCCTGAACTTCTGCCAGGCACACCTCACTCTCGCTGTTACCGCTGCATCCACCCCACCCTTAGCACTCGGCAGAAGTTGTCTACTGTGTTATATGTCACTCCATCCATCTCCAAACCCTCTTCAGTCGCCTCCGCAGGTGGTACCTCTCCCCGACACCTCTTGCACACAAACGTTGCGCTTACTGCCTGCAGGCTTCCCTTCACACCACTTCATACACGATGTACACTGAAGCGAGTTAGCTGCTACACCCTTGCTACAGACTCCTCATGGCCATGCACCAGACTCTGACATCACTCCTCTGTCACTTATGCTGACCATCACCTTCGACTTCCCGGCGTTCATCTTTGGCCACCAAGCTGGCGTGCCACTCCACCAGCTTCCTTTTCAGTTCTTCCCTGGGGTCATTGCCATAAGGACGAGATCGTCTGCATACAGCAGCTCCCAGGGCAGTCCTCCTCTCGCCTCCTTTGTCACCACGACCATCACAATGGCAAACAGCAGTGTACTCAATACTGAGCCCTGGTGCACCCCCACCTTCACCTCAAAGCTGCTGCTGTCTCCATGCCACGTCCTCACCACAGTGCGCCGCCTCACTGTACAACATCATCACTGCCTTCACCAGCCACTCCTCCACACCCGATTTTCTCATGGCCCATCTCATCACCTCCCTTGGTACCCTGTCAAATGCCTTTTCCAGGTCGACAAAGGCTTGGAGCTTCTTCTTCTTGGCCAGGTGTTTCTCTTGCGTTTGTTGCACGATGAAGATGGCATCTGTCATCCCTTTCCCTGGCATAAAGCCAAACTGCATCTCGTTGTTCCACACCTGCTCTCTCTCATTCTCACCCCTAACACCCTCTTCATGCTCCAGGAGCTTGATGGCCTTGAAAGAACCACCCTCTAGGGGATCGCCCTTCCCTTTGAATAGAGGGAATAGGATGTTGTTTTTCTAACTCCATTACTTTAAATGTACTCGGACATACTAATTATTTGTGTAATGTCATCAATCATGAAATGAAATGTAAAGAAACGTGCTGCATATATTGTCAAAGGGAGTGAGACAATGAGACTTGGCCACAATATCTGTAGATAAACCAAGTTTCTAGTCTGTGTCTAGTATACTAGTATAGTTACACATAACATATCGTTGTTCTTTTTAATATATTGCTACATGACAATTGTTCGTTTTTATTATCATACTTGAATCTGTTTCCACTGCGCAACTTTTAAAGAAATAAATGACATGTCAAGATTGTTTGTTTGCAGACAGATATGAAATAAACATCTAGTCAGAGTAACCACAAGCATGTGGCGCCCTCTGGCACCATTCAATTCAAGATCAGGTAAGTAAAAAATTAAGCTTCTACTTTTTTTTGAAACAAAAGTATTCTTTGTTCTAATAAAGAATGAAAAAATACTCATTCTCAATTTATGTTTATATTATCTTTGTAGTAATATCAGTTGTGAGGTTTTCTATCATAATTCCACACTGATATGTTTGAACTATGTTATTATAACCACCAAATGTTTTAAACAGGTCATGTTTTGGGCGAGAGAGCTGCATTTACAAAACAGGAATATTACAAAAAGTAGAAAAACACCAGTGTCACCATGGATTTGTATGAATCATAAAGCAGGACATGTAAATGAAGAATATGCTAGACATGTCTTGACAGTCAAGACAATTTTGTCTGTCTGATAGTGTTAATGCACATCTTGGTTCAGATTTTTTTCTTTATATATAAATTAATTTAATTTTAAAATTCACTTTTTAGAAGGGAAGTTGAACTTTTTAGTATCCACTAGTAGTGTATGGTCCTTTGTTTCTTATTTGTATAATTTCTTGCAAAAAATACTGATGTTGAACCACCATTTGTAGGTGTTGGTGCTGCCTTGATCATACTGAATACACCATTCTGTCAGAATGTCGACCCACTGAAGTGTCTGTGGAAGAAAGGTAACTATGAACCTCCCTCTAAGTCTGGACATCAACCCACTGAAGTGTCAGTGGAAGAAAGGTAAATATGAAGGTCCCTCTAAGTCTGGACGTCATCCCGCTGAAGTGTCAGTAGAAGAAAGGTAAATATGAACGTCCCTCTAAGTCTGGACATCAATCCACTGAAGCGTCTGGAAGAAAGGTAAATATGAACCTCCCTCTAAGTTTGGACATCAACCCACAAAAGTGTCAGCGGAAGAAAGGTAACCATGAACCTCCCTCTAAGTCTGGACATCAACCCACTGAAGTGTCAGTGGAAGAAAGGTAAATATGAACCTCCCTCTAAGTCTGGACATCAACCCACTGAAGTGTCTGGACGAAAGGTAAATATGAGCTTTCCATCTAATTGAAAGCATGGACATCCTTAATTCTCTTTGTGCAGTCAGTCACATAAGGCAGAAACAAGACATCGACATCCTGTAGATATCATAGTCATAGTCATTCTTGTATGGTTTTCACAAAAAACAACAGATATTCATAAAAATTAAACAGTGGTGGTAGACTCTTGTAATGATAAAGTACAACAATGAGAACATTTTCAAATTTATTAACTGACAGTCATTTACTGATTTGGATGTGTCATATAATTAAAATGCGAATATTTTCTTAATTATTCTTAAAGTGCATCGATATTAACATTTTTGTGTTTTAATGTTCAACTTAGTTTATTTACCATCAAATTTATAGACCAGTAAAGCATTCGGGGAAGATATATAGGTCTGTCTAGAATTTAAGGAAATTGGTATCTATGTACGTCGTAAAACTGACATATTTTATTCATTGCCAAACGCTGTACACTCTGTTTTCACAAATATTAATCGATGAAAGAAAATATTTTCTGAGACATTATAAATACAAACAAATTCAGTGACACAATGTCGCATAAAACTCACTCATTGACAGTACAATGGAGTTTATTATTAACTACTAAGGTCACCCTTGGAACTTGGCCAAAGTGAGTAAATGGTAAAAGGGGACCATATTAACAGAACTAATTTCCTATACTCCACTGTTTTGAAAAAGTGGCCTTAACTGCAAGGTAGCTGGCCTTAACTGCAAGGTAGCTGGCCATAACTGCAAAGTAGCTGGCCGTAACTGCAAGGTAGCTGGCCTTAACTGCAATGTAGCTGGCCTTAACTGCAAGGTAGCTGGCCTTAACTGCAAGGTAGCTGGCCTTAACTGCAAGGAAGCTGTATTACTGAGATGACCATAAAGCAGGGTTCCACTGTAGTCGTATATTCCATTTAATGTATTTTAATGTCGTTACCTTTGTCTGCAGCATTGTTGAAGGTGGCAGTAGATGGCGCTCTTGACCACTTACATGGCTGTAAACAGTTGCCCCTAGCAACACATAAACTAGACTTGATCACGGGAGACTTCGACTCCGTTCAGCCCAAACTGCTCCAGCACTATAAGGACCAGGTGGGAAGACAATTACACTGACTAGTCTCATGTTTGGTAGTTTTATATGATAACGTAACAACTTCTAAAAATGTGGAGAGAAATTCTGCAAAACTTGTGATATTGTTGGCAGGTTTTACATCAATTGTGTGGGAAATGATTGGTCAATACCATTGCCTTTGACAAATGTGAATTATATGAGTAGCTTGTGATTACTGCAGGTGCTAATTTTTGTTTTGAACTTTAAACCTTACAATATAGCTAAACGAAATGTTCTATGTTTCTGAGGTAAAGTCTTAAGTTATAAAGATTGAGTAATTAATTGGATGGCCATTTCAATGTACATATTCAGTACCAAAATCATCATATTAGCAGTGTTTCCCCTGGGTAAAATGATGGGCGAGGTGGTAGGGGAGTGCCGCACATGCAAAGCGTTGCTAGGAGTTCTGGAGGTAGGATTTTTTTTAACTACCGTAAATTCTGTCTTTGAGCTGCAGCTTTAATTACAGTAGTGTGTAGCCAAAATTATAACGATGATGTCAAAGTTGGGGTGCGGCTTTAAGTGTAGTAATTTGCAGAAATATTGTGAAAATTGGCTCATTGGGTTGTCAGTACTAACGTTTATAATAACTGAAAAACTTACCAAAAAAAGTAGTCGGATGTATCAATAAAACCATTGTATTACAACCGCCGATGGTGCAAAAAAACTTATTACATAACACATAAAAATCTATTTCTATAAAGTATTCACAAACAAAGATCAAAACAAACATGTGAAAACATTAAAATCCATTATCATCGAAGTCACTTTCATCATCACCATTGAAGAATGCCACGCCGTTCCGGTGGTGTCATTCCACATATGATTCCGTGCCTCGCCACTGGGCAAACATCTTCAAATATGATGGCATATTCACTTTCGTTGTCACTATCAAAGAACGCTACCTGGAACAGCATGGCGGCATCATCCCACATATCCATCATAAACCAGGAATTCAACATCAGCTACACAGCATTCTGATTAATTGTGGGCGCATACTATAATAGTAAACTTTTTCTCCAAGTTCCACATATCTCCTAAATGCAGACAACGTTTGGGTGCCATGTTACAGTACACGAATGTCTAGATTGCTAGTATGTCAAAACTCCGCAAGGTGTCACCATTGGAGACACCGGGGATCCCGAGGGAATATTCTGTGATTGGACAACTAACAAATGATGCCATTCACGTTGTCCAGTGGAGTTAATTCCAAGAGGTAAATCCTAACCGGCTCTGAGCGATGTTAAGACAACTAAACGATGTTACTACAAATCTGATTTTGCAGAAATGTAAGTGACTAAGTGTCATTTCACACTGAATGCCGATGCTGAATATATCGCGAGATAACAAAACAAAATGGGCGCATAAAATAGCTACGAGGCGGCAATTTTGGGCAAGGCAGTATAGAAAAACTCTGAGGCGGCCCGCCTCGCTCATCATATATAAGGGGAAACACTGCATTAGTTTGGTATTTTGGCAGCAGCAAGAAGACATCGAAGTCCAAGGGGATTGTCTGGCCGGCAGCGATCCAAATGTGAAGTCCGGTTAGGCAGTTTGAATGTCTGTTCAATGAGCGGGAAAGCAGTTGAGGTGGTGGAGATGATGAAGAGAAGGTGATCAGAGGTGCTGTGCATACAGGAAACAAAATGGAAGGGGGGTAGAGCAAAAATGCTGATGGGTGGATTCAAGCAACTGCACGCAGGGGGGATGGAAGAAGTAACCACCATCTTACATCATTGTATCAGAAGAGATCAGTAAGACAGTGGTTCGAGTGGAGAGATGGAAGGGACGCATAGTGATGGTTAGGAAACAGCTGGTGTGTGTTATGTCTGTATACGGGCCACAGATGGGAAGGATGGAGGCAGAGAAAGAGGAGTTCAGGGATGCTTTGGAGAGGATGATGGGATTGGTGGAGCTGGAGGTGATGTTGTGTATTGCGGGAGACTTCAATGCACATGTTGGAGTAGCGGAACCAGGTGAAGAGAAGGGTGTTGGCAGGCACGGGTGGGGAGTGAGGAATAGAGAGGGTCGAGCTCTGGTAGAACTGATGGCTAGAAATGGCTTAGCACTGGCTAACTCTTTCTTCCAGAAGCGAGATAGCCATAAGATTACGTACAGAAGTGGACAGCACAAGACGGAACTGGATCTGCTGATAGTCCAGAGGCAGCAGCTAGAAAAGATTAAGGATTGCAAAGCTGTAGCTGGAGAGCATGTCACGACACAGCACAAGCCAGTGGTGGTTGTTTAGCGTACGCAGAAGAAGAAACAAACTAAGACAGTGGCAGGGCTATTAAATGGTGGAGGTGCAAGGATAATGTCGCTGTTGAATACAAAAGGCGGGCGACAGTTAAATATGAAGAGCTCAGTGAAAAAGTTGGCAGTCTGGAGGAAGAATGGAAAAGTACCCAAAAAAAATTGGGGGGAACTGCAGAGGAGCTATGCGCGAAAATAAAGAAACATGGAAAGAAATAGAGAATACCAAGGAGAAGGGAAACCGACTGGATGCAAGGCTGATACATATACGGACAGAAAAAGAAAGCGGCAAAGAGAGGTGTTAATAAGGTGAGCAGTAACATGGCATTGTGTGTACAGCAAGCTAGATGAGGATGGTGGAAAGAAGATAATATATAACATGGCCTGAGACCGGAATGAGAATAATAAGGACTTGAAGGGTGGGATGGTGATCAAGGATAGAAATGGGAAGATACTGACAGGACAACAAGCAATGTTGAAGGTCTGGGAAAACTATTTCAAGACGCTTCTGAATCAGGATGGAAATAACAATGACTTGGAATTACATCATATGTAGAAGGGAAAGTGGAGTTAGCCGATATTACTGATACAGAGATGTAAACTGGGTTAAAAGGGATGAAGAAGGGGAGAGCACCTGGTATCAATGAGATGCATGTTGCGATGGTAATGGCAGCAGGGGAGAGTGGAATCAGCTGGACAAAGAGGCTGCTGAATACATGTATGAGGCAAGGTAAAGTACCAGAAGAGTGGTTGACAGGGTAATTGACCCAATATGGAAGAGGAAGGAGATGTGCAAGATCCAGGGAAAAACAGAGACATCACACTTCTAAGTCACATCATGAAGCTGCTAGAGGATCCTGGATGGGAGGATTCAAAAGAGAGTAGAACAGAATTAGGTGAAGAACAACAGGGATTCAGAAAGGGCAGAGCGGCGAAGGATGCAGTGTTTGCATTGAGACAGCTGGTGGAGAAGAAGTTGGAGATGCAAGGGAGAATGCCAGTGGGATTTGTGGACCTGGAGAAGGCCTGTGACACAGTCCCAATAGAGTGATGGCAACAGTGAGATGGATGGGAGTGCCAGAGGCAGAAGACAGGATCGTGGATGCATTGTATGAAAGAACAACAGGAAGAGTTGTGGCTGGATCTGGGATGTCGGAAGAGTTTCCAGTTAACATCGGATTGAGGCAAAGAAGTGCCCTAAGCCCATTACTATTTATCATGGTGATGGAACTAATCAGCAGGAAGATCAGCACGAAGGTTGTTCTCAAAAAGATTATGTATGCAAATGATCTGGCCGTAGTAACAAGAAATCAAACAAGAGCTACAAGACATGTTGGAGGAATGGAGCAGGATGTTCAATTTGTTCACGGACTGAGAATGAGCTTGGAGAAGCAGAAGTGATTTGGACTGGACAACAGAGAGAGGAATTGGGCATCATGTTGAATGGAAAGGAAATTAAGCAAGTGGATGGCTTTGTGTACCTTGGAGGAATGGTTACGGCAGAAGGGCATTCAGATGTGGAGGTGCGACGTCAAATACAAACAGGAGCGAATGCTTGGAGAATGGTAGAGGGAGTCGTGATGGACAGAAAAATCTTGAAAAAGCTGAAAGGGAAAGTCCTGAGAGTGTGTGTTACACCGGCATGCCCATATATGGTCTGGAGACAGAGGCGCTGACAGAACAACAACAACAGAAGCAGCAAGTTTGTGAGAACAGCTGAGTTAGAAGAATAACAAGAACAAAGAAGGTAGACAGAAGAAGGACGAATGACCTGAGAAAAGAGGTTGAAATGCAATGCAACAGGAGGATTATTGAGAAGCCGGAGGAGATGGGCAGGCCACTTGGCAAGGATGGATGCCAGAAAAATAGCAGAGCAGAGGCGGAACAGCAAAAAGGACACAGGAAAACGGGAAGGCCACAGCTGAGATGGGAGCATATAGAGGGACATGAGAAGATCAGAGGAGGATGAAAGATGGAGAGGGAGCGATGGACAGAAAACTATGGAAGGAAGACACACAGAGTGGTTCAGCTTTACTGTACCTGATCCTCACCCCTGTACAGCAGGGAACAAGGAGGAGAGCAACAAGTCCTACTAGTTTGAAGTGTTGTCTCTTGATATACAAATTGGCTTGATTTGTAACGTGTGTTTTGCGTGACATGTTTTAGGGCTGTGAGGTGATAGAGACCCCAGACCAAGACAACACAGACTTCACAAAGTGTCTGTCGATTGTCATAGAGAGGATCAAGACTAGGCAACTGAAGGTAGGTCACTCCAGTTAATTAATGTCCAAGATCTTGCACAGGCATGTAGTGTAGAATGTGTCTATTTTGTTTCTTGCTTTTTGTTGCCATGATTTGCATCCATATAGTATCATGGTTTGGTAGAACATTTGCATCCATATAGTATGGGTTGGTAGAACATTTGCATCCATATAGTATGGATTGGTAGAACATTTGCATCCATATAGTATGGGTTGGTAGAACATTTGCATCCATATAGTATGGGTTGGTAGAACATTTCAATTACAGAAGCAGTTTTGATCTTAGGTAAAAAAAAATTCCCAATTTTGTTTCGGCTGGTTGAACGCTGCTGATGCTTTCTCCACTCTGCTGTTTAATATGTGATCAAGGATTCGTTACAACCATAATTACAGCCATATTATGTTTATGAGTAATTATAATGACATTCATTAGTCATATAACTTGTGGCTTCTGTTTCAGGTTGATTCAATTATTGCCTACGGCAATATGAATGGACGATTTGACCATGTGATGGGTAATATAAACACCCTGTTTGAGGGTTCTGCACAGACTGATTTACCCATATATCTGGTTGGGTCAGAGGCCATCACGTTCTTGCTAAATGAGGTATGTACTTCACCAGTCGACATGCATTAAGACTCCCACCTGTTCATTCCACACACACACAAATACTAGGGTTGGCATAACGTTTGAATTGTAAAAGCAGCAATTACATCTCAGGGTGATTTTATTGTTGTTCCAAATTTTGTGTCAGTTGAGAAGTCGATAACACATTCTTTACAGATTTGTATGAGATCATGTCGACTCGATATTAATTAATAATTTATAATACATTTTTGAACTTTTAATTCTGTGAGCGCATTGATTAACGGGAGGCTAGCTAAATCATCATTGGTGAAATACAAACAGACTAAGTAATGCATGTCATAGCCTCCTCTGCTGTGTCTATGAATACGGGTGTGGCTCATAACAATAGTAATAATTTATAATACATGGCCCGTTTTATGACAATGCAAACACTGTTTTGATCTTGTTATTGGAAAAATAAAATCAAGTATGGTCCAATGCAAAATCATCGTATTTGAAAAAAAATGGGTCAAGAGGCCCTGAAGTCCTTTGGACTATATTGTGAGTTTGTAATTATTAATGAATTGAAATGTTTTTTTGGTGAATCATAGTTACAGATCATTAAGAGTTATGATGGAAGTAAAGTGTTGACATGCTTAGTAGCTCTCTAGACTATATGCATGCCAGTGGAAATAAAATATTCCAGTAGACCATTTCGTGAATATTGTATATATTAGTTAATGTGTTATTAAAAAATACTGTCGGATTTTATCCCGATTCTCTGCTATTTAGGCCGATTTCCAGTGGTTGTAGAAACCTTGCAGGAGAGTTGGTGAGCTGCAATCTCGCATGTAGCACAGTAAAACATTGTTTAATAAAATGCACATGCATTATCTGTTCTCATTTTGCCCCTACCACCCTCCTCCAGAATGGGAAGAAGAAAGAGATGAACTATGATAAAACTTTATTTGTTAACAAGGCACATATGCATAGCACGCATTTTGACTTTAAAACAGTAGTAATTACATAATACTGATATAACTGAATGACGGAATAGCTGCAACATGTATAATAAAATATCTGAATAATATTCCTTATCATTTTTTGCTAACTATGCTTTAACCATTTCGAGTATACCTATGTTATTTTACTTTATATATTATTTTATACCTAAGTTATTTTATTTTAATCCTAGGTCATATCTTTATATTGCATTGACAATTATGTCTACTACAATTATGTTTTAAAGATCCTCAGGTTCTACCAGTGCAATATGGATTCCCATTACACATTAGTTATAGCCCACTGTTTGACACTGGGAAGATACAGCTTAAAACCTACATGCAACTGTCCAGTTTAACAGGGTTCTCATGGGTTAATGTTGTCTGTTGACACAAGCCTCTGCCAGTGACCAATTACAGATTAGTCACAGTTTCCATCAAACAATAGCAGGCAGAGAATCTAGGCTCCACAGTGGGGTGGGGTGGGTGTAATACACAATCAGTTGGCACTCTGCCAACCTAGTCCAGGCAGAAACAGACAAAATGTGAACATTTAGCTATTGGGAGGCCCAGGGGTGCCCTTAGAATGATTCAATAAAATGAAAATTTCTTGTGTACAGTGATACTATCCTAAGAGACGTATATGCAAAATTAGAGAAAAGTTACTGAACCGTTTTTGAAATAACAGAACAAATACCCTCTGATCCATGCAAGACTCAGACTCCGCATGTTGTAGGAAAAGGGATTAGCTATGTGACAGTGTCTAGCCAGCCAGTTATAAATAGAGCTGCAGGGCGTTTCTTCTGCAATAGACAATTTAGTTAGCAAATTTAGCATTTTAGGGGACCTTTGGTGCCCTTAGAATGATTCAGTCAAATACAGATTTCTTGTGTATAGTGCCACTACCACATGAAATGTCTATGCAAAATTAGAGAAAAAGTTACTGAAGAGTTTTTGAAAAAGTAGACAAAATGTGAAAAATTCAGAGTTTTTGGGCCTTGGAGGGCTTCCTTAGAATGATTCAATCAAATACAGATTTCTCGTGCATAGTGGCAGTACCCTAAGATATGTCTATGCAAAATTAGAGAAAACGTTACTGAACGGTTTCTGAGATATGGCAGCTAACGGCGGACGCAGAGTGATGGTATTAGTCCAAAAACCTGTTCCAATAATGGGACAACAGGTCTCTGGCTAAGGGCTTGGAATACAGTACGTACCATTTGGAGGTGTTCAGCAGCTGATTCATTCTACCATTCTGTCAAGTCAAACCTTAGATGTAGTCTGGGTTGAATTAATTTCTTTATTTGAACACCTGCTGGAACCAGCTGCTGAACTGTTACCGTTACACCACATATTTGAACTGGATTCACATTCGGGCTGAATGACTAGAGGAGGAGTTGGTATAAAATCATGCACAGAAGGAGTAAATAATTATATTTTGCTGCTTTTCCAACATTTATAGTCTGGTAAGAAATTTAGTTTTTGTGGGTTTAGTACAGAGATGTATAGAAAGTGAGGCAATGTTTTAAAGGTTTAATATCATTTATAATAATTATTTATGTGACAACCTGATATGAATACATTTTGTATTGATACAAAATAGTTTGCAGTATTTAAATTTTGTTTATCAAAAATAGAAATATTGATCCAGTGGCCTGCTTGTTGCATATTCTCTCAAGTTAATACTTTGACTGTGGATGTTTGTATTTTAGGGATCACATCAAATCGACGTCAATTCCAAATCACGAGGTGTTCACTGTGGCCTTATTCCAATTGGCCAACCATGTAGTCATGTGACCACAACTGGCTTCAGGTGGAATTTATGTGAGTAAAATACATGTGTTGTGAGAAACTGTAGTAAGTTCATTATAGTAACTTCAGAAATCAAAATCACTCATAATATAAAATTACTTTCCTTACCTTAAGCTCACTGATGTCCTTTTTGCAAATGAATATTGCTCACATGCATTCAGCATTAAGGAACCATCAACTTGTGAATAACAAATCCATAGTTCCTTTGCAAAGCAAACCATTATTGCTGCTATTAATTGTTGTTTACTTAACCAAGTAAATGGTAAATTATTTTGCCAGTTGGTTCTGTTATAAATAATACAGTTACATATGTCAATGTTTTATAGATAGAAACGGTTTATTTGACCCTGTAAAGGTAAGAATCAAAGGATTATTATCGCAGCAAATGTTCTGATGATGTGGCACAGGTGTTGGCTAACCATATTGATGATTCAGTTGCTTCCTCAAACTACAGGTGACTTAAAACTTATTTTTTTAGTTCTGCAAACATGTATGTATACCCGCATCAAATTGTATGTATACATTCCATGCAGGTACGTGCAAATGACCATTTATTATTATGTAAACTGGGCGTCATCACTTTCAGCTGACCAAACCCTGGCCTTTGGACAACTGGTGAGTACATCAAATGCCTTCACCGACAGCCCTGTGGTCACTGTTGACACTGACCACCCACTTATACTGACCATGGACTTGGCCTTCAGTCACTGTCTCGGTGAGGAACACTGACCAGTCTTGGTGAGGAACACTGACCACTGTCTCAGTGAGGAACACTGCATCAGCATCTATCCGGTGGACAAGGTGTTAAAAATTACCTTGTGTTCATTATTTATTAATTTAATGTTCTCAACACTAGTATAGATATTTTGAAGGTTTACTGCACACACAATTATGTTTAATAAGCCCAAAGTATTGTTCACAATTTGACTGTTTCGCCCATGAAATGTTCAGATTGAACACGAAACATTGAAATAGTAAAGGCCAGCTACATAGCAGAGGCAGGCAGGGCTAACCGCAGGTTCCTGGGTTTACTCTTTGATGTCACCTGGTTCCCAAAATCAAGAATAAGACCAACAAAAATAGCAAGTGGGATGAAATACAATTGATTCAGTGAACTTCTGCACTTTTGTGTTAGCAATATACCAGGCTGCAGAGATTGATTGAGGGTAATAGAAGATCACTGTTTCAGTCCAACGTTGCACAGACAAGGTTGCTTTCAGATGACGTCACTCTTTCAGTCCAGCCTCACACACTTATCATAACATTGTTGTAGCACCTCAGAATTGTTCTTGGGTGCTTTTAGTGCAATCGTATCAATAATCACAGATTTAGTCAGTGATACTTATTCTAAAATACATTCTTTTTAGATCACATAGATATTATATTGTAAAAAATCTGGTGAAAACTGCAAAAAAGACACAACTATGAAAACTGGATTTTGTTGTCTGTTTTGTTACTTACTTAGGCCTGGGAGCACAGGCCATCGACCATGGTCCTACACTGTTGTTTGTCGCTTCCTGTGCTTCTCTGCCAGGTGTTTCTCAGCCTTCCTCTTCATCTCTTCCCTGAGGGGTTCAATGTAATTGCTTGTCGTGTGATGTTTGACATACACTGAGGTCTGTAATTGTTTTTCTCTCTCTGTAATTCGCCATGTCTCCGAGCCATAGAGTAACACAGACTTTACATTTGAGTTGAATATCCTCAATTTGGTGTTAAACTTGATTTGTTTTGCCTACCAAATGTTTCTCAAAATGAGAAATGCTACCCTTGCTTTTTGTATCCTTGTTTTGACGTCTTCTTCTGTGCCTCCACTCTTGTTAAGGAAGTGAAGGAGTCAGTTTCTTCCACTGGTTCCCCTCCTAATGTCTTGTTTTGTTACTTGGACACATACATGAGGATTCATATACAGCACTGTCCATTTTATCTTAATCCCATCTGCATGAAGTCTTATAGTGTTCAAGCTTCATTTCTTCAAAGCAGTTCTTTCGTCAACAATTGAGCTATCCATCACATGGCTTGTTGCTCAGCAATGTCTGTCAAGCCGCTGAATGTCTAAGGAGCTACACACGCTCTGCATTCAATGCTTTTGCCTAGCAACAGGTCACGTGATAGATAGGTCAATTGTGTTAATATATGGCTTAGTGGTGTTCCAATCACCTCGTGTATACTGTGAATATGACTTTGTAACCCCCTTGACCCAGTTGCATAAATTTGCAAACTTGAGGAGCTCATGAGCTTTGTTTGCCAAGTCATGTTTACGATATAAACGAGTCCATTGGAATGCAGCATAAATCTAGACTTCACACACAAGTTGTGGGATAATTATAATTTAGTTTGTGACCCTGTTTGGTTTGGGACTAGAAAACGGATGAAGTTGCTTCAAAACCAGAAAGCTGAAATTGATTAATAAACTTGTTTAACTACATAATGCAAGTTCTGGAGTTCTTCAGACTAAATATTGAATTTTGTCCACATTCCTTGTATAATTTTTTTTATTTTAGGTCGTGTAGTCCCTCGTGAGATATGGCATGGTGCTTAGCTTTTGGTAACTATTGTGAATGCCTGTGTGGTAACAGCATATATTTGTTGTAATGTAATTGTTCTGCAGCAGTGTGATGTAGGTAGTTGTTTGTGTTTCTCTGCTACACACAGTAACACAAAATATAGTATACCATAAAACACATATCCTGCATTAAATTGTCAATAAATGTAATTCTACAAATAATGCATTTTGTGTCACAAAATGTTATTGTAACATTTGGTGGTAAATGCCAAGACATCCCTGAAGATAACAAGTCTGTATTTATCCAACAATACACTGAATACTCCAGCTCTTATCTTTAGTATGCAAGTGGAGGTGTTAGCAGGTATCAAACGGGCTAGACTCGACAATCAACAACTTAAATGTGTACTAAGTGTATTTCTAACAAGCAACAAACCTGTAGACAAATTAATTTTGTCTGATACACAACATAAATTAAAATGAAAGATTTCCGGCACCTATTTTTTTATATCAATCTATCTATAACATAGCAACAAATATCTTGACATTGTTGTCATTTGCAGTGCATGTTTCTGTCAGTAAGCTAAAAATAATTTTCTATGCAACAATAGTGCAAATTCAACTGCTGTTCTCATAAACACAAACAAATCAGCCCTATAACATACCAATAATTACCTTGACGTCTAGCCTGTTTACTGGAAGTGGAAGTATATAAACATAACAGAATGGCCAAATTTGGCAGGATAAATGGCTAGAATATAATTTTCAGTCTGGCATTAAATAACATGATTCACCAAATCAGTAGCATATGCCAAATCTGCATAGTTATGTACTTCATGTGTCAATGATGATGTTGCATAATGTGTCTACTGTCTAATGCAGCCTGCCATAGTTATGTACTTCATGTGTCAGTGATGATGTTGCATAATGTGCCTACTGTCTAATGCAGCCTGCCGTGAGTTTGATAAACTTGCATTTACTGTGAATTCACTGCTGTTTACAAGAAAGGATTTGTCTGAGCAGCATTTGTTAAGAAGCTAGCAGGTATCACCCAAAATCCATGCAGTACATTTGGCAATACAGAAGTTGATAACATCTGTAGAAGGGTTACCTCAACCTATTGAAATATGTCACCCGCCACAGCGGGTATTAAGTCTCACTGGCCTATTCTGTACATGAAGCAGTAATAACTGTTCCTTCAATTTTGGCAGAAATGCAAAACTTTATGTCATCTTTCAATGTTTAGTTTATTTTTCTCTACAATCTGAAACTAATAAATATTAATACATGCATTTACTAAGCCGTATATTAAAAAATATACATTATGAGTCAAAGTAGCGGTTTCTCAAAACGTTGCTTTCTTAAGGTAGCAGGATCCCATTAAAAATGTGATTTTTCTGAATTTGTACATATTTTTTTAAATGCACTATAGTTGTAGCTTAATTATTGCTAAACAAGTATAAAATGACAAAAACCCTAATTAGAAGAAAAAACCCTAATTAGTGAAGCTGGAATTTGTTTATGTTCCATAGCCACGTAGTGCAGTGCAAAACTTTAAACGCATTTTACTCAACTATCATTTTTTCGTGAATGTGTTCTACCTTCAAACATGTTATCTCCAACACCATTAAAGATATTGCTCTGATTTTTTCAGCATTGTTTCTTTATATAATTTGCTAAGGAATGATGGAACGATTTTGTGTTTAAATGGTGGAATGTGATTTTTTATTAAGCATGAATATTTAATTAGGCGCTAGAATATAAGAAAAAAATGTATAAATGTTGTCAAAATATTTGAATTTATTTTTTGTAATATCTATTTCCCTCAGAATATGCCTTTATGTGTTATGTTTGACTGTTGTTAATTTCATATCCCTGCTGTGTATAGTTAAAGTTTTATCATGTTTGAAAATTGAGCCCCTTTCGACTGTCGCGGCAGCCATATTGTCAGCTAATTAGCATAATTTATGCAAAAAAAATAATTTCCTACCAAATTTAAACCATGTGCTATTTTATGGTACATCAAGTTAATGACAATATTATATGGTGTTAAAAGTAGTTCAAAAGGGATCCTGCTACCTTAATGTTTGCTTAAATTTTAGCAATAAACCACACAACTACTGAAGGTATTTCAATGAATAAGGCATCATTTTATAGGTCATGTTCTGTATCTTGACATTGTCACCTATAGGTATAAAAAGGTACAAAACTCCATTTCAAATGTTTCAACTGACACCCACCTTGCTGTGGCAGGTCACGTATGTAATAACTTATTTTTACAATGTCGAACAATGTCTAATTTTATCTTTTACTAAGATATAAAACCCATAATTATATGCACAATTTATAGACTACTACAAACAAAATATATATTATACCTGAACCGGCACATATATTCAACTAATACAAGGTAGATGTACACTTACCAGAGGTCAATTCTGAGTTTTAAAAAAGGTGTGCATTGACATTCTCAAAGTGAGGTGAATTAAATCAGTTATTTACTAACAAACTGTCCAAAATTAATATTAAAAGTTATTACCATTGTCTAATTTTGTATAATCACTACTCCACTGTGAAAGCAATATCATTGTTTTAATTGATGGCAAACCATAAGACAGTTTGTATGTTTTAATTGTTCCCAGTAAATATTGATTTTGAATTGACAAGGTGGTACACCTTGGATCACTTCCCTGCAGACTGAATTGTGTGACATCACAAAGGGTTCCCTTCAAGAGAACACTTTCCCAGTCAGAAAACACTAAATGCTGATGCTGCTTGTGTGCTATTCAAGTTAACTGAATTTAACTTTATACAAAATTAATTATATTTGAGCCCAGGTCAGCCATGGAGTATACATTATTTATTGCAGCTAACATCACATGATGAATAACAGATTGTCAAATGCAGTCCTTAATTTGCATAAATGTAATACCGGTATAATTACTATAATATCTATGTAATCCATATACAATAAAGCATTTGTTTTAATACATCATAGATCTATAAACAAATTACTAGTTTCTAATACTGAAACCATATCCATACCAATCACATGAGTGTGGTTAAATTCCCTGATACAGTAGAGTATACATCTAGAAACTGATTACATTCTCTGGTTTAATTACCATTTGTACAAAATAAACTTCTGATTGTTGCGACGTATAGGGTCGGACCTTCTGTCAAAACAGTATCATATGTACATAATATAATCATGGCAAGTGATTTGTGTGCAAAACGTCAGGAGATATCACATACATTTCTTCAGTAGTTTATATACAAATCTGCACGTTTTATACCCCACCCTCCAATCCTTATCTGACCTCCTATTACAACCCACTTTCCTATTCTTATATCACCTTCCTATTCTTACTCCACCCTCCTAGCCTTACTCCACCTTCCTATCCTTACTCAACCCCCCCCCCATTCGTAATCCCACCCTCCTATCCTTCCTCATACCGATGTGCTGTACTTTGTCAGACTTCAATGGAGGAGGGCAATTGCATGAAGGGTTCAAGCAGCTGACGGATGTACAACACCCTCCCGTCTTGTCCTTTGTTCTTCCACACAAAGTCCTCATACTGCATCTACAAAGGAAGGATGATACAGAGAAATAAGACATGACAATTCAGAAGATCAGAAGAAAACCTGCAGAAGTGACAATTAGCAAAAATAAAACAACTGTCCAGAGGCTGCATATAAAAACTAAATTAAGCTAGCCTATGTATTTATATGTCCTGTTAATGTTTGTTATACCAAACAAAAAACTCCATCTCAGACACCAAACTTTCAGGGGTTCACCTGCGACCCCTGAATGCTTCTTTTTTTAGGGTTTGTATCAAACATTTTGATATTGTTTGCAACACTATGTTTTCTACAGTGGTTCCAAGCTACATAAACCATCCACCGATCAGTGGGAGACAGTTTACGTAACTTGGAACAATCCTAGAAAACAGGCATAGATGTGCAAACAACTGTTCCATGTAATGTAATCTTTGTTCAACATCCAGTACCAATACTTTATGAAATTGTCCCATGTTTGTCTGAACCAGCACCTTCTGGTGCCTGGTATCAAACTAAGTATGGTGGTTTGGTTTCTGCAGACCTGACAAACTATCAAGTTATCCCCTGTAGAGGATGCTATTTTTGCTAGTGTGTTGTACTACAATTGCTATATTTAAATGTGTAATAAACAACAGTGTGTACAACATAGTCCGATGCAACATGACACATTCATTCTAGGTGAATTTGAAGCTTACCTCTATTACAGTGTATTCTTTCTTCGTTAGATGGCGCTTCTTCATGGCAAATTCACCAAGAAGATGCCTCGTGTTGATGCAGTAATGTTCTGGCATCACAGACACCAGGGCCAACCTGAAGCACAAACATCACTGACACTAGGACTAACCTGAAGCACAAACATCACAGACACTGGGACTAACCTGAAGCACAAACATCACTGACACTAGGACTAACCTGAAGCACAAACATCATTGACACTAGGACTAACCTGAAGCACAAACATCATTGACACTAGGACCAACCTGAACAGCAAACATCACTGACACTAGGACTAACCTGAAGCACAAACATCATTGACACTAGGACTAACCGGAAGCACAAACATCATTGACACTAGGACCAACCTGAACAGCAAACATCACTGACACTAGGACTAACCGGAAGCACAAGCATCACTGACACTAGAACCAAACGATCAACCTGAAGCACAAACATCACTGATACTAGGACCAACCTGAAACACAAACATCACTGACTCTAGGACCAACCTGAAGCATAAACATCACTGACAGTAGGACCAACCTGAAGCACAAATATCACTGATTCTAGGACCAACCTGAAGTACAAACATCACTGACACTAGGACTAACCTGAACCACAAACATCACTGACACTAGAACCAAACTGAAGCACAAACATCACTGACACTGGGACTAACCTGAAACACAAACATCACTGACACTAGAACCAAAGGATCAACCTGAAGCACAAACATCATTGACACTAGGACCAATCTGAAGAACAAGCATCACTGACACTAGGATTAACCTGAAGCACAAACATCACTGGCACTAGGACCAAACTGAAGCACAAACATCACTGACACTAGAACTAGAAGATCAACCTGAAGCACAAACATCACTGACACTAGGACCAACCTGAAGCATAAACATCACTGACTCTAGGACCAACCTGAAGCATAAACATCACTGACAGTAGGACCAACCTGAAGCACAAATATCACTGATTCTAGGACCAACCTGAAGTACAAACATCACTGACGCTAGGACTAATCTGAAGCACAAACATCACTGACACTAGGACCAAACTGAAGCACAAACATCACTGACACTAGGACTAACCTGAAACACAAACATCACTGACACTAGAACCAAAGGATCAACCTGAAGCACAAACATCACTGACACTAGGACCAACATGAAGCATAAACATCACTGACTCTAGGACAAACCTGAAGCATAAACATCACTGAAGCACAAACGTAACTGATTCTAGGACCAACCTGAAGCACAAATATCACTGATTCTAGGACCAACTTGAAGTACAAACATCACTGACACTAGGACTAACCTCAAGCACACACATCATTGACACTAGGACCAAACTGAAGCACAAACATCACACACTAGGACCAACCTGAAGCACAAACATCACTGACACTAGGACTAACCTGAAGCACAAACATCACTGACAATAGGACCAACCTGAAGCGCAAACATCACTGATGCTAGGACTAACCTGAAGCACACACATCACTGACACTAGGACCAAACTGAAGCACAAACATCACTGACACTAGGACTAACCTGAAGCACAAACATCACTATGACTACTAATACACTTAATAGGGGTGACTATTGGGGATAGTTTTGCAATTGTGATAGTATTGCGATAGCTGTATTACAATTGCAATAGCCAATGGTGTAGCATGGGATAGCAAATACCGATGAAAAGTAGTCCTAAACCATTACTGAAGAGTTACACCATCACGTGGTCTTAGAGTCAGGCCTGGTATAATGGTAATATGTAATAGTAACAATTACAAATATTGAAGTAATAGTAATAAGTTGAACAAAAAAATGGGCTAATACGTCTATATGTGACCCCAGCTGACCAAATGACTGATAAGTCGGAAAAATTTTAATATTGTTTTCTTACATCCTTGTAAAGGTTTGGTAGGGTGCTTTACACGGTTTCAAAAAATATGACTGCTACAAAAATTGGCAAAGTTATGGAGCATTGAACATGGTAGGGATCAAAAAGTGAAAATGAAGAAAACGGCTGTTGAAGTTTTACATTATATATGCAAATGGATTGCATGGAAATATTACATGCACAACATTCAAATGTGGCACACAGTATGTAATATGTGTTATGTTGCAATGATACACTGGAAGTACAAATGTGCTGCTACAAAGACTTATCAAGTTATGCCAGATTATGTCTTCATGTGTAAAACTAAGAGGACAGATTATTTGAGAGCAAAAGGTAGACTCACTGTTTGACACAGTTTAAAACCTACAGGCAACTGTCCAGTTTAACAGGGGTCTAGTGGCTTAATGCTGTCTGTTGACACAAGCTACTGCCAGTGACCAATTACAGATTAGTCACAGTTTCCATCAAACAATAGCAGGCAGAGAATCTTAGCTCCACAGCTGGGTGTAATACACAACCAGAGCCACCACTGATTCATGGTCAAGTAGATTAGCTCAATGCACCAACTAAGACAATACACAACACTGTGAGTGACAGTGTCCAGAGTGAGGCCTAAGCAGTGTCCTCATTGCTGAATAGATCAATTAAACCTGCCAAGTGGGTGACATTCTGCACAAGTGTTCATTAATCCTTAGTGATTGTTCAGAACACCAGACTGACCACATACCTAAACAAAGCGAATGTAATAGGTGAAGAACAGGCAGTGTTCAAATAGGGGTATTGGTTGAATTGTATTTGTCTCGACGCAAAAGGCTTTATTGTGCCTTCATCGATTATAAGAAAGCATTTGATTTAGTAGACCGGTCCTCCCTGTGGTCTAAGATAATTTCATGCGGTATTAATGGTATTGTGTTGAAAGTTGTATACAACATATACAAAAATGCTAAATCATGTATAAATCAGGGCCAGGCCTTCTTCTCATGTGATGTATACGTATGGCAAGGAGAAAACTTGTGTCCTTTGTTATTTGCTATTTACCTGAATCATTTTGAACACTGTTAGTCACAATTATAATGGACTTGACATGGCAGCTGGTTAAATTTACAACAACCTTAGGGATGATGATGTAGAAAATGTATGTTCTTCTATATGCTGATGACACTAGAATGATTCAATCAAATACAGATTTCTTGCTTGTGTATAGCGGAACTATGTCAACTCTTAATGGTTGACATTTGGTTGTTTCAGGTGTCAACTATATTGTAAATCTGTAATTATTAGTCTATATTGATACAATTGATTTACACAGTACCATGTCTACACAAGGCATGGCAAGCGTAAACAGAACAGTAGAATGCATTTGATATAAATAAAGTGTAGGATATTTCACTCTATAGTTGTCCAGAATATTAATTTTCTATGTTTATCACCTACAGGTGACAGAACATAAATTTTCTATGTTTGTCACCTACAGGTTTCTACAGACAATACATCTTTAACCAATAGACACCACAGTCACACCATTTTATAATAATTAAATGAACATCAAAATAAACACAACTTGCAATTATAGAAAATCAATAGTTTTGAAGATACAGTTTAAAAGTGTTAGGCAACTGTTCAGTCTAACAGGGGTCAAGCGTGTCTACTCTGCCTGGGTGCTGTGACCAATTAAAGATTAGTCAAGGTCTCAATGGACTGGGCTGTAGAGATTAGTCACAGCTGTTGATTTTGTGGCACAATACACAACATCTAATGTTGGGGGTGGTCTCAAGGGCCCTTCTCAAAACCACATCACTAGATAATGTAAAACTTTTGCACTTTGGGGGCCCCTTAGAATGATTCAATCAAATACATATTTCTTGTATATAGTGGCAGCACCCTAAGATACATTTATGCAAAATTAGAACAAAAGTTGCTGAACAGTTTTTGAAAAAATAGGCCAAATGTTACATTTTTACCAGTTTTGGGGTTCTTGGAGGCCCTAGGGAGCCCTTAAAATGATTCAATCATCATGTGATGGCAATAGTCCCTTGGACCTTCGGCCAAAGGACTAAAAAGTGTTAGGCAACTGTTCAGTCTAACAGGGGTCAAGTGTGTCTACTCTGCCTGGGCACTGTGACCAATTAAAGATTAGTCAAGGTTTCAATGGAACAGTAGCACTAGGCTGCAGAGTTTAGTCATAGTGTTGACTTTGTGGCACATTAAACAAAATCTACTGTTGGGGGTGTCTACTCTGCCTGGGTGCTGTGACCAATTAAAGATTAGTCAAGGTCTCAATGGAACAGTAGCACTAGGCTGCAGAGTTTAGTCATGGTGTTGACTTTGTGGCATATTAAACAAAATCTACTGTTGGGGGTGGTCTCAAGGGCCCTTCTCAAAACCACATCACCAGATAATGTAAAACTTTTGCACTTTGGGGGCCCCTTAGGTGCCCTTAGAGTGATTCAATCAAATACAAATTTCTTGTATATAGTGGCAGCACCCTAAGATACATCTATGCAAAATTAGAAAACAACAGTTTTTTGAAGAAATAAGCCAAATGTTACATTTTTACCAGTTTTGGGGTCCTTGGAGACCCTAGGGAGCCCTTAAAATGATTCAATCAAATACAAATTTCTCGTGCATAGTGGCAGTGCCCTAAGATATGTCTATGTAAAATTAGAGAAAAATTTGCTGAATGGTTTCTGAGATACGGCAGCTAACAGCGGACGCAGAGTGATGACAATAGTCCCTTGGACCTTCAGCCAAAGGACTAACAATGTAATAGCAAGTGTTGTAATAATAACTGAACTATTGCTTTTTTACTACTGGACATTTCAAAGTTCAACTTGAGTTGTGCTTATTTGCTGTCTGGTTACTTAATTATTTACAAGGAAAAGAATATTCCACTACCCCGTGGTAGTTACACCAGGTTTTATGATTGCTCCTCTGTGTATCATGGCCCTCTATCAGTTTCACATACCACTAGCAGACATTGGGACAGTGTGACAGCTGCATGGCTAAAGGGATTCAATTGTTCTTTGAAGTTGGTTCTCATGCCAACTATCCTTTTCACATAAGCCTGTATGGGTTTAGTGGCTGTAAAAAAGATGATGTAAAAAACATCCTGGTGTATTTGTAATTGTGTTAATAATCAACTGTCCACCAAGCAGCAGTAGTGCAGTATGGTTTAATTACACTGATTACAATTCAACAAGTGATAGTGACATTGCTTTTGTCTTTCATTCCTATGTAGTACTGAAATATAAAAGAAAAATATGTCCTATCGATAAACAGTGTAGTTAGTAGATAATACTGAATATGGTAGTTATATTTTGTGGTACATATTTATGCATACCATGTATTATACTATAAATAGCTCCAATGAAAAATGTAATAGTAATAATAATTCCTTCAAATTTAATAACAATGGTACCATAAATTTCTGTGTATAATACGCATTTTTTCCCTTCACTTTTTATTCAAAAGTCAGGGTGCATATTATACATGGTGCTAAGGCTAAACCAAATTTTCTCTGACCAATTTGTTAATGTTTGCAGACCAGGATAATGCTGCTGGAAAACTAGCAATATTATCAAAGTCGGTGTGATGTCACAATCACGTAAACCACCGCAGCAACGCAGACGAAAGGCAAGAATTGCACTCCCATAACCGCCTCTCTAGCCCTAAACTATCAGTGAGAAATGACAAAAATGAGAGCCCATATGTCTGACATTGCGAATAACACCAATAAGTGGGAGGCGTATGAGACCGGGAAGAGCAGCCCGGGAAGCGTCCCACTATGATTGGCATTCCTGAATCACGTGAATGATACCCGCGTCACAGGTCGGGTGTCAATGTGACTCCATGTTTAAGGTTGTGAATGCAAATGTTGTGAATGTAAATAAAGACAAATGTAGTGCATGTATACTTCGCAGTTGAAAGTACCAGGTTTGCATGTAGCATTTCAGAATAGAACTTGGTGTTAATTTAAAAGTGAAATCAGAACGACACAATGTAAGTTCTAGTAAGCGCTGATTTAATCAGTTGCGCAATCGTCAAGCTACAACACAAATTACGTAGTGCTTACACACTAGTCACTATAGCGAGTGACAAGCCGGCAGCAATGTCATAACTTGCTTAGGTGACATGTTTACGATTCTGAGATGGATTCATGGGTTCAAGCAAAATATTAGAAGCTGGGAAATCGGGGATTGATGTCAAAAGTTGGGGTGCGTATTGTACATGGTGATATAGAAATTCTATCAAAATTTAACAAGTTGGGTGTGTATTATAAATGGGGGCATATTATACACGGAAATTTATGGTAATATATCAAATTCAGCATGTAATAGGAAGGAACTAATAGTAATCAATTGGAAACTAATAGTAATAAATTACATTGTGATGTATTTGGCCCCAGGCCTGCTTAGAGGCAGTTGATTCCCAAAATGGTGCATTCGTGAATGACGCTGCTATGGTCGACGATGCTAGGTCAGTAGACAAGTAAAATAAAAAAATTATTTGAAAAGGTATATTTATGAACACTGTTTTTATGTGACACAAGTTGCCTTGCTGACCTGTTGGCCAACTACTGTTACTATCAACGATAACTATTGATAATTACTCACCATTGATAGTACAATATCGTCACATCAACTAATGCGATGCATCGATACTTTGTTTTGTGCTGTAGACAAATGGGTTAATATTGTATGAAGAAAACAGCATAAAACATGCAAGAAATTACTGGTGTATAAAGTTAGACATTGAAATGATGATAATTATCAAGATATTAACAGTATCTTCTTCCGTTAAGTGGCCACAATCAATATCTGATTATTCTGCCACTATTCTGAGGATATGACATTTGAAAAGAAAAACCCACCTCCTATCGGTAGTATCGGTCTGAAGTATAAAATATTGATGTCCAACACCAGAAGAAACTGCCTCTGACCTCCCCAATTTCCTATATTACAGTAATAGTGTACAGAAATGCAAGTCTAGTTGGATGGAAGTACATGCTGGATTATGTCAGGAAGATGTACTTACTTATGCTGGGGGGTGATTTCTTCAACCATCTTTGTGGGAATCACACATCTGTCTTTGTCCACATTGATTTCAAAGTCTGACACAAAAGATGATAAAATTACTAATCTGCACAGTTGAATGACAGCATTGTACAATAATTAGGTAAAATCTCAAATAGGCTGCATATCATTATTTAAGGACAGACTCATTGTGAAAACCAAATTTTAATTAACAGTCATATCTTCAAAAACTACTTATCATACAGCTGTACCTTAAAAAAATGTCCAGTGGGTTACATATGTATGTAAAGAAGATCACATGTTTAAAGACTCAACGAAATTAAACTTTTTTATTCCCAATCTGAACAAAACATAGTCTAAAAATGTGTCCTGATATTCAAGTAATTTTTTAACCCCCTCTGTCGTTCAAGGCCCCTTTTGGTCACGCTTTTCTGCAGTTTGTTGCGACACCTAGCGGTCGAGGTGACGTCACCGCAGGTAGCATCACTAAGATTTAGCATGGTGCACATCTATGCGGGTTGGTGTTTCAGGCCGTACCTAAACTTGCAATCGCGGCGAATAATGGAATTTAATATTATTTTATATCACCATAACGATAATAATCTTACCTATAAATGTGTCGCTGGATGCACACAGGAATTCTTTTACGTTTCGAGTTCTTGCCGTTTGAAGATTGCGAATACTCAAACATCCAATCGGATTTAATATTTTTTTATATCACAGAAAAAATGAGGTAAAGATAATAATCGTATCTACAAATATGCTGCTGGATGTACCCATGATTTATTTTTTAGTTTTTGAGTTATAGCCGTTAGAACATCGTGAATGCTTAGCGGATATAATGAAAAGTTGAACATTCACTATGTTCAAACAGCAATAACTCAAAAAGTAACACAATTATGGTGTACATCCAGCGACAAACTTGTAGATAAGATTATTGTCTTTACGATTATATCAAAACTTATTAAATTCCGCAATTCCAATTTCATGTACAGTCTGAAACAACAAGCCGCACCGCCGCTTGCCATGCTAACTTTTTAAAGTCTGTGGAGGGTAGTTAAAGGGGAGTACAGGGTCTCCCTGGAGAGAGGGACTGAGGCCAAACGGTGTGATTTGCCCACTGGAGGGGATTGTAACTCCTGTTGGATTTTCTGGAAATGGTTTTTCATGGCCTCAGAAAATGGGAATCCAGGCTGGGGATGACTGGGATTGCATAATCTGCCTGTGCCAGCAAAGACAAACGTGGCACTACACTGGGGACGAGACTGTCGTGCACTGGCAATTCGTCCGATAGAAATGCGCGGGCCAGGTTGATTCTATCTGTATGTGACATCGTTCGTCCGATGGAACGGCAACTGGCGGCGTGGCCGTATCAGAAGACTGTCCGTCGACAGAACTCCATTCACCCTCGTCTTGTGAACCTGGATAGTTGTAATGTGGATCATCAGCCATCGTTCGACTGGTGTGGTTAGCACCAGAACACGGGAACGGCATGAACAAATTGCTGTTGGCGGTAATGTGCTGGGACATGTCATGCTGCCGAGCTGAACTGGCAGCTGCGGATGGCGAAATGCGTGTGTAGCCATATTTACTGACTGAAGGAACCTCATGTCTGGGGATCGCATGTGCTGTCTTGGGACCGACAGTCTAGTCAACCATTTTGATGGGAACTGTGTTGGTTCGATGGGAACTGTGTTGGTTCGTCGGGAAGACACGCCGAAAAGCAGCACTTCCGGACGCGGGTTGTTTGAGCGACGCAAAACATCGACTCGGGTTGAGGCGACTGCAAACTGTGGGTTTAATAAGCCTGGATTTTCCCGTGATCTGTGTTCGTCAACCATCTCCGGAGTAAGTACGAACCCGACACTGCCAGGAATTGTCCATCGGAACGGACATTGTCAGATCTCCGGACGGACCCTCCGGCAAGGGGATCCGGCTACCGAACTCGCCGTTGGTGTTTTCCGATTCTGACTGCCCTACCAGTTTTCCGGGTGGGTACTTGCGTGGGATCCAACTGTTGGGAAAATTGTCCGGACAGTTCCGCCAACTGCCCAGGTCATAGTTGGGCCTCCGAAAGCACAAGGGGGCATATATAGAGCGCTACTGACATCGCAGGTAGTTGAAACGCCGACGGTTGGTAGTGTCTATTGCTCATGAAGCAATTGCAAAATTTCTTCCATGACGGTCTCGCGGCCGCATTCCTAGGTATTCTCCGGAGATGGCACAGGAGAAAACCTACGAAAGCTACCACTAGAAATGCTAGAATCCCAGACCGTGGATGCTTGTGACTGCACGTGTCACCTAGTGCTGACAGTGGCGAGCGGCTGGCAGACGTCTGTGTCTCGGAGACGGAGCAGCATTTCCTGGCAAGTCGGACAATTCCAGCCCAAATTTTATCTGTCCATTTCAAACAAATGTCGCACTTGTTGTCGACTGTACAGCCGTGATAAGAGCGACATTTGTCCGGGTGATTATCGCCGCCGCGCATCAGTCTAATGCAGATGGGGCACTTTCTGTGGTGGCGTGGTCGTGAGCGGCCTGCTATTACATTTACAGTAGATTGTAATGGCGAAGTTTAACAACAGGTAATAAGACAAATTGATCACTGGAATTCAGAAGTGATGAGCGAAACGATAAATTAACCCCAAAAGAGTACAATAACTGCTCACAAAAAGGATACTGAACGGAGCAAATTAGATGCGAGACTTAAACAGTGGAGGTGTGGGAAGTGTGAGCTGCAGAAATGGGTCATGTTTCATTTTATTATTATTTTTGGCGAGCAACTTGGGCGCAGCCAAGTGTATTGCACCTTGTGATGTGACGGAGCCAGGCTAAAAGTCTGTGTTAGGCAGTAAATGCATATTTATATATGGATGTATTCTGTAGGTTGGTAGACAGCAACACTTGCCTGGAGCAGGTGACAAAGTACATATTCTAAGGATGCTACATGCTGGTTAACCGATGGAAAAGGTTACGTGCAGATTTTTGTAGAAATTCTTACAAAAAAATCACAAATTTCAACCTCCAAAACATGACCTGTCTGGATGGAGAAAATTTAAATGCACTCACCTATAAGGTGTGGCGTGTTCTTTAGTACGACAATGTCATTCACATACTCTGGTCCGAGCAAATCAACGAGAATGTGGGCGACCTCCTGGTGGAACTTGAAGCGACGGCCCTCTGGCGAGAGAAATGGGACTTGCCGTAAGCTCACACCCGTTAGTGGTCTTTCCCCCATAGTAACATAAAAATTTACAGGGCTTTGAAATTACTTAATATATAACAGAATCAAAGAACATTGGACATGATACATTGGACATGAATTAAATCACCATTTATCTATACATAGACAAATTATCTTAATTACAAATTTAAGTACATGCTTTACAGTAAGAAATCTGCACCAGAACTTTGTTTCCACTTAGTAAGAAGGTCCACAAGTACAAGTATGTAGAACTAGGCAACATTAACTCTTGTAGCTGTTTTCAAATAAAAACTCCATATTTCATAAACTTCTTTAATAGACATTAGAATTATATATAAATTGGATTGTGCCAATAAAGCAGAAGCGGGTATATGATTACATCAACAGTGTAAATTGGCAATCAAACTACACAAGTGAATGAATTCCGACTTGACATATATCATAATCATCATCATTGTGCAGCCGCACTGTCCTGTGATTGGGCGAAGGCCTCGGCATGTCGTTTCCAGATCTGCCTGTCTTGCACTATCCTCTGCTAGATGATGCCCTTCCAGTACTCGTGACATATATATATATATAATATTTATAATGGACGAAACTGCATCCTTTGTTGAACTCACCAAACCAGATGAGGGAGATAGGCCCGAGACTGTCCCTGTCCACATACTGGATGCTCTGCTTTGGGAACTCAAGAATGATGCCTGCCTGTAATTCCAGCAGATGACGCCCTGCCTTCTGCTTCAGTGCCTTGTCAGTGATCGCTGTCAACACAACATGACATCTCACATTGCTGTCGTTGCACTTGAACAATACACATGTATGACACAAACATCACTATATTCTTGTCACATATTAATTACTGAGAGTTTCAGTTTCACAGTAATGAACAATGCTTTGATGACTGCCCTGGGATCATGCAAAATGTACTTAATGGATGGCATATTTTTAAACAATAACCCATTTTCATGGCCAAAGCACTCGTACATAGCTTGTTGTTTTACATTTCTGATACATAACAATAACATTAAAATTTAATTACTTCCATTAATCAGTCACTTTACACTACACAATTCAAACTATTAAGCAACTAAAAGAACTCAGGAATTCAGTCAGTGATTCCAAATGAAGCAAGCCAATTACCTGTGATGCGAGCTAGAAAGTGGGGCGTGAAAACCTTGCTAACAAAATTGATTGGGAACCTCTCAATGCAGACGAACGAGGCCAGCAGCTCCACAATGGCAGCCGCATTTAACTGAGAGAACTTCTGCTGTAGCACGTCCTCGACTTTGAGGAAAAGCCCTGTTGCATTCGGCGGTAGATAATTGAGCTGGCCATATGGCCGAAGTACGTACAGTATCTCATGTGGCTCGTATTTGTGTCCATTGTTCTGGAAGTCTCTCGCAACAGCATTAAAGATTATCGGAGAGAGGTAGCGCCGTGACGCGCAATGATCCATCACCATGGCAACAAGAGTTTTATCCATGTGCGCGACCTTCGCTTTGACATATCGCTCCAGTGCTCTTGTGATGTTTGGGTCGCTGTAGTGGAAGTGTGTGTACGCTGCAAGGATCGACTTCAGCTCACTGTCATTCACATCATGAATATTCATGAAAAGCCACTTCCCGAATGATGTCAGTGTCGAGATGCTGTGCCTATTGATGAGAACCATTGTCTTCATAACGGTGGCGACATCAGCGCTCTGCAGTTTCCACCAGCAGTTCCTCAGTTGGTGGTCGAGCACACGAAGCAGATACTTGTGTTGTGGTGTCACAAACTCCAGCACCCTGTAGACTTCCGGGACCGTCTCATGGTCAATCTCTTTGTACCGACTGCCAAGATGTACCCAGAGGTTGTCAATGATATCCTGACTTCCTTGTGGGCTTATTGACAACAATTCAACCAGTGCACACAGTTCTGGCACAGCAAATGTTGCGTCACCAATACGTCGTTCAACCTCCTCATTTATGCAGTTAACATATTTCTGATCGTAGCTGGATAGATGTAGGTAGCAGCGTACCAGTGAAATAAGTGCCTCTGACATGAGTCCATGGATGTCGTTTGTCGCAGTTTCCCACAACTCACGCAGGATGGCCTTCTGCAGAAATGACTCAATGTCCTTAGCGCTGTGCTCCTGTAACTGTGCCATGCGCTGCAGGGCAAACACTGCCGAGTACTGTGTCACTTTCTCGCCTGGAACCTCCAGCAGGTGGAATACTTGCTGCGCATGCACGCAGTCACACAACTGCGAACGAAATGCCTCATCCTGGTCAGTGGCCTTGTGTATCTCTGCACCAGTGTAGGCCATGCTGCTGAAAGGAAACTCGGCCGCTGTCATGCGCCGTATAACCATGGGCAGTTCGTGGAACTCAAGGCCATCCTGGAGCAGCAGTGCTGTCTGCGTGAGAACACTGTTCTTGGATGAGCAGCCTCGTGAAGGATGCCTTGTGGTGGCGGTGCTTGTAGGCTCAAGCAGTTTCTGACGCATGGATCGACTGAAAGTTCGGACACATGTCCGTAGTGCCGGCTGTGACATCTTGGACAACCTGCAGCAACCAAATGAAGTCTATTAATGCTGGTATTATTCGGTACAGTAGAGTCAATGGTGTCAAGCTTGCCAGGTGTGCAAAACTGCTACGTATTGAGATTTTGCCGAGATATCATTAGTTAGATGTCATACTGAATATTATGGTAAGCCCATTACTGGGCAATATCCTGCAATGTATCACTCATCTGTGAGATGACAAAAACTGAGTGAATTTTGCATAGATAATATTTGACCAATACATTTAAGAAAATAACCGAAATGTAACTTTTAGAGGCACCTGGAAACAGGTAAATATAATGAGTATAACTGGGTGTTTACACCTCTGTTTTGGAAACAGGTAAATATAATGGGTATGATCGGGTGTTTACACCTCTGTACATGTAACATGGTATTAGACACAATTTACATAAAAATGCTTCTAAAGTCGTTTGCAGAAGTGCTCTACTATGGCCACTCAATGATTGATTAAAATTTAAATACATTTTGAGACTCCAACAAAAACATTTTTGTGTTATAATAATACCACTGGCATCCATGTAAGTCTAGTTGTTGCGAAGTACTATTTACATTGCGAAGTACTATTTACATTTCAAATCATATATTATATAGGCTTGGGCAAAAAAGTTGACAGAAAAACACACAATTTTTGTGTGGACTGCAACCATTTAAACATGTTTTCTTCCAATAAAAATTACATAACATAATCACAATTTGGCAGGCAGTAGTTAGTATAGTATTAAGAAGATTACATTAATTAATAAATTAATTTAACTAGGCTTGGGCAAGGATTTTTAAGTGAAAATGACCTATTTCAATTTGTACTCCAGCCCTTGCGATTATGTATTGAAATAAATTTTGCACCACTAAAAATGTCAATATGATGTCTGTTCATACATAAAAAAAAATTATAACTCAAAAACTACGAGTTCCAAAACAACCCATGAATCAATGATCTACAGGCCGTAGCGACATCTGTCTGTGCTAAGATGCTATGTCATTACGCTGGCGCTGAGCATAACACTGCGCTCCGGTCAGATCGAAAAATGAAGCATAAATCATGTTTATTCACAGACCTTGCGCTGCATCAATTTTAGTAATATGTGTCAAAAATATTGTCCTCTCTGAACAACGTGACAGTTTACTGATATTACATCCAAAGTTGAAATAATGTAGATTTCCTAAACAAAACTAACCTGATTGTAATTCATTACTAATATACCATAGTACAAAAACATTTCATAACAATGTTTTAGCATGCATAAGTATTTTGAATACATTTAAACAATCAATCATATTTTGGTGAACACTTCGAGTAATATAAAACACGCAGACCCCTTTCTGACGTTCATGTTTTGATTTGAGGCAGTACTGGACACCCCCAGGACTGTAACAAATGTCTGGATTATTATGAGGGTGTTACCATATGTATCATGTGGATTTCGGAGGACACTTTTTTGACATATTCATGTAACCACTTCACGTTTGAAAAAACCAGGCGAGCGATAAATCGCACGCCTAAATATGCCAAATAATTTAGCACGTGCGATTTATTTTATCCGCTAGGTGGCGTTGTTTGTCCGTCTGGTGACACTACTGCCCAGTCATGCCAAAACGTAATCAAGGCTAGCCATGCCATAGCGGTATCCATTACGCAAGATTAATTCGATCGGGTCAATTCGAGATATCAAGCATTGGCACAGATTGAAAAGTTGCATGCTAATAAAACATTTGAGACAGGAAGTACTAGCGATGATGTTACAGAAAATGAAAGCAGTGTACTGATGCTTAAGTTGTTTTGTTTATGGGATGGACGGTAGCTGTCGACACGGTTTCGATTTCACCGCTACCCGGTACGGAAAATTGCATCTGATTAATGATCTGTGACTGTCAAACGACAACAAGAATCCTGTTGAGCAATAAGCAAACTCCAAACCATGGCTCTGGAAACGTAGGCAACTGCGTGCCAACACTAATTTATGTGACAAGAACATATTTTCTTACAAACAAATGGGTGTATATTTTGCCGCCATAGGGCACCACATGCAGGTCTGGTGACGCGAGCGATAATGACAATTAGCGTGAGCAATAAATCGTTAGCGATAGGGAGCAATTAGTGCGAGCGATAGAGAGCAAGTGCTATCGCTCACCTAAAAAAATAATGCACTGCACTTCTAGTGGTGTAAGTGATAATAGGGGACCACATGGCATGACTAAGTTAGTATTAAACAGAGATTCCTCCACCTGGTGGTTTATTTAGCAGGTAAATAAAGTTCAGCTCTCTAAACATAACATGTGTAGTCAGTATTTCTACTCATATTCATGTTATGTGCTCTTGAAACATGGTTGCAACTAGTGGGTATCAAGCATGATGCACCATGGAAGAAATAGGCAGAGATAGAGGGAGACTGCAAATAGACAATAGTAGTGCAATCAATCAGCTGAAATTATTAAATTTAAATTCTCTGAAGAAATTGTTCCATATGAATAAACTACTTTGACGGAGCATATTTCGCTTATTGAACGCTGCATCCGTTTCAAAATTGGCAGGAAACTCCTCAATGGCCATGTGTGTCTGAAGATTGTAACAGTTTCTATAGAAATTGTCCAATTCTAATATTTTTTAGTGTGGCAGAATCCCGAGATCCCGACAGAAATTATAATATTTTTTAGTGTGGCTAACCGGGGCCAATAACTTGACATGGTAGCTTTTAAATAAAATTTTACTATACCAGAATAAGTAAGTCTAAAAATTAATTCTTGAATAATGTACCCTAACCATAAAACAACCCAGAAGTTGTAGTTTTGACAATTTTCCCTGTGTTCAGGGAAAGAAAACCCATTCACAAAAAGTCAGATAAAAACCAAACAACATGACAACTCAAACATTTCCTAATTTTGAAAACATGATATCTCAAAAACTGTTATTCACATCCGTCTCATATTTTGCGTACAACAGTGTAATTGTATATATATGAGGTTGTTCTCGGATAGGTGTAATAATATGAGATTCAAGATATCAATCAAAAATGGCATTTTTATAACAAAATGCTTGTCCGATCCTAATTTAACTAGGAACAGACTGCCTCCTGTTAAATATGACGTGGATTAACTCATCAATTAATAAGTTATACAATTATGAATAACGTGTTTTATTTTAAACTAACATGTTACCCGACATTGCCCAGGCAGAAAACGCGATAATATGTATTTTTTCTAATTTAAGCTACACAGTAAACATTCTTGGGTACGTCCAATGATTTAATTGTAGGTGGCATTACTAACTCTTTTAATAAAATTGTGACATCCCGAGATCCCGACAGCACCGGACAGATTAAACAAAATCTAAATTGATGAACCACTCCAATGGGCCCGCTACTATATCACATAACAATGTCAGCCCCATACATGTAAAACTAAGATATGAGTCCACAGCAGGGATGGGTCAAGTACATGCAGGTACAGTCAAATTGAACGCTACATTGCAACATATCTGAGGTTCTGAATAGATTGCAATTGACTACTATTCAGTTATTATTTTAAGCCAAGGCAATTTTGTCTACCACAAAAGTCCACAATACAAGAGAACTGGTGGTTTCGGAATATCTGAAGTCACTGTAGCTGGTCAAGAGATCAGATAGTGTTAGTTTATCCCATGTAATCGTCTCATGGCTTCAAATCTCGGCTGACATGATGTAAGTGCCTGTGCTTCTCCTCCCTTTATGCATATATAAATCAATCAACATGTAGCCCTGCACCATCAATTATGTTTCATGTTATGACACTTTGCACAAAATAAGAATAAATGTACAGTAATTTTCACCGTAGCCAATTTGTTTTCAAACCTTCAGAAAGATCCAAATATTTTACGAAAACATAAAAAGTATTTGGGAAAATACCTGCCATGTCCAAGTACTTTGACAGTCAAATACAAGACCAAGTACTACACTCGGCAAAATTTCAAGTACAAGTACAGTACTTGCTGTACTTAAGTACTCGCGTACTTGAACCCATCCCTGGTCCAGAGACAGACAAATAAACAGATTATATGACTATAGAAATCTTTGCCAGAGCCTAAATCTTATGAGTTATGACATTAAATTGAAAACACACACCAAAAGAAAAAACACCTTTTTCAAGATAATAATTGCATTTATTCAAATAGCTAGTAAATTGTTTTTCTAAAAATAAAAAAATATATACTTTCACCCTTGCAAATGTAATTTGTTTCATCCTCAGTTTGGTGAAATGTAACTTATGGTTACATCACATATTAAAGGTCTCGGACAGTAAGGTATTTTCTTGCTGAAAATAAAGATTTAATAATGTCTTGCTCTAATATAGCCTGATGTTGCCGACGTTTTTTCAACGCTTGTGCATAAAATAGTGTTTTAAATCATGACCTTTCGAAATTGTGCGTGCAAATTGAATCTCTTAAAATTATGACCTCTAGCAGCTGATGACATAACACGGCAGGATGCCTCAAACATGGCACATGTATTGCAGTCCAGATGCAAACAACTTTAACAACACTTTTTGCAGTGACAACGATAATAATAATTTCTATTGCACCTAAATCCTTGGAAACCATAGAGGCGCATCAAGACAAAAGGATTGGTCAATCTCAAAATCCATAATATTCCAGTTGTCAACAGATGGGTCAAGGCGCTAGGGCCTAGGGAGCTATGGTGGATAAGCAAGGTTGTAAAGATAAGTTTTTTTAAATGACGATACGTCAAAAGTGACCAAAGATGTTGGATATTTATGGGTACAACCATACCAGTATGAACTAGCACCTAAACCGCCGGCCATGTATAAAAATGGACAAATTTAGGATTTAGGTATGCGATGTTGAATTTGAACTCTGCGCAGTTTATTAAAACAGTCAAATTCTATAGAAGTGGTCAGGGATTCCCTTGGAGTGCGGAAATGTTCGCGCCTTCCGCCCGTGCCCCTGTTTATGTTGGTTGACACGAGGCGCCATGACACTTCGTAACGATTTACCTTGCACATTTTTTAAATCCTGCATCATAAATCTACCAAATAAACGAATACCGGTGCACAGTAATCATGTTTGTTTTAAAATATCGCCAATAAAGTCACAGGGATTCCCTTGGAGCACATAAATGCGTCAATGACTCTTTGTATGCTGGAATGCTACATACTTTTTTGCCGCATGTGCCTAAAAGACGCATACAAAAACATGTCTGAGAAATCTGAGAAAATTTAGGGGCACTTGTGTATAATTCGAGCCCACCTTGATTTTGCCATTATTTGTCCAAATAGCGCTCTGGTTTGCTCCAGTCTGCACCAAACACAAACAACGGCCGCGCGGACAATAAACAACAATGGCCTGAATGGAGTTATTTAAATCACATCTTACATTTATGTCTAGATACTGAAAACAGTCTAACCAATACCCTTGTGCCTTGCCTACCTCTTGTCTGTCGTTGACATTGTTTATAAGCTTTAGTCGAGCTCTGTGAACAGCATTTGTTGCTGCCGACACCATATTATCACCCATTGTCAACTTTCAACTATTGCCGAATAAAGTGCAATCCATTCATATCGATACAAAATAACACCCACCCATACATGTACACTACATGCACATTTTTTAATTCATGTATGTTTGCTAAATATTACAATTGGAGTACATTATCAATGAAAAATAAACATTTTGAAAAGCATGTTTATAAATTATACCTCCATCACCAAGGCTCACAAATACTCATTACAAATGCCCCCCCCGTCACCTTGGGTCACAAACTTTGGAAAAAAGACAATGCTATGTTCTAATCTTGCATGTAATATTTGTACTGTGTAGTATACGATAATTGGGCTGTCACACCAATTTTATTGTTAGGATTACAGATTTTGTTTAACATTTTTGTTATGGAGGAGGGGGAATAAAATTAAAAGTAAATGCACGAGAAAGGTGTTTTATGTAAATTCATGAATTATCATATGAGCCATACAGTACATTGCTAAAAAAATTATTTAACTGTGTATCAAAACTTACTAGACACATACTTTTATGAAAGTTTAATAAAAGTTGAAGACTATTAGAAAAACAAGTACTGATAACAAGACTTGCCAGATGCTATTATGGTGTGTTAACATTACAGCCATAAACGTGTAGATTAGAGGCAGGATATATCTTGCTGTGATAATATTAATATTTGACTGGCAAAATTAGGATTTGATTGTAGTACCTCCATCTATAACATTATTCTATCCCAAAGTAATGCAATGCGATGCTGACTATGAAGGCTTTGAATAGTGTCTACAACCCGTTTTCCCAGCATGTCAACTTGACTGGCCAAAATCCAATGTTCAGATTTTCGCATGTAGACAGAATGAGTAGTGCGTTAAACAGTTTATTTTCTTTATTGCTATTTTGCATCGTGTTTAAAATGTCAACCTTTGGGTTGTCGTTTCACTTCATTTCGGTGGCACTAACATTGTCGTCGTTCAAGAAAATGTGTTAAACGTTGAATTGCTCACATAGCATCCGCAAGGACGCTCGCTGTCATTTCAACAACAGCCCGCACATTCGACGCCAACACATACATTCGATATCCGAGAGGAGTCACTACAAACATGGGAAATGACATTGTTGATCGGATCGGACAATTTAAATTTGTGTTACTTCCTTTTGGGAAGCAGCGCCAAACTTCAATTTCTTGATACAAAACCACACTGCAGCATCTGGTTCAGCCATGGTTTAGATCAATTAATGACAAGTTGGACTTTCGCGGATTCGTTGGATCGTAGTCCGAAGATGCGCGACAACCAATGAAACAGTGTTTAACATACAACGTTCGGTATGATGCGTATATGCTCGATGAATCGATACAAAATCATTGGTTTGGCATTTCACTCAGAAATCAACTACACGCCTAATATTAAAAAAAGTAATGTTCACATTTACCAAGTTATTTATGAGATCATACTATCATGCAAATTAATTAATAACATTTTCAGTGTTTCCCTTGGTATGACAAGCGAGGCGGGCCGCCTCACCGTTTTTCTATGCCGCCTCGCCCAAATTATGCTGAAACTGCCGCCTCGTAGCTATTTCCTGCGCACATTTTTTTTCCGTTCGTTCACGATATATTCAGCGCCGTTATATTCCTGCAAAAATCGCAGACTTGTAGCAACATCGTTTAGTCGCTGTGGGCCGGTTAGGATTTACCTCTTGGAATTAACTCCATTGGACAACGTGGATGACATCAATTGTCAGTTGTCCAATCACGGAATATTCCCGCGGGATCCCCGGTGTCTTCAATGGTGACACCTTGCGGAGTTTCGACATGCTAGAAATCTAGACATTCATGTAACATGGCGCCCAAACGGTAACTGGGTTTGGGAGACAAGTGAAGCTGAACTAAAGTGTCTTTTGCGCTCCATTTTATTATAATAGTATGTGCCCACATTAAATCAAAATGCTGGTGTAACTGATGTTGAGTTTGTGGTTTATGATGGTGGTGGGAGTAAAAACCGTGCAGGCTGATGGCACTACGGGCCTATGTCACTAGTCGGCATTTGTGTCAAATCCGGACCCTTTTGAAGCCCAAATAAAAGCTGTGCATCCTATTCACTAGTCGGCACTTGTATCTAGGCTGGACCCTTTTGAAGCCCATATAGCGACCCTGTTTGCGCAAGTCTCCGCCACTACGGCCGTGCGTTACGGCACATCGCGCGTAAATTGAGCGATATAGCAGCGTATGTTGATACAAATCGGGGCGCTATTTATGCCTCAAATGGACGTAAGACGCAATATTCTTAAGGATAAGTATGCCTAGGATAATGTTGAATGATGGAACTATCTCACTAAGGTATGAAAGTTAGGCAAAACTCAAGTTATAACGGCGAAATCGACGTGGGTCAAGATTCGACACAAGTGCCCACAAATCTATTCAACTAATGTTCTTTGCTGGGTTTTTTTAGCAAAATAAGGAATGTGATTCGTAAGATATCTTTGTGCTAAATATATAATACATATTACAACAAAGTTGTGTAAACAAACTTTTGGGAAAGTTGATTTGAGTGAAGTACTTGCGAATATAAACCATCGAAGTTTCACATCTCATAAAAGATGCCTATTGCCCAAACCCGTGTATGCTAACGGTTAGCAATAACTTGGGCTAGACAATGACATGTTTGCACAGAAATTTGATACACTAAACAACTTATACTGTTTTATAAAAAGGACACAATTTGAGATTAAATTTAAATTAAAGGTGATGATGAAAGAGTCTTCAGATGATACCATTGGATGCTTCCTAGAGAAGTCGAGATGGTGTTCAACTGAACAGTTCTGACAGGGAGTAAAGTGTGAAGCGCTTTGAGCAGTCCTGAGGACTGGATACTACGCCATATAGGAACTTACCTTTAACATTTTTATTTACTCTATCTGCGAGGTAATAAGGCCTAGGGTTAGGGCAAAAAAACAACCACAACCAAGTACCAGTGGTCAAGTGGAAACCACACCTCAACTGAGTACCAGTGGTAAAGTACCAAACACACGTCAACACAATGAAACAGTCATGATTACTGACTTTTATCAATCATGATTACTACATTTACAAGTAGTGTCTTGTTGTTTTATATCTTCCCCTGTGTATTCAAGAATAAAAGGTTAAAACATACATCAGAATGCACTATATTTAAGCTAGTTTTTTTTTAAATCTCCGGTGGAACATGCCTACAGACCCCCTAGCAGCACTTCGCACCTGCGCCACTCGCGTAGCTCAGCCCTACCACCTCGCCCACCAGTTTACCCAGGGGAAACACTGCATTTTAATCAACTGATTTGGGGGACATAAAATTTTGAAAAGGCACATAGTTCAATCGCCGATGTGCCCGAAGATCGATCCCTGAGCGGGATTTTATAAAAAAAAGTATCCAGACAGCAAACCTCTGTGCGCGCCCACCCTAGGCATAACATGTATGACAAGCCTGTGACGCGCAACAATCCGGCTTTTGCTAGAAAACTTGCTTTATTGCTTTTAATATTTAACTAGTTTTCGCAAGAGCCATATAACATATACTGCAGTTGTCCTTAATTATTATGTTTTATATATAAACTGCTTATTTATCCTATGTATTTCACATTAGTGAACTACTGAACACATCAGCTGATTGGTCAGGAATGCTGCCTTATCTTGGTGCGGATCTGGTGACATGGAAATCTTATTTCATATTCAACACATTTAATAAAGTTGCTTGGAAGAAATGTTGGCTACATATATGATAATGCAAAGTAGATTTCCCGTGCGATCGAATAGTTTGAACAAACCGATGTACAGTGCCTACAGCTCGCCATTTCATCAAGAAACTTTGGCAAGGTGATGTTTAATGTTGGCTTTTTACCTACACATCCTTGCACAACACACGTCTTTGCCATGTTAATGTGAAATCAATGTAGAACAAGATCAAGCGAAAAACTATATAAAAGGTTTTAACATGTTTTATAAAAATGCAAAAGGTCAAGGAATGCCAAAATCGCTGTTGCTGTTTAGAATGTAAATAGAAAATGGTGCGATGTAGCAATCGACTGTGTGACTTCATGTCTTAGTTATCAGACAGTCTCTTAGGCAGAGTTCAGGTAAAAAACTTAAACTTTATTTTCTGCAACTAATTTGAGGGACACATTTTTTTCTTGTTGCAAATAGTTTATATCACCCTAATCTACCAAAAACATAAATATGGATTTTGGGTTTTTTAAATGTCCGAGGCCTTTAAGATCACACATATTAACCATTTCAGTGCTGAGTTTCTGGACAGCCAGTTAACACTGAATACTGAGTTTCTTGTGAGGATTCAGTGAAATTGAATGAAAGACTATCTTAATTTTTAGTGTACAAGATGCGTTTTTTTAATAGGAACACCCGATACATTATGAAACTTAAGCCATCAAGGAATACTGTGACTATGGAATTTCTGAGATTGGTTGCCATGGGAACCAGGGAAATCCAAGATGGCTGAAGATGCTTAGTGGTTTTGTTATTTTTACCCTAGAAGGATGCATTTTTTTAATAGGAAAACCTGATACATTATGAAACTTGAGCCTTCAAGGAATACTGTGACTATGGAATTTCTTAGATTGGTTGCCATAGGAACCACAAAAATCTAAGATGGCCAGCGAAATAGAAATTTTGTCAATTTCAGATGAGTTTTCTTCAGATGATTCCAATAAACTTTCAAATAACTGTTTGAGAACATAACCTGGAATATTGTCACTTGCTTCCTCCATAATTGTTTTTTTACAAAAGTGGGCCAAGTGGCCCTGAAGTCCTTTGGACTAATACGTCGATATGTGACCCCGGCTGACCAAATGATAAGTTGGAAAAATTGTAACATTGTTTTCTTACATTCTTGTAAAGGTTGGGTAGGGTGCGTTACACGGTTTCAAAAATTATGATTGCTACAAAAATTGGCAAAGTTATGGAGCATTGAACATGGTAGGGGTCAAAAAGTGAAAATGAAGAAAACGGCTGTTGAAGTTTTACACTATATATGCAAATGGATTGCATGGAAACATTACATGCATGACATTCAAATGTGGCACACAGTATGTATGTTATGTTGCAATGATACAATGGATGTACAAATGTGTTGCTACAAAGACTTAGCAAGTTATGCCAGATTATGTCTTTATGTGTAAAACTAAGAGGACAGATTATTTGAGAGCAAAAGGCAGACTAAAGAAAATTAAAAATGACGAAGCTAATGCAGAGTTAAGAGAATTGGCTAGTGGGTATAAATGCTTTATAAAACAAATATCAAAATGCTACCATAAACAGTTACATGAAAATTTGCGCAACCTAAAACATAGCAAGCCTGAGGAATACTGGGATATACTTTTGCTATTTACCTTAATTTTGAACACTGTTAGTCATAATTATAAGGGACTTGACATGGCAGCTGATGAAATTTACAACAACCTTAGTGATGATTATGTAGACATTTTCTTGAAAATGTATGTTCTACTATATGCTGATGACACTAGAATGATTCAATCAAATACAGATTTCTTGTGTATAGTGGAACTATGTCAACTCTTCTAATGGTTGACATTTGGTTGTTTCAGATGTCCACTATATTGTGAATCTGTAATTATTAGTCTATATTGATACAATTGATTTACATAGTACCATGTCTACACAAGGCATGGCAAGTGTAAACAGAACAGTAGAATGCATTTGATATCAATAAAGTGTAGGATATTTCACTCTATTGTTGTCCAGAATATTAATTTTCTATGTTTGTCATCTACAGGGGACAATACATCTTTAACCAATATACACCACAGTCACACCATTTTATAATAATTAAATGAACATCATAATAAACACAACTTGCAAAGATAGAAAATCAATAGTTTTGAAGATACAGTTTAAAAGCTGCAGGCAACCGAGTCTAACAGGGGTCAAGTGTTTCTGCTCTGCCTGTGACCAATTAAAGATTAGTCAAGGTCTCAATGGAACAATAGCACTAGGCTGCAGAGTGGAGTGATGCTGCTGGCTGTTTCTGGCACATTACACAAAATCTACTGTTAGGGGTGGCCTCAAGAGCCCTTCTCAAAACCACATCACTAGATAATGTAAAACTTTTGCACTTTGGGGGCCCCTTAGGTTCCCTTAGAATGATTCAATCAAATACAGATTTCTTGTGTATAGTGGCAGCACCCTAAGATACATCTATGCAAAATTTAAAAAAAAAGTTGCTGAACAGTTTCTGAGATACGGCAGCTACCGGCGGACGTCGGACAGTGATGGCAAAAATGCTAAATCACATTGAAGAATTTGTGAAAATACAGACAGTGCCAACAAAACAGTAACACAGCAATCTTGCATAAATTATCAGGAGTGCACTAATTACATTAATGATGCCACTGTGTGAGTGCACTGTCATAATTAGTGCCTCACAAACTTGCTGCATACTCACTACGTAAACATAATAAACCCAAACTGGAATGATATTTATAATATTATCTCTTATCGAAATCATGTATTTACCCCTATCATCGTCCACCTCAATTCCACCTCATTGTTTATGAAGACAACTAATTCCAATGCGCAATAAAACAATTACATGCGAAACAGCCATCACACGCATCCCACGCCCATGCTGGCGTGTTCATCTATGAAGTCCAAAATCCGAAATATTGAGATTTTTTGGCATAGAAACATCCTATGATATTTATGTTAACGGAAAGCTCAAGATTTTGCGGTTCCAGTGATAGTCGTTTGGTGGCGCTACTGTTAACGTTAATTTGAACTAGTAAGGGGATAAGCCGCTACTGCGCTATTCCTGCTGCAGAGAGCTATCGCATTCAAACGTCATAAATTGGTAGCCCGCTGCAGTGGGCTCTCGCACTGAAATGGTTAAGTTCTATATTGTAGTGACACACTGTTTTGGCTAATAAAATGATAATAACTAACATCAGCGTTTTTATTTACACTTTTATTTGGGAACAAAACTAGACCATGCAACCAGGAAGTGATAGGCGTGTTTAACAAAATTATATTGCTATTCACTATTTGTCTATTGTTTGACAGATATAGCATTTTTCAATTTCTGGGGTTTGGTCAAGACTCAAGAGCTGACTTATTGGCTGGAACTCATCTGAGTTAATTAGTTACTAGCCTATTGGTAGGCATTACACAGGAATGCAAGTGTAATTTTTTAATAACGTAGTGTGTCTATGTCATACTCTATCAGAGTCTGTAAGACTATGTACACTCACGACCGGAAAATTTAGGACGTCAAAATTTGTGGCACTGAAATCTTGTGTACTAATGCTCTTGGTCTCGTACTGATTCACATGACACGCGAACAATTTACTCTTCAACAAGATTTGGATTTCACCGGTATATCTTTGTAAGTACTTCACTCAAAACAACTTTTGTAACAGTTTGTTTGCATAAATTGGAAGGAATATGTGTTAGAGATTTAGCACATAAATATCTTACAGAAGAATTTGATAAGGTTTTACTTTTAGTAAAAATGGCAAAACACGATTATTGCCCACAGTCCACACCAGTATTACATTACCTAATTATAGATGGTTCTCAAAGTAAGCCCCCAGTAAGTAAGTTTCTAGAGAATCACCCGAGTTACTTGGTGAAACCATATTTACATTCACGCTTGTAGTAATATCATTGCAACTTGTAAGTTCAAGTTGTAACCGAATAACCAAATCTGAAATCAACTTCATTTCATATCACTTTGTCAGACAAATATGTGAGAAATCGGCGACTCAAAGTGTTAGTTTTCATGGTTAGGTCAGAAAGTAAAAGATCGCCGAAAATAACAATAACAAATGCCACGGGACAAGGGTAATCGACGAAACCGTTGTAGAATCATGTCGTTTCCCCAAGGCTGAACGATAATACAGTGACATCGTCCTTGTCTTGCGAGTTGTGATCGCGTTTTCAGCGAGTTCAGAAACCTCCCGACTACAAAATGACGCCGTTTAAAAATGTTACTCTTACCAAATGAAGGTCTTCTGAAGCTCGACTTAATTCATAAATATGCTGCCACGCGTGCTCACGACAGCGACTAAATATACGAAATGCGCATTATTATTTCTGTTAGAAACGGATGTCACGTTCCTCGAAGACGTCAACTTAGAATGCCTCCTTAATTTCCATTGGTTTACGAGCTCATGACGAGTATGCGTAAATGTTACAAGAAATATGATTGGTTCATATGCAACTATAAAAAAATTGTATCTGGCTTCGGATACTGGAATATTTGTATTATGCAACGTAATGCCAAAGACAACCCGAATTAGTACATTTAAGGAAATTCAATATAATAGATTAGTGGTAAATAAAATTAAAATGTGAGAGGTGTATTGGTCTAAATGTTTCCGATTTTCTCATCTTGTCTTGGCACTGACCGAATTTCCTAGTCAAATGGTCATATAAATTTGATGAATTTAATTTAATTGTTATATTTTTCAAGTGCTTTCATTATAATATTGTAACCATCCAATAAAGTTATCGTGTTATCAATGTTTTTAAAGATAATATTATAATATTGATGCCTGTTTGACATGATTGCCAAACATGTGCGCTGCATTCCGTACATGTAGTTATAATTTTATCATTATCATTATAATCGTCATCATGCAGCGATCCCTCGTTGCGAGGATGATCTTTTCATGGTCTATATATGTTGTCAGGGAGCATAAGAATTCAGTGGTGAAAGCAAACCATCGGTGCAGAAGGCTAAAGGGGACCCCAACGAACAACAATACATTAATTGGCAATCTTGGAATCTGTTTAGTAATTTTTATGATTGATTTCTAATTAATTTTGCCTTGGAAACGTTATAGTATAATAATGCCGACATAGGGTATGTTTTATTTGAATAATTGTGGCTTTTTTTTTACTTTTTTACTCAGATGTCCACCGTTACCATGGTAATATAACAACACATGGAGCCCAAATTCCGTCGTATAGCCCTAATTCCGCCATAGTGATATATTAATGCTTTCCTGATGCCCACACCGGCCTCATTAGCAGCAGCTAGACACCAAATTAGACGCTGCGTATTCTGGTGTTTTCTATTGTTTTGTGCTAGACAATAGGTTGTGGCAGGTTATATCAAGTCATGACAATGTCACTGTATCTGTGAATTAGGTACGAAATAAAATGTTTTCAAAGTTTATTTTGATTGTTTACAGTTTTAACAGTACATGCACGCTCGTATATTTGTGTGCTTTTTACCAACGGAAAGATAGCTCACTTCGAGGTATGCTTGTTTTTGTAGCACAATTTGGTTACCTTCCAATGAAAAATTGCCACATTAATAACATTCCCAATGCTGGCATAGCGTTTGCCAGACTTATTTTTTAAATCAATCATAAAAATGAGTGACGAGATGTCCAGACTGCCAAAATGTTTTTTTTCTTTGGGGTCAAACCACCGGCGACGGACTTGTGCGTAACGCCACCATTGCAGTCCAGGTGTGACCGGACAAACAGGCCTACCACTGTACGTGTATGATGCGTGAACATTACCCTATGAAGTTGTCAAGAAGTCCAGAATAAAAATATTGGTTTTATTTATAATATTATTGGAAATACATGTACACCATTGTCGATCGCATTTCTGCATTGTTATGTGGACTACGTGGTATAGTCAGGCGCCTGATCCAAAGGGGCGTGGTAGCCAACGCGCCCCCTTCGTTTTGACTGGATACTTATTATCAGGATCTCCATGGACTTGTCCAGCCGGATGGCAATCTTGACCATCTCCATTCTTGCGTCGGTGACGGTGGTGTGGAAAATCTCAAAGATTCCGACTTCTTCTGGGTCAGAACCTCATTTACCCAAACGCCGTCTTTTAAGTAATCTCTCAGTGGCTTCGGTTTGTCTTTCGGGAAGATGCGGGAGGTGTCTGCCAACGGAATCTGTTTCCCTGTACGTAGATAATCGTCATGTTATACCTTTGGAGTCTCAGCAACATTTTCTGTAGTGATGGCGCACAAGGTAGTGGCTTGTTCTTAATGGCCTCTGGAGGCTTGTGGTCTGACTCGACTGTTACGTCACGCCCGTATGTGTATTGGTTAAATTGTTCCCACGCCAACACCACAGCAAGCAGTTTCTTTTCTGTCTACGCGTAATTCTGCTCTGCGCTGCATGGTCATACATCTCGATGCATACGACACAGGTCGTCACTCTTGTAGTTGCAAGGCAACCCAAAGACCCCGCGTTGCACTGTAGGACGACGTCTCTCCGAGGGTCGAAGTAGACGAGAAGTGGACCTGGTTGCTTGTATAATAGTTGATTCATGTCGGTATAAATTAACTGTCTCCTCACTGCAGCCAATGTGAACTTGTTCTCCTTCTTGGTTAGGTCTCTCAATTAATGGAGCGGTGATGTCCGAGAAGTTTGGCGCGAAATTCCCCACATACTATATATATATGGGAAATTTCGCGCCAAACTTCTCGGACATCATATATATATATAGTACGGGGGGGGGGGGACTTCTCGGACATCACCGCTCCATTAATTGAGAGACCTAACCAAGAAGGAGAACAAGTTCACCTTGGCTGCAGTGAGGGTGACAGTTAATTAATTAATATATATATATATATATATATGTATAGTCATTCCAAGTACGGTCTCCAGCTCGTTCCTTGTGGTCGTAGGTGACATCTCACGTATGCCCTGTGTCTTCACCGGGTCCGGTCCGTCGGCGGACAGTATGTGTCGATCTGAAGTAGGTTATTTTATTGGTCCAGAATACGCACTTATCCGGATTAAGTCTGATCCCTCGTTCTCGGGTCTTACGTAGTACTGCATCAAACGTGGCGTCATGGTCTTTTCTGTTTTTGCCTTACACCAAGATGTCGTCCACGATCGCGTCCACGACAGCCAAACCTTCATAGACGTCTTGTGCTAAGTACACTCCAAACGGCAATCGGGTAAACCCGAAGGGTTAATTCGCAGGATGTGTTAAACATGGCTAGCAGCTCTTCTTGTCCAGCTTCATCTGCCACTACCCGCGTGTTGCGTCTAGCACAGTAAACATATGTGCGCTATGCAGCTTGCCTGTGACGTTCTCAACGGTCGGACAAGAGTAATACTCGCGTTTGAGCGCCTTGTTGAGGTCGCGAGGATCTAAGCAAATGCTCACGATTGTGATGAAATTCACCTACTCGTTTGGTTCATCAACATTCACGATTACCCGAAGTGATTCTTCTTTGTTTAGCTCGGCTTTCAGACGGTCCCGTAAAGCAAATGGCATGCCCATAAAGTTCTGCAGATTGCTGTCAAAGGGCAGTTGCGATTTCGCCGTTTCTTCACCTGTTTTGCTCAGCATCTCTACACCGGTGGTCTCTTCTCGAAAGTGAACTGAAATCGCACGACATGCTGGTCGTCAAAAGACTGAGTGACACGGGGTTGTCTGCACGTGCTGTTTCTGCGTTAGTAAAAGGGTACTCCGCCATTTCCTCCCTTCTCAATAAGATCAGTGGCGACGAATCAGCCTTGATCGGAGGCACAGGGGCTTGCGAACAAGACAAGAAAACTCGAAACCAGTTTCGCATCTTTTAATGCCGTTATCGTGCATTGGCAACGATTTCCAAAGAAAGAGAAGACCAACAACTCACCATAATGACTGCACAGACGATATTGACTTAAATGCTCATGACATTTTCAAATTCGGCAACTTTTTATCATCATCAACGAGTCAGATTGCATCAACGCATTCTGTGAAGTGTGTCGACTAGTTGTTAGGTTTCCACGTGAGATTGGAGGTTAGCGATGACGAAGAACTATATAATGATATAAGGCGAGCTGCTCATCCTCGCAAGCTAAGGCTGTTTGCCATGCAAAACTAGCACTGGCTGCATGATTCCCCTACGCGAAGTGCGGAAGTTAGCCGAGTCAAACTAGTAATTGACTTCGCCAGTCGCGACTGCATCACCCGTGAGAACTGCGCAAATACCCGCCCCAATTTGAAGACGGATAAACGACTTCTGGGAATCCCAATATATAATGACCCGTTCGCCCATTAGCATGCGCAGCTGAGCGGTATTGTGTATTCGAATAATTGCTTATACTTCCTAAACATTGCATGTAACACGAGCCGCGGTTGGTTGAAATTAGTTTTATTATGACCACCTGACCTGCCAACATCCACTGATCTAGTGAGCGATTTCATAGGCTGAGCTTAAATTCAGAGTTTCGCAAAGCGATCTGCCAGGGGGTACTGCTGGCTGGCACTGACGTGATCAGCAGCAGCGACCTCTTGAGCGCGAGGATGGAGCTGCTGAACAGTTGATAAACACTTACTAGAACTTCCTGGAGAACTCACCATGCAGTGAATGAAATCGTGCAATTTGCAGCTTTGTTGTGCATCGCGGTCATGAAAATTTGTGTAACGACCACATGGAAGCCAATAAGAACTCGGCATGTATTGTTTACTCGTAAAGTAGGATCCAGCTCCCACATTTCCGAATGTTGAGATCGAACTACGACTCTTCCTATGCCCGAAGGTGAGTAACGGGCTTGCAGTGGAAAACGCACATTTTTGCAACTGAAACGGAGATAAAAGGAGTTGAGCTCAACAATGAGGCAAAATAGGATAACGTTTCCACCACCGATGTCAATGGAATGCGACGTTTTGAGTAAAGTTTACTTTCCTCTATATTTGATTACTTTTCGGTGAGAAAATGAGAAAAGTGGTACTCTGAATGTTGAGTTTGCAGATGAGCTCGGCATACATATGGATATGTGTATGTGGTGGAAAGATCTAACATATTATTAAATTGTTTATCACTTTCACTTAGTTTGTCACGGTATTTCTAGTGCATATTTTTGTCCACTTCAGTGAGGCCCAGGAAGCTCGAAATCTTGGACAAATTGCTTTCCTCCCTTGAGTTGGGCTACTGGGAGCTCTGGGTCCTGGAACGATTTGAGTGGGGCGCCTGGAGCAGATCCAGAGAGGATAGTCTAGAGAGGCGCAAAAACTTCCACTGGCGGCCGAACCTAATGGTGTAGTAGAATTGTGTTCCGCTGCCGCGCCGCCGTAAGTGCAGCTTCTCCGCTGTTTCGGCTAGACTGGTGACATCGGAAGACGGGGAGGGGGTGCTGTTGTCGGCTTTAGTTTATTGTAACCAGAACGGCGGCATAGATCCAAGGATTCTAGGGGTACGGTCGCGTGGGTCCACAATAAAAGATCTGCGGGCACGCCAAATTCTTAAAGGTGACATGAACATAAATGTTATATTGTAACCACATAAATAGCATACTAATACTATGCTATTTAGACAGGTGTAATACCTGACATGTTCCTTAGTTAACATATATACACGCAGTTTAATGTGTAAAAATCAGCCTATCTGACCGATTTCCGAATGAAATAGTGTGCCTGATTGCCGCTTGGTAAAGTACTGTGACGTAATATGTACCATAGCCCAAATCTGTCTCACCACTGCCACTGGAAACATGGAAGACACGGCGATTTGGAGAGTTGTGTCGCAAATGTGAGGACTTGTAGGATTGTTGCTGCATACAGCGATGAATCATTGGCAATATACATCACTCAGGAAAGTGTATGACATGTACGATGTTGACGACGATATAAAAAGGAACATTTTGAGACTGTCGTTGTCGCCGGTGACAAACGACAATTTCAGATTCACGGACCAAACATCGAGTTTTATTGGAAACGGACAATACATTCATGGCATTATACAGAATCACACGCATTATTTTTAATGTCAAATACAACGTTTATACGTATAACTGTATAACATTGTAATAGTATCAATATGATGCGCGCAACCGACAGAATTGTGCAAGCCAGCCATTCACTGATTCAGTGATTTCACTGACGCTGTCATTGTCAATGTCATCGAGTAATTCGATCAGAGATTTCAGTTACTTCCGACGACAAGGCGGTTCTATTTTTTAAAACACTAAATAATTTGGTTGGGTTGCTGCGATGATGTCATTCAGAGATAATAAAGCGACCCCATGTTCGGTAGCAGGAACCTATATTCATCACAACAGCCGCAGTGCAACGTGTATTTTGACAAGCGGTATCGACACGCACGAGTCGACATTTCGCCGCTGACAGCTTCGGGAGCAGGCATTGCTTTTGTACGACTGTTATTTGTGTATGTTCATAATCTATAGTACACTTGTGATATATCCAATCTCTGTGTAATTAGTCACACCAATTTGCTCATCAATGGCTATATATATATATAAAATGTTTGTAAATGTGCAAGGTTGTTTACAAGTCACATTTTTTTATGTGATGATTTATGTAAAAAATCCAAAATATACATGTCAGTGCAGTTCCAATTGTTAAAGAAAAATTTTCTCAAATGTAATTTCAAATGTTTGTTGACTTACTTGACTACAATATTATTCATAGAATTGTGTAAACACAAGCTTTTTTACTATACAATATATACAAGGTATTGTACAATATTGCAGTTCAATGAAGCAAGCAATATTATTAGGCATGTTGTCATTTTCCATTTCATTTTATTGTTGATACATAATCATGTATGCGTGACTACTCTCTCACAACAAGTCTCTCCAAATTCCTATTGTTCTATGCACAATGAAGAATGTGAAAGGGTTCACATGTAAGAGTTGAAGATGATAGTGTTTCCTCATCCCTTGATTTGTCAGCAATAGCAATACTGAACTACAAACCAACTATACATCAGTATAATAAAAAAGATAACCTTATATATTTGTTGGTATTACTAAAATCTGAGCACACAGATATACTACATAATAATTGTTGGATTGAAATAAGTATTATGATGCAGTCAAGAAATACATAATTAAAATAAATATATCTTAATATTATTTGATAGTTTAATTGCAGCGCAGAAAGTAACTATTCAGTGTACAGTTTTATTGCACCTTGTTATTTATGTAATTACGACGATGTAGTGAATATAGTCAAAACATATATTCCCATAACAATTTTACACTGGATGATGACATCGATATGGCAACTAGGTTTATTAAGAATGGTAGTTACCAGTTCAACATAGACATTTACTGAAGGAGTTAAACGGAAGAAAAAATGACAATACAAAGGTGCCACGGAATTAAGCATTGCCATTGGACGCGATGTTATGACGCAAAGACCAAAGTTCTACACATAAATTTTATAATATGCCCACACTCCAAATATCAAACAAAACCAGAAGTAACAGTCCAGGTTATAGAAAATATAAATATCCAACAACATGATCAAATGTTATATTGTATACACGCTAGAAAGACATGTTCGCGAATTGCCAAGCCAGTAATTAACAACAGTCGAGCCGAGGAGTTGAATGACATTCTTTGAAGTGAAGGCGAAGTGTTCAGCTTCAGTTAGCGAACGGTCCCTTTCAATTCGGAGATGTGCGCTCCAAAAACTGAGAGTTCATTGCTGGTATTGAAATATTCTAAGTAATTTTGTATACGGTTAACAACGTATAACATAACTATGAAATACAACTGATAAATACAAGTGAGGTGTAGCAAATAAATCGCAGATATACGCTTACGTTTTGCCACTCTTTGGATTTGGCTTACCTCGACTAAAAACCAAGGTCCAAGACCAATTGGATATATCAAATTTCGTCTCTTTTTGGTGGTTCTCTTGACAATAGTCAGGATGATGGGTACTGTCACTGGCACTTGTATTATTCGAATTCATAAACTGCTGTATCCTTCACGAAACAACTACTGTCAACATGATCACACTGACAAAAGCGTAGCAGATGCGAACACCCGATCAGCTGCCAGCTTCTATGACACATATGACGTCACATTCACGGAAACTCCCGAAGGCAAAATTTCAGAGGCGGTGTGTGAGGAAGCATTCTTATTTGCGTGATTTTATGAAAATAAAATGTTTTGACTACATGATTATCTTATAATATATATTTTTTTATTTACTATAGCATTTATTTCAACCTATTCATGTCACCTTTAAGGTTTAAGAGGCATATGCCACAGGCCCGCTGGATCCGCCTATGTGCGCTTGGGAGCTTTGGGCCCAGGGTCGCGACCAAAAATTCGGTCGCCAAGTCATTCTGAGTGGGTCTCCAGTGAATCCGAGTTGTTCTTTGTTGTCCCAGTTGCCCGCCAGACGAATTATATTGATTCCAAATGTATGAATTTTAACATTTCAAAATTATAAACGAACCCCCTTTGAACCATCGCCTATACCCTCACCCCCCCCCGTTTTCCCGTTAAACCAGCTGCATAGCAATCAATAATTACTTTTAGCTGTTCAGTGAAATCTGTTCAGAATTAAATTAAATATGATAACGTTTGTTTTGGAGGTTCGGACTAATCCCATGCAAAAACGAACCCTCCCCCATTCGAACCCTCATACCCACCTCCGTTCTCCCGCTAATTTATATGCATATAGCAATCAATAATTACTTTTAACTGTTCAGTGAAATTTGCACAGAATTAAAACTTGTAAATATTAAACGGTTTGTTGGGGGGGGTTCGGATTAATCCCACTTTTACATACCACCTTCGAAAATGAACCCCCCGGTCTGAACTTTCATACTTACCTTGGTTTTCCCACCAAACCAGCTGCATTGCAATCAGTAATTACTTTTTACCTGTTCAATGAAATTTGCACAGAATTAAAACAAAAATCATTCCCCAACAGCTATGTGTTGTTGCAATTGGTCATGCGAATGCAAAAGAAGTGCCATCGCTCTATGGCGCCTGAAAACCTTCATGCGGGCCAGTATGGGCCAAGAATGTCTCTCCTCGCTTGCACTGATGCACATCCACTATGATGTTCCTGTTGATGCCAGTCAAACGGTGAATTATTTTGCAGACTGTTTCCCAAGGAAGCTGCAACTAAAGTGTCTCCTGTATGAAAGCTAATGTACGAGGCAGCTAAACACTTTCAAGTGAATCAATCTGAATGTTCCAATATGATAGATCTGTCTTCACTACCCATTCTGCTGCACATTAATTGTGATATCCCTACTGATTTCAATCAAAAGCAACAATTTTCGCATATCGTGCGATTAAAGAACCTCTTACATGAACGTTGAAGGCATAGGCGCGGGAACAGGGTAGCAGGGGGGACAGCAGCCCCCTGGAATTTCTCCGAAATGAGGGGATGACGTCATGCGTTCTCAGTGGTTCTTTTATGTCTCAAATTGAGACGGGACCGACATTAACGTGATCTCCGAGTCACGATGGATACAAAGTCCCCAATGTTGAAAGCCAGGTTTTTACACCAAATATCATGCCTGCCCGGTCCGGGTTTCGAACTCAGAGCGCTGGCATATATATATATATATACTAACCACTACTGTACGTAACGCTAGCCGCGCTCCCAAGTGAAGCAAAACGCAGCATAACTACGTTAAAAATAATGAACTAGAAAGTAAATATTGTTAAATCTCACCATCAACCTAATTAATAGGATCTTCATAGTTGAAAAATTCAGACTATTCAACAGTATGAATGCTATTATAATGATACTTGACACTTACATGAATGTAATGAAAAGACTGTAGCTACATATATGCAAATGATCTGATTGGATAGGCGAGTGGCGGCATTAGACGAAGGTTTGGAAAACAAAAGTAAACCAAATCGAAAATGATTAGAGTACATAAAACATGAGTATCACAATGTTTTTAAATTTTATTAATACTGACACAATAAACAGGTATATGCATTTGCACAAATTATATATAATATACATATATAAGAATATATATTGGCCTTTTAAATAACCTGTCTATCTAAATTATGTAATTGTGTGAATTGTATATGGTATTAAATGTTCTTTATAGCAACTGATATAATCAAAACTGTGCAGGTGCTTGGCTACTAGTTTCTGTCCATTTATTAACAATTACCATTACTGATTTTGGTGACATGAACAACAGTTTAGAAGTGTACATGTATCTTTGTGTTTTTAGGCATAAATTGCAAAGCCTCGCAGGCTATGAGTATATATATATATTTTCTTTCACAATTTCAGGAGTGTCGTTTATAATGTATGGCAAGTTATATTTAAGACATTGTTTTGCAAATTCATGGTTAAGTTCAGACAGTATGTATATTTTTGGATTTCCAAATGTCATAATCATCGACATGATGGTGTATATTAACATTTGAAGTAATCTGCCAGTGTAATAAATAAACAGGTCGATTTTTGTGAATGTGTTTAAAGTAAAATGTTAAATTCTTGTAATTTTAATTGATCTTCTATTAAAAAAATTAAGCTGCTTAAAAAATGGCTCGGTATGAGAATTGTATCCATTTGAGTGACTTAACATTATTATATGAAAAGTTTTTTTCTGAATTTTCATTAATCTGTTTCCTTTGTATCCCCATGCCATAATACAATAGTTTACATATGATAATACTAACAACTGATATAACAAATATTTATAAAAGTAATACATATTTTACCCTACTTAATATGCCAATCATTTTTTTTACATTTGTTAGATTTTGTCTGTATGTTTTTTCCAATTAAAATTTGAATCTGATCATTAGTTAACTCAGAAGTTGCACCAGATAGTCAAGCTATCTTGCATTAAATAACATATCAGATGCAATAAAAATAAGATAAATAAGACACACACATCCCTACTAAAAATATTACGGTTTACTAAAGTAAATTTACTATAGTTTACTATAGTAAACCCTATAATAATCTGCAGTGTTTTGCGGAATATTTTACCATGTTTACCATAGTAAATACTATGGTTTACTATAGTAAATACTTCATTTTACTATGATGGATATCACGTTTTAAGATGGTTTATTACAGTCAATACCATATTTTACTATGATTTACTATGGTGAAAGCATGGTAAAATGCAATATACTATGGTTTACTATAATTCACCATGATTTACTATGGATGTATCATGGTTTACCATAATAAACTGTAGTACATTTTTAGCAGGGATAGTTTACATGTTTTTGTTCAGTCATATACTGTTAGAGATTACAGTAAATTCTTGGATTCTTGGATGTATTATAATCATAAGAAAATTTTAAATTAATAATGGATTATACCGAAGTTCTATTTAGACACGCTAAACACCAGGTTTGAAGGCTACTTTCGACTATCCCATGTTTTGAACTTTGCCGCTTTTGTGCGCCGTCCGTCAAGCACCTGTCAGAGCACCGACCAATGAAACGATTGATTCCTAGAGGGGGGACGTGCAATTGTAGTAATGGACATGCTAATGAGCATATCCCGAATTTTTGTATCGTGATGGCCTATTGGGTTTGGCTTGGTGTCCGCCATTACTACAAATAATATTTTGTTGAATTGCAAAAAGCGAAAACTGCTTTTGGAACATGGAATGATACAGCGGTCGACATAAGGTATCCATATCGTTGTGTGAGAAGTTTCGATGGAATGCAATGCGGTGGAAGGCTGCAATATGCGGTTGGAGAATTTGAATATCTGTGTCAAACGACGAGACGGCGATTGTGGCGCACTTAGGGGGACGTGGCGCCGAATCACGTGGTATTGATAATCCGGCGTTTTCGGTGTCAAACTGTCATGCTTTGTTGTTCGCATTGAGATTTGCACTACGATTCTGTTCTGGATTTGCGTCGTTTCATATCGCAATCGATTGTCAGCCTGAAATACTAGCGGTATTCGTTAAACTGTGCACGTCAGCATTTGCTTATCGCGGGTAAATACGTCGTTTACGGCACCGCTGCCAAATAGGACGTCAATGTCAGTCACGTGTTTTGTTGGTAAATACGAATGTTCTCATCTGTTTAGTAGAATCGTGGAGGCTTCGACAACCGTACCATTATACGTGGGCCTAATTCTCAGCGTCTGCGTTTGGAGCGTGGGTGAATCGAATGCAAGTCCACAGTGGATGTGTAGCCCATTGCCGCTGAGGCTATGGTGCATGGCCGCTATGGCTCCCGCTCTCACGACGGAAGCGGCCACCCGCGCTAGGGACACCCTAACTCCGCCTAGCCAACCCAATAACGGGGACGGCCCCATTGTCAACAACGGTCGCGTATTCAGCAGCTCGGTGTTGGTCGACGCTAGCTGTGTATTGCAGCCGAAGCCGACCGTTGTAAGCGCTACTGTCCTTTCCGGAAAGTCGCGCATCGTAACCCTTCCGAAGGAATTTATCCTGGACCAGAGACAAGCACACCGCCCCGTTGTTTCTCGGTCACTGGTCATTAGTGGCAGGAACGTTATCAACCTGGGCACCATCTCAGACCTATCAAAGATCTACCAAAGCCAGAGGACTGCAGTCAGTGCCAGCGCAACGGTCAACAATGTTCCCCAAGATATGACGATGACACACACGTCAACCATGGCCACCAACACATCCACAGCAGTGGGGGGCAAACTGTTGTCGCTGAACGTAACCGCAGCAGGGATGTGGGGGACAGTTGATGGCCAAACAGCCCAGAACGCCACAAAACTGTCAACACAGCCGTTTGCGTCAAGCCATAACAGCACTTTAGAGCTGTCAAATGGCATCAACGTGTTGTCACACATTCGGGTAAGCACGCCAGCAAGCATCACACATTGCAGTGTCAACAAGCAGACAGAGACAGTGTTTGACACTAGTAGGAGACAGAGGGACTTGGAGTTGCGCATTGACCGTATGTTGCATCGACTACGGAGGCTGCAGAGTCGCCAGTCGTTCTCGCATACGAAGCAGCAACTCTCTGGCTTCATAGTCAACCAACAGAAGAACTTGGATGCGGTCACGAAGCTCTCACGCTCTGCCAGTAGTTCTAACATCGACTTGAAGGCTGAACTACTGCAGAGCAAGGATGTAAAGAACCTGTCGACAGCAGCATTGGTTAATCTTGTTCATAAGCTGCAGTCGTCACAGCCTCTCACACTTCGCCAGCATCTAGCTGGGACGACCAACAGTGCTGAGGTCACAGTGACAGAACCTTCTATGAAACTCGACGGAGATCTGTGTGCGCAGCTCGAGCAGACTGCTGGGCAGTTGCAGACAAACTTACGTCATCTAGAGAGCGGTTGGGACAGTGATGCAACGGAAAGTAGTTCAGGTGGTGAGAGCTGTGATGAAATGGATTACGGCTACACGTGGGACGAGAAGCTGCCAAAGCCAGGCCTGTAAGTACCTTCACTTTGTTTACGTACATATCGTGCTGTTGTTGTAGGTAGACAGACTTGGGAATGCCATCCTAGTCCAATACCATCATTATTTAAAGATGGCTGCCTGTAACAGTCTTCTTCTTTGTCAGTTAGAATATTTCAGGCACGTGCGATGCGTGACTAAATAGTTAACATGACCCATATTTAATTGTGTTTTGCCCAGGTTTTCAAAAGGGCAGTGTGCCATTTTAGTAAAGGGTACGTTGAGTGCGATAAGCAATGGTTAAAAATGCACTTGTGACATATGACTAAATTAAATAGTTAACAAGACACAGTAGCAGTGTACAGCTTGTAGTTTAATATCATACTACTTACATATAGTATATTATGTACACACTGTATACGTATATTTATGCATTATAATTTTGGCTTGGGCAAGCATTTGTAGACCAAAACACAATATTTAGCTTTACGTAACTTTTAAATTTGTGTCAATCTGCATAATATTCAATATGCATAGAGAATATTAAAAAGGTAATATGTGGGCCAAATTTCTTTGGGCTAGGTTTAACATAAATTGAGATATACTGTTATGTTCGATTTTGAAAATTAAAAATGTACAAGTAACATAGTAATTTTGAAAAATGACATTTAAATACATATAAATGTGGACAAATGGATGATTATATAGTATATATAGATAACATGTTTTATTTAGTTAAATTGGCATGTCTTAACTTTATTTAGGTTTTAACAAAACACGATATCCAGCATGACATAATATTTTATGTATAAATTCACATCATATTTAATATTCAGAGACTATTATATAAGCAATAGGTATGCAAGATATTGTTGGGCTAGTCTGTACAGAAATTGAGATATAATACACTGCAAATAGTAAAAAGTGTGATGTCAAACATAATTATAGACATGCATAGCTAATTTGTAAAGTTCCATTTTATTTATAGAAAACTACCCACACACAATCTAATTTTTAACAATCAGTCAATAAACAGAAAGAAGTAATTATTACTAGTTTGAAACCACCCTCCGAATAATAATTATTACAGGTAGCCACTGCTAAACGCTTTGGCAAAAGAAGACGCTATCCGCCAGCAACCTTAGCACCCTTGGCTAGTCCACTACACACGCACGTGACGTCGTGACCTAGAAACGGCACGCCTTGCAACGACCATGAGCGACGTCGTGTGTTGGCGGGTCGTTGCATATTGAGGGGGAGCAGGTTCTTTGAACGCGGACAATAAGCAATTATTCACTACTATGGTTGAGCTACGTTATACTAAACGTCATTATATATCGGGACATTATCAAATAACGAGTGTATGAATATAACATTATTTTTGTAAAGACACATGCCGGCTTTGAAAGTCTGTCGCGAACAGGCTGATCTACCGACTTGCGAAGTTTGGCGCCTCCTCAGATCAAAACGTATTTTAACAAGTTTTGCAAGTATCACGTGATTAAGAATTTAACGACTAATGGTAGAGGTATCCCGGTGATCAGGCTTAAACTTTTGAAGATACAAACAAAATAAGGAATGCTTGGCGGTATGTATAGTCGAAGCGCTCCGCGAAAGTCTGTTGCTCTGGTTTATCCACTTTCGAAGGTTGGGGTCTCCCCAAATCAACGTTTTTAATGTTTTTGGCACACACGATTAAGAATTTAATGGCGACCGGGATAGGAGTCGAGATAGGGGCGCATAAACAATCGAAATGACCGCATGGCACGCTCGGGATACGTAGCCGGCGCTGGGCGTCGACCTAATTAATTAGCATTACCACATGAAAAATAAAAATTGCATTATCTAAACATGTTTTGTTATGCATATAAGGAGCTACTTCTTCCAGAGTAAATGTTTTTGATTTCATGAACATCAGATACCTACTGACAAAGTTATTAAGTTTGAAAGGTTACCGCCCCAGCGGTTTTCGTTGGAATGCCACAAACAATTGTGGAACTGGCACTATAACAAATTGAATATATTATTATTATTTGTATATTTAATGACCTAATTAGCATAATATGACCAACATATTTGATCATAGATTGTAACAAGATGCAATTCGCGTCATGTCATTAATTGTTTTGTATATTTACAGGGTTTTAGAAAGTGTAACATATTTTGTTTCATTATAGCTCATTTCAATGCAATTTTTTTTGGCAAAATTGGTGCATCATTAGCATAATTATTACAAAATGGCAGCCAATGTTTTATGAAAAAAAATTTGTTCTGAGCATGTAATTAACTATGTAATGACGTTTACAATAGTACAACATAAACTGTTCCATTGCTGTCAATTAATGATTTATAGTGTAATTTGCATAAAATAAAATGGCGGACATATTCAATGTAGAATCTCAATTTTTGAATATGTATTTTTCCAAAAGCACGTTAATATTTGAGGCATAATAAAATAGTACAAAATAAAAAAATTCATTAGAACTCACTTGATTATGTAATTATAAAACAAAATTGCGGCCATAGTAAATGTGGAATCCCCATTTGTGTTATACAATTTTTCAAAAGCATTATCATTTAACGTTTAGTGCTTCTTATCATGGTACTACATAAAGAATTTAATTACTATAAATAAAAGTATAATCAGATGTCACTTAATTCCCACTTTACATAATTAATCTCTATACTAGTTATACTTAGCCATATGAATTGCAGAAACAGTAACTGCGTTTTGGTTTATGATGGCAGCGATAGAAATAAGCCAGAATATTTACTTGTCCGCCGGACAAGTAAGTTTTGAAATCTACTTGTCCGCCAAAATTTTAACTTGTCCGAGTGGTTTTGAAGGGGAATCGAAGCTTCGGAAAAAACGTAAAAAGTCTATATTATTTTTATGACAACAACACAATGTTCCTGCTGTTTTGTTGCATACACATATGTGTGACTTGTGTTCAAAGACACAATTTGATTTAATCTTCAAATTTTTAAATTGCAAAATTATATTTGCAACTATTTTCCCATCCATTCTTATTCGTCACGAATATTAAAAGTAGACATGTTACATGATGTATACCAATATTTTAGTGATGCTGATATGAATGCTTTTATTAATAACAAATAATTATTACAAAATTTACGATGATAGGAATGAGACAAATGTTTTCCTTACTATTTGTTTTATAATGTTGCAAAAACTTGTTATGTTTAATATGGTATGTGTAATTATATATATAACAAATAACACTGCTGTAAAATGTTGGCATCAGTTTGTCATTGAAGACGCCACTGAACCAGGAACACGACCAATGCAAATCCAGGAAATGTCTGATAATATTTTGTTAAACCTCTATGAACTTCAGTATTAACAAAGTTCTGTATTTTACAAACGAAGACAATATTCAATATTGATCATCAGAAAACAAACGCATATTTTTTCCTAAATATTATAATACCATTTCAATGATGATACAACAGTTTTAACGGTGCCTGAATTACATTTACCAGGCGGAAAATAATTTATAGATTTAGTTACGTCGTAACGTTGCTGCCGCGCGCAGACCGCCGTAGTTGGCGGAAGCCAACATGTCAACGGCGGTCCCCGGCCGCGCGTCTTGCATAATTCGGTTTCGAAAACTCGCAATTTATGGTTAAAATAAATGCTACATATATACAGCAACACTTCTGAAATTTCATTAATATTCCGTTTATCAACCAGCACCATAGATTTACCGGAGTCAGTTACAAATTTTAAAAATTGTCACCGATCTGGATCGGCTAACGTTCGATGACTTAGTCTTGGAAGACTGCCGAGTCCGCGTGGGTTAGGCGTAATAATGGTTAAAACTATATAATTATTCAAATAACATTTAGCGATACAAAGTCTACTATTTCCAAAGTTCATCAACTATGATCCGTCAGTGGGAGCAAGTTGTACGTCAGCCAAACTGAATGATTTACGATTGTGTGAAATACAGCCTCGATCAACGATGGCTGATGCGGAGTCTGTCCTACGCGTATGGCAGAGCTAGGTCGATGCGCTCAGCGGATGACCCTGTTAACGCAGGCACTAAACTCGGTTGAAAACTGACGTACAACACACTGGCGGCGGAACGACAAGACGCCGACACACTAACAAAATTGGAACGGACAAGTGCTATTTCGAACGCTGAATGGTGCTGGGAGTAAAAACTATGCAGGCTGATGGCACTACGTCACTAGTCGGCACTTGTATCGAATCCGGGCCCTTTTGAAGCCTAAATAGCGGTTTGTGCTAGACAGCGCCGCCGCGGCCATGCGTTAACGCACGACGCATGTAAAATGAGCGATATAGCAGCATATGTTAATTGGTACAAATCGGGGTGTAATACACAATATTCTTACAGGTAAATACACCTAGGATAATGTTGAATGATAGAACTATCACACTGAGGCAGACCTGGGGCCGAGTACATTTTTATGAGTACAATAGTGCTGGTTCGATACCAGAATTCTTCGATACCGATCGATACCAGAATTTTGTTCGATACTTATGTTGTAAGTCTAATTCATATACAGTATAGATCCCAATAGAAACACACTATCCATCTAGACTAATGGCATAGAAGCACACACTGTTTTTCATTAGGGAAACATGTACAAAAGTAGATTTTTCATGAATGCATGCTAGACATAACTGATGGCAATACTGTTGCTAGCGCCACCTTGCAGATGCTTGATAGGTCATTCATAGTATGCGTGTGTGCTTTTAGCTGCAACATGTCATGTGTCGATGTTGTATCAGTCAGTTTGGTAGATGTGTACTGCTGACTGTGTATTTGAAAAAGTGTTGCCTGGTACCACTTTTGAGAAAAATAGTCGTGCACCAAAGTCTTAGCACACGCTCTGAGCATCTATTGGGAACTATAGTAGTCTATACGGTACACCTATTCAATTTTCAACTTAACCATCGATACATACTAATTGATATAGTTATGCAAACAACGATTAATATGCAATTTTCATTTTATTTCAGTAACCAAATAACAGTTGTAAATTGTAATTGTTTAATTCTAATTTATTAATGTTGTAAAAGTAATTGTAATGTAACATTAAAACAATACAGTATTACAGACAATAGCAATAAAATACCTAGTAATAATACATAAATAAAACTGGTAGTCACATCGCATACGTCACTTCTTGACGCTGTCGCCGCAGTAGACTCTGTAACCGATGGTGATTCACTTCGACTGTAACTACTACTAAATGTCCACTGCTTGGTTTCTGACGAAAATTTTGATGGAACACGTCGTTGACGTTGTTACTGTTAGTCAGTGTTACCACGACTTCCTTAAATCATCATGTTTTGGTAGTCTCTTGGATGATGGATAGTGACATGTTTCGTCAAATTCGATGTATTTCCCCCACTAGTTTGGGGGGAGCGTTTCTGGCATAGTAGACACTCTACAGTGTTTCCGTATTTGTAAAACAAAACTGCCAAATTGGCGATGTGCGTTTTGACATTTTGTCGTTCATCTTGGTTGAGCGAGTATGGCAAACGGTGGTGCCATCAAACAGTAAAACATGGCGCCACCAAACGGAACCTGGGTAAACGAGTCTAGTGTGTCGCGCTTGAATAATTATTTATATTATTATTATATTAAACTAGATTCATGAATACTAATGCGTGCAATAAACACTCCATAAAATTACTGGAATGTTGTGTGTTTTGGTGGGCAAGGTAAAGTGGTGAAGCAAACGGTAGTGCCACCCAATGTCGTAACGAGGCTTGAATAATCGAGGCTAAGCTGAGATCGCACTCAAATAATTATTTATATACAGATTTTTTGGGAAACTGACTCCACAATAAAGCTTTATAAAACCACTGAGATGTTACATTTTATTATGTTTTTTGAAAAAGAACCACGCCTAAGCGGCCTAATACATACAACATAGTCAACCTCTTCAAGTTAGGAAGCGAAGCCCGCAGCGGAGTAGCCGTACTTTCCGTACATCCGGCCGTAACTTCGTCTTCAAAAACGATGTTACGTCGAATGGACTCAGTATTGAAGTATAGGTATTGAAGGTATCGAAATATCGACGTATCAAAATATCGAAGGTATCGAACTGTGGCCGTTCGATACCAAAAATATTGAAGTATTGCGATACTTTGATATATCGAATATCGAACCAGCACTAGAGTACAAGTACGAGTACTTTGACGATAAGGTAAGTTCTTATATAGCGCAGTATCCAGTCCTGAGGACTGCTCAAAGAGCTTTAAACTTTACTCCCTGGCAGACCTGTTCAATCGAACACCATCTCGACTTCTCTGGGAAGCATCCAGTCATGCTGCAATTAATGCGCGAAGACTATTCGTACACAAATATCCACCACTGTCTTTAGCCAGGTACTCATTCATACAGCTGAGTGAACTGGAACAACGTATAGTGAACGAACTTGCCCAAGGTTCGACACCGCCGCACAGGATTCGAACCCAGGTTCTCTCGGTTGAAAGTCCGAAGCTCTAGCCACTGCACCACGGCGCTACACATGGATGGATGAGTACGAGTACATTGCTAAAAGCTGAGTACAAGTACGAGTACATTCTCACGAGTACGAGTAAAAGTACGAGTACATTCTCACGAGTACGAGTAAAAGTACGAGTACATACAAAAATATAAATATTAAATAATATTGTATTTTAAAATTATTAATCTAATTTATATAACTCAGCTAAGTAAATATGTAATGGCAGTTTTTTATGAGGAAAACTAAAAAAACCTCTATTTCATCAACAATGAAATTCACTTCATTGGCATTCATTTCAGTGGCATCCTATGATCTTATCATCTATTTGCCATTACACCGAATGAACATGAGTTGTTCACAGGTTGAGTCTTTCAGGCTGCACTGTTCCGGGCAGAATACTTTCTCGGCTATGCTAAATACCCTTTCAACTGGGGCTGATGAGGCTGGAATGCTGAGATGGTGAGGGACCAACTGAGCCAGAGTTGGAAAACTCAGAACTGCAGTGGGTCACTGTGACAATCTGTACATGGCTGACTGAGGTATTCGTTCACCTCACATTCATCTGCTGACGTTATAAGTTTGCAATTTATGTTTTCTGATCGTAGACTACTAGTTGTTGCGAGGGTTAGCACAGGTCCACATAACAGGCTCAGCATCCCCTTTGGACTTCTTAGCCAGGCTGCTGGCATGGGATTATACTAGTGTAGGAGACAGTCTGACTTGAGCCACCTTACTTCTACAGAGGAAGACTGGCAGTTCTTGTTCTTAGCAGTAAGCACTGTCAGCCAGTGCCAAGTGGCATGGTCTCCATACTACATCAAAGGCATTTCCTGTCTAACTGGTGGGTTAACTGCTAATTGACTCGTTATGGCTTGATTAAACAAACAGGTTTATGGCCTGAACTGCTAGCCTACAATTATTGTTTGCTTAACAGGGTATTTCTGACTGGGAAAAGATGCTGTCTGTTGCCATGTTTGGGTATCATAGTCATGGTTATCAGAGAATGAGGATATACTGGGATGTGTAGGGATGGTAAGGTTGTATACTATCAGAAATAACAAAGTATTTAAAAAATACTTGAACATTTAAATATTTAAGGAAAGTTTCATTTTATAACCAAATATATTTATTTTCCCCAGTACATATGTGACCCATCTTAACGAAATGAGTCGCATGTCAGAAATTTTTAATATTGAGTTATTAGTAGCGTTGGAACGAGCAGAATCTCTGCTTTCACACGGTGTATCATGTAAGAAGATATCTTAATTCTAACTGAAGTTATGGCTTAACAAACACATGTGGGGTAGAAACCTTCAAACGGCCGTCAAAGTTGATGCAAAATATTCGTTATGTTTCATGAAATGTACCTTAGTTAACGTCGACAGATCTTGCTAAAATTTGGTCCTAGTCCGCCTCGCTTCCATCCATCAAGTCTTCCAAAAAATACTCCTCGATCAAACTGTAAATCTGTGTGCAATCACTTCCATCCGAATTTAACAGCTTTGCCACGTTAAACACCAATTTTTGCATCTTCTTAAGCGCTATCTGGGTCAGCAGTGATGCGGTGGAAATACATGGTGCGCATGCGTGTGTTTACAGATTATGTAAATGACTATCACTGAACCAATGAGAACAGCTGTCTGGGTCACGCAGTTGCATTTGCTACCACATGATCCGAATTGTTTACACAGCTGGCCTAACAGGGGGCGTCTTCCAAGCTCTCTGGAGGTCACAGAATGTAGTTATTAGCATATTTATGCCCACATATGGGAAGATGATGCGTCAAGCTTCGTGGTGATATCTCATATGTTAGGAGCGTCCCAAAATTAGCAGTTGCGAACGTGCGCCATTACTGGCATTTTCGGCGTTATTTTAAGGAAATCGAGCGGAACCCTTCGCACAGCTATACACAAATCGCTTTAAAATACACAAAACAGATTTAATTAGAGGGTAGCTAGAGTAGCAATCGATAAAACGAATACCAAAGAATAATTTTCAGGGGAAATCTCAAAATCGATGGATTCGCGATTTGTTCACATAAACGGCATTTACGAAAAATCAGATTTTCCGACATCCGACTCATTTCGTTAAGATGGGTCACATATTGAGAAAGTACTCAGATGTACTCGTAATGTACTCGTAAAATCTGAGTACAACGAGTACGAGTCCATGACCCATAAGTATCATGAGTACGAGTACTTCAAAAATGTACTCGAGTACATGAGTACCGAGTACTTCGGCCCCAGGTCTTCACTGAGGTATCAGAGTTAGGCAAAACTCAGTCTAACGGCGAAATCGAGGTAGATCCGGAGTCAACACAAATGCCCAAAAGTCTGTTCAACTAGTCTCATGTTCTATGCCATTTTTTTTGTAAAATAAGGAATGTGATTCGTAATATATATTTGTGCTAAATATATAATACATATTCCGACAAAGTTGTGCAAACAAACTTTTGGGAAAGTTGTTTTGAGTGAAGTACTTACGAATATGAACCACCAAAGTTCATATCTCATAAAATACCCCTATTGCTCAAAACCGTGTATACTAACAGGTTATCAATAACTTGGGCTAGACAATGATATGTTTGCACAGAAATTGGTTTTACTAAACAATGTATACTGTTTTATAAAAAGGACACAATTTGAGTAACGTTCTTGTGATTAACAGAAACATTTATATATATATATATAAAATAAATACTTATAAATATGTATATATATACGTACAACAATGTATTATATATATGTAGCTCACCAAAAACGGAATCAAATCAGCAAATGGTTATATATATATATCTATATATATTAGGTGTAACATGCATGGTAAAACTTGACAAATAATAGTTACATTTATATCATCAACCATATTTATTTTCACATAGTTATACATTACTTACAATTACACCCTAGCAAATCAAAACTCAAACAAGGTATAAAGTGGGTGAGGCCCTGGCTGACAGACTCTGGGTGTAGCTTGTTGTGACGGTGTGCTGTCACTGTCAATCAGTGTCATGCATCATTCCAGTGACAATGCCACTTTCTATTCTGTCAATGACAGTTCTACCACACGCCACACAAACTGACAGGACGGAGCCTTATAATAAGACGGGTTATACACCGTCATCTCAAATTATCGCCCGTCCATAGTTAACATCCCCCAAAACAAACACGATAACTCAGTTTTTTTAAACGGCAACACCGACGACAGTGACTGTTACTAGTGCTACCACGTTTACAGTAACAGCCGATGTACATCGTGCCGACGAAGTCGTTACCGTTGTTAGCCAGCCAGGCGAGGATGTTACTGTTAGCCCTACACTACGGCTACGGCTACACCAAGCCACAGGCCGACTAGACCTAGCCTTCCTCAGCCCTGATGATACTATTAGTCATTGGCGAAAAGAAAGTAGCATTGTCATTGGAATAGCGTATGACACTGACAGTGACAGTCACAACAAGCCAGACCCAGACGTGTCAGCTGAACCTTCAGCTACGGCTATGCCTATGTAAACTGGTGTAATTTTGTTCTCTATTATTCAACATGTATTATTTTTTTATGATGAGTATGACAATCAGGTGTTTTATTTTAAGGATTTCTTTACAATTTGTTTTACATATTTAACATTGGTTGATAGTATTTTAGTATTGATTTGAAATAATAAGAATTTTTATATGCACTAGATCACATATGCACCCGTGCATCATTTACATTTATTGTGTAGCTGTCTTGCAGGAGCAAGTCAGTAAGTGTAATGATAATTTTGTTATAAACATTGTTACATTTTTATACATCATTTGTTTTTTTTAATGTGTTTGAGCTTTGATTTGCCAGGGTGTAATTGTAAGTAATGTATAACTATGTGAAAATAAATATGGTTACTAATATAAATGTAACTATTATTTATGTCATGATATTTTACCATGCATGTTACACCTAATATATTGCTGATGTTTTTGGTGAGCCACATGTGTATATAATATATATTTGTATGTATATAATTGTTTTTTATTATATATACATATATATATACACATGTATATATTAAAATTATATATGGTGAGCCTCGGGGGGGTGCAGTTGGAGATTTCTATGAGCCTCAAGGGGTGCAGTTGTGAGTTTTGTGAGCCTCGAGGGGGGGTGCTTATAGTTGTTTGAGTTTTGATTTGCCGGGGCTGTAATTGTAAGTAATGTAAAACTATGTGAAAATAAATATGGTTGCTGATATAAATGCAACTATTATTTATGTCATGATGTTTTACCATGCATGTTACACCTTATATATATATATATGTATGTATATATATATATATACAGCATTCGAAATAGCACTTGTCCGTTTGTCCGGGACAAATGATTTTTGGCCCGGACAAGTAAAATGACTCTACATGGTTATCCGGTGGACAAGTGAAAATTTACATTAAATAGTGACGCGTGTAACATTGCAAACTTTTTATTTGAGGAAATTCAAACGTAAATGAAGTTCGCTAGCAATCGCGCACGTTCCAATTTCGTTGGTGTGTCAGCGTCTTGTCGTTCAGCCGCCAGTGTGTTGTACGTCAGTGTTCGACCGAGTTTAGTGCCTGCGTTAACAGGGTCATCCGCTGAGCGCACCGACCTAGTTCTGTCATACGCGTAGGACAGACTCCGCATCAGCCATCGTTGATCGAGGCTGTATTTCACACAATCGTAAATCGTTCAGTTTGGCCGACGTACAAATTGCTTCCACTCACGGATCATATTTGATGAACTTTGGAAACAGTAGACTTTGTATCGCTACCTGTTATTTGAATAATTATATAGTTTTAACCATTATCACGCCTAACCCACGCAGACTCTGCAGTCTTCCAAGTCATCAAACGTTAGTCAATCCAGATTGGTGACAATTTTCAAAACTTGTAACTGGCTCTCCGGTAAATCTATGGTGTTGGTTGATAAACGGAATATTCATGAAATTTCAGAAGTGTTGTTGTATCTATGTAACATTTATTTTAATAATAAATTGCGAGTTTTCGAAACCGAATTATGCAAGACGTGCGGCCGGGGACGGGGCGCCAACTGCCGTTGACATGTCAGCTTCCGCCAACTACGGCGGTCTGCGCGCGGCAGCAATGTTACGATGTAACTAAATCTATAAATTATTTTCCGCCTGATAAATGTAATTCAGGCACCGTTAAAACTGTTTTATCATCATTGAAATGGTAATATAACATTTAGGAAAAAAGATGTGTTTGTTTGCTGATGATCAGTTGAATATTATCTTTGTTTGTAAAATACAGAACTTTGTTAATATTGAAGTTCATAGAGGTTTAACAAAATATTATCAGATTATATAGTTTATTATGATTTTTGTGACAACATTTTGTGGCTTTGCATTGGTCGTGTTCCTGATGGTTGAGTGGCATCTTCAATGACAAACTGATGCCAAAATTTTACGGCAGTGTTATATGTTTTATATATATATATGTGACCCATCTTAACGAAATGAGTCGCATGTCGGAAATTTGTAATATCGAGTTATTAGTAGCGTTGGTAAGAGCAGAATCTCAGCTTTCACATGGTGTATCATGTAAGAAGATATCGTAATTCTAACTTAAGTTATGGCTTAACAAACACATGTGGGGTAGAAACGTTCAAACCCAGAAATCGGCCGTCAAAGTTGATGTAAAATATTCGTTATGTTTCATGAAATGTACCTTAGCTACCGTGGACAGATCTAGCTAAAATTTTGTGCTCGTCAGGCTCGCTTCCATCCGTTAAGTCTTCCAAAAAATACTCCTCGATCAAACTGTCAATTTGTGCACGATCACTTCCATCCGAATTTAACAGCTTTGCCACGTTAAACGCCGTTCTTCACGTCTTCTTAATCGTTATCTGGGTCAGCAGTGACGCGGTGAAATACATTGTGCGCATGCGTGTGTTTACAGATTATGTAAATGACCCATCACTGAACCAATGAGAACAGTTGCCTGGGTCACGCAGTTGCTGTTGCTACCACGTGATCCAAATTGTTTACACAGCTGGCGTAAACAGGGGGCGTCTTCCAAGCTCTCTGGAGGTCACATAATGTTGTTATTAGCATATTTATGCCCATATATAGGAAGATGACGTGTTAAGCTTCGTGGTGATATCCCATATGTTAGGAGCGTCCAAAAATTAGCAGTTGCGAATGCGCGCAATTACTGGGATTGTTGGCGTTATTTTAAGGAAATCGAGCGGAACACTTCGCACAGCTCTACAAAAATCGCTTTAAAATACACAAAACAGAGTTAATTAGAGGGTAGCTAGAGTGCTCAATCGATAAAACGAATACCAAAGAATAATTTTCAGGGGAAATCTCAAAATCGATGGATTCGCGATTTGTTCACATAAACGGCATTTACGGAAAATAAGATTTGCCGACATCCGACTCATTTCGTTAAGATGGGTCACATATATATGTATGTATATATATATATATATATATACCATATTAAACATAAACAGTTTTTGCAACATTATAAAACAGACCACCCCCAACAGTAGATGTTGTGTATTGTGCCAGAAACTGCGCCAGGCCTCACTCCACTCTGCATTGTTCCATTGCGACCTTGACTAATTTTTAATTGGTCTCAGGCAGAGCAGACACATTTGACCCCTGTTAAACTCAGTTGCCTGCAGCTTTTAAACTGCATCTTCAAAACTATTGATTTTCTATAATTGCAAGTTGTGTTTATTTTGATGTTCATTTAATTATTATAAAATGGTGTGACTGTGGAAATATCCTACACTTTATTGATATCAAATGCATTCTACTATTACAGATTCACAATATAGTTGACATCTGAAACAACCAAATGTCAACCATTAAAAGAGTTGACATAGTTCCGCTATACACAAGAAATCTGTATTTGATTGAATAATTCTAGTGTCATCAGCATATAGTAGAACATACATTTTCAAGAACATGTTTACATCGTTATCACTAAGGTTGTTATCAATTTCATCAGCTGCCATGTCAAGTCCCTTATAATTATGACTAACAGTGTTCCAAATGCAGGTAAATAGCAAATAACAAAGGAGACAAGTTTTCGCCTTGCTGTACCTCTACATCACATGAGAAGAAAGCTGACACAGCCTGGCCCTGTTTTTTTAAAGTATTCAGTTATAACATTATCAATACCACATGCCTTTTTGTTTTTGAGTTTTTTGTTTGCATTAGTACCTCATTTTGCATGAATGGTCTGTTTATGTGTTCGTTTTACTGGGAAATCTTTCTTGGATCAAAAGGTATCTCACTAGCTGCAGTTTCACTTTCAGGTTTTTCACCGAGTTTTTCAAAGTGGTTCATATACTTATCCAGTGAAATATTTCAACATTTTTAACTGGTGTTACTTGCTTTATTAAGTATATCCCAGTATTATGTAGGCTTGCTATGTTTTAGGTTTGCGCAAGTTTTCATGTAACTGTTTATGGTAGCATTTTGATATTTGTTTTATAAAACATTTATACCCAGTAGCCAATTCTCTTAACTCTACATTAGCTTCGTCATTTTAATTTTCTTTAGTCTACCTTTTGCTCTCAAATAATCTGTCCTCTTAGTTTTACATATTTGCATATATACTGTAAAACTTCAACAGCCGTTTTCTTCATTTTCACTTTTTGACCCTTACCATGTTCAATGCTCCATAACTTCGCCAATTTTTGTAGCAGTCAATTTTTGAAACCGTGTAAAGCATCCTACCCAGCCTTTACAAGAATGTAAGAAAACAATGTTACAATTTTTCCAACTTATTTGGTCAGCTGGGGTCACATATCGATGTATTAATTAGTCCAAAGGACTTCAGGGCCTCTTGGCCCATTTTTGTAAGCTGTGTCGATGTTTCAAGGTGTAAGCACTGTCATTAATGTATTCTGTGATTTGATTATAACAGACTGTTTGTGATGTTGTAGGAATAGACGGGCAGAGTGGCGGTGGAACAGAGATCGTTCAGCGGTTGCATCGCGGTGGACTTGGCTGCAGGCACAAGTATCAGATCTAGAGTATCGCATTCGACAACAGAACGATATCTACCGACAGATCCGCATGAACAAGGGCGCAGTGATGCTTGGTGACCCTCCCATAGTTCAAGACCTCACCACCAGGACTCGTCAACATCGGCTTGCGCTTAAAAAGTGCTCACCTGTTGAAGAAAAAGTTATCGGTTTGGCAACAAAGTCAGAGACGTCGCCATGTAATATATCAACTTTGTTGTGTAATGTTGACAAACAGTCAACGCATCTCACGCAGCAACTTGGAAATGTGTTCTCACCGCAGAACAGCCCCGCAGTTACTGCAACCTGTCACCAGGTGGCTGCATCACGGCTGAAACTGCAGGCGCAGAATGGGTTTGTTGAGCATGGGTTGAATAACTGCACGTCACATCCCACTACGGACGTTCCTGGTTCTATAAATAATAAGAAAACACCCCAGCAAACTACGGATAGCAGTGTTTCACAGGTGACCTTTGACCCGCCATCACCAGCGAATGACATCACGTGTCAGGCGGTGCGTTGCCGGCCAGTGCAGAGTTACAGAAAGCGAAAGTTGTTGCGGACTGCAGGGTTACACCTAGTGTGTCGTAAAGCAGCGCGACTGTCAGCGGTACGGTGCCACTGTTACCCTCCGGTAGTGCCCTGCGCCATCTGTGGCGGCCGATACAACAACACACAAATTACAGAGCCGGAGGTGATGACACTCGCTGAGAGGGTCGCTCTACTCGACGCTTCATACCATGCCATATTGTCTTTCCCAGAGGGTAAGTGAAACTCTATGAAACACTAATGTAGTGAACTACGTGTTGTGTGTGTGTGCATTCATCGTTCATTCCTGGGGATAAATGAAACACTAAAATAATGAATGTGGAAATAACTATCTGGGCTGGGATCTCATTCTCCTATCAGCGTCGATGCCAGAATAATAAACCAAATGCTTGTTGGCATCTACGGAAATAGAAGAGTATAACTTACATTTGTTAACTTATTTATTGGGCCATGCTGCCATTTTTTTGGCAGCAACATTTTTTTTATTGCATCATAGTATGACTGTACTTTATAAAATCACATCTAAATATTATTTTTTTTCAATTCATTTAATATGGTTGTATCACCAAAGATTACTAGTGAAAAAAATTGTCATCTCATCATTTATATTTCAAGTAAAGTTATGACACACATGCACGCACACACATTGTGAATTTTGTTATAATAAAGCATTCCTTTAGCAATAAAATGGTACCTTATTCATAATTCTGTTAGCTAAGTTATGATTTTACTGTAAATTCCAGTCTTATCAGTTGTAATTACCCATCTTGACCAGTCATCTGCCAGTCTTCAAGACTGGCAGATAGGTCTCTGGCTAGGCCCCTGAATACAGGCACATAGTACTTCAGCCTCACATAAACATAAACAATATTTATAACAAAGAGAGATTGCAAAAAGTGGTAAAAACAATGCACCTTTTTTCTCTTATTGGCAGAATTGCCGACATATTGACATGTCACAGAGAGACCTGACTTTGTGACAATGCTAACTGTGTATGCCAGCTTTGTGAGACAACAGACATTTATATTGGTAACCATTGACTTTATTGGCTGCATATTGACATGTGACAGAGAGAGACGTGACTTTGTGACCATGCTAACCGTGTAAGCCAGCTTTGTGAGACAACATGCATAAATTATACTGGCTGTCCTGTTGTCTTTGTTCTTTTAACTCCTGAGTCATAGTTTAAACTGCTATTGATCCTAAATTGAGCATTTGACTATGGCCTGAGTGGAAGCATTCTTTCATGTGTGTGACTGCTATTTTGTTAACCTTACAGGTGACCAATAGTAAACTTATTATGCAGTGATGATATTTGCATGACATCAAATAATCATAAATTATATATTATATTTAAAATTTATCAAAAAATAAATCAAAAAACTATTTTTTTTACCCTACTACTAGCTAATTTCTGAGTGGTTGTATGTGTCAATGTCCAATTAGAGAAATGTAGCCATGTATATAAGCTAATGAGTACAGAAACAATTAATCAAATGTACTCAGAATTTTTTTATATTAATTTTTTAGGTAGACCCATGTAAAATTTGGACTATTCTACATGAACGTCAGATGACAGCGAGGGTAAAGTAGAAACCCAAGTTTGCCCAGTGTCAAAATAATTATTGAGCGGTTGTATGCAGTGTGACAAATGTAGCTATACATTTCAGCTGTGTGATAATGAAAACTAGACTCAAATATATTCAGAACTTTTCATTTTATTGTAATTTTCGTAGAACATTCAAATACAACCGATATGGCAATAGGCCTTATACTCGTAGGCCTACTGCTGCGCGCCGTGGCGCACCTGTCCGATAACATGACGTATCTATTATAAATTTCCTTACATATCAATAAAATAAGTAATACCAACAGTTCCTAATTACACATATATGTCATCAGGTTATAGGACATGTTGTGTTTGAACTCTGAATGCATCGTGTCCTTCGCTGGCGGACCAACTAGGCCAGCCGAATCAAGTCCGGGTGCGAGACAGCGATGTCCGGCGACGTTACTCGCCAGCAACTTGCATAATATCCACTTCAAAACAGCCCCCATAGTCTGTGTAACTGTCTGAACTAGTATAATAATTTGATCCACAACTACTGTCATGTATTTTACTGATATAGTGACACGGACATTTGAAATAATTCAACTTATATAATCGAAGCGAGACAAAAAACATGGCGGACTTTCGTCGTAATGGAATGAAACCAGCGCCAACAAGAAGACGTTTGAGAGCCATGCGCTGATTGGCTGACCGTTGACGTAAATTTATTTGGATAGACCAATCATTGGGCTTTCCATTGGTACTTCCATTTCCCGGTTTAAACCACATGAATGGGAATGTAAATTTCTGACGCAGAGCGTAGTAAAATCGGCCATATTTGGACATCTATTACAATGACATTTTAAAGCTTGGTTGTGATTAGCTATTACTAAATCATGTCGTGATAAAACTCATTGATAAAAATGCCACAGGAAGAAGAATAATTCAGCTTTCCAATGATACCTCGCGTTCCCCTGTCAGTTGGTAGTGACGGAAACAAAAGTTGTTTAAGAAGAGTGATACTGAATCGGGCTGAAATTTGGCTGGGAGCAATTTTGCACTGATCGCACAGGCCGAATTCGCCCATAGTGGTCACCTGTAGGGTTAATGACCAGTGCTATTTGATGTCAAAACAATAACAACCATGTATTGTTTTCCTGTAGACCTGTTTCTTCTGGAAGCAGGCCTTTATGCAGGATCAAAATTTTACCAGTCCAAAAAATTTTACCAGTGGACATTTGCTCATCAAAATAACCCCCCCAACTGCACCCCCCTCGAGGCTCACAAAACTCACAACTGCACCCCTTGAGGCTCACAGAAATCTCCAACTGCAACCCCCCGAGGCTCACACCATATATAATTTTAATATATACATGTGTATATAATAAAAAACAATTATATACATACAAATATATATTATATACATATGTGGCTCACCAAAAACATCAGCAATATATTAGGTGTAACATGCATGGTAAAATATCATGACATAAATAATAATTACATTTATATCAGCAACCATATTTATTTTCACATAGTTATACATTACTTACAATTACACCCTGGCAAATCAAAGCTCAAACAAGGTATAAACACATTTAAAAAAACAAATGATGTATAAAAATGTAGCAATGTTTATAACAAAATTATCATTACACTTCCTGGCTTGCAAGACAGCTACACAATAAATGTAAATGATATTTAAAATGAATACTAAAAATGCAATCAATCAATGTTAAATATGTAAAACTAAACGATGGTCGGCTGACTGCACATGGTCTGTCACATTCTTTAAGCGGAATTCCTCGTTCCACTGGATGCCCATAGCCTTTTCTTCCCGGACTGCATGCAGAGTTTGCAGCATATGCAGTTGACTTGCTGATTATATTACATCCACGGAAAATCTTTCGGCCAACCTCTTGGGAATACGCGACTGCAAGCCTTTGTATTAGCTGTCAACACTAGTGACAGTCACTGTTGTCGGTGCCGGTGTTGCTGTTCTAAAATATATTCTTGCCCCTTTAATACACATAAAAAGTGCATGCAATTAGTATTTATATTCTGGCACATTATTCTTGATGTGTGACACCCCAAAGGAATTAACCAATCATGTCTGTTGTTTACGGACTGGTTGTTGGAGCATTCATGCATTGCATGGCCATCGAAAATAGTGAAAACTAAGTATTTCACCGAGTGGAAATAAAATTATCAATCAATCAATCATTGGCTCCTCTAGCAGCAAATGAAACCACGTGTAGAGCCGCCGAAAGGTTAATTCACGAACTACGATCTTCAAAGTGATTCGCTGCCCTATATGCATGCATAAAAAGAGCCTAGATTAGATTTGATTGGCAGGGTTCGCGAGCCAATAGCTTGTGCCACGTTTGCAGATGGTATGCGTGAATTATGTGGTGGTAGGCATTATTGAGCGCCGTGTGTCTGAAAAATGCTCAAATAATGCTAGGAATTCAAAGTACGGGAACGGTTTGTTTCTGCGTGATAAAAACACGATATATTCCACTGCTGACACCCTTCCTACAACACGCCATACAAACTGACAGGACGGGGCCTTATCATACTAAGATGGGTTATACCCATCCTCGCAAGTTATGTCCCGCTGTCTGTCCATAGTTAACATCGCCCATCCAAATGACAAGTGGACAGGTGGACAGGTCTCTAGGTAAAGCTATGTCTGGAAGCCACTTCAGTGTGTCGGGAGATATTTATAATGCCAGGGGTAAGGTATTTTATAACTGCAGTGTTCAAAACTCAGCTGATCAAAATCCTTCATCTGAACTGAATCCATCAGCTGAAATGTATGGATATTTTGACACTAGTACTGTGCAGTATGATGCCTACCTAAATGCAAATGGAATATCATATTCTATAATAACAGATTCATTAAGTTATATAATGCCAAGTGAAGCTAATGCAAAATTGCTATTTTCAGTTTTGTGACAGACATGTCAGAAAATCTGTTGCAGTTGGTGGCCATCTGGTGATGGGTCTGTCATGTATTAACAATTCACAACATCAACATGGAGGTCAACGTGCCAGTTATAATATTGTTCAGGATGAATAATGCAGGTTTCAGGGTCCTTGTGGCAGGAAAGTGTCAATCTTGACGAGCTCTGTCAAAGAGTAATGTGCCAGTAAGAAACATGTTTAAAGCATGAAAAACGCATTTATTGAATTTATAATCACTCACTCAGTGCTTTTTGTGCTTCCACAAGAGAGTGCCAATGTTGGTCGGCAGCCTGCTCGTTGATTGTTATTGGTCTCCATGTTAGCTGGCAGGCCTTCATTTCCTTTTCCACTGTTTGTTTCCATGTCTCTTTCGGGTGACCTCGTCTCCGTCTTCTTTCCACTGTCCAGCATAGGGCTGGCTATCTTGGGCACTGTCCCAGTGGTCGTTCAGTAAACGTCTCCTAGCCATCTCCTTGTACATAATATCTTAGGCCGTGTTCACATATAATGCGGATCAAGTAATTTGGCTCTGTTCACATACAGAAAGTTAGGCCGAATTAAGCGCTAACCGAATTAGTGCACCAGGGTGCATGATGTGCAGGTCATAAGCACTGATACAGTTGTCTCGCGAGAGCAGAAGTAAATTTATTGATATGGCGGGTTACCAGCTTGAAGTTATTTTCCCGATAGTTGTCCTTTTGACTGCAGCAGCTCGTGTACGTATTAACCGTGAACATGACATCATATTGAGATGTCGCAGGAACCAATTGCTTCATGTGGCAAGGTTAGGGAGATTCCGTACGAAGCTTGTTACAACAACGGCGACACACAGCAAAGGTCACAGTGACGCCATCGCCGAATCAAGGCAAACGGAGTGTTCACATTGGCTAATCCGCATCCTAATTCACCTTTTTTCCCCGCATTAGAATTCGGGTAGCTTAATGCGGATCAAGAGTTCACATTGCGGTACCCAAATTGGGATCCGCATCCTCTTGTGGATTAAAGTTGTAGGTGAACACGGCCTTATATATGGTGGCAAGACGGTGTTTAATGGTTGATTATTTCTGTCAAAAATCTTGGTTATAAGCAGCTGTCATTCGTTTATATTAGCCAAGTCTGTAAATCTTGTCTGTGCCACTAACAGACTGTTAACACAGGCCTTGAATTTGGTGGCAGCCACGTGGCAATTTGCTGTGCACAGTGCTCTGGTAACTAGCTGTAGTGCCTCTGAAATTACACATTGGTACTTGGCCAATTTGGCTGTGTCTTATATGATGTCCCCAAACGTAGATCTATAGAAAAATTATAAAATCAACCCCCGAAATGTTGAAAGATAGCAGCATTTTTCATTTTTTGTTCTTTAGCATTGTCATCATGCTAGCCAAATGCAGTAAAAATAAACAAATTAACCCATTATAACCTGGCCAGTTATATTGGCATGAGTCCCTGTTCCCCAGGCTGCTGTCACAGATTTCAACATTTCGTGGTGCCTACAGGTTTTAACCCTCTCAAGGCCAGATTAATGCAAATATGTGCCTGTTATTGAATCCTATTAAATCAAGAGAATGTGCTGTGAGTGAATCATGTGATATACTCGGGTTGCATGAATGCAAATAAATAAATAATTTTGGATCTGATTCAAATAAAATTTTCACTACATCTGAAGAACTAATTCCTGGTGTAACTAGCCAAGTATGTGACATATATGTCAATTTATTACCTAAATATGATTTGCTAGTTTGACAAAAATAAAGTACTTAATAATTTTCAAAAATTCATTTTTTTTAAATATTTTTCATTGATAATTAGCGGTTACATGCTGCGTATGAAATGTTCATAACTTACTATGCTACATAATGGAAAACTAATTAAATGTCTATGGTAAATAAAACTAAAATAATTTCAGTTTTTCAGAGTGCATGTATTTTCAAGATTTTATACAAAATGGCGTTCTTTAATTACATCAAAGCTAAAAAACACCACCCGCTTCGTCGCACGGCGCATTAATACTTCTTTATAACAAAATAGACCGCTCAAAAGGTAGCATTTAATCGTAGAAATCGCCTGCGGACGCGTGTTTTGGAATAATTCCTGGATGGTTCCATGTTTATGCCCGCAGCAAATGTTAAACTTAAATCTCATTGGCTAAAAATCACCATTAAAATATTCACTGCGTGGCGTAAAAGAGGGACCGGAAATTGTGTGTCGCTGCGTTCGACTACAAAAAAATAAATTGCCGTTATTGGATGACACTGTTTCGCGGTACTAGTTTAAATGTGCCCCTGTATTCGGGCGTATTCGGGCGTTCTGGCCATGAGTGGGAGTCGGGTTGATTCGGGCGTTCTGACCACGAGAGGGTTAAAGCTCTATCTTCAAAACTATTAGTTTTCTGTAATTGCAAGTTGTATTTATTTGATGTTCATGAAATGTCTTTAATACTATAGGTGGCCACTGGGCCGAATTCAGCCGGCCCGCGCAATCATTGCAAAACTGCACCCGGCCGAATTTCGGCCCGATTTTATATCACTCTTTAAATAATTTTTGTTTCCATCACCAACAACTGACAGGGGAATGCGAGGCCCCTTTGGAAAGCTGAATGATTCTCTTTCCTATGGCATTAACATCAATGAGTTTTATCACGTCATGATTCAGTAATAGCTAATCTAATATATAGCTAATTAGTGAATATTTGCTCTTTGCTATTCATGCTTCTACATCTTCTTCTCTAAGTGTGTGCAAATTTGTATGAAGATTGGAGCATTATAAATACATGGTTGCTATGGTTATGATGGAGGATGTCAATTTTTCAGTGCGATTATTTTAAAAGCTGATATTCTCGGAACTGTAAATAAGATAGTGTTCATCTTGGTATCATTTTAAAGCTATGAATGTCCTGTGTATGAATCAGTAATAATATGACATTGTGCGTTTGACTCGAAGAGCATGGTTTTGGTATGTCGCATCACATATACCATTTATGAAGGCAAGGCAGAGCACATGGCTGAATGCAAATCTCAAATGACGCATTTTCTGTTTAAAAGTGAAAAAGAAGCCCATTTCTGTTCAGAAAAGTAATATTTTATTTCAGAGTTAACTTTGAAAAATAATACATTCTGTCAAATATTTAAAATATCACAATGTTATGATCTCAGTATCTAAATAATAATGTTTTATTTTGTGGTTAACATTTCTAACAACATTTATTTGTGCAATATTCGCAACACGATAACAACCGTACATAATCAATTTAGATAATAAAAATTAATAATTCCTGTCACATAATACCTGGTTGTTTCTAATATAGCAGTACTTAATATAAGTTAACAAATGTAAAATGCTGTTTCACTGATAATTTTGTTCAACCATTTTACCTAGGGCTGTACATGACGCCATCCAACGGAATTTGTTAGAACCACGAAACTTTGCGCCAGCGTAATCTAGGCTGTTGTTATCCCTTCGAGTTTTGTGTTCGACACCGGAATATGCATGTTCTAACAATGTGACAAGTACGTTTAATTAGCAACGTGTCTTCAATGCACTTAGCGGATAGCAAGACAATGACTGCGAAACGGTTTATGTTAGCGCCTTCCGCTCGCATCCCTGTTTACGTCGGTTGACACGAGGTAGCACCGGAGCCATGACACTCGTAACGATTTACCTTGCACGTTAAAAAAATCCTGCATCATAAATCCACAACAATAAATGAATACCATTGCATAGTAATCATGTTTGTTTCAAAATATCACCAATAAAGTCAGTATTGTTTATGGTGTTAGTGATTCTACTCTTTCAGCGTTAATGGAGTTTCCGTTCGAAAACAAATCCCGTTTCAAAATGTCGATTACGCAGAGTTCCATCCATTTTCCAAGATCATGTCATAATCGGCAAATGCTTATTGTAACTCCCAGCCCTGATGTTGACCTCACATAGGATTATTTAGTCTAAGCTAGTGTTGTGAGCAGTTAGGTGACAATTACACTAGCAAGTCAAGGCCTGGCATTATTGGTTTATGGCCTGTCAGAGACTTTCAAAACCAGTCTCTGTAGATTTTGTAACTGGCTTAGGTGACATTATAAAAATGGCATGGACAGTCTAGCCTGCACAAAAAACAACGGCATGGATGGACCTATCTACAATCAATTTAAGACCGTCAAAAAATGCAATTTTTGAATTTTAACCGTCCAAATGACGAGTGGACGGGTCTCTGTGTGATGCCCTGAATCTTGTATGAGTTCATGGTTGACTTTGTCTTTCAGAGATTCCACTCTCCCTGCACTTTGAATCGCTGCTTCGTACTGGAGATTGGCAAGCAAAGACACAACACAAGTCACCACAAAAACCCACACGCCTCCTCAATGTCAATAGAAAGTAGGTTCTCTTCATCATTCATTGTACATCATTTATCACAGTTTTACTTGGGTTGTACCACTATAACAATACAGTACCCTCATGAAATATGATACGATACATGTCAACATTGTTATTATGTTTGTTCATTCAAAGTGAACCCAACCAGAATGACAGTTCAAAATATTTTGGCAGTGTATCAATATATCGTAAATTGCAGGCTGTGTATTGTGATATATTAATTTATAGAACTTTACAACCCTACATACATACATCCGCTACCAAGTTGTCTTGCTAGGATGTGTCCAGTGATTAAGGATAAAATACTGGCTGGTTGTTTTTGCCAGAAGAGGGTGGTCGGCTTCTGAGCCTTACAGGTGCTGTATACATGTCACATACGTGAACCTATACATTTTTAAAAAGGTCATAAACTCAGCAATCAAATTATGGCATATGTGGTGAGATTTCATAAAAAGGACATGGAATTATTGGCTGTTGATGAAAAAGTAAGAGGCAGTTTCAAATTATTACTTGTCTGTGAATATTATAGATATAATCAAACATTTAGTCAAATATGATGACTATATTATAAATGATTATATATATATATATATATATACATTACATACCTATATATATGTGTGTGTGTGTGTGTGTGTGTGTGTGTGTGTGTGTGTGTGTGTGTGAGTATCAAAGTGTATTATATAATAACAGTTCTACAAATTTTGTTTCAACAACCAATATTTTATCCTTAAACTGGTCCTTTACTAACCCTCTCAAGGCCAGATTAATGCAGATATGTATGTTAATGAATCCTATTAAATCAAGAGATTGTGCCGTGAACGAATCATGTGATATACTCGGTTTTGATCAGATTCAAATAAAATGTTCACTACATCTGAAGAACTAATTCCTGGTATAACTAGCCAAGTATGTGACATATGTCAATTTATTACCCATATATGAATTGTTAAAGTTTGCCAAAAATAAAATACTGAAATAATTCTCAACAATTAATTAAAAAAAAATATTTTTCATTAATAATTAGTGGGTACATGCTGCGTGTGAAATGTTCATAAATAACTATGCTACAGAATGGAAAACTAATTAAATGCCTATGGTAAATAAAACTGAAATAATTTTATTTTTTGTGAGTGCATATATTTTCAACATTTGATACAAAAAAGCATTCTTTGCAATCATAGCCATCATCCCATCTGAACTATTAAGTTGGTGTTATATTTAAAAAGCATAACCACAGTGCAAAACATTCCCCTTCAATGGCAGTGTTCGTTATAAACTAAATTCGAAAATCCCAATCACTGGAGTTCGATATAATGACAACGTCGAGAATTACAACAAAGCTAAAAACACCACCCGCTTCATCACGCTGTGCATTAATACTTGTTTACAACAAAATAGACCGCTCAAAAGTTAGCATTTAATTGTAGAAATCACCTGCGGACGGATGTTTTGGGAATGATTCCCTGGTGCTTCCATGTTTATGCCAACAGCAAATGTTAAACTTTAATCTCATTGGCTGAAAATCTCCATTAAAATATTCACTGCATGGCGTAAAAGAGGGACTGGAAATTATGTGACGCTGAGTTCAACTACAAAACCGCGTGGTGGTTGGCGCTATTTAGCCACGGAAATTGCCAACATTTCTAACTTTTGGCGCTTCCCAGTGAAACTTCAATATTATTATCTGCTAACTGCCGAAATAAATTGCCGTTATTGGATGACACTTTTTTGCGGTACCAGTTTAAATGTGCCCCTATATTCGGGTGTATTCGGGTGTATTCAGGCGTTCTGGTCATGAGTGGGAGTCGGATTGATTCGGGCGTTTTGACCATGTGAGGGTTAATGCATCTATTCAAAATACATTGGATATTGTAGACATTTCTACAAGAACAGCCTTATGACCCGGAAAATATAAATGGAAAATGGTTCTGATAAATGGCCACTGTCAGTTGTGCGTTGTCAGTTACAATATATCATTGTTTGCAGCTGATTCCATGTTAATGGTTTATTTATGGCTGAATTAATTTGATGGTTGTAGAACTTGTATGTTGTGAGGGGTTTTGACAATATCGACATATATGTGGCATACCTCTGCAATATTTCACGTACTTCTACTGTGTTCATTTGCTGCATGTATTTTTAGAAGACAAAAGTTGACAAAAGAACATATAAGAAAATACAACCGGAGACTTCCAAAGAGTACATCTGCCATAGTTCTCTCTTCAGCAAGTAAGTCTTATCATCAGTTGTTGATGTTTAGCACACCTACATGTCTGTTTCTTCACATTACAATTTAAAAATGACATAATGACTTCAGTTTACAACAGGCACCCCTGGGAAGTCATATTTTATATAAGTGTACAATTTCCAGGTCTGCATAATTACTGGTAACTCCCATCAAGCAATTTGTGTAAAGACAACATAGATTTAATTTTGTAATCATGCTTGTGCAGTCAGTAATCTGGTAAAGTAAGTTTGCCTGGGATGAGTTATACATACAATGCACATTGCATCACATAACATGGGATGAGATATACACATTACATCACATAACATGGGATGAGTTATACACAAAATACACATTACATCACATAACATGGAATGAGTTATACATACAATACAATTTACATCATATAAGATGGGATGAGTTATATATACAATACACATTACATCACATGGGATGAGTTATATATACAATACACATTACATCACATGGGATGAGTTATATATACAATACACATTACATCACATGGGATGAGTTATATATACAATACACATTACATCACATGGGATGAGTTATATATACAATACACATTACATCACATGGGATGAGTTATGTATACAATACACATTACATCACATCACATGGGATGAGTTATACATACAGTACACATCACATCACATTGAGGTGGTAATGGTATTCTGCATCAGTCAAGGGAAAAGTCGTGGAATAGGACCTGTAATCTTGCCCCTCGTTTTTCGATCTGGCGACATCAACTCCATTTATGCCAACTTAAATAATGGGGATATGTTTTGTTTTTGGTTGTAATCATCAGAATTTTTTTCCAAATCGTTTTCTTTTTCTGGTTTCCGACAGGTGATCACAAATTGAATCAGTGGGAAAAACTTTGCTGTTGAGAATGTTCGTGGCAATCGTGCACCTTACCTACATTGTGTAGGTGCCTACATTGTGTAGGCGTGCCTACATTGTGTATGTGTGCCTACATTGTGTATGTGTACCTACATTGTGTATGTGTACCTACATTGTAGATGTACCTACATTGTGTATGTGTACCTACATTGTGTATGTGTACCTACATTGTGTAGGTGTACCTACATTGTGTATGTGTACCTACATTGTGTATGTGTACCTACATTGTGTATGTGTACCTACATTGTGTATGTGTACCTACATTGTTAGGTGTACCTACATTGTTTATGTGTACCTACATTGTGTAGGTGTACCTACATTGTGTATGCGTGCCTACATTGTGTAGGCGTGCCTACATTGTGTAGGCGTGCCTACATTGTGTGTGTGCCTACATTGTGTATGTGTACTTACATTGTGTATGTGTACCTACATTGTGTAGGTGTACCTACATTGTGTATGTGTACCTACATTGTGTAGGCGTGCTTACATTGTATATGCGTGCCTACATTGTGTAGATGTACTTACATTGTGTATGTGTACCTACATTGTGTAGGTGTACGTACATTGTGTATGTGTACCTACATTGCGTATGTGTACCTACATTGTTTATGTGTACCTACATTGTGTAGGCGTGCCTACATTGTGTATGTGTGCCTACATTGTGTAAGTGTGCTTACATTGTGTATGTGTGCCGACATTGTGTATGTTTACCTACATTGTGTATGTGTACCTACATTGTGTATGTGTACCTACATTGTGTATGTGTACCTACATTGTGTATGTGTGCCTACATTGTGTATGTGTGCCTACATTGTGTATGTGTGCCTACATTGTGTATGTGTGCCTACATTGTGTATGTGTACCTACATTGTGTAGGCCTGCCTACATTGTGTATGTGTGCCTACACTGTGTAGCAGCCCCAAATTGTGTATGTGTACCAAATAAATTAATTGAAAGTTGCAAAACTGTTTTGATTAATAGTTAATTATTTTTGTGACTTCTTCATTTATATTCACCTATTTGGGCCTCAGTTATCATCTGTTGTCACATAGGTCTCTGGCTTCCCAGTGCCTACAAGTACAGAATCAGAATCATGTATTCGACCATAAAATACATATTATATACAGCAAATAAATGTAACAAAATATATGGTCAGGGAGACTCACTAAGGCATTACGCATGCCGCTAACATAAGAGCATACAGAGTTATAATATAACAATAATTATTGTAATAAATATGATTTTATAAATAATAAGGGTTAATTTAGTGTGTAACACTAACTAACTCACTCACTCATTAACTAACTACTAACACTAACATCAAACAAGCAATATATAAATTATATTAATGTTAACATAAAACTGACATTTATTCATTAGTTAAACGTTATTAAACTATTTATTTAAAAACAAATTCTAAACAGTTAGCCAATAACACCAATTAATACTAATTAACTGTTTAAGGTAGCTGGGCTGGCTATCATGTCAGTTGATTTCTTTATTTTTTTCTTTATAGAACATTAGTAGGTGTCAGTATGAACTTGTGTACTATTAAAAAAACTAATGCACTATCGCCATATGTCACCAATCCATCCTTTAAAAACTAGTATTTTTAGTATGTCTGTGGAAAGTCCCTTTTTAGATTCTTGGAAACTGACGATGCTTCCATAGTGACGATCATGTGTGCGGCAGCCCAGTTCAAACGAATTCGTTCACCATGAATGCAGATCATGTAGTCTGGTTATTCTCATGCCACTATGTTGTTGTATTATAATTACCTAAATGCATCACACTGTCAAATCACCAAATACTGGTGGTAGTTTTGTTTATTCTCCGATAATACCTGACCTCAGCTGCCATTTGCAATGACACGTGACTGACCCCAGCAGATGTCAATCAATCTTTTCTACCATAACAAGTTCAACATGTGGCCCTTCGTAACACAATATCATGAGACAACTTAGCGGGAAAATCTTGGGGTGAAATTTCAGTAATAGAAGTGTCTGTCAAATCGTGTTGAAATAAGCCACATGCCAGTAAAAAAGTCACATTTCTAAACAAAAAAACAAGCATCCGGTGACACTTATATTATCAGTAACAACCAGGAAGTATTACTTAATGTAACTTTTTATAAAAACTACAGTACTTACAAAGCCATAGCTTGGCATATGAACTCAACTTGTGTTTACCCAAAATTGCACGGGATGGTTTTATGTTTGGTGAAGGGGTCGTGCCAAAAATGCGGTACAGATTTTTGCTGTCTTTCAATATTGTAACAAAATGTTTATGAAGCTGTATCAAACTTAATATGCATTTGTTTACAAACAAAACCCGTGTGAATGTCAATAACATGTTTATACGTATAACCATACAAATTTTTCTTTTGGGGAGTTTCTCAAAATGAAATAAAATGCCATTTTAGGGTGATTTTTGACATATTTTTTAATTGTCTTTAAACACATTTAAATATCTCTAAACAACATAAAAAATTATTTTTGGTCTGGAGTATTGTTTAGTGTCTTAGACAAACTCTGAGAAAAAATTGTTAGTTTATCTTCAAAATTTATATTAGAAATGATTAATTCAAAAGAAGCATGATAGCTGATGCAGCCACCTTAATGGCCCTACTAATATTAATAAAAAAAACAAATACTTAACCCTAAAACTCTGTTAAAAATACTAACAGTATAAAATACAATTGTCTTATGTTACAAAACACTGTAATGATGATTTGTTCTGTATAGTCATAACTAAACAACATACAGTCAAGCCTTGTTATAACGTGCCCGAATATAACGCAAAATCGGTTATAACGCGGTTGCGTCGTGGCTCCCGTTTTTTTTTTGCCGCCAGGGGATGAAATTATTTTTTATTAATACAATTTATTGAATGTACTGAGTTCATACTGTGTTCCACTGGTTTCCTGTGCTTGTTCAGTGGAAGCAACTTTCATTGATCACAAATACAAAGGCAAAGCCAGTTGGCTATGCACCATAGCCTGTGAAAGGGCTCAAAGAGTGGGGCCTTGAGCCATTGTCTTTGTGAGCTTGTTTATTGTTTAGTGACTTCACTCAGTGCCAGTAATCTGCACTGTCAGTAATCCGCAATTCACACCTGGTTGTATGATACTCCATCTAACAATGCCAGTAGATGAGCCTTTGACAGAGCAACAGTTAGTGGACATTGTGAAGGGCCATGCCAGCAAATTGACACTGATCAAGGTCGAAGCCAGTGCCATCAGACTGTTGTAAGGAGGTCTCTGTAAGGTCTGATGATTTGTTTGATCTTGTTTCAAACGTCTTCGTTAGTAACATGGTCTTTGTACGATATGTGCAAGATCTTCCGAAAGCACCTCATTTCCGTGGCTTGTATCCTCTTCTGTAGATCTGCTGAGAGGGTCCATGTTTCAGAAGCATATAGAAAGATGGACATGACAAGGGAGCGCATCAGCCTTATTTTTGAACTGACATTGATGTTACTGTCATTCCACATGAATTTCAACCTTGTAAGTGCTGCTGTTGTCTGCAATCCTGGCAAGTATCTCGTGTTTGGAGCCATCGTCTGTGATGATTGATCCCATGTACTTGAAGCTTGTTACTGTTTCAAGTCTCTGTCCGTTAACTTTGACATCTGTGTTGATGCCTTGTGTGTTGTTTGTCATCAGTTTGGTCTTTTTGGCACTGATCTCCATGCTGTATGCTGTAGAGGTTTTGTCCAGGCACTCCACCAAGTTGACTAGTTCTTGTTCTTCTCCTGCTAGGCCATCGATATCATCAACGAAACGAAGGTTGGTGATTGCCCTGCCTCCAACGCTGATAGTGCCTTGATGGTTTTCCAAGGCATCATTCATGATCCTTTCCAGAAAGATGTTGAAGGGGTGGGTGATAGTAGGCAGCCTTGTCGAACTCCCACCAGTCTCCTAGGCTGCCATTGAAGATGAAGACATGGTACACGCTTTGCTTGTGTTGAAGGTGTTTCTCACAAAGGATTCTAAGGTTGAAGATCTGTTCACTGGTGTTCCATCCTATTCGAAAACCCGCCTGTTTTTCTGTGGTGATCTTTTCTGCTTGGGGTTTGAGTCTGTTGAGTAGGATCTTCAGCATGACTTTGCTTGGGTGACTAATAAGGCTGATTGTTCTATAATCTTGGCACAGCTGTATGTAGCCTTTCTTGGGAAGTGTGATGATCAGTGACTGGGTCCATGGGGTGGGCCATTCTCCTGTCTGCCAGATCTTGTTGGAGATTGTTGTGAGGGTGGTGATCAAGGCTTCTCCCCCAGCTTGAACCAGTTCTGCTGGTATGTTGTCAATTCCAGCTGACTTTCCTTTTTTTAGAGATTTCACTGCAGCCTCCACTTCCTCATGGAGAATGGGGTAGTCGTCCTCTTCGGTGGTCTGTGGACAATTTAGCACCGCTGTGTCTCTGTTGGTCTTGTAGTTGTACAGTTCTGAGCAGTATTCTGTCCATCTTCTGTAAGGCATTTCCCTGATTTGTCTTGGATGGTGGTGGTTGTCCCTTTCTTCACTGATGTCGGGTCTTTCACATCTTGATAGGTCTTCTTGCTGTTGTTTTTGCTCAGACTCTTCAGTTGCACAACATTGTTCTGCTCTCCAGTCATCTTTTGCTCTTCTCATATCTTGTCTGATCTTCCTGTTGACTTCTCTGTATTTTGTTGCTCCTTCAAGATCACATTTCTCTCCTTCAATTCTCTTCTTTTGTTACAGAGATAAAGAATCTGAATAGTCTGAGATTTTGTTAGATTTTGAAAGTTGTATACTATATAAATGATAAATAAAAGGGGTCCAAGGATTGATCCGTGGGGGACTCCAGTATTTATATCTATTGTTTCTGACTTAGTAAATGAAAAGTCAACATATTATTTGCGATTTGTTAAACCGTTTCAATACTACAGCCCTGACCAGCTGTGACCACTGAATACTGCATTCCCAGTGAATATGTGAGACAATAGACTATCTCAATTCAAGTCAAGATTTGAGCAACAAAAATGCATTTTATGAATAGGAATGTTATATATTTTTGGAAAGTATGATAATCAGCGTTACTCGCTAATGAGCCATATCATTTTACATTCCATCATGGTATCCAACAATCCAAGATGGCCACCAAGATTTCAACATTTTTGCAGTTGCTGAACACAGTTGTATACTAAGTTCACTGACATCGTTGTGTCGAGCGTCAACATCCGACAAAGATTCTTTGCTAAAACTATCAAATAATCTATCCAAAACATACAGTGGTAAATTGCTAATACCGTCCGCCATTGTGACCACCGCAGATTTTGATAATCCATCATTAAAAACCGCAAAAATCTCCGTAAACTATTATTGAGCGATAATAAACGATGACCACTGCTGAATAACTAATTTATTCACCTTGACAACCATAATTGATAATTATGAGTAAAAACTATTTGAAAAGCAGACATCGTCAATGCTAAATAACCGGCCTGTCGTACTGAATCGTCACAGACAGTGCGGCCGGAAATCCGGCCTGTCGTACTGAAATGGTTAAATAACTTCTAAGAAGGCTTAAGGCAGCCTTTAATACCATAATAGTCTAGTTTGTATAATAGAGTTTTGTGATCCAATGTATCAAAAGCTTTTGATAGATCAAGATTTTTTGGCAAATTGGTATTACCCTGGCTAACTTTAGTTTTTCAGGAAATATGCCAGTAGATAAAGTTGATTTATAATTAGAGTAGCTAGGTGATCGATTCACCCACTTCTTCTTTAAGTACAACATCTTGGCATCCCAATGCTTAGTACAGCCTACAAGTACAACTTTTAATAAAGTGGCTTCACAGATTCTTTGGGGATATAAGCCCAGCTTGATACATTAGTTGTCATATGAGTCTAGTGTGAACCAGTGAAGGAGGTTACAACTAGCATGAGGGGTGGTTGTGAACTCTGTTTTAATTGGTATATATACAGTTAAATGTACAACAAAGAACATCATCCATTGGGAATGTGCGAAGGCGAGAACACTAGCATTGTTTCCCCAGTTTTAGCAATGACAGTTGTGATTGGCTTGTTTGTTTGTAACTACTCTGTTACTAAATAAACAATAGAAACAGTTTGCAACTTTCATTTCATTTATTGCATTTTTTTTTAAACTGGGCAAATGACGTTTTCCTAGTTGTTAGCTGGGCAAATGACCCGACTCCTGCACTAACTTTGGTACATATAATAGTTATTATAACTTTATTTATGCGCCATTAAATTTGGGGCCAGTGTTCATAAGTGTGACCATAATACATAACAAAATGCATTTGAAAATAACATGTCTGCTGTCCAGTGAGGTGATACATATGGTATGGTGTGTGATTGCAGAGATTCGTAGCAAGTATGAACAGAAACAACTGGTGCGGGGTCATAGTTCACTGCCATCGACACCCACCAGCTCCAGTCCAGCAAAGAAACGTTTGTGTAGGACCGACATCAAGCTGAAGAAACGTACGTAATGTAGAACATGTATTTCACACAGGCCACACATTTATGAGGTCTATTTAAAATATCAGTGTGCAACAATTAAAGTTACACTTTTTCTTCAAAATCACAGATCTATGTTTAGTGGACATGCAAATGTTGTGGATAAATTGCTGCAATATTAAATAAGCATGTGACCCTAATGTGTGTCCGTTATATAGGTGCTGAACCTCATCGCAAAAAATGAGAACTAAAATGGCATTGAAACTTGTCGAAATGTATATTTAAATAACTGAATGTTATTTTAGCTTCATCGCATCCACTCTCTGGAATTCACTGCCTGTCGGTCTGCGAAATACTCTATCTGAATTTAAACCCCGGTTAAAGACATATCTGTTCCGACAAGCGTTCTCCCTAGTCTAAGTGGTCCATGTATGTATCTGTATAGTCTATGTTATGTATATATATGAGTATGAATGATATGTACTAGCGCACTGAGTTTTTTTGCTTAAAAGATTTGCGCTATATAAGAACTATACATTATTATTTTTGTGAATGCAGTGGAAATGAAAAATGCATTGTTTTTAGCAAAGATTAATTCCATTGAAGATGTACAAAATATAATTGACCACCTCTCACCAGTGTTGCAACCTATATTTGCACTGCTGTATTGTGTGTGTTACAGATGCGATGCGGAAGCGTGGCAGGTTTGGCCTGTCCTGTAGTCGTCTCCTGCATTCCTCGCTGTCGCCCCACCTGGGGGGGTGCGGGGATGGGACATCACCCCTGGGCTTCCACACAAAGGCTGAGCTGCGGGAGGCCCAGCGCAAGAGACGAGGGGAGAGTGCCTTCGACATCAACAACATCGTCATCCCCTACAGCATCGCCGCAGCGACACGTGTTGAGAAACTACAGTACAAGGAGATCATTACTCCCAAGTACGTAAAAATCTGAATATTTCCGTTAAGAAATGTGAAATTCTACACCTTTATTCTATATCCATTGTTACTGGAATAGGAAGTTTCATTAGAAAAGAATGCAGTTAATTTACACGCCACCATTCACTTTAACTCTACAGGTGACCAACAGTAAACTTCCACTGTGTACATAATTTGGAGCTATTTGTTGGGGTGCTTTTAAAAATCACTACTTCGCTAATATTTATTGCAGAAATATGAATCAGGTATCATTTTGTTTGCAAAAAAAACCTTTATTACTATGCAGTGATAATATTTGCATAACATCAAATAATCATGAAGATAAAACTGTTTAAATTGTATCCAAAATAAATGCAAAAAACTATTTTTTTCACCCTGCTATTAGCTAATTACTGAGTGGTTATATGAGTTTATGTCCAGTTAAGAGAACTGTAACCATATATATATATATATAAGCTAATGTGTACAGCAAAAAAATTAATCAAATGTGATGCGGCATGCCAAAACCAGGCTTTTTGAGTCAAATGGACAATGTCATATTATTACTAATTCATATAGAGGACATTTATAGCTTTAAAATTATACCAAGATGAACACTGTATCTTATTTATTTGTGAAGATATTTCATTTTAAGTGCATACATTCATGGAATTAGAGTTCCGAGAAAATCAGCTATAAAAAAATTGCACTGAAAAATTGACAACCTCCATCATAACCATAGCAACCATATATTTATATTGCTCCAATCTTCATGAAATTTTGCACACACTTAAAGAAGGTGTATACACAGAAGATGTAGAAGTATGTATAGGAAAGAGCAAATATTCACTAAATGCCATCATCTTGACTACTATGTTACATATGCTCGGAGTTCATTGCGAGCCCAGGTGGCTGAAAACACAAGGAACATGTTAACAGTATCTTAGTGCTGTGTTACCTTAAATTTAAAAACAATTAGAGCAATTACATTGCAACATGTAAAATCACATTTTTTATTGATGTTAGCATTGAAATCAATTTTGAGTTGTTGGCATTTCCATTTAAAAAAAGTTATTCAACTTGCTGTCCATGTGAGTTGTACAGCCGAAGTAAATTAATTTATGTTATAAAAGTGTGATCAACAATGGAAAATCCACTCTATAGGTACACCTTAGGGTTGTATAAGGTAACTGCATACTAAATTTGAGGCATATATGAAAAGTAGTTTCCAAATGGAGCTCATCCATGTAAAATTCAAAATGGCCACCACACCTTGGAAAAATGTGTTGAAAAATTCCAAAAAATACACAATATAAATTTGGATACCCTTTACAATACCTGAAAGTTTCAGTTGTCTTAAATTAAATAATAAACAGGTTATTTTTCCGACCCTCGTCCTGCCTTAAGGCCAGCACTGACTCCTCTGTAGAGCTCTTCGTTGTCACTGTCATCCACATCAGCTGGGGCGTCGACTGGTTTGGTGACAGAGACCTCAGCTGTGGTGCATGGCTCCTCCCAGTCGGTATCAGATTCTACAATCGTTGAATGAACAGTCGTCAGAGGCAGTACCTTTTAGATGTGATTATATAGAATTGCATGTCAATTGCATATATGCCATTGGCCAGTTGTTATGTACAGACAGTTAAAAATCGTATAGCTAAGCACAAGGCTGAGTGAAAGTCACAACAGAAAAAAACAGGGCCCTAATCTTAGCTTAGGTCCTAATGCTAGGACTAGCTATGCCATATGAATTTGTTTATTAAACTCATGACATGTAAATTAAGCCAACATTTAATTACAGTTCAAGTTTTTAACCATTTTAATTATTATTAATTTCATTTTATATTGTATGTCTATGTATGAGTGACTGAGTGTATGAGGACCCCACTGTAAAGAAGTCCAGTGTATACTTTAATGTACACTGTATTTAGCTGGGCCATCCTGAATAAAGATATTCCGCAAACAAACAAAGTCTAAGTATGGGACTAAGACCAAGTCTAAGATGTGTAAGGACCTACACCTAGGCTACAGCTACAGTATTACTTTAATGCCGACTACATCTTGTCTTATCATTAGGTTCACTGGGCGTATTCGACAAGTATTTGTTATCTTTATTATACTGACGATATATGACATGTAAACCTGACAGACAGTAACTGACACTGTCACTGACAGCGACACTGTCAACAAAGCACACCGACTTACCGGCATCTCTGTCAGCAGAACTCGCTTCGGAATCGTTCAAAGCAAAGTAATCGGCGATCACGGCAGCTAAATTGTTGTCGTCAAGGTTACTCCGTCGCACACGATCCAGCTCGATAGCCAAATAAGCTTCTTTCGAAGACATTACGATGGAAGTTTACTTTGGAATGAACGGGACTTGTATATGAGTGAACGAAATCATAACGGATTGCCAGTGCAACTGGGTTAGACTGGGGTTACGAGCAGACTGCGCATGCGTGCAGTCACTATCGGCCAATCAACGAACGTTTTCGTGACCTCCTTAGCAACAAACACAGTTTGTTGATGGATAAATTATGTTAATTGAGAGCTGTTTCATTGGTTTAGAATAAGAGGTTCCCATTCAAACGTTGCACCCTTTCTTGGCCTCGTGACTCATACAGGTCACCTCATTGACTTATTGTGCATGCGCAGGTGCAGTGCACCCTTTCTTGGCCTCGTGACTCATACAGGTCACCTCATTGACTTATTCTGCGTGCGCAGGCACAGTGCACCCTTTCTTGGTGCTAACTGTAAACAAGTTTCAGTGAGTATGTTGTTAGGAAACACTTCTAATTACTCAGATACTGTTGCGATAATCTGGGTAAACAGTTTGCGAAATATATCATCAACAATGAGCGTGACTTGGGAGTGTACTTCGAATGCATCGAACAGAGAAAAAGAAGCAAAACGGCCGAAATTTGGAACAACAACGCAAACGCAGCGGTTTTCGATCACTCGCTTTAGTCTTCGAAGTCGGGGCCTGGTCTTTGTAGATGTACGATTGAGTTGATAAAGTCACAAAACTTAGGTGTTATAACTATCAATATACTGCATAACAGTTATATAAAATATGATAACGGTCAAGTGTGTTGATGTCATGTTACATTGTTTGTTGTTATACGGCGTTGATGTGAGCAGGGATTATGTTAATAATTAAAAGTTGTTAATATACGCTTATTTTTTCTGTTGTTACATACAGCTATTTGGTCATAATTTTCTTAATATGTCACATATTTTGTTCATATTTACATTATGTTCAGACACTACCATTAGCCAACACTGCAAAATTTAAGTGTAACGGAGGTAATTTGAAGTAAATGTGTAAATATCTACATGAACTTCAAATGCGTTTTTCTCAGTTTGAAAATTTCTACCCCAGTCATGTTCACTGTGGCATAACTTTGGCTGTGCGTGAGCTAGGTCAATGTTTTGTGCACTATTGGAAAGCTTAACATATTTTCTTTCCAATTCATTTTAGGACATGTGACTCGTTTTGTTAGGATTCGACACATTTGTTATCAAAATATGGACGATAAATATGCAGAAATAAAACAAAATGGGCAGAAAGTTGTTGAATATTCTTCACACTTAATGTGGTCTGCTCCGATGTTTCTGTCGCTGGTTCGGCACTGATCAGCACTTCAGTAACTTTTCCAGTTCTTTTATTTTTTATGGCAACTTTTTCCACATAATATATCATGTAATGAAACAGGCAGATAGGCCACAGAATGGCCTGAAAGTTGTTGAACATTCTTCAGACTTCACATCATCTGTCGTTGGTTGGCACTTCAGCCAGCAGCAGGCTTTGTTTCTAACTGAATTGCTCTCCAACTCGCCACTGTATAGTTTTTTGTACGAAGTAATTTTATTCATGTAAAACACACCATGTAATAACAACCATTCCTCTGATTGTAAACAAATGAATTGAGCACCTTTGTACGATGTTTCGTACAATACGAGCATTTTGTGAAAGTTGTAAATGGTTTTACAAAGCGAGAACCAACCCTTCAAGGCTTCATACAACAATTTCAAACTGAAATCGATTCATGAAACCTGTATAGCTACGATTCAATCTCTAAGCTAAAGTGCACCTGTATAAGTCGAACCTCCAGGACACCATGGTAATACTTCTAGTTATCAGAAGTTTCAGTTATCAGGCTTACATTTTAGTGCCTTATAGATAGGTCCGGGACAGAGGAAAAAGATCGACTTAACTAAGCGAAAATCGCCTTATGCGAGTTTGAGTTATTGGGAGTGCACTGAATACAAATATCCGCAAAGCTAATCATAATGTTGCAACATTGTTTAGAGTTACGTCATTTTCATCAGACATCCGTCAATTACAATGTTTCCTATTTCAGTTATCACTTCATATAGTACAAATGCTTTGTAAAACCTGGCAATGGTCAATGTCTAGTTGCTATCTCATACACCCACTTTAAATTTATATTGTTTGGATCATTTTTGCATGGGGGGACTTTTACAATATCTCGACCTAATCACCCATGGGCAATAATGCGGTCAAATACGGTAATACCTACAGTTCTTAATTACATATATATATATGTATGTATATATATATGCCATCAAGTTATAGAATGTGTTGTGTTTGAACTCAAAATGCATCATAACCTTCACTGGCGGACCGAGTAGACCAGCCGAATTGGCCCAGATCCAGGTGTGAGAATGTGATGTCTGGCTACGTTACGCGTCGGCAACTTACATAATATCCTCTTCAAAACGGCTCCCAAAGTCTAACTGTCTGAACTTGTATAATAAACTTCATCCACGAATACTGTCCTGTATTTTGCCGATATATTAACGTGGACATTTGAAATAATTCAACTTATATCATCGAAGCGAGACAAAACAAAATGGCAGACTAAGCTAACTTTCGTTGTGATGGAATGAAACCAGTGTCAACATGAAGGCGTTTGGTAGACATGCGCTGATTGGCTGAAAGTTAACCTAAATTTCTTTGGATAAAGCAATCGTTGGACTTTCCAACAGTACTTCCATTTCTCGGTTTAATCCATATGAATAGGAATGTAAATTCCTGACGCAGAGCATAGTAAAATTGGCCATATTTGGGCATCTACTACTACAACATTTGAAAGCTTGGTTGTGATTAGCTATTACTGAATCATGACATGATAAAATTCATTGATAAAAATGCCACAGGAATAAGAATCATTCAGCTTTCCAATGATACCTTGTGTTCCCCTGTCAGTTGCTAATGATGGAAACGAAATTTTGTTAAAAAGAGTGATACTGAATTGGGCCGTAATTCAGCCGGTATCAGTTTGCACTGATCTTGCAGTGGCTACCTGTAGGGTTAACACATCTCACTGCCCACTACCACTGCCTGTGTTCTGTTGCAGATGGCGTAAGATCACAACCTACGAACTACTCGAGAAGTCTGACGAACCTCACCCCGATGAAATGGGGAAGTTGGCAATCGACCTAGAAGTCAAAGAAGCCAAGATGTGTAGTGACATCACAATGACACCTGATGACATCACTAATACATCTGTTGACATCTCAAAGACACTTGATGACATCACAAAGACACCTAGTGACACACCAGCAGTGACGAGTAATGCCGCAGCGACATCTCATGATACAGGATTGACCAAAGTCTTGACACAAGTGACAGAAGTTGACGCTGTCACGCCACCAACTAACACACTGACTGATGTCACAGCTGTCGGTGTAACAGCTGCTGATGTGACACCGCAGCTGCCTGCGAAACCATCTGTAACCATGGCAACTGTACAAAATGATGTCGACATGCAATCGCCAGGTGTCACCATTAATGCACCAAAACTAAAACATGAGGAAATCAAACCAGTTTCTGTGATGTCACTGCTTGACGTGACACCAGACAGCACTAAGTCGGGCGTGACAAAGAGCGTCAGTGAGTCAGTGGGTGCCAGGACATCTGATGGCGTGGTCGGAGAGAGTCATTCGGAGCCGATCATCACATTGAAGGTGACAGATGGGACAGAAGGAAACACATCTGAGGATGAACTTACAAATGTATGTAACCAGTTAGTAAGTATGCTAAGGGGTCGTTGTGTATTTTTGCGAAGTCCACCAAATTTTGTATTTGTAGTGGTTTTATCATCATTGCATTTCGCAAACAAAATTAATCACTCCAGTGGTGCCATCTAACAAATGAAATTAGTATTACTGCACATTGCTTTTGTGGATATGAGAATTTATCAGCGTCATGGGTAGTGTTTTGATAATCTTACACGTCAGTTAAACTATGTTTAGCTGTCCAGTTTTTAATTGGCAATAAGCATGCTATTGAAAGTCGCGCAACACGTATGAGGATCTTGGAAATTTGTGGTTATCTTCTGTATACTGATTGTTCCCATTTGGTATTGCTCGGGTAATTTCCTGTCTTTGAGCGGTTATTAATTTTTACAGTGGAAGCTCACTTTACTGTCACCTCAGTAATACAGCCACCTTGCAATTAAGGTCACCCGAGGATAGTCCCAAATTAATTCTGTAACAGTAAATAATAGGAAAATAATCTCGGTAATACATTCACCTTGGCATTCACGCCACTTGCTCAGTCCCAAGGCCATATCAGTTAGGTTCCACTGTAGTTACAATGTTATTCCCCTGGGCAAGAGTGGATGCGTTTGTGTTGTGTGGCGTGTTGTTGTGTGATGTGTTGTTGTGTGACGTCATGGTCATGTGTTGTTGTGTGACGTCGTGTGATGTGTGACACCGTGGTCGTGTGATGTTGTGTGACGTCGTAGTCGTGTGTTGCAGACAGAGGACTTGTCAGACGAGGTGTTTGCTGCGCGCCACCTGCGCTGTGAGATCAGAGAGAAGAAGCACTTTGTGTCGTTCCTCAAGAGTCAACGATCCCGACGCAGTTGTCGCACAGAGAGCAGCAGTACTGTGACCTCTGACCCCGCCAGTCCGTCAGACAGCACGCACTTTGACAACCTGGGCTCACCGGGGCTGTTGGTGCCCCCGGCCACACCCACCCTACCTTCGGATGACACGGAGGAGGGGCGGCAGCGCAGTGGCTCCACATCATCGCTCAAGCACGACGAGTTCTCTGTGAAGCGAAGCGCATCCATGTCGAAGGGATTGTCTGGGCTGGTGCATGGCGGCGGTAGAGGACGCTCGGCGTCCATTCATATGGACATGCACATGGTTTTTGAAGAGGAGCGCTACATCGCTCCGTGGCCACTCCGCAGTTTCCCATTGGACGATACCGAGTTTGACCTGCTGTCCCATGAGAGACCTCCCACTCCTGACATACTCGATGCTCCCGGCCCTTCACCTGTCACACAGGTCAGCTATGACAACCCTGCACCACCAGATGGCAGCACACCCACGTCGCCACTTGGCAGCAGTTCTAACAGCTCTTTGGCTGATGACGACCCGAATGACCCCGAATGGACATGTTCTGCCCAGCAGAAGTCTGTGCCAAAACTTGGTCTTGTCCTCAAGCTGACCAAGCGATGAGCAGTGTTGTATGTGCTACTGGAACCTCTGTGATGCTGTGACTAGTTACTGGCATTAGTTAAACGTTGGCTGTGCCACACAGTTCCAGGTTAGGTTAGACAACGAAACTGAAACATACCAAAAATTGCAATGTGAAAAAATCCCTGCATGGGTGAAAAAGTTTTGAAATTTTAAGAAAATCACCCGTTATTGAGCAGAATTTCTGGTACATTTTGCAAAGAAAAATGAGGAGACTAAAAATACGTTATTCAACTAATGTTTGTTTTGCTATATATTTTCACCAGAACATCATTTAAAATGGTGTACTCGTTATAGTGGCCAAAACGTCAGGTTAATGCATAGTAGCTTGGAAATAAATTTTCCCAATAAGAAAACTGCTCTGCTGAGCTTTAAAAATGTTCACGATACTGGATATCAAATGTGTTGGCACTGCTAACTTTGTGACGGTCACCACAAAATCGTAACAACTAATGTAGTCATTTTGTATTGTAAATAATGTGTACAGTTGTCTCGTAGAACGGGAAGTCGCACAAAGAGCTGTCAGTACAAGAATGCTTCACCTACACGCTGGTACTGGTGGTTGGAGGGTACATCATCTGCTGTTGTACCGTTAAGGAAGTACTTTCTTCTCGTGATATTTGAATTGTAAAATATATAAACCTCTGTAATGATGTCGGTTGTTGTGTCATTGGTGTCGACTGTACAGACTTCTAGCCGCCATCCGTTGTAGGAATGCAACTTGTCGCTTTGTATGATATATGCAAGTCGTGTTGTTGCAAGTTCTAGTGCAAGGTGGGTCTGGAGCCCAGGCAGCTTGCTGCAATGTTAGCGTTTAATGAAATTGTGCATTTCTCCACATAAAATAGAACTCTAAATGTTACTGCCTGATCACCTGGTAACGCTAAGCGATGTATCATCGTCACAGAACGTGACACATTTGTGTGAGTGTTCCTAATTTGTGTACAGTATCGGAGAGTGTATTATCAGTTTCCTTTGACTTCTGCATTACCATATAATGTTGGTGTTTCTTCCATTTCTTGCTACCGTAGAAAATACTGTGAATCAGTCAAGAAAAACGTGGTTTATATATGTGAATACCATTGTAGCTTACGTTGCCATAAGTTTATGATAAGAATTGAAATCAATTTCCTACCCATGATTGTACAAATACTAACATAGCTGTACAGAAACATTCAGTTTGTATAAAGTTTTGTAGATTCACTTGGTTGTATTCGTCGCTGCTGCTGTTGTCGGCAGTGGGTTTATTTGTGTACATTGGTGCCCGCCTAGTGACAGTGGTGGCGGACCACCATCCTGTCTAGTGGTGGCAGACCGCATTACTGCCTCTCTACTTAGTTCCTGTTCGCTTGTTGACCCCTCTCACTTGGTTGGTCACAGTCGTCAGACATAATAAACTTGGCAGATTGTGCTTGGTTTCTTATTACCTGCGTGTCATCTTTTATTCTCGTACGCAAGATTGCCATCCAGAGCAAAACAGATGGCAAGTAGACAAGGAAGTCTTACCGACAGTCCATCGTTTTTATGTTCAACCTGCACTTTCGAAGATCATTTGTTCCTTTAATTTATAGTCATTTGTGAGAATTAATACTTTGATATCTGATCAAAGATCTAAATGTTACTTTGTGAACAAAATACTTGCAGCCACCCATTACGTTGCCCAATTTTTTTTAATCAACCTAATCAAGACCAGGAACATGTTTTTCTGTAAGATTTAGCAATTTTTTAGAGTAAACTTGCATGTTACTACAAATATTTGTCTATGAAGGGTGTATAAAAGGGGTTCTTGTCACTGCCTTGCCTGCTTGCCATCAGCCTGCCAGCAGAAAGGTACGCCTCTTGCCAGTGTACTTGTTGTCCTGAAATATCCCCATGTCCTTGTAACTTTTTGGGGATGCTAAAATTTGTCAAGGGGTACAGCACATAAATAACGCACTTTATTTGTATGTCTTGAACAGAGTTGTATACTACTATTTATGATCAACTACTCATCCAACTTGTTTCTGCAAGAAGACACTACGTGGCAGCACCACTGCGGGTCGCTGCAGGAGTCTAACCATGGATCTTTCGAGTTGAACATTAACTTAAACAAACCCAGACAAGCAGTGTACTTCAGCCCAGCATTATTCGTCAGGCTTTATTTCTATATAATTGCATTATTTACAAGCAGCACCTGGTTTTAACCTATTTCCTCAGACTGAATGAACCAATTTAGGAATAGTAGTGATGTTTCTTTGATAGTTGTAACATATTTTTTAGCTGCTCTGAGAGATTTCTATCTTAATATAAAATTGCGATAGAAACTTGGAGGCAAATATATAACTACATTTGTATAGTTTTTTTACAACTGCACATGAATATCCTGTCTATACGGTGTGACATTTGTAATCAAAAATTAAATTACTCGTGATACTAGCCACCATCAAATGCATCGGCAGGTCATTATTATTTATATTAGATAATAAATATGTTAAACTTTGGATATTTGTTTAAACAAGTTGGTGTCATAATTATGTCTACAAGAAATATAACTGGATCAACACATTATATCACAAATAAACATGGCTGTCATTAAGGTGGCTGGGGCAACTAATGTAACATGTATTTTTAAATAAATGGTCACCTGAAAATAATTTGTTTTACAAAAGAACATGGAGGACCGCAGGTATAAGTCTTGAGCATGTTTTGCTACTAAATCATAACATTACTGTGCAAAACATGGGGACACTTTCTAATGCACTGACCATTTCCCATAAATCAGCAGTCCATAATCCATTTTCTGTTTCATAGATAAATGTTGACATGGCCATATATGGTGAAGCCTGTCGGTCCAACAAAGGAACCAGTTACGGTACTGTCAATGAACAAATGGTGCAAGTGAGACTGAACTATTACAGACTTCCCAGTTTTATGCTTTATATTGTGACCATAATTAAATTTATGTCAAATAAAATAACATTGCTGAAATTTTGCAGTGTTAGGTTATGAAGTTAATGTAAAATGTAACTGCAGTTTGGTAATCAATAAGGGATGTCATCAAAACCCATTTTTTTTATTTTTCATCAATAGTGTTATTTATATTTTGTCATAACACAAACTTACTCGTACTGATAATAAGTTTGTAAACATTAAAATATAATGCTATTTTGTGAGTTTGTATTTACAAAATGATAATGTTCAGTCACAGTTGAAATGTTAATCAAAATGTAAATTTTTGATGAATTTAAAGAATGCAACAAAAAACCACTTGTATATAAGACTTGCCACAGCCATCTTGAACAATTGTATTTTTGACCTTCCAAATCACTATTCGTCCTATTTATCCATATTTACTTCTTGCATTTAGTTTTCTTTTTCTGAGGTTCTGCGTATTTCTTCTCAAGATGAGCAAAGAAACTGTCCATTTCTGCCTCTCGTGATTTGTTCTTTGCCTTAATGAGAGCTTTCAGCGAGTTTTCTCCACTGATGCCAAGTTCTCTTTTTGCCGTTTCAGCTTCGGCAGCCTCTTCTTTTGCCTGAAAACAATTGGAGAAACCTTTTGTCTAAAGATGGATTGGTAGAAAATGATAAACAAAGACATTTAGTCAACATTGAAACAGTAGTTAGTAATAAAAAAAAACATATTATTGCTGAGGTAGTGGTTACTGATGTCAGACGTCGTATTTTTTAGTGAATCCAGAAAATCGTTTCAAAGATAAACGTGTAAACAAAATGGTTACAAAACCAACATTGACACTTCTGTGACCATGGTTAATTTATTACTTTATTATTAAGTTTAAAAAAATTGACAATCCAAGTCCATACAATAAAAAAGCATAGGCACTGCAGTACATACACATGCCTGTGCATGCACATATGAGGTGATTTAGTAATAATGATAATAAATAAATCGCTTCTTATGCGCTAATATCCTCGGACAGTCCGACCTCAGTGGCGCAACAAAACCAAAGGATGAAGCATTCTTGTACTTGTGTGCTAGGCAAAAGTCGTCACAAAAGGATGGATATGCTAGGAAGGTAGGGCGGATAGGCGATATTAAAATGATAGGTTTTCAGGTAACAACGAAATGTAACAATATTTTCTGCTGATTTTGTCGTTTAAACAGTTTCTTTCAGAATTATTTCTGAAATGTTAACCATTATTTTGTGTGTTTTCCACTGTGACAGATTGTGGCATTAACGTAAAAGGTCAGTTCCTCTATCCAGAATTAGTGGACATAGTAATTTGTAAAAGGAAGTCTGCTGTGTTGAACATGGCAAAATGGGTCATCGTTGACCATGAAAGGGTATTGCAGTTAACTTGGCACAATTCAGCCACATTGCCAATAAAGTTTGTTTTGAAACTGGATGTTTTGTTTACTATTTGAATATGCTCCCAGATCGTACCTTCCAAATTGCAAACATTGTTATGGGCTTACTAAACATGATTTGGCGGGCACTATACATTCGACACAGTTAGTATAGTCTTAAGAACATTATATTAATTAATCAATTAGAAATTATGAACAGACTAACTCCTTTTAACAGCTTATGCCATTAATGCAACACCACAATCTGTCACAGTAGGAAGTGGACAGCAACAGAACTGGTGGCTCACCACACCAAAGAACTAGGCCACAAATAATTGCTCTGTAAAAGAGGAACAGTGACAGCATTCTACCTTCTGTTTTCTTTGCTTCCTCTTTTTGGGGCTCTCGTTGCTGAAACCCTTGAAGCATGGCAGTTCTCCAGTGGTGACGAGACTTGTGAGGATCTTCCTGAACCTCCCTTCGTCCTCATCCGACGCACACATGACGCGGTCGATGATCTCTCCCATGTCTCCCTCACACTCCACATACGCTGCCTTCAAGTCCCCCAACTCCTCCGTCGAACCTACAACACACCAGCTACCATCGTACTGGAGGGTGACTTAAATGTTACTCCTTTGAACCTACAACACACCAGCTACCATCTTACTGGAGGGTGACTTAAATGTTACTCCTTTGAACCTACAACACACCAGCTACCATCTTACTGGAGAGTGACTTAAATGTTACTCCTTTGAACCTACAACACACCAGCTACCATCTTACTGGAGAGTGACTTAAATGTTACTCCTTTGAACCTACAACACACCAGCTACCATCGTACTGGAGGGTGACTTAAATGTTACTCCTTTGAACCTACAACACACCAGCTACCATCTTACTGGAGGGTGACTTAAATGTTACTCCTTTGAACATACAACACACCAGCTACCATCTTACTGGAGTGACGTAAATGTTACTCCTTTGAACCTACAACACACCAGCTACCATCTTACTGGAGAGTGACTTAAATGTTACTCCTTTGAACCTACAACACACCAGCTACCATCGTACTGGAGGGTGACTTAAATGTTACTCCTTTGAACCTACAACACACCAGCTACCATCTTACTGGAGGATGACTTAAATGTTACTCCTCTGAACCTACAACACACACCAGCTACCATCTTACTGGAGGGTGACTTAAATGTTACTCCTTTGAACATACAACACACACCAGCTGCCATCTTACTGCAGGGTGACTTAAATATTACTCCTTTGAACCTACAACACACCAGCTACCATTTTATTGGAAGGTGACTTAACATACACCAGCTACCATCTTACTGCAGGGTGACTTTAATATTACTCCTTTGAACCTACACTACACACCAGCTAAACTACCATTTTACTGGAAGGTGACTTAAATGTTATTCCTTTGAAACTACAACACACACCATCAACCATCTTACTGGAGAGTGACTTAAATGTTACTCCTTCGAACTTACAAGATACACCAGCTGCCATCTAACTGCTGGGTGACTTAAATGTTACTCCTTCGAACCTGCAACACACACCCGCTACCATCTTACTGGACGGTGACTTAAATGTTACTCCTTCGAACCTACAATATACACCAGCTACCATCTTACTGGATGGTGACTTCTTTAGTAGGGCATCACTAGGGATTGGTCGTGGAGTGGATGGATAAAAACTTCTTTGTTTAAACTACTTTTCTTATCTATAATTTCTGGAGGAATATTATGTTTATTTCAAGTGGCAGGGCATTTTATTGTAATTCCCACTAGATGGCAGCATCCCTTCCATGCAAGACAGCAGAATGACTCTACATCTCTTATACTAATTGATTAAACATCTGGATAGTTGCTTCACCTGGTTGTGTTGCCACCTCTATATAACAGGAGCTCACTATCAAATTAGGTTCCCTCGGCATGCAATGTAAAAACAATATTTAGCCAATAACATTCAAATTAAACAGATAATAATTAAATAATTTAATAAAATTGTTTACAAAAACATTTTGACATTTTAGACAGTCAAAGATGTTAGGATATAGTTTACACGGTTTACATAACATAATTTTATAATAACAATTATCAGACTGTACATAAAAAGCCAGTGATTTAACCAACCTTTATATGTCTTCTCGAACTGTTGAATGTCTTTCATTGAAATTGGCATGAAAAGTGTACGCCAATATTGGTACCAATCACGGTCCTGGGGAACATCATTCTCATCATCAACCTCTCCTGCAAACACCAACCAGTCAACATGAAACAGATAACTAGCACACAGCAAAAGTTAGTTCTGTAACTGGTTACAGACCATGTTAGAGTTTGCCAATGACAAGTTTATTAACTGGTTGCATAGTAGAAGCTACAGTTGTATTATACATCAATATTTCATGCACTGTTAGAGTAGTTGTTTTTTATTATCATGGTAACTCAATTACGATTAAAAATATTTTGTAGAACTACAATGCAGCATATTGTGCAGACATCCAACCCACTAGTGGACAGAGTCACCAGACATAAATTTATTTCAGAACTTTAATTCAAACAGAGGCAAAGGTAATTAAATTCAAATTAATTCAACAGTTATCAAAATGTTTCTGACGTACTTGTATTGTATTAGAAATATTGTAACCAGACCAACATTTGCTACTATAGACCTTATAGTTTTATATATGCCTTTTATATTACCATTCTGAGCAAGGTGCTGAGTTACTGTAGCCAAGCATATACCTGTTTCGTCATAGACAGTGCGTTTGTCCTTGTCAGCTAGGATAGAATACACCTTGCCGAGGATCTGAAACTTGCACGTTGCTGCCTCCTTGTCCTTCTTGCCCACACGGTCTGGATGAACCTTCAGAGAAAGTCTGCGATAGGCTCGCTTTACTGCAACACCAAAACACAGAGTCAGTGACACGGTCTGGAAGAAGTTTGATAGAAAGTCTGCGATAGGCTCGCTTCACTGCAACACCACAACACAGAGTCAATTACACCATCTGGATGAACCTTGAAAATTTGCGATAGGCTAGCTTCACTGCAACACAACAATACAGAGTCAGTGACACGGTCTGGATGAACCTTGAGGCAGAGTCTGCGATAGGCTCACTTCACTGCAACACCACAACACAAAGTAAGTGACACGGTCTAGATGAAGAGAAAGTCTGTGATAGATTCGCTTCACCGCAACACCATAAGTCAGTGACACGGTCTGGATGAACCTTGAGAGAAAGTCTGCAATAGGCTCGCTTCACTGCAATACCACAACACAGAGTCAGTGACACAGCCCAGATGAACCTTGAGGGAGAGTCTGCGATAGGCTCGCTTAACTGCAACACCACACGGCCCAGATGAACCTTGAGTGAGAGTCTGCAATAGGCCCGCTTCACTGCAACACCAGAACACAGTCAGTGACAGTCTGGATGAATCTTGAGGGAGTCTGCAATAGGCTCACTTCACTGCAACACCACAACACAGAGTCAGTGACATGGTCCAGATGAACCTTGAGAGAAAGTCTATGATAGGCATGCTTCACTGCAACACCACAACACAGAGTCAGTGACAGTCTGGATGAACCTTAACAGAAAGTCTGCGATAGGCTCGCTTCACTGCAACACCACAACACCAGTTACACCACACTACTGATGATCCCGGGGCTTGGCTTGTTGACCTTTTAAAATGTAGATCCATGTATAATTTGTATTGATTGTGCAACACCAGGAAATATAACACCAAAGTGTGTTACACATGAAATGTAACACCAATGTGCAACAACATGAAGTGTAACACCAATGTGCAACAACATGAAGCATAACACCAATGTGCAACAACATGAAGTGTAACACCAATGTGCAACAACAGGAAGTGTAACACCAATGTGCAACAACAGGAAGTGTAACACCAATGTGCAACAACAGGAAGTGTAACACCAATGTGTAACAGGAAGTATGTGTCACACCAGGAAGTAACACCAGTGTCACTGACAGTGTGTAACACCAGGTAGAGTAACATCACTTACACCAAGCAGTGTAACACCTGTGTGCAACGCCAGGAAGTGTAACATGGTACTAACACCAGCAATGTAACACCAATGTGCTACACTATGCTTGTACTCAATTTACATAGGTCCACAAAGTAAAGACATCATAATTGATTACACAGCCAAATCAAACCCAAAGCATGATTTTGGGGTAGTGTGATTTTAAATAAAGTGGAACTTTTATAAGTGATCATGGATGATTCCTCCTAAATTGTAATGAAATCAACAATATCACTGACTGAATCCATTGACGAGTGCCCATACAATTTGCATTATTATAAAATGATTGTTGTTGTTCTCCTCGTTTCCCTGTCAGCGGTGGGGCTTGCCTCAATACTCATCCTCAACTTGTTTTCTGTTCTTTCTCTTCCTCTTCACTGACCGTGCACTGCTGTCTCCACTTTCCACCAACCGTCTCCACTCCCCTCTCTCGTTTGCTCTCATTCTCTACATGTGGGACTAAGACTAGGTCTTCAGAGGATTCAACATCAAGGAAGGATTGATTCAAGTAATAGAGACACTGTACAGTAATGGCAGCAGTGCAGTTACATCCTTGTTTCAAAAATTATGCCTGCTACAAAAATTTGCGAAGTTATGGAACATTGAACATGGTAGGGGTCAAAAAGTGAAAATGAAGTAAATGGCTGTTGAAGTTTTACATTATACATGCAAATGGATTGCATGGAAATATTACATGCATAACTTTCAAATGTGGCACACAGTATGTAATATGTATGTTATGTTGCAACGATACACTGGAAGTACAAATGTGCTGCTACAAAGACTTATAAAGTTGTGCCAGATTATGTCTTTATGTGTAAAACTAAGAGGACAGATTATTTGAGAGCAAAAGGTAGATTCACTGTTTGACACAGTTTAAAACCTACAGGCAACTGTCCAGTTTAACAGGGTTAGTGGCTTAATGTTGTCTGTTGACACAAGCCTCTGCCAGTGACCAATTACTGATTAGTCACAGTTTCCATCAAACAATACCAGGCAGAGAATCTTAGCTCCACAGCTGGTGTAATACACAACAAGTGATAAATATATGATACACTGGAAGTACAAATGTGCTGCTACAAAAATGTATAAAGTTTGCAAGATTATGTCTGTATGTATAAAATTAAGAGGACAGATTGTTTGAGAGCAAAAGGTAGTCTAAAGAAAATTAAAAATGGGTCAGCTGGACGGTGATAGACTGTTTGAACTTGAAGCCTTTGTCAAACTTTTGTCTTGACTTCACCGAAGGCGGTGTCCTGCTGTCAGAACTTCAAAGGTGTTACTCACCTAACTTACAGTCAGTAAGAATAATGGGATGATAATTTACACCAACAATGTTTCCTGCAGAAGTCATTTTGTGGGATATATTAGCATTAGTCGTGCCAATTCAAAAATTAGTGCTATATAATAGTAGTTTGTCAAAATGTAAACAAATTCAAAGACAGTTGCAGCTTAGCGTTAGCCTGTTCTGAAATATTTTAATAACATAATGATATATTTCACATAAATATACAGGGAGCTAATGGAGAGGCCCATCATAATCGATAGCACTACTAAATGAAGTATCTGAAAGTCACACTTCATATATTGAGTGACACATCTCATATTGTCTTTCTGGACTGTCGCAATAGTTTCCTATCACAACCTTCGTGTACAATATACCAAAGCTATATATTTCTAATACCACAACATATGTATTATCATTGAATAGGTAATTGAATAATCTTTCAGATGAACGCAACTTGTAGCAGCAGAAAATGAAGCATACAAAAGTTACACCGCAAACAATGACATGCATTCTAAAAATGTGATTCATTCAAAAATTAGTGCTATATAATAGTAGTTTGTAAAAATGTAAACAAATTCAAAGACAGTTGCAGCTTACTGTCCACCAAGCAGTAGCAGAGCAGTTTTATAAATAATAATAATCCACAAGTTAAGTGGCAGTGATCTTCCTTTTATCATTCATGTGATGTTTATTGTGAGCATGGCGGACAAATGATTATCATACGTAGACAGGTACAGAAAGAAACTGACATTTTCTATAAAAAGAACATGTTTGCCTATCAATGGCATGTATTTCCTATTGTTGCTGTTTCTGCCGGGCAGAAACAGTTTCTGCTCGGCATAAATCAAACAACCCTGTAGGTAATTATTAACAAAATGATTTTTTTGGTGAATCATAGTTACGTAAAATGTTTACATGTTTACTGTTCACTGCATAAAATATATATCCATACAAGACACATACTCCGCATGTGACAGATGTTTTGGGAAGGGGAATAGTGTTCTGTTTCTGGTACAAGGTGCTGTGTTTGTTGACCAAAGCCTCTGCCAGTGACCAATTACAGATTAGTCACACTTCCTACCACCAGCCACAGTGACTCAAGCCTCTGCCAGTGACCAATTACAGATTAGTCACACTTTAACCAGCCAGCCACAGTGAGGTGTGACAGATGTTGTGAGAAAAGGGATTAGTTGAACAAAAGGACTGGAAGCCTGCTAGAGCTGCTGCTACAGTAGACCATTTAGTTAACAAATTTAGCATTTTAGGGACCTTTGGAGCCCTTAGAATGATTGAATCAAATACAGATTTCTTGTGTATAGTGGCACTACCATATGAAATGTCTATGCAAAATTTGAGAAAAAGTTACTCAAGAGTTTTTTGAAAAAATAGGCAAAATGTGAAAATTTACCAGTTTTGGGATCTTTTTTTGGGGGTCATTAGGTGCCCTTAGAATGATTCAATCAAACACAGATTTCTTGTGTACAGTGACACTACCACATGAAATGTATATGCAAAATTAGAGAAAAAGTTGCTGAACAGTTTTTGAAAAAATAGGCAAAATGTTACATTTTTACCAGTTTGGGGATCCTTGGAGGCCCTAGGGAGCCCTTAGAATGATTCAATCAAATACAGATTTCTCGAGATATGGCAGCTAACGGCGGACGGCGGACGCAGAGTGATGGCAATGGTCCCTTGGAACTTCGGCCAAAGGACTAAAAAACAATCAAACTCCATACCTGTGTACAGTTGCATACTACCGTAAGGCGACACCAATTTTATTATTTGGATTACAGACCCACCGACACTGTTTTTGACAAAACGGAAATATATATATTTTTTATTTTGAACTTTTAGTTCTGATCGAAATGCAGAACCAGTGATTTTGTATCGATTCATCGAGCACATACGCATCATACTGAACATTTTATGTTAAACACCGTTTCACTGGTTGTCACACATCTTCGGTCTACGACCCAACGATTCCACAAATGTCCAACTTGTCATTAATTCATCTAAACCATGGCTGAATGAGATGCTGCAGTATGGTTTTGTATGAAGAAATTTATGTTTGGCGCTGCTTCCCAAAAGGAAGTAACAAAATTTAAATTGTCCGACATGATCAACAATGTCATTTCCCGTGTTTGTAGCGATGCTGCTCTGATATCGCAAGTATGTGTCGGCATTGAATGTGCGGACTGTTGTCAAAATGACAGCGAGCGTCCTTGCAGATGCTAAGTGAGCAATTCAACATTTAACACATTTATTTTCTTGAACGATGACAACGATAGTGCCATCGAAGTGAAGTGAAAAGGCAACCCGAAGGCTGACATTTTAGACACGATGCAAAATAGCAATAAAGAAAGTAACCAGTAACGTGCACATGTTTAACGCATTACTCATTCTGTCTACATACAAAAATCTGAACATCAGATTTTGGCCAATCAAGTTGACACGGTGGGAAAACGGGTGTAGACACTCTCTTCAATGCCTTATAGTCAGCATTGCATTGCATTATTTCGGAATCGAATAATGTAGTTATATTTGGAGGTACGACAATCAAATCCTAATTATGCCAGTCAAATTAATATTATCACAGCAAGATATATCCTACCTCTAATCTACACGTTTATGGCTGTAATGTTAACACACCATAATGGCATCTACCTAGTCTTGTCATCAGTACTTCAACTTTTATTCAACTTTCATAAACGTAGGTGTCTACCGGTAGTAAGTTTTGATACAAAGCTAAATATTTTTTTTTGCTCATATGATAATTCATTATTTTACATTAAACACCTTTCTCCTGCAATGACTTTTATTTTTATTCCTCCTCCTCCCTAACAAAATATCTCAAAAATCCGTAATCCTAACAATCAAATTGGTGTGGCCTAATGACTGTATGTATTGGGACACTTAAAAATAATTAAATTAGGGACATGAATGAATCCTGATGTCATGTCGTCCCCGTTTTATTACCCTGGTGTTAACCTCGCATTGTAACTTCACCACGGTTACCTCATCTATTATCCTGCTACTACTATTTTTTGAGTGGCTAAACTATCGAGTGTACATCGTTTTCTAAATTTGCTACAAATGTTTTTTGTCAGAAATTTGACGTTACCCCCAAGAAAGGCAAGGAGTGTCAATTGACTTGAAGTCTGCAACTTAGTATGCAATCAGAGCATCTGCCAATATAGCAGGTACCTCGAAGGGGGCAAGTTACTGACATTACCTGATCATAGAAAGCTTGATAGGGATAGCGGAAAGAAGATGATCTATAAGGTGGCCCGTGAGAGGGATGAGGATAGCAAGTATGTAAAAGCTGGAACAATGATCAAAGACAAGAACGGAAAGCTAGTTACAGACAGGAAAGAGATGTTACAGGTCTAGGACTGGGAGGGGTATTTCAAGGCATTGCTAAACCAAAAGGAAAACAGATAACTGGATCTACCAAGTGCAGTTGAGAGAGAAGTAAAGGTGGAGGAGATTGTGGATGCTGAGGTAGAGAGAGCAATGAAGATGAAGAAAGGTCGGGTGGCAAATATAGATGAAGTGCGAGTGGAGATGCTCATGGTGGCTAAACGAGTTGGAATTTGGTGGACAAAAAGATTGCTGAACACCTGCATGAGAGAGGGGAAGATCCCAGAACAGTGGAGAATGGGGCTGATTGCCTCAGTATGGAAAAGAAAGGGAGATGTGCATGACCCTGGAAAATACAGAGGCATTACTTTGCTAAGCATTGTATTGAAGATGCTGGAAAGAATCCTGAATGACAGAATAATAGCAGTAATGGAAGGGGAAATCGGTGAAGAACAGCAGAGCTTTAGAAAATGAAGAGGAACAACTGATAGGATGTTTGCCCTGAGGCAGCTAGAAAAGAAATTGGAGTGACAGGAAGATATGGCGGTATGATTCATAGACCTGGAGAAAGATACTGTACCAAGAGAGATGGCGATGGCGACACTGAGGTGGACAGGGGTCCCAGAGGCAGAGGTCAGGATGATAGAAGGGGCATATGACGAAACAAAGGGCAGGGTGTTATGTGGACCGGGAGTGTCAGGAGAGTTTGAAGTGAATGTTGGCCTGAGACAGGGGAGCGCCCTGAGCCCACTACTGTTTATTGCAGTGGTGGAACTGATAAGCAGAAAGACTGGTACGAGAGATATCCTCCGGAAGCTACTGTATACAGACAATCTGGCAGTGTCTAGTGAACGGGGAAGAAGATCACCAAGAACAACTGGCAGAGTGGAAGGATATGTTCAGCAGACATGGACTGAAAGTTAGTCTGGAGAAGACGGAGGTACTATGGGCGGGGCAGCAAAATAAAGAGCTGGAAGTATACCTGGAGGGGAAGAAACTAAAACAAAGAGACAGTTTTGTATACATGGATGGAGCGATATGCAGAGACGATAACTCAGACACCGAAATTCGCAGGAGAATAAAAGCAGGGGCAAACGCTTGGAGGAAAGTTGAAAGTCTGATGGGAGACAGGCACATATCGTGTAAACTCAAAGGAAAGGTGTTCTGTTCATGTGTTACCCCAGCATACCTGTATGGCCTAGAGATGATGGCATTGACAGAGAAACAACAAAAGAGGGTACAGATTTGTGAAAACAACTGGATAAGAAGAATTGCAGGAGTGAGAAGAATTGATCAGCAAAGAATGGAGGAATTGAGGGTGGAGGTTGGAGTAAAAGAAAACCTTAAGAAGAAGCTGGTGAGGAGTCGACTGAAGTGAGCTGGACATGTGGAGAGAATGGGAGGAGAATGGCTGGCAGAGAAAGCAGATGCCTATAGAGTGAAGGGGAAAAGGAGGTGAGGAAGACCTAGACTGCGATGGGAGGTCTGTGTAAAGACAGACTTGGAAGGATTGGGAGGATTGGAGAACGATAGCAAAAGATAGAGGGGAATGGACAGTTGTTAGAGAAAGTAGTGCAAGATAAATGAGGAAAAAGAAGAGGAAGAAAAGTTAAATCAAGGAACGGAACCAAGGCCAGCCTCACCCCTGACGACAGGGAATGAGGAGAACAACATACCCAAATAAACAACATATAGGATGGAACCGCCAACACTAAGTAGCCGTACAGACCCAAATAAGACCACATATAGGCTTTTTAGTCTAAATAAATAGCCGTATGAGACTATTATTAATGTACAAGTATGCTTATTTGGAATGCAATAGTACTTTTCCCCAAATCATTTTCTTTTTTGTCAATGAAAAGTAATTGCCCTTAAGTACATTTCAAAGTACTGCTTCCCACCCCAGATAGCCAGGCACTCATTTATTTAAACAGCTGAGTGAACTTAAGCAACATAGTCATAGAGTGAACAAAATTGCCCAAAATTTCAAAAGATAGCAAGCGGATTAAAAAGTGGGTTCTTCTTCAGGTTATTATGGAAACCCCGGCAGTCGAGAAGTAACTCCACATTGTTGTAGGGTTGCGCGTGAGTTTAAAAAAAATATTAAATAGTTTAAAATATAATCATTCTCTTGAGACAAGAAATTTGTTGAAGTTGTGAATGAGGCACCAACTTTTTGAATGATGCAAAGTGATTTTGTGGCACTGCAAAATCTTAGCAACTCGTGTTTCATGGTCAGGTATGGCTGTTTATACAGTGAGCGTGTTTAGAGGGGCTTTTATAAAGCCTGTAAAATTAATAATAATAATGTTATAAAATTAAATATAAATGAAAACTTTTAGGCCTCAAAAGTGCGTTAAAACACAATATTTTTATAATGTAGACATACCTGGGATGATGTAGAATGGAATTAATGCATTGTGGCATCACATTTATACAACAATATTCTTCTTCTTCGGTGTTCACTCATGCAACAATTATGACAAAATGTGGTGGGTGGGTCTGAATTCTACACAAGTGATGGGAATTAAATGCCGAAATTATGACCAGGCAGTTAGGCTCTCAGAGTTGGAACTATTAGCATTTTGCCTAAATTACGCAAAATGTTGCCTTTAGTTTAAGTTATACCTTTAGTGACTAACTTTAGGCGTGCGGTTCTTAATCTGTGGGTCGCGACCCAAAATTGGGTTGCATGGGTATTTTGAGTGGGTCGGCAAGAGCACTTTTTGGTGATGCCTCCGTATTCAGCAAGCAAATTTGATCAATGTTTTATTTATGATTTATTTAGGTTATTCCTATTATATTTTCTTCAACCCTTATGTACATTCGCGCCTCATTATAACACGATAGTTGGGTCCAAGAAATGAATCCGCGGAAAAAGTGGGGAGTGATAACAGGTTCCCGTATCTGCCAACAGGGGCACTACGATGACGACCATCACGGCTGCTGTACCAAGAATGCCATCGAAGCCACAGTTGGTGTGTTGGCTACGCGGACTATACACGTTCTATGAAGCTTAATAAGATGTCAGCCAACGTAAATACGTATTATGTTTAAATGTCATACACATTGAATGTTGAATTGAATAACATTCACGAATGGTGTACAATGATGTTGACTAAAGATTTATAAAACTATAATAAATATACTCATAATTGGCTTAACTTTGTCTTTCAATCAATATCAAAATACCAATTTAGAATGCACATTAACCGTGCCGAACAATATTGCGATTCACCATTTCATATGCGGTTGATGAATTTTTATTTTTGCGCACCAGTAGCTTTACGCTCATCGCAACGAAAAAGGTAATATTTGTGACACAATGTTAGCATACTGATCTTCCCTGCTAAGCTGCATTGAAACGTTTTTATCCCATTCTTGCCCCATCCTTAAGCAAGGCTTATTTGTGAATTTCAATTGCATTTGACAAGTGCAGAAGCCAGGCGAACCAGCTGAAGAAGTGAAGGCACCCATCCATGGAAGCCATGACTGGCAGAATGGAAAGGATTTGCTTGATGTCAGCGCAAAATAAACAAATACTGTCAATTGACCGTAATCAAAGGAATCAACAAAGTTGAAGCTCGTCACTTCTTCCAGGAGTCTGGAGAGGGACAGTACAGCAACACGAGGACACACGAGAAAGCTTTTCAAGCAAAGAACAAGACTGCTGGTCAGACAGAATTACGTCTCAGTTAGAGCCGTGGATCAGTGGAACAGGCTCCCACAACATGTGGTAGATGCCAAGACCGTCACACAGTTTAAGGCCAGACTCGACAAGCACTGGGATATGGGCACCAACAAAGGCCAATGGCTTAAATCAGCCCATTAACCTGTATGTGTAACACTGTAACTGTATGTGTATTTCATTTTGGAACAAATAAACGTTTCCTGATAATATTGCCATTACTGGCAAATCGTTGAAAACCTGAGCATTTGAAGTCGTACCCTCATTCTCTGTGCTTTTTGCCGATATCTGAAGCACAGCATACAAGTTGTCAGTTTCAAACCACTCTCTACACTCTTCCAATAAGCCAGGCATTGTTCTGTGTGCAAAACAATCGTCCTCGTCGTTTGACAGAATCGGAAATTGCGCGGGTTGTTGTTTATGCAACAATTCACTAATAACTGTACATTTCGTTATATGTGACTGGTCGGGCCATGGTGGGCATAGTTAGGTACATAATATTATATTAACTATAAACAGATTTTTTGTAAGATGCTAATCAAAATGCGTGAGTTTGGATAATACGCATGTTTTTGCAAGACACATCTGATCTCAACCTTGACGTTTACCTTAAAAGTATGCCAGTTAGATCTTAGAGTACCTTTCTTGCTTGTTTTTATCAGGCTAAGAAAACGACATGTAAACGAATAAACCACGTAAGGTACAAATGTTTTAGTTAACCCTCAAACATGATGACCATAGCATAGGAAGGGCATTTGGTATCGGTACAACATTATTATTGAGCTGACAGGAAATATGTAGAAGCAAACTGCATGGGATCAATGAAGTCAGAAAATAGTAAATATTATAAACAATTATATAAATGACAACGGTGATCTAATTTGTCAAAACATGTCATTGCTGGTAGTAGCGTAATCGTGTATGTGATCATCTGAATCATATTGTTCAAACGCTGGCTGTGCAGCAAGCCTACGTTAAATTGGCATTTTCGTTACAAAAGCCGACGACTCAGGTCGTGCGTTGTCGCTGACGCTTTGAAATAATAAAACCTCCCTACCTCGCCTGGAATGTGCTGATTTCACGTTTTGCTAGCAACTCTCCCTCGTTGACCAAGGGTAAGGACGAAGGAGGGAGATTTCTTCGCCAGTGTGTGTTTATTTACTTTCACCAATTGCAGTTTGATAGATATAATACTCGTTTTTCTCGAGCAGTTTAGTATTGGAAGTTATAGATCTGGAGCAGTTAACGTTGACAGGTAGTGCTGTGGGTGTTAGCGCTTGCAGCACACCACAAGAAGATTTGGGAAAGATGACACAGACATTTGCCAGCTGGCTGACGAACATAAAAGCTGATGATATCGATGGAGGGCTGGCAGCCGACTTTGACGGATCGTTGTCAGGATTGGGGGTGGAATTAGGTAGTGCCCCCTATAACATGAGGTGAGTAAATTGAAATCAAACGTCCAATTTAATTGCTTCACACAAATTGCTTCTATCGTGTCCTTACCATGACCATGTCCATGGGCATGGCATGATTTTAATTTGTAAACACGAACACGCAAACACTGAACTTGAAGTGAAGACAGTGAACTGAAACAGTGAATACCTGTCGCTGTCACTGTCACTGCTACTGGCACAACTTCACTGACACGGACAACACAACCACACAGTAGATAACTGAATCATGGAAATCGTGTGAAGGTGTTATACATAAATGTGTAATCCTTTATAAATTAGGCCATTATAAGGGTATTAGTCTATTAGAACTGTCACACAATGATATCGGAAATAGAATGGTATTTTTCCACTATATCCAAATTATCAAGATCCAAGGAGAGCTTCCTCGTATATATAAACTATACACCATTCAAACTGTTTTTAAACTGAAAGCCTGCATTATTGATCTGGGGTGTCAGGACTATTCAGCCCATGGACAACTTGGCCCGAAACAACTCGGCCCCCACACTGAGACAACTCGGCCCCCGCTTAGAGACAGCTCGGTCCCTGAGTTTGGACCGGTCAGGGTTTTGCCTAATTGTACCATTGTAGATTATCGATTGTTATGATGGAAATATCACTCTGCTTTAGAGATGACATGTGCATAACATTTATATTTAACCACATTATGCAGAATCACACCGATTATTTTCAATATATTTATTTACAACGTCGGATACAATGTCTATGCGCATAACTGTATCATATTGTTTTATTATTTATTGATAATAATGATATGTAACAGAATTGTGCAAACCAACCATTGTGTGGTTTTACTGTTGCTGTCATTAAGGGATTAATGTGTGAAAGGACACCATTGTTGCTCTGTCATTGTTTCATTGACAGATACTGCTGAGGGAATTCAGTTGATTGTCTTCTTGTGCACAAAGACAGTGTTAATGTGTAATGGATACAATGGGGTAACTGGATTGCTGCTCCTTCATTGTTTCTGAGCAAGTACTTTCAAAGCCAGGAATTTATAATGGACTGATCTTTTCCACTTTCAATAACTGTAAATCCCTTGTCTGTACATTGTTTGCATTTTCTAGCACATAATGATCACGATCAAGATACATCATGCAGACACTTATAATAAGAATTTTGATTAATATCGAGTACAATAACTTAGTATTTTGAACAACTTTATTGAGTACGATTGAATAAAAAATTGACGATTACGTACGAATATGACAAGCCTATGTTACATTACATGCATATGTAGGCCTGTGTGATAAAACCTGTGTATCTTGAACAAAATATAGCCAATCCCCTTCTTCTTCTTTATGTTAGGCAGCCACCATCCATTGAGCAGATCGAGTCTGCTCGGAGATTTTGCTGCACTTTGGGGGCTGCTGTGCTTAATAAAATGATATGTGATGCGCTAGGGATTAAACGATAAATAAATTAATAAATACATTTTAAAATATAAATTTATAAACAAATAAGTTAGTTTTTAAAAATATGTATAAAACAGTATGTAAAAGGCCCTGAGTCATAACAAGAAAAGTGGGAAACAGTGGATGAAGTGTCAACTACTTGGAGTATCTAGCCAGACCAATCTGGCTGCCGTAACGGTCACCAGGGTTAAATCCCGACCGGCACAGATCCAGCTTTCATTTACCCACTTTCGTTAACACATCAGAATTTGAGGAGAGTGCAGACCTTGGTCTCAAAGGAGGCAGGAGCTTTGGTGATGAGGAAGGCTGTTCCACTCTGGTATGGTTCTTGGGAAGAATGTCTTCTGTTTGTAGGCTGTCCGGTGATATGGGATTTTATAGGTGAGATCATTGATGTATCGGGTGTTTCTTCTTGGGTGATCAGTTGGTGTTGGTCTGTGCTTTAACTCGATGTGTGTGAGTCCGTGGTGGAACTTATAGAAGGTGTTGAGTCATGCTTTCTTTCTCCCCTGTTCGAGAGTTGGCCATCGCAGTTTTTGTAACATGGTGTCCACACATGCTGTTTTTCGGTAGTCTCGTTTCACCCAACTGGCTGCCCGTCTTTGTACTTTCTCTAGTGCCTTGATGTTGGTTGCAGTGAAAGGGTCCCATACAGTACTGGCATACTCCAGCACAGGTCGGAAAAATGCCTCGTATGAAGCTTCTTTTAACCTCTTGTTGGTCGTCTTGATGTTTCGCCTAAGGAAGCCCAAGGTCTTATTGGCTTTGTTGCATATGTCTGTGATGTGGGAGTCCCAGCGGAAGTCAGAGGTGAACTTGACTCCAAGGTATTTTGCCTCCGCGTCTGTGCTTAGAGTATATCTGTGGAGGTGGTATTGTGTAGCCAGAACTGTGCGCTTTCGGGTGATGCTCATTGCGGTACACTTCTGGGGATGAAAAGACATCTTCCAGCGTTGCTCCCAGGCTGCTAATCTGTCAAGATCTTGCTGCAGGTTGTGTTGATCTTTTGGGCTGGTGACAACTTTGTGGCAGATTGTGTCAACCGCAAAGAGTCTGGGAGTAGAGGACAGTCCTGCTGAAAGATCGTTTATGTAAAGCAGGAACAGGCTAGGTCCTAGTACAGAACCATGTGGGACACCAGATTCAACTGCCGTGAACGCTGATTATGCTCCATTAACGACAACTGCCTGTTTTCTGTCGGAGAAGAAATTCTCAATCCATTGGTGGACCCTTCCTGTTACGCCATAGTGCTGTATTTTATGCATGAGGAGGCTGTGGCTCACTTTATCAAAGGTCTTTGAGAAGTCCATCATGATTAGTACATCTTCTTGACATCTCTTTTCAAGCGCTTCAGACACCTCATCCACGAATCCTAGCAGCTGGGACTCGCAGGATCTGCCACAACGAAATCCATGTTGCTCCGGACAGAGGATCTTGTGCTCTTCCACACATCTCATAATGGTGCTGACCACCACATGCTCAAGCAACTTGCAAGGTATGCTCGTATGCTTGTACCTTTCCCCTTTCTTGAACACAGGTGTAATGTAGGCAGATTGCCAGTCCCTGGGTACAATGCCAGACTTCAGGGTAGCTCTGTAGAGCAGGGTTAGTGATGGAGCAACCTCTGATGCAACTTCCCTGAGGACTCGAGGGCTGATGCCATCAGATCCTCTAGTTTTAGTTGGTTTTAACTGCCTCAGGCGTTTCTCAATTCCGCTGACAGTGATGTTGATATTTTCACATCAGGGCTGACTCTGGTCAAGCTGAGGCATTGGGCACCTTGTGTCAAATTCCTCTTTAATAAATGTTTCTTTTGTACTAAAGGCTGACTGGAACTGCTGGTTCAGTAACTCAGCTTTCTCTGCTTCATCTGTGTTAAGCTTGCCTTCTTCTTTCTGTGGGGGAACTCCTTGGTTATCCGACTTCATTTGTTTGATAAAGGCCCAAAACGTCTTGGTGGGTTGGGGGTTTGTCTAGATTAAACCTGTGATTAAATTGTCCACGTGAGTCCAGTAATGTTGTCTCATTCTGCCCTGGACTTGTCGCTTTATAATCCGGAATGCAGTGTACAGCTCTTCTCTGCCAGTCTTCTTCCATTTCTTATGGATTCTGTCCCATCTGCGAATAAGTTTCTTCAGCTCGTGGTTCACCCATGGAAGGTCCTGCTTTGGTCCTGTTGTTTTGTGAGGTATGTGCTGTTGTATCCGCTCGATTATGCCTTCCTTCCATGTTGTCCAGATCTCTTCTACGTTGGAGTCCTCTGTACATGCAGAGAGAATGGAAGCCGAAAGCTTAGTTGTGGCTGTCCTTATGCTGTCCCAGTCAGCTCAGTTGTAACAGGCAATACGCCCTTGTACTGGGTGGACTCTGATGGGGTTTAGCTGAAGTTCAGCATAGACAATATCATGGTTAGCTACACCGGGTAAGGTCTCCACCCTGGGTATCATGGTTGGGCAGTTTGTGCAGATGAATGAGGTCCAAGGTGTTGTCCTCCCTCGTCGGCTTGTCGACAACCTATTCCAGTCCTAGATCACGGATTGTATCCAGAAAGAGATGATGCAATTGAGGATAGGGAGTCCCTTTCTTCAGGGTCATGCTTTCCCAATCCCATCCAGGCAGGTTAAAGTCGCCTTCAAGGAGGATGATGGCATTCCTTGATTTACAGGCTTGTCTTGTAGACTGTGCGAAAGCCTGCAGGCTGCCTTCATCTTCGACATGGAGCCTGTAGTATGCTCCTATCAGGAGACTCCTCTTCCCCTTGCTCTTTACTCTCACCCAGATGATCTCGCAGTTTGATCTGGAAAGGATAGGTTCTTCAGTGCAGACAAGCTAGTCCGACACAGCAATGAGAACACCTCCTCTGTTCCTAGCTTGGTCCTTCCTAAATACCTTGTACGCAGGGAGGCAAATTTCTGCACTTGAGATTGTTAAGTCCATCCAGGTTTCCGTTCCGATTGTGATATCTGGTCTTGTAGTATTCTGGACAAGAAAGCCGATTTCTGCTTTTTTCCAATGGTTGATCTGAAATTAATGTTCAATATCCTAAGTGGTCTGTTTACATTCTTGTCCTGCTTACTGACGCGAGTCGGTGTAGAGGAGTGGAAGGGTGTGAATGTTCTGTCTGTATCTAATTCAGTGGTGGAAGTGGTGCTCTCTGGATGTTTTTGAGATATCCCATGTAGGTCGAAAATGACTGTGCTGTAATTTGTGCATCCACATACAGCACAGTGCCAGCTAACATCAGACTCATTTAGGTTGGCATAGGAGAGGGTCCCCACATTGTTGCATGAGGCATGAAACCATTGGTTGCATGATTCGCAGTCAATGCCACGGTCCTCCCAGGCAACTGTTCTATCGCATGTTTCCCATGGGGCCAGGGAAGAGTTATTTTTACTGGAATGTTGGCTGGACATTGTCTTAGACTTTGTTGCTGATTGTGAACTGTTTCTGGTACTCGAGGGAATACTGGGGTTGGTGAGTATTGATGCTGCCAGCAGTCTCAGGAGGGGGTAAAATAGTGTCAAAGCAGACGAAGCTGCTGTTGTCAGAGAGGTCACGGGTTTAAATGTACTAGTACTAGCATGCATAGAGATGTTTTACAATACCTTATAATGTAACCTTATCATCTGCCACGTCACAAATGTTAAGATATTTCTCCAAGTATATGTTGTGTTTACACTTGAGTTCAGTCGGCTGCCATCTTGCTTTGGGCAGCGAGTGTGATAGAAACAAACTTGTCTTTGATAAGCTATGACTACCTAACTACCTTGTGCCAGATGAAAACAGTCACTGTGGCTGTTTACTGCAGAGACAAAGAGATCGATGTGAAAGATTTGAAGGATGGTACTAATTAGCATTAGGTAGAAATCAACAATAAGTTCAGCTACGTTCAGGGCAAATGAAAAAACACTACTTCCAGTTGCACATATGCAGCTCCCCTTTTTTCTGCAGCTCCCCCTTTTTTTGTCCATATACTTCTGCCAATTAAAATTGTATTTATTTCACATGAAACAACATTTTAAAACATCTTCATCGACATAGTATAATTGACCTAGAATCTTATGTATCTTAACGTTTCCCTCTTAGACAGCTTGAACCTCGAGTGCCAAACTTTCAGGGATTAATCAACGACCCCTAGAGTAGAACGTATTATCAATATTTTTTCAAAATACCCCATGTATCTCAAGACACCTTTACGGGGTAATTCAGTTCGTTCCTTAATGGTTCTGAACGTAATGTGCACATAATATGTAAAACGTAATGAGCGCGTAAAACGTACCATAACGATCACAGGAACAACGCGTGCTGCAAAACCTTCAGGAAAACGGCCCCTGTGTCATAGATTTGACAAAATGCAATAAACGCAGCAGACACAGTAATGCTTATGCCTACCCTGAAGGCAATAACATAGCAATACAAATATTATTTGACAATTCTACACTATCACGGTTGAATAGACATTTCTGTTAGCATTCAATAATGGGTGGTCTGTGACGTCAATGATCGAGGTATGCATTGTTGTAATTAAAAATTCCTCATTTTAGTGATTCTACCTAGCTACTATAATGGAACAAGTGATGTTCAATTTTTTGTTTCTATTAAAAGGGTAATATGTGTGGTCAACTAATCTTACTGCACGAGGCTTACTACATACAATGTTTTGAACATGGCTTCTACAAAAGTGATATTCAAGATCTGCTCATTAACCATTGACTCTGAGCGGTTCTTATTCATGTACTCATCACCAAAGGGAAGCCAGTTTAGTTAGATACTGCTGAAGTCCAATGCTTTGTCTCTGACAAACAGATCAAAGATCATTCGCAGGTGTTTTAGTTCGATTGTTGTGCAATTAACAACAAACAATTACCCATTATCAGTTATTTATATTTAACATACTTATTCAATTGTTAATTGAATTAATAATTGAATTATGTATGCTATTAGTCAGTTGAACTGAGTAATGTACAATTTTTAGTTACATGTTGGTCACGCATGTACAATCGCTTGGGCCGAATTTCACCAGAGTTGTGGGCCGAATTCATCTGTCTCTAATCTCCGTCATATCATTTTTCATTGAGCCGACCTGTCTCAAAGCTGGGGCTGAATATGGGGGCTGAGTTGTCTAGCATTCTCGTCCTGTCACATGTCACATTTACATTAAACAATTTAGAACACAGCTTTATGGCAGTAATCGATATTACAACATACATGTTAAGTCTCCTGCATTCACCGGGTGACTCCCAGAAATCCATCAAATCCCCCGATCTCCTGGAAAGGAGAACCAATCTCCTGGATTTTCAGTGAAACCAAAAAATTTTTAGTCCTTTGGCCGAAGGTCCAAGGGACTATTTGCCATCACTCTGCGTCCGCCGTCCGCCGTTAGCTGCCGTATCTCAGAAACCGTTCAGCAACTTTTTCTCTAATTTTGCATAGACATATCTTAGGGCACTGCCACTATGCACGAGAAATCTGTATTTGATTGAATCATTCTAAGGGCTCCCTAGGGCCTCCAAGGATCCCCAAACTGGTAAAAATGTAACATTTTGCCTATTTTTTCAAAAACTGTTCAGCAACTTTTTCTCTAATTTTGCATATACATTTCATGTGGTAGTGTCACTGTACACAAGAAATCTGTGTTTGATTGAATCATTCTAAGGGCACCTAATGACCCCCAAAAAAAGATCCCAAAACTGGTAAATTTTCACATTTTGCCTATTTTTTCAAAAAACTCTTAAGTAACTTTGTCTCTAATTTTGCATAGACATTTCATATGGTAGTGCCACTATACACAAGAAATCTGTATTTGATTAAATCATTCTAAGGGCTCCAAATGTCTCCTAAAATGCTAAATTTGTTAACTAAATGGTCTACTGTAGCAGTAGCTCTAGAAGGCTTCCAGTCCTTTTGTTCAACTAATCCCTTTTCCCACAACATCTGTCACATCTCTTTGTGGCTGGATGGTTAATGTGTGACTAATCTGTAATTGGTCACTGGCAGAGGCTTGGGTCAACAAACACAGCACCTTGTACCAGAAACAGAACACTATTCCCCTTCCCAAAACATCTGTCACATGCAGAGTCTGAGTCTATATATTTTTATGCAGTTGTTTTATATCAGCAGAAAGTTAATTGAAATTAGTCATTCTTAGGCCACAGAAAAGTAATTCCCGGTTTCTCATCGATGCATGTATTTAAAAATATGTGCCACAACATTTTATTTTCTATTATAATTATTCCTCTAAATGCAAGATGTGGTGCAATAAGTGAACAGTAAACATGTAAACATTTTACTTCGATCATAACCCTTAATGATCTGTAACTATGATTCACCAAAAAAACATTTGATTAATAATTACCTATGGGGTTGTTTGATTTATGCCGGGCAGAAACCCTGGCAGAAACAGCAACAATAGGAAATACCTGCCATTGATAGGCAAATGTGTTCCTTTTATAGAAAACGTCAGTTTCTTTCTGTACCTGTCTACGTATGATAACCATTTGTCCGCCCTGCTCACAATAAACATCACATGGATGATAAAAGGAAGATCACTGCCATTTAACTTGTGGATTATTATTATTATAAACTGTTCTGCTACTGCTTGGTGGACAGTTAAATAGTGGGTCAAGTTCAAATACATCAGCACGTTTTTCACACCTGCATGGTAGTTTAGGCTGGCAGCTACTAAACCTATAGGCTTGTGCGAAAAGGATAGTTGGCAGAAGAACTAACTTCAAAGCACGATTGCATCCATTTAGCCAGACAGCAGTCACACTGTCCCAGTGTCTGCTGCTATGTTTATATAATAATTATATAGGCTTAATGATCCCAATACACCAATCTGTTGGCACAATGTCAGATAATGGAACTAGGTTAAACATCTTAACAATAACTATAATTAGTTCTGTGGAGCTGTTTTTTTTCAGTGAACAGTAAACGTGTAAACATTTTACTTCCATCATAACCCTTAATGATCTGTAACTATGATTCACCAAAAAACATTTGATTAATAATTACCTACAGGGTTGTTTGATTTATGCTGGGCAGAAACTGTTTCTGCCCGGCAGAAACAGCAACAATAGGAAATACATGCCATTGATAGGCAAACGTGTTCTTTTTATAGAAAATTTCAGTTTCTTTCTGTACCTGTCTACGTATGATAACCATTTGTCTGCTCTGCTCACAATAAACATCACATGAATGATAAAAGGAAGATCAGTGCCACTTAACTTGTGGATTATTATTATTATAAAACTGCTCTGCTATTGCTTGGTGGACAGTAAGCTGCAACTGTCTTTGAGTTTGTTTGCATTTTGACAAACTACTATTATATAGCACTAATTTTTGAATGAATCACA
>CM034533.1:33143686-33172272 GCA_020002185.1 Paraescarpia echinospica
AACACCTTTGAAGTTCTGACAGCAAGACACCGCCTTCGGTGAAGTCGAGACAAAAGTTTTACAAAGGCTTCAATTTCAAACGGTCTATCACCATCCAGCTGACCCATTTTTGTATATGTTGTATACAACTTTCAACACAATACCATTAATACCGTATGAAATTATCTTAGACCACAGGGATGACCGGTCTACTAAATCAAATGCTTTCTTATAATCGATGAAGGCACAATAAAGCCTTTTGCGTTGAGACAAATACAATTCAACCAATACCCCTATTTGAACACTGCCTGTTCTTCACCTATCACATTCGCTTTGTTTAGGTATGTGGTCAGTCTGGTGTTCTGAACAATCACTAAGGATTAATGAACACTTGTGCAGAATGTCACCCACTTGGCAGGTTTAATTGATCTATTCAGCAATGAGGACACTGCTTAGGCCTCACTCTGGACACTGTCACTCACAGTGTTGTGTATTGTTTTAGTTGGTGCATTGAAATAATCTACTTGACCATGAATCAGTGGTGGCTCTGGTTGTGTATTACACCCAGCTGTGGAGCTAAGATTCTCTGCCTGCTATTGTTTGATGGAAACTGTGACTAATCTGTAATTGGTCACTGGGAGTAGCTTGTGTCAACAGGCAGCATTAAGCCACTAGACCCCTGTTAAACTGGACAGTTGCCTGTAGGTTTTAAACTGTGTCAAACAGTGAGTCTACCTTTTGCTCTCAAATAATCTGTCCTCTTAGTTTTACACATAGACATAATCTGGCATAACTTGATAAGTCTTTGTAGCAGCACATTTGTACTTCCAGTGTATCATTGCAACATAACATACATATTACATACTGTGTGCCACATTTGAATGTTGTGCATGTAATATTTCCATGCAATCCACTTGCATATATAATGTAAAACTTCAACAGCCGTTTTATTCATTTTCACTTTTTGTTCCCTACCATGTTCAATGCTCCATAACTTTGCCAATTTTTGTAGCAGTCATATTTTTTGAAACCATGTAAAGCACCCTACCAAACCTTTACAAGGATGTAAGAAAACAATGTTACAATTTTTCCGACTTATCACTCATTTGGTCAGCCGGGGTCACATATAGACGTATTAGTCCAAAGGACTTCAGGGCCACTTGGCCCATTTTTTTCTATCTTATTTTCTGAACTCGGCATGGCCTAATTGGGTTTTATTTCCGGCTGACTCGAGTATTTTTTTTGGGTCAACAGAAAGTGGTCAGTACCACTGCCAGTGTCAGTGAGTTAACTTAATTGCAATCGGTCAGACACCTTGCTAAATCTCATGAATAGGGACTTTGGACAACAAAGCGAAAAGAGGTTGTTTAAATCATGCCTTGCGTTGACTAGACAACAATAACTATAATCTTCTTGGGTCTTGCCTGTGGTTGATATTGCATATAAGCTTTAGATGAGCACATTGAACCGTGCTTGCGGCCGTGGATTCCATATTATCGCCCCCCCACCCCCGTCAGCTTGCCGATCTTGTAGAACAAAATGTAATCCGTTTCAATCTATACTCAAATAATGTCAGTCGATCCATCTACACTATGTACACGTTTGATTTAATCCACGTATATCTGTAACTGTTAGAACTGGAACACATTATAAATGAAAAGATGTATTTTATAACATCAAATGCTCCACCAGCAAGGACAAAGGTCAGAAATAGTAAATTCATCATGCATGCCTCCGTCACCCAGGCCATGTTAACAAACTTTGAAGAAAATACAATGCTAAGTTCTGGTTCTTATACTTGTGAATATAGTATCTATTTGTAATAATGTAATAAAATATTTGTAATAAAAGAAGATGTATTTACTGCCTATTTGCAAGGTTCTTTGCACCATAAAAATTAATATTAATGTATGAACTCATATGCCTAGAACATCAAATTAATAAACTTTTTTTTCTTTCTACCTTACCTATAAAGCCACAGGCATTTTAGTTTACATATAATTTATTTAATTATTTTATTTAATTAATTTATTTAATGTAACACATTAAATACATATTAACATGCTGTTATGTGCCATTGATTTAAGAGCACATGTGCAATGCATTTGGAAATAAAGCTGATCTGTGACCATTTCCATAACATGAAATACTCGGATTTATACACAATTCCATAATACCCTGAGACCCCCAATTTACACCAAATTTCCTGATATTACAAGACCCTCCAATTTACGCATAAATCTCATGCATTGGCACTTCTGAAACTTAACATTTTATTATAACATGATTATTAATGTCTACGGAAAGTATCCTTTTTGTTATATTTTAATCCGATTTACATATAAATGCCCAATTTTTCGAGACCCTCTGATTTACGTATAAATCTCCTGGATTGGCATTTCTGAAACTTAACATGTATGTATTACAATCCTGCCTCAATCAGTCAATGTATTATCCATATTCAATCATTCAGGTAGTCAATAATTCAATCTAGGCTTGGGCAAAGATATTTCACAGAAAAAGGCACAACTTGTGTGTGGGTGACAACCAGAAATATCTGCTTTATTACAATAAATTACATCACTGAAAAGGTCACTTGTTATGTTGCTTGTATATGCACCAAGTTTTAGTTCTATAACATTACAGGGAAACAAAAGGCAAGTGTGTGACCCTGTACACCTAAAAGAGTTAATATCATCCGACCATTTCCAACTACAATCAACAATATTATATCACACCTGTGGTTTACGAAGAATTTATTTTCAAAGTGGGAGATTCTGTTGGAATCTCATGCAGTTTCTGTTGGAATCTCATGCAGTTTCTGTTGGAATCTCATGCAGTTTCTGGTGTTTGACATATTTAGACATGCTCCTGATACTTCAGCGTCTAGAGTTACTTTGACCTTGATGCCACAGTGACACATGGAAAGGCCGTATCCAGTATTACAAACAAACAGGTCGTGAGTGTCCAAAAAAATCACCCAATTCCATGCCGTTGATATTGTGACAACCATGAGAATGTCTACCATAAACTGTTTGTCATCTTCACAACAATCCAGCCTGCTGTTGAAGTCGCCAGCTGTGTAGAATAAAGACTGGACATGTACAGGGTCATAATCCATGTCAGGTTGTTGAAGAATGTTTCCTGCTCCTTGTTGTCCTGGTCAATCGTCTGTGATATTGGGCCGTAGGTGGTGACGACTGTCATGAAGGAGCTACTTGACATGTGGGTCTGTATGACAGTAACCCTGTCCGACACTGACCAGTATCGAATGATCCTGTGTTCAAGCCAATTTGCCACACCAAAACCCATATCGGACCAGAGTGAGGCTCATACAAACTGCTGGGAGACAGTTTGCTATTGCTAGCGGGAGGTAGTCACATTTTAGCCGCTAAGTGACAGCACACTTGCTGGCGTGATGTCTTTTCTCCCTCAATGTGTTTAAATAGTAACTACCACCGTTCTAACCATACTAGAGTACAATGACCAAAATAGCTAAACATATAGTGGCGTACACATACTAACTACGATAATAAAATTATTAAAATAAGAACGTGACTAAACTAGCAGTTTGACTTATAAGATACAGCCGTCATCGGGTAGACTGCCCTCAAGCAAACCAAAGAGGGGATTATTCTGCCCCAAAATCATTAGGACAAATACAATAGATCATTCATTAGTGTCAGTGTCTGCAACCACAGATACCCTGCACTTCAGCATAGGGGCGTGTTCTGTCCCAAAATAATTATTATAATACTAACACGAACATTCATGTAACTAGTGGTCTCATAGTCAGCAAACCACTTCTTCTTCCAGGAATCCACTACCGTCATTACTGACGACTTCGTGGATGGTGTGGTGTTTGTTGCGTGCGCCAGGTGTGCAAGTGTGCAGTGCAGGTTGTAAGTGTTTATAAAATCATGTGCAAGTGCAAGTTAAAAACAAACACGAGTCACTCTTAGTTAGACTTTGTTTGCGACAGTGTCAGCAAGGCACTGCTTGAAAGCATCTAGAGAGGGAGATTGAACTGATTGGGCGGTTAGGTTGTTCCAGGTTACTATTGTGGCTATAAAAAAGGAATGTTGGAAAGCCTGTGTTCGGGAAAGTTGAACCATTAATTGGAATGGATGCCCTCTGCGCCCCTCAGCTAAGAGTTCTGTGGCGCAGTGGGTACGGGCTGGCTTTGTGTATAGGCTGGCATGGATGTCGACGAGGGCATTTTGAATTGTATACATCATGTTGAGCCTCCCAATACATCTGCACTGTTCCAGGGACTGCCATTGCAATTGGTGGAGCATGGAGGTTGGGCTGCCGCGGCACCGCCAGTCACCATAAATGTATCTGGCAGCACGCCTCTGTACCATCTCCAGTTTGTCGATGTTTCGCTATGTGGCAGGGACCCAAACGGCAGAAGAGTACTCTATTGTTGGTCTGATGTATGTTTGAGTTGGTCTGATGTATGTTTGATAGCAGTATGATTTAACTGGTCTGGGGCAGTTGCTGATGTTTCGGTTAAGGAAGACTAGGGTGCTATTGGCTTTCTTAGCGATGGCGTCCACGTGGTGGTTCCAGGACAGTTTGCTATTGATGTTGATGCCTAGGTACTTTGCTGTGTTGTGTAGATGTTCTCCTGTAGATGCTGCCAATTGCCTGGCTTTCTGCTGTTTTGATTTGGGGATGTGGTCTATGGCTAAGGCTAATTTGGGGTCTTGGGTTTATGCACATGCCGATGTGAACAACTCGGGGCCTCCGGCACATCGTCAGCATAGTCTGCGTCTTGGTGACTGAATGGTACAGGGTTGGTATCTTCTACAGGAGCACTGAGAACCTCGTAGAGGTGTTGAGCGGGAGTTGGCAGCTCAACTGGTACAAATATCTATCTCGAGCTCGCGACTTTTTACCTTGGTATAGAATCAACTTTGGTATACTATAACTGGCATAGCCCACTAATTTTTTCAGACAATAATTAATAACAGATAAAAATGTAATGTTTTACGTTGGACTGTCGATATTTGACAAGACAAAGGCTTCTTTGTCCTCTTGCCATCTGGGGTACATGCTCTGGGTGGCAGTCTTGTCCCCTTGCCATCTGGGTTCATGCTCTGGGTAGCAGTCTTGTCCAGTCTTGTCCCCCTTGCCATCTGGGTTGCAGTCTTGTTCAGTCTTGTCCCCCTTGTCATCTGGGTTCATGCTCTGGGTAGCAGTCTTGTCCAGTCTTGTCCCCCTTGCCATCTGGGTTGCAGTCTTGTCCAGTCTTGTCCCCCTTGTCATCTGGGTTCATGCTCTAGGTGGCAGTCTTGTTCAGTCTTGTCCCCCTTGTCATCTGGGTTCATGCTCTAGGTGGCAGTCTTGTTCAGTCTTGTCCCCCTTGTCATCTGGGTTCATGCTCTAGGTGGCAGTCTTGTTGAAGTTGTTCAGTCTTGTCCCCCTTGTCATCTGGGTTCATGCTCTGGGTAGCAGTCTTGTCCAGTCTTGTCCCCCTTGCCATCTGGGTTCATGCTCTGGGTAGCAGTCTTGTCCAGTCTTGTTCCACTTGCCATCTGGGTTCATGCTCTAGGTGGCAGTCTTGTTCAGTCTTGTCCCCCTTGTCATCTGGGTTCATGCTCTGGGTAGCAGTCTTGTCCAGTCTTGTCCCACTTGCCATCTGGGTTCATACTCTGGGTGGCAGCCTTGTTGAAGTTGTTCAGTCTTGTTCCCCTTGCCAGCTGGGTTCATGCTCTGGGTAGCAGTCTTGTCCAGTCTTGTCCCCCTTGCCATCTGGGTTGCAGTCTTGTTCAGTCTTGTCCCCCTTGTCATCTGGGTTGCAGTCTTGTTCAGTCTTGTCCCCCTTGCCATCTGGGTAGCAGTCTTGTCCAGTCTTGTCCCCCTTGCCATCTGGGTTGCAGTCTTGTCCAGTCTTGTCCCCCTTGTCATCTGGGTTCATGCTCTAGGTGGCAGTCTTGTTCAGTCTTGTCCCCCTTGTCATCTGGGTTCATGCTCTAGGTGGCAGTCTTGTTCAGTCTTGTCCCCCTTGTCATCTGGGTTCATGCTCTGGGTAGCAGTCTTGTCCAGTCTTGTCCCACTTTCCATCTGGGTTCATGCTCTGGGTGGCAGCCTTGTTGAAGTTGTTCAGTCTTGTTCCACTTGCCAGCTGGGGTTCATGCTCTGGGTGGCAGTCTTGTCCAATCTTGTCCCCCCCCTGCCATCTGAGGTCATGCTCTGTGTGACAGTCTTGTTAAATCCATCCAAGTTTTAAATTTGATATTTCAATTGGATAAACAAAATTTTCACAATTGTGGAAATACAAGTGATTGTAAAAAAAACTGAACAGTGAACTAAAACATGTATAATTTAGGGCCCTATTTTTCCCCCATATGAATAATAATAACATACTAAAACATATACTTGTATACTGGACAACATTGACACTGATCTTAAGATGATTAGGACCATATAAAGGTTAAATATATATGAATTTTATTATATATATAATATGTATATATAATGATAATTAAAATGTCAAATGAGTTTTTTATTATACTGTGTCGTCAACCGAGCTATAGAATCAACATGTTTGAATCATTAATCAGTCAAGCACGCACGGGCACGCACGGGCACACGCCTCCAAGCATTAATCAGTCAAGGTCTCGCCTAAGAACAATACAGGTGTTGGTGTCCTATGATGTGCTCTGTGAAATGGTGTAAAACTATACAAGTTTGAACCATTTCACAGTACTATATTTTCGCACACAACCCCATGAACACACCAAGACTCTATAGGACTACATGATTTTAGTAAGTGAACGTGACTTTTTGTGATTTTACAATTTTCTATATATCTGCGTGCACCTGTGTGACATAAACAAGCTGTGATTCAGTCATGCGAGACATCAACAATGAGATCCTTGACTGCACATCATGCATGACTTCACTGCCCTGGACAATTGACACAACTTGTGCTCGGTCATGCGCTAACATTACGACTTCGTATTGATCCTTAAGCTGACATGGCATCAGGAAGTGCAGCAATTTCACTATTTATTCTTTTTCTTCACTGCATCACCAAATACAGTACATACCAGAGAGACTTATACTCTACAAACATAAGAACAGTACACCAGGGTGTGACGCCTAATTCCACAGGCTACCCTTTCACAGACTCTGTTGAAGTAAGCAGTGATATTGTTTTGTCAGCCATTCACAAGTTCGACCGCCTTAACCACAAGACTAAACGAGCAATTTGTAAACTCTGCAGATGTTCAGTGACTACAGAGAACTATTTCTACAACGTCTCGCCATCAACTTCAACGCTACTATTACTTATGAAAAGCGGCGATGTGAGCACCAACCCAGGCCCTGCTGGGCACAAGAGAAACTACACGCCAAAACACCCGTGTAGTCGTTGTGTCAAAGGTGTCACTGCCCGCAGTAGAGCTATCTCCTGTGACTCCTGCGGCCAGTGGACACACAACAAATGTGCTGGAGTTTTTACAAACGAAGCATACGATGATATCTGCAACAGCGGTGATTTCTTTACGTTTCTGTGTGATCGATGCTCACTTCAAGCCCTCCCGTTTGCTGATGACAAGGCCGACGACAACATCAGCGACCATCCGTCGATCTTCACACAATCTAACAACCGAGATGAGGGACGTTGTCCTGATGGCAACGACCACCTGTCAGTCACTGATGGTGACCCCGCTGACCAGTCATCAAGTGAAGGACCCCTTGACTTTAAATGTTTACGGTCAAAGGGTCTAAACTTTGTTCATTTGAACTCTCGCAGTCTTCTGCCGAAACTTGACGAGCTAAGAGTTCTCGCAGCTAACACTAAAGTTGCGGTGATCGGCATCACCGAGTCTTGGTTAGATGCGTCGGTCACAGACTCGGAAATTAAAATCACTGACTATAGTATTCTCCGGCTCGACAGGAATCGCGAGGGCGGTGGTGTATGTATCTACATTAGAAGTGACATTGCTTTCAAACCGAGAGACGATATATATACAAATCTAGAAACTGTCTGGGCTGAACTGTATTTACCTAAGACCAAACCTATTCTAATTGGTGTATGCTACCGTCCACCCAAACAGATGAACTTTTTTAATATACTCGAACAATGCTGCATGGAATGTAATTCTTTCACCAATCAAGAATTCATCATATTGGGTGACTTTAACGTTGACTACTCTCACCTGAATACTCACACTAATCAGTTGCATGTGTCACTGAAGCATTATATGTCTATGTTTGGTATGACCCAGCTTATTAACACACCTACAAGGATTACCAGTACAACATCCACCATCTTAGATCTCATCCTCATTTCAGACCCCGATAAAATAACACAATGTGGTGTATTGGATCTTGGCTTGAGTGACCACCAATTAATACATTGTACACGCAAATGTAAGAAAATTCCTGTTAATCAACACAATGGTGTGACTTTAAGATCGCTCAAAAACTACAGTAAGGAAATGTTAGAAGCAAAACTGCAGGAAGTAGATTGGCAGGATGTATCGGATATTAACTCTGTACAGGAGGCTTTTTATCATTTTAAATCTAAGTTGATGGCCGTTATTGATAACATTGCCCCTTTGAAGTATGTCCGGATCAAACAGCGTACCGCCCCATGGATGACCGGGGAGATACTGCATCTCATTCATGAAAGAGATCGGGCATTTACAAAATTCAAAAAGACTAAAGACATCAGTTGGCACGGAAAATACACTTATTTTCGAAATCAGGTTCAATATAAGAAGAAACAGGCCAAATCAGACTTCATTGCTAACAAGGCTAACGAATTCAAACAACAACCAAAGAAATTATGGCAAATGCTGAAAGGCCTCGGAACTTCGTCTCAGTGTAAAACTAAGCCAGGAAGTATAGGACTAGTTATTGATAACAACATTTGTTTTGATAAATCAGTGGTATCTGAGCATTTTAACAAATATTTTACTAATGTAGCCTCAACACTGGTTGGCAAACTTCCACCAAGTAATGGTAAATATGAAGAGAAACACATCCAAGACTTCTACAGGTCAATGGGTGTCACCAGTAATAGTTTCTGTTTTAGTGAAGTCAGCGAGAACAAAGTACTAAGTATTCTTAGCAAACTAAACTCAAACAAGGCAACTGGTTTGGATCTATTGTCACCCAGATTTATCAAGGATGGTGCCAAGCACATTGCATCTCCTTTGGCACATATTTTAAATTTGTCTTTGTCCACCGGCGAAATTCCAAAAGATCTTAAATCAGCAAGGGTGATGCCCATTTACAAAAAAAACAGTAAGAAGGAAGCCGGTAATTACAGGCCGATCTCGATTCTTAATACTATCTCGAAATTATTTGAGAGGATCGTCTATCAACAGCTGGACGAGTATCTCCAAGCACATCAGATCCTATATGAATATCAATCTGGTTTTAGATCCTCATATTCTACTGAAACATGTTTAGTACATCTCACAGACTTCCTAAAACAGGAGCAAGATAAAGGTATTTATATAGGTATGGTGCTTCTTGACCTTCAGAAGGCTTTTGACACCGTAGACCATAAAATTATGCTTCAAAAACTCGAAGCTATAGGACTTCACAAATCTGCCATAGTCTGGTTTCAATCATATTTATATGAACGACAACAAACAGTTGACATTGGTGGTACCTTATCAAAACCAATGACTGTCACATGTGGTGTACCTCAAGGGTCAATTCTCGGACCCTTACTATTTCTAATATATATTAATGATATTCCATCGGCTGTTCGCTGCAAACTTCTTTTGTACGCTGACGATTCGGCTCTGATAGCTTCGGGTAAGAACACCCAACACATCCAAGAAAGTCTCTCTTCGGAGCTTGAGGCAGCCAGAGAATGGCTGATAAATAACAAACTGTCCCTCCATCTAGGGAAAACTGAATCAATCCTTTTTGGATCGAAACGTAAACTCCACACATGCAACTCCATTCAGGTGAAATGTGCTGGCAACACATTGACGTGTCAGACGCATGTTAAATACCTAGGTGTAGAGTTAGATCAGTCACTAACTGGAGAAGGAGTGGCTGAGAAGATAGTTTGCAAATCAAATGCCAAGTTAAAATTTCTGTACAGGCAGACAAGAAATGTCAACATGAAAACAAAAAAACTACTTACTTCTTCCTTAATACAATGTCATTTTGACTATGCCTGTTCATCATGGTTCTCGGGTTTAACCAAGAAATATAAAACAAGACTACAGTGTACCCAGAACAAGGTAATCCGTTTCCTTCTTAATGCACCAGCCAGAACCCACATTGGATCAACGGAGTTTAGACAGGTCAATATGTTACCAGTGGATCTACGGGTCAAGCAACTAAAATTGAACCTTGTCTATAATATTGTCAATGACAGAGCACCGATTTATTTGTCCGATTCTGTCAACGTAACACGCAAGCAGCACGGTATAAATACAAGATCTAGTACTTTGTCTCTGCATGTGCCGTATGTTAAATCTTTTGGTCAAACTTCTTTTTACTACACAGGTATACAGGCATGGAATGAATTGCCATATAACATACAAGGTGCTCAGAACAAGAACTTTTAGTGAAACAGTTTTTGTTCAATTATCTTAATGATCAGGAAGCCAGCTCATTTATATACTTTTAATTCAATCTTATTTTTGAGGTACCTACCTGTATTTTATTTTTATATATTTTTATTTATAATATTTTTAAATTTTGTTAAGAGTTTAATTTAAAAAAAACTTGTATTATGTATTTGTAGCACATGTGTCGGTTTTTCAAATGACTTAATAGTGCTTATAATCAGGAGGTAATGCCTCTTCTTTCTTAATATCATAATTATGAACATCCTTTGACATTTCAACAGTAACTATAGTATTTATTTATTATTGTTTTTTTAGTATGTTATTTTGTCATATTCTATTTATATCTGTGTCATGTATTTGTTTGTCTGTCCAAGGACCACAATGGAAACAAGTGCTTGCACTTTCTTGTGTCATCCTTTGTATTTAATGTACCCTGTATTTATATGTTATGTATGTACAAGCTTACATTTTATATTGAATAAATAATCAATCAAGCGAAGTGTTTAACTTTAAAGTCAAGTAGTGAAAACAGGAAAAGCAATATTGGGTGACTATTATTTTGTTGTTTTGATAAAAACAATAGTGTGAAGACTTTTTCAATCACCAGTATCCCATGGATGTAGTGCTCCACAGCACCTACCAATAATACACTTCCCACCCCTTAAACAAACCCTGTAAAATGTGTTTAGATAGTACACCTTTTTATAATAATTCTCTAAAAGTTTTTTATTAAATGTTAGTTTCATATAATTTCAGGCAATCTAATTTTATTACAGAGATTGACCACTTATAACTTTCTGACGCCTGGTTTCATAGAAATTTGCCCTGTAGCAGTAGGGCTCCTTATCAGATACCAATGTTTGCACAGATCAATTGTTTGATTATAGGTGTAGAATGTAACTTGATCATGTGCTGTAGATCTCTATTCATGATTGGGGTGTATTGGGTTAAATTTAGCCAGGCTTCGAATCTGCAGAGTCATCAAACTTTGGTAAACACACAACAAAACAGCCACCATGCAGTGCATTTGTGTAGAACATGATAAACAAATACTATTCATGTGATCTAAGTTAGGAATTTTCTGCAGAAGTTGAGATGTATATATCAGGCGGTAGATACATGGATGCACAGTAAGATGAGTTTGGCTGGTGTCCAAAGACTGAGGCCATCCAGTGCAACTTGTTTACTAAGGCCAGCCATTGTTAATGACCAATTTCTGGACACAGCTCCCTGCTGGGGATCATGACCCATTGTCAGGCAGCATCTGTAAATTGTGCCACCTGACCCAGTTGTGTTGTTTAAATTACAGTTTGGTTATGTAACTGTTGGATGAGTTTCATACTGCGTTGTTGTGCATACGGCCCCTGGGTGATTGATGCGCATATTGGTTGTTTACTGGAGGCTCTGTGGTCAGTGTTTGAGACCTGCCCCTAGCAGCTGACCTATAACCAATGAGTGCTGTTTACTTCGCCATAGTGTGTGTGAGACTGCATGAACACAGGGGGCTGTAGCAGGCGCAGGACCCAGGGCAGGATGGAATTGCTGGGCAGTCACCTGTCCCCCTGTCAAACTTGGCTGCAGAACCGTGACAACTGGAATATGATCTGGTCAGTGGATCGTGTCTTGTCTTGTCCGGATTCTCTGCTGGATCATTGTCTTGCTGTGGGTGTAGCATGGCAGGGTGACAGTAGATTCTGTGACATACTGTGGTTGGTGCAGTCATGCTTGTTACTGCAGTAGCAGAAAGGGTAGAAATCAGAGACTGTAATTCATTATTGTCAGCTAATAAAGACAGGTATCAGTGCTTTGGTAGTCAAGAACCAGCATTGCCTGTCATGATGGGGTTGACAGTTTTGGGGTTCACAATTTTGTTTTGGGCAAGATTCAAATATGTTGACTACTACTATTTGAAGATAGGTGTAGAACAGTAGTATTCTTAGTTGAATTGATTATTATTTTCTTCATCATGCTATAATTATCTGAATGTCAGTGTTTAAGTAAATGTTACAAAAAGTGCCCCCTTAAATGTAAAAAATGTAATTACTTGTTTTAGGGCTTACTTGTTTAAACTTATTAATATTTTAATCAAGTAAATAAAAAAAAAATTATTCAATCAAATCAAACAAATTAGATGTAGAAATTAAATATACAAATAATAATGTATTTATATATATATAACTTTTTATATTTTTAACTTATTTATATTTGTTATGCATATATTTGCATTGGTGTTTAAAATGAAAGTAAAAATACCACAGTATTTGTATAAATTTGTAAACTAATAATAACATGTTTTAGTTGAGTCTTGTATTTATCAAACCAGACACATGTTTTAGTTGAGTCTTGTATTTATCAAACCAGACACATGTTCTCCAAGAAATATTCCCAAAGATTGTTTCAGGATCTCAGATTTTGCATTTTGTAATGTAGAATAGAACTATTGGTGAAGTTTTCACGGGCCACGTGGCAAATGGGCGTAAACTGGGGGAAGATGACTGGGCTATTCGTCAGCTGTTTGCATCCTACAGATAATTGGCCTAGAGCCAGAGCCCATATATATTTTGATTGAGGTCAAGGTTAAGAGTGTTTACAGTCAGCAGTTCTTGTGCAGTATAGCCTGCTGACAATCAAACAATATTTGTTTGTCAGTGTGTGTCATGGCTCTGAATGTATAGAGTTACTGTGTCTATTGTAGTTTGTACTGTAATTTGTGGCAAAATAAGCCACAAAAACCACAGTGGATCTGATACAAGGATCATAGGGACTCTTCTGTTGTGGTATTTATGTCAATAATGCAGGGACTTCATTTTGGATATACCTTTTATGATATGATGCAGTGTCATTTAGTCTGAGTGAAATACAAATTTATTTTTTGTTTGGTTATCTTGGTATTTTTTGTTTTTTAATAAAAACATCATAATATCAAGTTATGTATATTTAAACACAACATATTTAAAAAAATTAATCATGAATGGTTGTTAACAATTATTAATAAGAATTCTTAATTTGTTATGAAGTTATTGTTATAGGTTTACAAAAGGGTGCTCAGGGTAGATTTTGAGAATTAATTAATTCTGTGTATCTACAAAAATGGCATTATTATTACTGGTATTATAAATCACATCTTAAAAAGGGTTGTGTAAACTTTAAAGGACATCACGTAATCGACATTCCAATTGCATGCATCCTGTCTGATTTTAAACATATTTTGTAGAATAAAACTAATTAATACAAAAATAACAATTAGAGTCGATCTTTTTAAAGGTTATGTTTATACGGACAATGAATACTGTTAATGTTATAAACACAGAATGTTTTAAAATTTTGTATAATATGCTTATATTTTAAAACTACTAGTTTAGTATTTTAGTAATTATATTACATACATAATAGTTTCAATCCAATTTAAATTTCTTATGAGCAAGCAGGATTTCATAAATTATGGAAGGTTTTAAAAATAAAATAAAACATTATTGTACAGCTTGTAAAGTATGTTATATGTCAGTACACACTATTCATGAATCCAGATTACAACCATCTGTCATTGTCGATTTCTTCACAAGACAAGTGGTATTCAACAACATGTGTCCAATTGTTTTATGCACATTGTGCCTTCTTGGAAATTTTCATTCAGTCCTCAGTGCCCCAGTTTTATATATTAGAACTGATCTGTTGTGGTCCAGGGGTATGTGCAGTACACTGACATTAGTACAATAAAATAACAATTGAATAACCACATAATTATGCTTATAATCAAGTATTACTGGTACAAAACAAAGACATAAAAAATAATACATAATAATAAATATTTGTTAAATACAAAATACAGTCAATTAGATTACACATTAAAATAATTGATTAAGGAATAGATGTTTATCATATTAGGAAAAAGATGTTTATTCCATAGTAAATGATTGTGAGTTTCCGTGTCTAATGAACATTGTTTGTTAGTAGTTACACATTGTCACATGAGCATATAAATCATAATTCAGCAATAATCTTCTCCCTCCACTTGTTATCCTAATCTGCCCTTTCTTATATTCCTCTTAGTCTTAGCACAGTCTTCCCATAAATAATTGCAGTTTGCCCATTTCCTGTATTGTTTCATTTCCTCTACTCTCTTTGGTCATTAGCCTTGTCTTCAAATAATATGGGTACCAAAATAAAACTATGGGAAGTGTATTTTGTTTGGAATATACTATAATAATATAATAGTTAACAATGTCTGCAAAAATGTATAGCATCACATTACAATGTGAGCCCTTACAGTTTGACATTTCTATGTCATATATGTATATTACTGTTATTCTTTTGGGCCGAAGGTCCAACAAACTTATGCCATCACTCTGCATCCGCAGTGCAACGTCCGCCGTTAGCTGCCATATCTCAGAAACCGTTCAGCAACTTTTTATCTAATTTTGTGTAGATGAACATTACGGTACTGCAACTATGCACGAGAAATCTGTATTTGATTCATTCTAAGGGCCCTGTAGGTCCTCCCCAGGGCCCTGAAACTGGTAATTTTTTGCATTTTGTCTATTTTTTCAAAAACTCTTAAAGGGAATAAAAACATCTATTGCTTGAATCTATGTTATATTACATCCTGCTATCTATTTCCACATCCACCAAGCAAAAAAAATCAAAAAAATTCGATGAATTAGAAATTCCACATTTTATGCTGTACATCCGGACATTTTCGAATATGCATAATTTTGGCGTGCTTTTCGGGATGCCGAGATGTGACGTCACTTATGACTCAAACTCGCATCAGGCCGACCCTTTCCATGCATTCAGAGCATGTTTACAAGTATAGCTTTTGGGTCGAAACGACCGTCAGAATGAGTTATTGTGCAATTTTCCGACATAATACAAACACTAGTCATCATAGAAGAACAAGCAGTTATCTTATGGTTCCACATGAATCTAATTTTATTCAAAACAACGTATGCGAATGGGCCTACAAGTCGACTAGGTTTCGCTGAGCTTGGGCTCGTTTTCAGAATAATTATATCGAATGCAACCAACGGGAGATAATCTACACCAATAAACATACATAGCAAACATATATTGTATCCATCTACATAAAGTAACGTGTATAATCTCATAATATCACTAGAATATGGATATATGAAGGAGTTGTACAATTTATCATAACAACTTAAATCAGTCAGATAGTTTCCGTTGGTCCCGCTAGCTCAGTGGGTAGGCGCGTTGGTTACTTGTCATTTATTTTACAATCGGGCGACGCCGGTTCAAACCTGACAGCATGCAAACGATTGATTTTCTTTACACTTTTTTTGTTTATGTTTTCACAAAGTAATATAAACCAAATCATTTAGTATACTATGATGCACTGTTTGTAAATAATTTTTATTTTGTTGTAATTATTTATTCGCCACAAAAATGAAAATATGGTCATTATATAACGATGTTTCTAAATTTTATTTATCCAAACAAATATAATGTAATGGATATCTAATTTATTAATTGTATATATATTGTACAGTAATATATTGTAATTATATATGTGAAAACAGATTGTGATCTGTCTGGATAAATACAATTTAGAAACATCGTTGTATATAATGACCATATTTTCATTTTTGTGGCGAATAAATAATTACTACAAAATATAAAAAATATTTACAAACAGTGCATCATAGTATACTAAATGATTTGGTTTCTATTACTTCGTGAAAACATCAACAACAAAAGTGTAAAGAAAATCAATAGTTTGCATGCTGTCAGGATTGAACCGGCGTCGCCCGATTGTAAAATAGACGCCAAGGAACCAACGCGTTTACCAACTGAGCTATCAAGGCCGACAGCAATTCGCTGACTGATTTCAGTTGTTATGATAAATTGTACAACTCGTCCTTCATACATCGATATTCTAGTGATATTATGAGATTTTACACGTTACTTTCTGTAGCTGGATACGATATATGTTTGCTATGTATGTATATTGGTGTACATTATCTCCCGTTGGTTGCATTCGATATAATTATTCTGAAAACGAGCCCAGGGCCAAGGCCCAAGCTCGGCGAAACCTAGTCGACTTGTAGGCTCATTCGCATTCATTGTTTTGAATAAAATTGAATTCATGTGGAACCGTAAGATAACTGCTTGTTCCTCTATGATGACTAGTGTTTGTATTACATCGGATTATTGCATAACAACTCATTCTGACGCTCGTTTCGAACCCAACAATATCCATGTAAACATGCTCTGAATGCATAGAAAGGGTCGGCCTGCTGCGAGTGTGAGTCATGTGTGACGTTAAGATACCACGTGATCGCCTAGCTCATTAAATTTTTATTTTCCGCGGGAATTGCTACACAGATGGGTTTAAAATTGAATTTATGCTACAAATGTATTTTTCTGTATGTAACTTTTTCTCTGATTTTGCATAGACATTTTATGCGGTAGTGCCACTATACACAAGAAATCTGTATTTGATTGAATCATTCTAACGGCCCCCCCAAAATGCTAAATGTTCCTGCTATTTTCCTACTGTTCTAAGCCTCCTGCAGTAGCTTGGGTCACTAATCTCTATTTATTACTGGATAGTGGACTTTGCCCTATCTCTGATCACTGGGGTGGCTGAGTGGAGTAAGCCTGTGTATTGGACTAGCAGAGGCTCACTGCCTGCCATTGTCCCAGTGTCAAACAGAATGCCTTCATGTGGGCTATAAATCCCTACTGCACTGGCAGGACAGGAGAAACGTTAAAACAGCAATAGACATCATTATTAATGCAATATAAAGATATGATCTAGGATTAAAATAAAATAACTTAGGTAAAATAACTTAGGTATACTCGAAAAGGTTAAAGCATATTTAGCCAAAATTATAAGGAATATTATTCAGATGTTTTACTATACATGTTGCAGCTTCAATCAGTGTTATGTCATTGATTGCTACTGTTTTTAAGTCAAAATGCACACTATGTATATGTACCTTGTGAACAAATAAAGTTTTATCACAGTTCATCTCTTACTTCTTTCCATTCTGGGGGAGGGTGGTAGGGGCAAAATGAGAACAGAAAATGTGTGCATATTTTCTTAAACAACCTTTAACTGTGCTATATGTGAGATTGCACCGACTCTCCTGCAAGGTTTCTACAACCACTGGAAATTGGCCTAAATAGCAGAGTATCGGGATCAAATTCTACAGTATTTTTAATAACACATTAATTAATATATACAATCTTCACAAAACGGTCTACTTGAATATTTTATTTCCAGGTGTATCTACACTGGCATGCATATAGTTTCCACTAAACATGTCAACATTTTACTTCCATCATTTCATTAATAATTACAAACTCACAATATAGTCCAAAGGAACAAAACGTAGCTGTAGTTTCATATGAGTTTAGTGATAGGGAGTTGATTCCAGAATTAGGGTGAAGTTATAGAAAAAGCATGTTTGCCAATGTTAAGTTTGGTTTTAGGAACAAAAAGTTGTTGTGAAACAGATGATCTGAGATTCCTGGGATATCAAAAAAATTAAGGAGACCAAACAAATAGGATGGGTGCTGTGTAGAAAGGGACGATATGTGATAGTGGCTAACTTGAATTGTAGTCCATATGCAATTGGAAGCCATTGTAATTGTTTAATTAAGTAGGGGCAATAATGGTGAGCACCGAGTGGCTTTTTAAAGTACTACACATGCTAGGCAATTCTGTAAACGTTGAAGTTTAGCTAAGTCCTTCCTTCTTAGCAATGTTGTTTAGGAGTGAGTTGTAGTAGTAGTAGTATAGTAGTAGTAGTAGATATGTTCAGCTGTCTATGTTCAGGTTGACAGGTTCAAGCCAATTACAGTATATATAATAGAATATATTTGTCTGTACAGTTAACTACATTTTATACCAACAGGAACCCCTTTAAATAACATTAAAGGGAACCCCTTGGCTATTAAAGGTTATCTCTTTAAATCTAAGAAATGTGTGGAATTCTAAGAAATGCTGTTAGCCATTAATTTACCTAAGAAAAGATGTGCTTAATTCTTGAGAGATTGATATAGAATCATAAAGGTGTTTGTTCCTAGTATAAACACCTTCCCAGGTCACAGTGACATGTCACTGTCAGCTGTGAGTCTTCACTCTTCTACTGCACTATATGTGCTAAACTTGATGGCTTTAACCCTTTATTCTGCTGCACCACATATTACCTTATACTTGTGTAACTGACAGTTGGGTAGAGATGTTCATTCTGCACTGGAGTTCTCGGTTCAGTCCAGATTCCTGCATCCTTCAGTTACTTGGAAAAAGGAAATCCGAGAACTACTTATTACCCTTTGCTTGGGGAAAACATCTAATATATATGAAGAAACGAGTCTTCTCACATGCTTTATTGTACTTGTACTGCTGGCAGAATTGCAGTTCATGGAAAAAGTTGGATGTCAATAAGTTTTATAAAGGTGTGAGGCAAGTATTTTTATTGTTGATGTTGTTCTAAAATCTAAATTGCATATTGTGTTGGGTGTGCCAGGTTATAACTGGCTTTGGATAATTGGTCTTGCTTTATTCAGTGGTACAATAAATAATTTACCAGTTTCGAATTCACTACAAAAATAACAAATGCTATTTTATATTTTTGTATGTGTAGGTTGTACCTGTATAATATGAGGTATAATGTATTATATATCGCATGATCATTAAACAAAATATTAGTTACAGCAGCAAAATGAATATTATAATGACAGTAATTATATTATATATAATTAAAATTAATGTTAATAACCATTATTTATTATTGCAGTTGTAACTGTTACTCATATTTAATTAACATGACTAGCCACCATAAATGGCATCGTTAAAGAGTGGCACCATTTTGAGTCAGTCCCTTGATGACCACTGGTAATACTGAAGAAGGTCAGGAAGTGGTCAGCTTGTAGCAGTGACCATGTCACCTAAATCTAATATCTGGCATATCTACTGACCACACACAATTAATGGTCAAGTGATTAACCCAGTGTCGAAAGTCAGTGTTGATGTTGCCTCATCAGGTCAAATGGTCAGCAGATTGCACACACTGACACTGTTTGTATTAGCTGATTTGGAGTCAGTTGGTGCACACACAGACAGCTGCAGTGCCGTTTATTATATTGTTGATCTTAACTTCCTTTCACTCTTGTTTTATTATTGTTTTTTGTTTTCTCTGATATATTTGATACTACATTAAGTCTTACTTTTTAATTAAAAACTAAAAGCCAGGATGTTGTTATATGCGTAAGTCAAGTTGATTGTGCACTTATATCATCGGTTGCGGGATGTTTTCCTGTTGAGATGCAACCTTTGGCCACTCAAAGTCAACATAAGTGCTACCTTTGTCCTGTGCTTGTTTTGTTTGCCATCAAACAGAACTTGATGGCGTCACTGGTTACAAAGTGGTAGTAGATGCCCGCCCGTGTGTACACATTTTATCCCTGTCACATATTCCAGATGATAAACTTGTAATTAATGCTCAGTAAATGTATTACACAAGAAATCAGTGACTGCTGTTAGTGATTTTTAATTAATGTTTTATAGCCCGGTGAGATGTTGAGTGGTAAAGTAAGTCTGGTATGAAGCAAGTCGGTGACACTGACAGGTATGTAGGAGGTATTCATCATGTTGCAAGTGGGTTGACAGTGATGCCCCATTTTGCAATCACCCTGTGATTCCCTCTTACAAAACACTGTCCTGTGTGTGAGATCTTGGCAGTGCATGTGTACTTGGATAAAGTGCATCTGCACTTAGTTGTGAGGATGCCACAGGTTATAGTTTACAATGAGTTAAAGACATGGCTCAAGGTCTTGTTATATGAAGACACACAACATACAATATTGTATAACAGGTTCTTTAAAAAATTGCATTTTTAGGTAATGAGTAACTTTACATATTTCAAGATTCTTAGTACTGCAGTCAAATTAAACAAACAAATTCCCAGTTGTTTCATTATTCATAACAGTAGGTTAGTGCACATTTTTCCCCAATTATGGAAATGTGGGTAATCTCAAAATCTTTCAATATTTGTTGGTATTACCTTACCTATCAAGAAACTTTCTAATTTTTTTTCTCAAATAATTTTGACTGGAAACAAATGTTTGCACGTTCTTGTGTCATCCTTATGTGTGTTGTACTCTGTATTTATATTTCATGTATGCACATGCTTTCATTTTTAGTCCTTTGGCCGAAGGTCCAAGGGACTATTGCCATCACTCTGCGTCTGCCGTTAGCTGCCGTATCTCAGAAAACGTTCAGCAACTTTTTTTCTCTAATTTTGCATAGACATATCTTAGGGCACTGCCACTATGCACAAGAAATCTGTATTTGATTGAATCATTTTAAGGGCTCCCTAGGGCCTCCAAGGACCCCAAAACTGGTAAAAATGTAACATTTGGCCTATTTTTTTAAAAACTGTTCAGCAACTTTTTTTCTAATTTTGCATAGACATTCCTTAGGTTAGTGTCACTGTACACAAGAAATATGTATTTGATTGAATCATTCTAAGGGTACCTAATGACTCCCAAAAAAAGACCCCAAAACTGGTAAATTTTCGCAATTTGTCTATTTTTTCAAAAACTCTTCATTAACTTTTTCTCTAATTTTGCATAGACATTTCATGTGGCAGTGCAACTGTACACAAGAAATCTGTATTTGATTGAATCATTCTAAGGGCACCAAAGGTCCCCTAAAATGCTAAATTTGATAACTAAACTGTCTGCTGCAGCAGATGATCTATCATGCTAACAGTCCTTTTGTTCAACTAATCCCTTTCCCAGAAAATCTGTCACACCTCACTGTGGCTGCCTGACTGGTGTGACTAATCTGTAATTAGACACTGGCAGAGGCTTGCCTCAACTGACAGAGCCCACTAGAGTAGTAGATTTGTGTAATGTGTCCACTCTGCTTTGTATCATTGAGGCCTTGACTAATATTTAAATGGTCACACACAGTTAGAGCAGACAAGCTTGTGTCAACAGAGAGCATTAAGCCACTAGACCCCTGTTAAGCTGGACAATTCCCTGTAGGTTTTAAACTGTGTCAAACAGTGAGTCTACCTTTTGCTCTCAAATAATCTGTCCTCTTAGTTTTACACAAAAAGACATAATCTGGCATAACTTGATAAATTTTTGTAGCAGCACATTCATACTTCCAGTGTATCGTTGCAACATAACATACATACTGTGTGCCACAGTTGAATGTCATGCATGTAATATTTCCATGCAATCCATTTGCATATGTAATGTAAAACTTCAACAGCCGTTTTCTTCATTTTCACTTTTTGACCCCTACCATGTTCAATGCTCCATAACTTTGCCAATTTTTGTAGCAGTCATGATTTTTGAAACCATGTAAAAGCACCATACCCAACCTTTACAAGAATGTAAGAAAACAATGTTACAATTTTTTCAACTTATCACTCATTTGGTCAGCCGGGGTCACATATAGACGTATTAGTCCAAAGGACTTCAGGGCCACTTGGCCCATTTTTATATTAAATCAATCAAACAAACTAGATTAGCTGTGCTAAGGGCATGTCACATGATTCTAATCATGTGACATGAGCTGCAGATGGACAGGTGTGAGCTCCTATCTGATGTCACAATTCACGGTCGACAAATGTTTAGGAGATTTGTTCAAATTGGAATTTTCATGTGAATGCACAATATAGTTATGCACATTTTTATGTTGATGAACATTATTATGTCTCAAAACCATGTCACTTACAAATTCAGTGGGTTGGAAGCAGAATATCTGCCTAGCATTTGGGTTTGGCAAGTTACTAGACTACTGCTAGTAATAACCAACATTGTCCAACTTATGTGTGTAAATGTTAGTGTGTGTGAGTGTGGGTATGCATAAATATATGTGAGGCAATTTAAAGAATATATATAGGGCCAATATAAACTTATTATATATGCATGGTTGTTTTATCTAATCCTGTATTTGTTGCAGCGAGGCCCTGTTGGCTCTACCAGTCTTCAAACAAGAAGCCCTCGAGGCAGGGTTTCAGTACGTCTTGAACGCAGCCACTTCACCAGCCACCAAACTCAACGAGGAGACTCTCACATACCTTAACCAAGGTAACTACCTCACAGGAGGCTTCTCAGTCCTGCCACTAACCCTGTTTCTGCAGTTCATTTATTCATTAAATATGAAGTCACAAATTGTAGTGTGTGAATAGATAAGAGATGGGTACAAAATCCAACAAACCTTATTTGTTCCTCCACTAACACATATTGTTAGACATTTCATGACCCAAAATTGCTATTAGCATCAGTTTGCATTAACATAGGTTATACCCCCTTAATTAACATAGGTTACACCCCCTTAATTAACATAGGTTACACCCCCTTAATTAATATGCACAGTTGGTTTTATGAGAGTAAAAGTGCATAGTTTTATTAAAATCATTCAAAGAATTGCTGTTTATCTTTATATTAGATTGGGTATGACATGGAAATTAATGAAATCACAAAAAAGTGTGCTGTTATCCTTTTCTCCAGAGTTTTGGATTGGTTGAACCAAAACCAATGTAATTGTTTGTTTAATGGTTTCATCAAAACTACATGACAGAACTGCACAATTGAACCAGCATGTGGAACTGTCTAGATGTCAGCTGTTTTGTGGATATCCTTGAGAATTGAACCAGCATGTGGAACTGTCTAGATGTCAGTTGGTTTGTGGATATCCTTGAGAATTGAACCAGCATGTGGAATTGTCTAGATGTCAGCTGGTTTGTGGATATCCTTGAGAATTGAACCAGCATGTGGAACTGTCTAGTTGTCAGCTAGTTTGTGGATATCCTTGAGAATTGAACCAGCATGTGGAACTGTCTAGTTGTCAGCTGGTTTGTGGATATCCTTGAGAATTGATTTATTGTCTGTGTCAGACATATCTTGTTTCTACACATGTTATTAAAGACATGGGAGTGTGGAGCGATAGTTGCGCAGTAGAGCACCAGATTGTCGATCGAGTGGAAGGTGGTTTGGTTCCACCTGCTGCCATTTCGTAACTTAGGCAATTTCATTCACCTCACGTTTCCTGTGTCTTTCAGAAGGGGCCCTAAAAGCCGTTGGTCCCTTCTATCTGGTCACATTCTGGTGTCTGCCAGGGGAAGTAAAAGATCCCACACAGGGGTAAAAGTGTAACCTGTTGTGGACTCACAGAGTGGTGGTCTCTATCTCTAACCCACTGGATCTTACTCCCAGCGGCTGGAGTTGCTTCTCGGTTGGGTGAGAGGTGCCGAGCAGGCGGTGTAGACAGTGAAATTCACTGTATCCTTAGACCCTATATGAATGTACATACATACACAGACATGGAAACAGAAGAGAATGGTAGAAGAAGACCAATGCTGAGATGGGACAACAGTGTGAAACAAGACCTTACGATGGCAAGTGTAAATGGCAAGGAATGGAAGACAATGCAGAAGAGTATTATCAAGCAACTCCGAAGAAGCTATGAAAGGTCTCCAGCCCACACCATTGCAAGGGGAAGAAGATACGTTATTAAAAATTGTAAATGCATTGAGCTTTCAAGGAAACTGTTCTTTTTAAATGTATTTATTATTGATGAAAGTTTGTTATTTTTATAGGTCAGTCGTACGAACTGAAGCTGAAGAAGTTTGGAGAACTGGGGGAGTACCGGGGGAAGCTACTCAAGGTAAGTGAGTCCCTCCTTCCTGGAGAACTGGGGAAGTACCGGGGGAAGCTACTCAAGGTAAACGAGTCCCTCCTTCCTGGAGAACTGGGGAAGAACCAGGGGTAACTACTCAAAGTAAGTGAATCCCTTCTTCCTGAAGAACTGGGGGAGTACCGGGGGAAGCTACTCAAGGTAAGCGAGTCCCTCCTTCCGGGAGAACTGGGGAAGAACCAGGGGTAACTACTCAAAGTAAGTGAGTCCCTTCTTCCTGAAGAACTGGGGGAGTACCGGGGGAAGCTACTCAAGGTAAGCGAGTCCCTCCTTCCTGGAGAACTGGGGAAGAACCAGGGGTAACTACTCAAAGTAAGTGAGTCCCTTCTTCCTAAAGAACTGGGGAAGTACCGGGGGAAGCTACTCAAGGTAAGCGAGTCCCTCCTTCCTGGAGAACTAGGGAAGAACCAGGGGTAACTACTCAAAGTAAGTGAGTCCCTTCTTCCTGAAGAAGTGGGGGAGTACCGGGGGAAGCTACTCAAGGTAAGCGAGTCCCTCCTTCCTGGTGAACTGGGGAAGAACCAGGGGTAACTACTCAAAGTAAGTGAGTCCCTTCTTCCTGAAGAACTGGGGGAGTACCGGGGGTAGGTACTCAAGGTAAGTGAGACCGTTCTTCTTGGGAGACCTGGGGGAGTACCAGAGCAAACGACACGCTTCAGTTGTCAGATTTATATCTGCAAAGTACCATTTGTTGTGGAAGTATCTTGATGAATACGTACAAAATTTGAGCACTGGTGAAGTAGTTTGTGAGCTGTCTGTTCTCCCTCATAAATATTTCAAAGTGTGAGGTTTTGCATTTTATCTCTGCATCGACCATTTACGATTATATCGCTCACATCATCACCAATCCTTTATACAATTAACTATTGGTTGCCATGTTTCTTTTTTACACAGTTGTCAGCGGATATTAATAATGGATAGTGTTCTCTGTGTTTGAGTTGTACACATGATGCAAGCATTGATAAGGTGACAGTGTGCTTGACAGTCATTCTGGTGTAGAGGGTTACCGTAAATCCTGTATTTGTAGCCCCGATTTTAATTACAGTAGTGTATAGCCGAAATAATAACGATGATAGCAAAGTTGGGGTGTAGCTTGAAATATAGTAATTTGCTGAAATTGTTGTGAAAATTGGCTCACTGGGTTGTCAGTAGTAACGTTTAAAAGTAAAATTTATAAGTAAGTGAAACACTTACCAAAAAAACAAAGTTGGATGTATCAATAAAACATTGTATTAGAACTGCCACTGATGCAAACAAATTCATTACATGTCACATAAAAACATCTGTCCATAAAGTGTCCAGAAACAAAGATCAAAACATATGAAAACATTAAAATCCATCATCATCGAAGTCACTTTCATTGTCACCGTCACCATTGAAGAATGCCACGCCGTTCCAGCGGTGCCATTACATGTATCCGTGCAAACATCTTCAAATATGATGGCATCATCCATTTCACAACTAAAATCCTCCAAAGTCACTTTCGTTGTCGCCTGGAATAGCATGGCGGCGTCATCCTGTATATCTGTGTCTGGGCTGTCAGCATTGTGGACAACAGCTGCACATAAACATGGCAACAGCCATTCTTGGCAATTGTCCCACACAAGCAGACTGTAACAACTTTCTGCTTTGTTCAGATGCTTACTCATGATATCAGGTGTTGATGTTTTAAGCTGAGTTCCAAGCAGAACGTTCACACCTTGGCTTTACTGAAGCCAGGCTTCACCTGATAGTCAAAACAACACTATTTCATGTGCCTCCTTGCACTGGAGTAAATTGCACTTACCCTGGTACAGTGTTTTAATCCCACATGCCTGGTCAACTGTGCAGATGCAGGTGGCCCAAGGGTCTGGAACTTTCTAAGAAGTAGGTCAAGAGCCACATGATACATCTGTTCTCACAGCTGCAGGAGAGGATGATTATTACATTGTTATTACCAGCTGTCAATCAAACACCTTTGAAGCCAACACAACTAGTACAACTGCACTGAACCAGCTACAGTCCTCGTAGTCTTTTCAATGCATTTATAACATCAACTTTATACATGATTCTACAAAAATGGCATAAAAATAAAACTTCTCAACATGTTTGAATAATTCTAGCTTTACCATATAGCTTAAATGCATGGCTACATTTCATGCACTGGATGTATGGACATTCAGCCAGTTATTTTTTTGTAGCATGGTGACATTTTTAGTCCTTTGGCCGAAGGTCCAAGGGACTATTGCCATCACTCTACGTCCGCCATCCGCCGTTAGCTGCCGTATCTCAGAAACCGTTCAGCAACTTTTTCTCTAATTTTGCATAGACATCTTGGGGCACTGCCACTATGCACGAGAAATCTGTATTTGATTGAATCATTTTAAGGGCTCCCTAGGGCCTCCAAGGACCCCAAAACTGGTAAAAATGTAACATTTGGCCTATTTTTTCAAAAACTGTTCAGCAACTTTTTTTCTAATTTTGCATAGATGTATCTTAAGGTGCTGCCACTATGTACAAGAAATCTGTATTTGATTAAATCATTCTAAGGGGCCCCCAAAGTGCAAAAGGTATACATTATCTAGTGATGTGATTTTGAGAAGGGCCCTTGATATCACCCCCCAACAGTAGATGTGTAATGTGCCAGAAAGTCAAAAGCTGTGACTAATTTCTACAGCCTAGGCCATTGAGACTTTGACTAATCTTTAATTGGTCACAGCACCCAGGCAGAGTAGACACATTTGACCCCTGTTAGACTGAACAGTTGCCTAACACTTTTAAACTGTATCTTCAAAACTATTGATTTTCTATAATTGCAAGTTGTGTTTATTTTGATGTTCATTTAATTATTATAAAATGGTGTGACTGTGGTGTCTATTGGTTAAAGATGTATTGTCTGTAGAAAAATGTAGGTAACAAACATAGAAACTTAATATTCTGTCACCTGTAGGTGACAACCATAGAAAATTAATATTCTGGACAACTATAGAGTGAAATATCCTACACTTTATTTATATCAAATGCATTCTACTGTTCTGTTTATGCTTGCCATGCCTTGTGTAGACATGGTACTGTGTAAATCAGTTGTATCAATATAGACTAATAATTACAGATTCACAATATAGTTGACACCTGAAACAACCAAAAGTCAACCATTAGAAGAGTTGACATAGTTAAGGCACAATAAAGCCTTTTGTGTCAAGACAAATACAATTCAACCAATACCCCTATCTGAACTCTGCCTGTTCTTCACCTATTACATTCGCTTTGTTTAGGTATGTGGTTCTTTTTTATAGAAAATTTTAGTTTCTTTCTGTACCTGTCTACGTATGATAACCATTTGTCTGCCCTGCTCACAATAAACATCACATGAATGATAAAAGGAAGATCACTACCACTTAACTTGTGGATTATTATTATTATAAAACTGCTCTGCTACTGCTTGGTGGACAGTTAATTAGTGGATCAAGTTCAAATACATCAGCACGTTTTTTCACACCGGCATGGTAGTTTAGGCTCAGTAGTGTGCTGGCAGCTACTAAACCTATAGGCTTGTGTGAAAAGGATAGCTGGCAGAAGAACTAACTTCAAAGCACCATTGCATCCATTTAGCCAGGCAGCAGTCACACTGTCCAGTGTCTGCTGCTATGTTTATATAATAATTATATAGGCTTAATGATCCCAATACACCAATCTGTTGACACAATGTCAGATAATGGAACTAGGTTAAACATCTTAACAATAACTATAATTAGTTCTGTGGAGCTGTTTTTTTCAGTGAACAGTAAACATGTAAACATTTTACTTCCATCATAACCCTTAATGATCTGTAACTATGATTCACCAAAAAACATTTGATTAATAATTACCTACAGGGTTGTTTGATTTATGCCGGGCAGAAACTGTTTCTGCCCGGCAGAAACAGCAACAATAGGAAATACATGCCATTGATAGGCAAACGTGTTCTTTTTATAGAAAATTTCAGTTTCTTTCTGTACCTGTCTACGTATGATAACCATTTGTCCGCCCTGCTCACAATAAACATCACATGAATGTTAAAAGGAAGATCAGTGCCACTTAACTTGTGGATTATTATTATTATAAAACTGCTCTGCTACTGCTTGGTGGACAGTAAGCTGCAACTGTCTTTGACTTTGTTTACATTTTGACAAAGTACTATTATATAGCCCTAATTTTTGAATGAATCACATTTTGAGAATGCATGTCATTGTTTGCGGTGTAACTTTTGTATGCTTCATTTTCTGCTGCTACAAGTTGCATTCATCTGAAAGATTATTCAATTACCTATCCAATGATAATACATATGTTGTGGTGTTAGAAATATATAACTTTGGTATATTGTACACGAGGGTTGTGATAGGAAACTA
>CM034533.1:33173272-33370772 GCA_020002185.1 Paraescarpia echinospica
TATATTGTGAGTTTGTAATTATTAATGAAATGATGGAAGTAAAATGTTGACATGTTTAGTGGAAACTATATGCATGCCAGTGTAGATACACCTGGAAATAAAATATTCAAGTAGACCGTTTTGTGAAGATTGTATATATTAATTAATGTGTTATTAAAAATACTGTAGAATTTGATCCCGATACTCTGCTATTTAGGCCAATTTCCAGTGGTTGTAGAAACCTTGCAGGAGAGTCGGTGCAATCTCACATATAGCACAGTTAAAGGTTGTTTAAGAAAATATGCACACATTTTCTGTTCTCATTTTGCCCCTACCACCCTCCCCCAGAATGGAAAGAAGTAAGAGATGAACTGTGATAAAACTTTATTTGTTCACAAGGTACATATACATAGTGTGCATTTTGACTTAAAAACAGTAGCAATCAATGACATAACACTGATTGAAGCTGCAACATGTATAGTAAAACATCTGAATAATATTCCTTATAATTTTGGCTAAATATGCTTTAACCTTTTCGAGTATACCTAAGTTATTTTACCTAAGTTATTTTATTTTAATCCTAGATCATATCTTTATATTGCATTAATAATGATGTCTATTGCTGTTTTAACGTTTCTCCTGTCCTGCCAGTGCAGTAGGGATTTATAGCCCACATGAAGGCATTCTGTTTGACACTGGGACAATGGCAGGCAGTGAGCCTCTGCTAGTCCAATACACAGGCTTACTCCACTCAGCCACCCCAGTGATCAGAGATAGGGCAAAGTCCACTATCCAGTAATAAATAGAGATTAGTGACCCAAGCTACTGCAGGAGGCTTAGAACAGTAGGAAAATAGCAGGAACATTTAGCATTTTGGGGGGGCCGTTAGAATGATTCAATCAAATACAGATTTCTTGTGTATAGTGGCACTACCGCATAAAATGTCTATGCAAAATCAGAGAAAAAGTTACATACAGAAAAATACATTTGTAGCATAAATTCAATTTTAAACCCATCTGTGTAGCAATTCCCGCGGAAAATAAAAATTTAATGAGCTAGGCGATCACGTGGTATCTTAACGTCACACATGACTCACACTCGCAGCAGGCCGACCCTTTCTATGCATTCAGAGCATGTTTACATGGATATTGTTGGGGTCGAAACGAGCGTCAGAATGAGTTGTTATGCAATAATCCGATGTAATACAAACACTAGTCATCATAGAGGAACAAGCAGTTATCTTACGGTTCCACATGAATTCAATTTATTCAAAACAATGAATGCGAATGAGCCTACAACGTACAAGTCAAGTCGACTAGGTTTCGCCGAGGTTGGCCCTGGGCTCGTTTTCAAAATAATTATATCGAATGCAACCAACGGGAGATAATGTACACCAATAAACATACATAGCAAACATATATTGTATCCAGCTACATAAAGTAACGTGTAAAATCTCATAATATAGAATATCGATGTATGAAGGAGGAGTTGTACAATTTATCATAACAACTGAAATCAGTCAGCGAATTTCTGTCGGCCTTGATAGCTCAGTTGGTAAACGCGTTGGTTCCTTGGCGTCTATTTTACAATCGGGCGACGCCGATTCAATCCTGACAGCATGCAAACTATTGATTTTCTTTACACTTTTTTTTAATGTTTTCACAAAGTAATATAAACCAAATCATTTAGTATACTATGATGCACTGTTTGTAAATAATTTTTATTTTGTAATAATTATTTATTCGCCACAAAAATGAAAATATGGTCATTATATAACGATGTTTCTAAATGTTATTTATCCAAACAAATATAATGTAATGGATATCTAATTTATTAATTGTATATATATTGTACAGTAATATATTGTAATTATATATGTGAAAACAGATTGTGATCTGTCTGGATAAATACAATTTAGAAACATTGTTGTATATAATGACCGTATTTTAATTTTTGTGGCGAATAAATAATTACTACAAAATATAAAAAAATATTTACAAACAGTGCATCATAGTATACTAAATGATTTGGTTTATATTACTTCGTCAAAACATCAACAACAAAAAGTGTAAAGAAAATCAATAGTTTGCATGCTGTCAGGATTGAATCGGCGTCGCCCGATTGTAAAATAGACGCCAAGGAACCAACGCATTTACCAACTGAGCTATCAAGGCCGACAGAAATTCGCTGACTGATTTCAGTTGTTATGATAATTTGTACAACTCCTCCTTCATACATCGATATTCTATATTATGAGATTTTACACGTTACTTTCTGTAGCTGGATACGATATATGTTTGCTATGTATGTATATTGGTGTACATTATCTCCCGTTGGTTGCATTCGATATAATTATTCTGAAAACGAGCCCAGGGCCAAGGCCCAAGCTCGGCGAAACCTAGTCGACTTGTAGGCTCATTCGCATTCGTTGTTTTGAATAAAATTGAATTCATGTGGAACCGTAAGATAACTGCTTGTTCCTCTATGATGACTAGTGTTTGTATTACATCGGATTATTGCATAACAACTCATTCTGATGCTCGTTTCGACCCCAACAATATCCATGTAAACATGCTCTGAATGCATAGAAAGGGTCGGCCTGCTGCGAGTGTGAGTCATGTGTGACGTTAAGATACCACGTGATCGCCTAGCTCATTAAATTTTTATTTTCCGCGGGAATTGCTACACAGATGGGTTTAAAATTGAATTTATGCTACAAATGTATTTTTCTGTATGTAACTTTTTCTCTGATTTTGCATAGACATTTTATGCGGTAGTGCCACTATACACAAGAAATCTGTATTTGATTGAATCATTCTAACGGCCCCCCCAAAATGCTAAATGTTCCTGCTATTTTCCTACTGTTCTAAGCCTCCTGCAGTAGCTTGGGTCACTAATCTCTATTTATTACTGGATAGTGGACTTTGCCCTATCTCTGATCACTGGGGTGGCTGAGTGGAGTAAGCCTGTGTATTGGACTAGCAGAGGCTCACTGCCTGCCATTGTCCCAGTGTCAAACAGAATGCCTTCATGTGGGCTATAAATCCCTACTGCACTGGCAGGACAGGAGAAACGTTAAAACAGCAATAGACATCATTATTAATGCAATATAAAGATATGATCTAGGATTAAAATAAAATAACTTAGGTAAAATAACTTAGGTATACTCGAAAAGGTTAAAGCATATTTAGCCAAAATTATAAGGAATATTATTCAGATGTTTTACTATACATGTTGCAGCTTCAATCAGTGTTATGTCATTGATTGCTACTGTTTTTAAGTCAAAATGCACACTATGTATATGTACCTTGTGAACAAATAAAGTTTTATCACAGTTCATCTCTTACTTCTTTCCATTCTGGGGGAGGGTGGTAGGGGCAAAATGAGAACAGAAAATGTGTGCATATTTTCTTAAACAACCTTTAACTGTGCTATATGTGAGATTGCACCGACTCTCCTGCAAGGTTTCTACAACCACTGGAAATTGGCCTAAATAGCAGAGTATCGGGATCAAATTCTACAGTATTTTTAATAACACATTAATTAATATATACAATCTTCACAAAACGGTCTACTTGAATATTTTATTTCCAGGTGTATCTACACTGGCATGCATATAGTTTCCACTAAACATGTCAACATTTTACTTCCATCATTTCATTAATAATTACAAACTCACAATATAGTCCAAAGGAACAAAACGTAGCTGTAGTTTCATATGAGTTTAGTGATAGGGAGTTGATTCCAGAATTAGGGTGAAGTTATAGAAAAAGCATGTTTGCCAATGTTAAGTTTGGTTTTAGGAACAAAAAGTTGTTGTGAAACAGATGATCTGAGATTCCTGGGATATCAAAAAAATTAAGGAGACCAAACAAATAGGATGGGTGCTGTGTAGAAAGGGACGATATGTGATAGTGGCTAACTTGAATTGTAGTCCATATGCAATTGGAAGCCATTGTAATTGTTTAATTAAGTAGGGGCAATAATGGTGAGCACCGAGTGGCTTTTTAAAGTACTACACATGCTAGGCAATTCTGTAAACGTTGAAGTTTAGCTAAGTCCTTCCTTCTTAGCAATGTTGTTTAGGAGTGAGTTGTAGTAGTAGTAGTATAGTAGTAGTAGTAGATATGTTCAGCTGTCTATGTTCAGGTTGACAGGTTCAAGCCAATTACAGTATATATAATAGAATATATTTGTCTGTACAGTTAACTACATTTTATACCAACAGGAACCCCTTTAAATAACATTAAAGGGAACCCCTTGGCTATTAAAGGTTATCTCTTTAAATCTAAGAAATGTGTGGAATTCTAAGAAATGCTGTTAGCCATTAATTTACCTAAGAAAAGATGTGCTTAATTCTTGAGAGATTGATATAGAATCATAAAGGTGTTTGTTCCTAGTATAAACACCTTCCCAGGTCACAGTGACATGTCACTGTCAGCTGTGAGTCTTCACTCTTCTACTGCACTATATGTGCTAAACTTGATGGCTTTAACCCTTTATTCTGCTGCACCACATATTACCTTATACTTGTGTAACTGACAGTTGGGTAGAGATGTTCATTCTGCACTGGAGTTCTCGGTTCAGTCCAGATTCCTGCATCCTTCAGTTACTTGGAAAAAGGAAATCCGAGAACTACTTATTACCCTTTGCTTGGGGAAAACATCTAATATATATGAAGAAACGAGTCTTCTCACATGCTTTATTGTACTTGTACTGCTGGCAGAATTGCAGTTCATGGAAAAAGTTGGATGTCAATAAGTTTTATAAAGGTGTGAGGCAAGTATTTTTATTGTTGATGTTGTTCTAAAATCTAAATTGCATATTGTGTTGGGTGTGCCAGGTTATAACTGGCTTTGGATAATTGGTCTTGCTTTATTCAGTGGTACAATAAATAATTTACCAGTTTCGATTTCACTACAAAAATAACAAATGCTATTTTATATTTTTGTATGTGTAGGTTGTACCTGTATAATATGAGGTGTAATGTATTATATATCGCATGATCATTAAACAAAATATTAGTTACAGCAGCAAAATGAATATTATAATGACAGTAATTATATTATATATAATTAAAATTAATGTTAATAACCATTATTTATTATTGCAGTTGTAACTGTTACTCATATTTAATTAACATGACTAGCCACCATAAATGGCATCGTTAAAGAGTGGCACCATTTTGAGTCGGTCCCTTGATGACCACTGGTGATACTGAAGAATGTCAGGAAGTGGTCAGCTTGTAGCAGTGACCATGTCACCTAAATCTAATATCTGGCATATCTACTGACCACACACAATTAATGGTCAAGTGATTAACCCAGTGTCGAAAGTCAGTGTTGATGTTGCCTCATCAGGTCAAATGGTCAGCAGATTGCACACACTGACACTGTTTGTATTAGCTGATTTGGAGTCAGTTGGTGCACACACAGACAGCTGCAGTGCCGCTTATTATATTGTTGATCTTAACTTCCTTTCACTCTTGTTTTATTATTGTTTTTTGTTTTCTCTGATATATTTGATACTACATTAAGTCTTACTTTTTAATTAAAAACTAAAAGCCAGGATGTTGTTATATGCATAAGTCAAGTTGATTGTGCACTTATATCATCGGTTGCGGGATGTTTTCCTGTTGAGATGCAACCTTTGGCCACTCAAAGTCAACATAAGTGCTACCTTTGTCCTGTGCTTGTTTTGTTTGCCATCAAACAGCACTTGATGGCGTCACTGGTTACAAAGTGGTAGTAGATGCCCGCCCGTGTGTACACATTTTATCCCTGTCACATATTCCAGATGATAAACTTGTAATTAATGCTCAGTAAATGTATTACACAAGAAATCAGTGACTGCTGTTAGTGATTTTTAATTAATGTTTTATAGCCCGGTGAGATGTTGAGTGGTAAAGTAAGTCTGGTATGAAGCAAGTCGGTGACACTGACAGGTATGTAGGAGGTATTCATCATGTTGCAAGTGGGTTGACAGTGATGCCCCATTTTGCAATCACCCTGTGATTCCCTCTTACAAAACACTGTCGTGTGTGTGAGATCTTGGCAGTGCATGTGTACTTGGATAAAGTGCATCTGCACTTAGTTGTGAGGATGCCACAGGTTATAGTTTACAATGAGTTAAAGACATGGCTCAAGGTCTTGTTATATGAAGATACACAACATACAATATTGTATAACAAGTTCTTTAAAAAATTGCATTTTTAGGTAATGAGTAACTTTACATATTTCAAGATTCTTAGTACTGCATTCAAATTAAACAAACAAATTCCCAGTTGTTTCATTATTCATAACAGTAGGTTAGTGCACATTTTTCCCCAATTATGGAAATGTGGGTAATCTCAAAATCTTTCAATATTTGTTGGTATTACCTTACCTATCAAGAAACTTTCTAATTTTTTTTTCAAATAATTTTTACTGGAAACAAATGTTTGCACGTTCTTGTGTCATCCTTATGTGTGTTGTACTCTGTATTTATATTTCATGTATGCACATGCTTTCATTTTTAGTCCTTTGGCCGAAGGTCCAAGGGACTATTGCCATCACTCTGCGTCTGCCGTTAGCTGCCGTATCTCAGAAACCGTTCAGCAACTTTTTTTCTCAAATTTTGCATAGACATATCTTAGGGCACTGCCACTATGCACAAGAAATCTGTATTTTATTGAATCATTTTAAGGGCTCCCTAGGGCCTCCAAGGTCCCCAAAACTGGTAAAAATGTAACATTTGGCCTATTTTTTTAAAACTGTTCAGCAACTTTTTTTCTAATTTTGCATAGACATTCCTTAGGTTAGTGTCACTGTACACAAGAAATATGTATTTGATTGAATCATTCTAAGGGCACCTAATGACTCCCAAAAAAAGACCCAAAAACTGGTAAACTTTCACAATTTGCCTATTTTTTCAAAAACTCTTCATTAACTTTTTCTCTAATTTTGCATAGACATTTCATGTGGCAGTGCAACTGTACACAAGAAATCTGTATTTGATTGAATCATTCTAAGGGCACCAAAGATCCCCTAAAATGCTAAATTTGCTAACTAAACTGTCTGCTGCAGCAGATGATCTATCATGCTAACAGTCCTTTTGTTCAACTAATCCCATTCCCAGAAAATCTGTCACACCTCACTGTGGCTGCCTGACTGGTGTGACTAATCTGTAATTAGACACTGGCAGAGGCTTGCCTCAACTGACAGAGCCCACTAGAGTAGTAGATTTGTGTAATGTGTCCACTCTGCTTTGTATCATTGAGGCCTTGACTAATATTTAAATGGTCACACACAGTTAGAGCAGACAAGCTTGTGTCAACAGAGAGCATTAAGCCACTAGACCCCTGTTAAGCTGGACAATTCCCTGTAGGTTTTAAACTGTGTCAAACAGTGAGTCTACCTTTTGCTCTCAAATAATCTGTCCTCTTAGTTTTACACAAAAAGACATAATCTGGCATAACTTGATAAATTTTTGTAGCAGCACATTCATACTTCCAGTGTATCGTTGCAACATAACATACATACTGTGTGCCACAGTTGAATGTCATGCATGTAATATTTCCATGCAATCCATTTGCATATGTAATGTAAAACTTCAACAGCCGTTTTCTTCATTTTCACTTTTTGACCCCTACCATGTTCAATGCTCCATAACTTTGCCAATTTTTGTAGCAGTCATGATTTTTGAAACCATGTAAAAGCACCATACCCAACCTTTACAAGAATGTAAGAAAACAATGTTACAATTTTTTCAACTTATCACTCATTTGGTCAGCCGGGGTCACATATAGACGTATTAGTCCAAAGGACTTCAGGGCCACTTGGCCCATTTTTATATTAAATCAATCAAACAAACTAGATTAGCTGTGCTAAGGGCATGTCACATGATTCTAATCATGTGACATGAGCTGCAGATGGACAGGTGTGAGCTCCTATCTGATGTCACAATTCACGGTCGACAAATGTTTAGGAGATTTGTTCAAATTGGAATTTTCATGTGAATGCACAATATAGTTATGCACATTTTTATGTTGATGAACATTATTATGTCTCAAAACCATGTCACTTACAAATTCAGTGGGTTGGAAGCAGAATATCTGCCTAGCATTTGGGTTTGGCAAGTTACTAGACTACTGCTAGTAATAACCAACATTGTCCAACTTATGTGTGTAAATGTTAGTGTGTGTGAGTGTGGGTATGCATAAATATATGTGAGGCAATTTAAAGAATATATATAGGGCCAATATAAACTTATTATATATGCATGGTTGTTTTATCTAATCCTGTATTTGTTGCAGCGAGGCCCTGTTGGCTCTACCAGTCTTCAAACAAGAAGCCCTCGAGGCAGGGTTTCAGTACGTCTTGAACGCAGCCACTTCACCAGCCACCAAACTCAACGAGGAGACTCTCACATACCTTAACCAAGGTAACTACCTCACAGGAGGCTTCTCAGTCCTGCCACTAACCCTGTTTCTGCAGTTCATTTATTCATTAAATATGAAGTCACAAATTGTAGTGTGTGAATAGATAAGAGATGGGTACAAAATCCAACAAACCTTATTTGTTCCTCCACTAACACATATTGTTAGACATTTCATGACCCAAAATTGCTATTAGCATCAGTTTGCATTAACATAGGTTATACCCCCTTAATTAACATAGGTTACACCCCCTTAATTAACATAGGTTACACCCCCTTAATTAATATGCACAGTTGGTTTTATGAGAGTAAAAGTGCATAGTTTTATTAAAATCATTCAAAGAATTGCTGTTTATCTTTATATTAGATTGGGTATGACATGGAAATTAATGAAATCACAAAAAAGTGTGCTGTTATCCTTTTCTCCAGAGTTTTGGATTGGTTGAACCAAAACCAATGTAATTGTTTGTTTAATGGTTTCATCAAAACTACATGACAGAACTGCACAATTGAACCAGCATGTGGAACTGTCTAGATGTCAGCTGTTTTGTGGATATCCTTGAGAATTGAACCAGCATGTGGAACTGTCTAGATGTCAGTTGGTTTGTGGATATCCTTGAGAATTGAACCAGCATGTGGAATTGTCTAGATGTCAGCTGGTTTGTGGATATCCTTGAGAATTGAACCAGCATGTGGAACTGTCTAGTTGTCAGCTAGTTTGTGGATATCCTTGAGAATTGAACCAGCATGTGGAACTGTCTAGTTGTCAGCTGGTTTGTGGATATCCTTGAGAATTGATTTATTGTCTGTGTCAGACATATCTTGTTTCTACACATGTTATTAAAGACATGGGAGTGTGGAGCGATAGTTGCGCAGTAGAGCACCAGATTGTCGATCGAGTGGAAGGTGGTTTGGTTCCACCTGCTGCCATTTCGTAACTTAGGCAATTTCATTCACCTCACGTTTCCTGTGTCTTTCAGAAGGGGCCCTAAAAGCCGTTGGTCCCTTCTATCTGGTCACATTCTGGTGTCTGCCAGGGGAAGTAAAAGATCCCACACAGGGGTAAAAGTGTAACCTGTTGTGGACTCACAGAGTGGTGGTCTCTATCTCTAACCCACTGGATCTTACTCCCAGCGGCTGGAGTTGCTTCTCGGTTGGGTGAGAGGTGCCGAGCAGGCGGTGTAGACAGTGAAATTCACTGTATCCTTAGACCCTATATGAATGTACATACATACACAGACATGGAAACAGAAGAGAATGGTAGAAGAAGACCAATGCTGAGATGGGACAACAGTGTGAAACAAGACCTTACGATGGCAAGTGTAAATGGCAAGGAATGGAAGACAATGCAGAAGAGTATTATCAAGCAACTCCGAAGAAGCTATGAAAGGTCTCCAGCCCACACCATTGCAAGGGGAAGAAGATACGTTATTAAAAATTGTAAATGCATTGAGCTTTCAAGGAAACTGTTCTTTTTAAATGTATTTATTATTGATGAAAGTTTGTTATTTTTATAGGTCAGTCGTACGAACTGAAGCTGAAGAAGTTTGGAGAACTGGGGGAGTACCGGGGGAAGCTACTCAAGGTAAGTGAGTCCCTCCTTCCTGGAGAACTGGGGAAGTACCGGGGGAAGCTACTCAAGGTAAACGAGTCCCTCCTTCCTGGAGAACTGGGGAAGAACCAGGGGTAACTACTCAAAGTAAGTGAATCCCTTCTTCCTGAAGAACTGGGGGAGTACCGGGGGAAGCTACTCAAGGTAAGCGAGTCCCTCCTTCCGGGAGAACTGGGGAAGAACCAGGGGTAACTACTCAAAGTAAGTGAGTCCCTTCTTCCTGAAGAACTGGGGGAGTACCGGGGGAAGCTACTCAAGGTAAGCGAGTCCCTCCTTCCTGGAGAACTGGGGAAGAACCAGGGGTAACTACTCAAAGTAAGTGAGTCCCTTCTTCCTAAAGAACTGGGGAAGTACCGGGGGAAGCTACTCAAGGTAAGCGAGTCCCTCCTTCCTGGAGAACTAGGGAAGAACCAGGGGTAACTACTCAAAGTAAGTGAGTCCCTTCTTCCTGAAGAAGTGGGGGAGTACCGGGGGAAGCTACTCAAGGTAAGCGAGTCCCTCCTTCCTGGTGAACTGGGGAAGAACCAGGGGTAACTACTCAAAGTAAGTGAGTCCCTTCTTCCTGAAGAACTGGGGGAGTACCGGGGGTAGGTACTCAAGGTAAGTGAGACCGTTCTTCTTGGGAGACCTGGGGGAGTACCAGAGCAAACGACACGCTTCAGTTGTCAGATTTATATCTGCAAAGTACCATTTGTTGTGGAAGTATCTTGATGAATACGTACAAAATTTGAGCACTGGTGAAGTAGTTTGTGAGCTGTCTGTTCTCCCTCATAAATATTTCAAAGTGTGAGGTTTTGCATTTTATCTCTGCATCGACCATTTACGATTATATCGCTCACATCATCACCAATCCTTTATACAATTAACTATTGGTTGCCATGTTTCTTTTTTACACAGTTGTCAGCGGATATTAATAATGGATAGTGTTCTCTGTGTTTGAGTTGTACACATGATGCAAGCATTGATAAGGTGACAGTGTGCTTGACAGTCATTCTGGTGTAGAGGGTTACCGTAAATCCTGTATTTGTAGCCCCGATTTTAATTACAGTAGTGTATAGCCGAAATAATAACGATGATAGCAAAGTTGGGGTGTAGCTTGAAATATAGTAATTTGCTGAAATTGTTGTGAAAATTGGCTCACTGGGTTGTCAGTAGTAACGTTTAAAAGTAAAATTTATAAGTAAGTGAAACACTTACCAAAAAAACAAAGTTGGATGTATCAATAAAACATTGTATTAGAACTGCCACTGATGCAAACAAATTCATTACATGTCACATAAAAACATCTGTCCATAAAGTGTCCAGAAACAAAGATCAAAACATATGAAAACATTAAAATCCATCATCATCGAAGTCACTTTCATTGTCACCGTCACCATTGAAGAATGCCATGCCGTTCCAGCGGTGCCATTACATGTATCCGTGCAAACATCTTCAAATATGATAGCATCATCCATTTCACAACTAAAATCCTCCAAAGTCACTTTCGTTGTCGCCTGGAATAGCATGGCGGCGTCATCCTGTATATCTGTGTCTGGGCTGTCAGCATTGTGGACAACAGCTGCACATAAACATGGCAACAGCCATTCTTGGCAATTGTCCCACACAAGCAGACTGTAACAACTTTCTGCTTTGTTCAGATGCTTACTCATGATATCAGGTGTTGATGTTTTAAGCTGAGTTCCAAGCAGAACGTTCACACCTTGGCTTTACTGAAGCCAGGCTTCACCTGATAGTCAAAACAACACTATTTCATGTGCCTCCTTTGCACTGGAGTAAATTGCACTTACCCTGGTACAGTGTTTTAATCCCACATGCCTGGTCAACTGTGCAGATGCAGGTGGCCCAAGGGTCTGGAACTTTCTAAGAAGTAGGTCAAGAGCCACATGATACATCTGTTCTCACAGCTGCAGGAGAGGATGATTATTACATTGTTATTACCAGCTGTCAATCAAACACCTTTGAAGCCAACACAACTAGTACAACTGCACTGAACCAGCTACAGTCCTCGTAGTCTTTTCAATGCATTTATAACATCAACTTTATACATGATTCTACAAAAATGGCATAAAAATAAAACTTCTCAACATGTTTGAATAATTCTAGCTTTACCATATAGCTTAAATGCATGGCTACATTTCATGCACTGGATGTATGGACATTCAGCCAGTTATTTTTTTGTAGCATGGTGACATTTTTAGTCCTTTGGCCGAAGGTCCAAGGGACTATTGCCATCACTCTACGTCCGCCATCCGCCGTTAGCTGCCGTATCTCAGAAACCGTTCAGCAACTTTTTCTCTAATTTTGCATAGACATCTTGGGGCACTGCCACTATGCACGAGAAATCTGTATTTGATTGAATCATTTTAAGGGCTCCCTAGGGCCTCCAAGGACCCCAAAACTGGTAAAAATGTAACATTTGGCCTATTTTTTCAAAAACTGTTCAGCAACTTTTTTTCTAATTTTGCATAGATGTATCTTAAGGTGCTGCCACTATGTACAAGAAATCTGTATTTGATTAAATCATTCTAAGGGGCCCCCAAAGTGCAAAAGGTATACATTATCTAGTGATGTGATTTTGAGAAGGGCCCTTGATATCACCCCCCAACAGTAGATGTGTAATGTGCCAGAAAGTCAAAAGCTGTGACTAATTTCTACAGCCTAGGCCATTGAGACTTTGACTAATCTTTAATTGGTCACAGCACCCAGGCAGAGTAGACACATTTGACCCCTGTTAGACTGAACAGTTGCCTAACACTTTTAAACTGTATCTTCAAAACTATTGATTTTCTATAATTGCAAGTTGTGTTTATTTTGATGTTCATTTAATTATTATAAAATGGTGTGACTGTGGTGTCTATTGGTTAAAGATGTATTGTCTGTAGAAAAATGTAGGTAACAAACATAGAAACTTAATATTCTGTCACCTGTAGGTGACAACCATAGAAAATTAATATTCTGGACAACTATAGAGTGAAATATCCTACACTTTATTTATATCAAATGCATTCTACTGTTCTGTTTATGCTTGCCATGCCTTGTGTAGACATGGTACTGTGTAAATCAGTTGTATCAATATAGACTAATAATTACAGATTCACAATATAGTTGACACCTGAAACAACCAAAAGTCAACCATTAGAAGAGTTGACATAGTTAAGGCACAATAAAGCCTTTTGTGTCAAGACAAATACAATTCAACCAATACCCCTATCTGAACTCTGCCTGTTCTTCACCTATTACATTCGCTTTGTTTAGGTATGTGGTTCTTTTTTATAGAAAATTTTAGTTTCTTTCTGTACCTGTCTACGTATGATAACCATTTGTCTGCCCTGCTCACAATAAACATCACATGAATGATAAAAGGAAGATCACTACCACTTAACTTGTGGATTATTATTATTATAAAACTGCTCTGCTACTGCTTGGTGGACAGTTAATTAGTGGATCAAGTTCAAATACATCAGCACGTTTTTCACACCTGCATGGTAGTTTAGGCTCAGTAGTGTGCTGGCAGCTACTAAACCTATAGGCTTGTGTGAAAAGGATAGTTGGCAGAAGAACTAACTTCAAAGCACCATTGCATCCATTTAGCCAGGCAGCAGTCACACTGTCCCAGTGTCTGCTGCTATGTTTATATAATAATTATATAGGCTTAATGATCCCAATACACCAGTCTGTTGGCACAGTGTCAGATAATGGAACTAGGTTAAACATCTTAACAATAACTATAATTAGTTCTGTGGAGCTGTTTTTTTCAGTGAACAGTAAACATGTAAACATTTTACTTCCATCATAACCCTTAATGATCTGTAACTATGATTCACCAAAAAACATTTGATTAATAATTACCTACAGGGTTGTTTGATTTATGCCGGGCAGAAACTGTTTTTGCCCGGCAGAAACAGCAACAATAGGAAATACATGCCATTGATAGGCAAACGTGTTCTTTTTATAGAAAATTTCAGTTTCTTTCTGTACCTGTCTACGTATGATAACCATTTGTCCGCCCTGCTCACAATAAACATCACATGAATGTTAAAAGGAAGATCAGTGCCACTTAACTTGTGGATTATTATTATTATAAAACTGCTCTGCTACTGCTTGGTGGACAGTAAGCTGCAACTGTCTTTGACTTTGTTTACATTTTGACAAAGTACTATTATATAGCCCTAATTTTTGAATGAATCACATTTTGAGAATGCATGTCATTGTTTGCGGTGTAACTTTTGTATGCTTCATTTTCTGCTGCTACAAGTTGCATTCATCTGAAAGATTATTCAATTACCTATCCAATGATAATACATATGTTGTGGTGTTAGAAATATATAACTTTGGTATATTGTACACGAGGGTTGTGATAGGAAACTATTGGACATTGCAACAGTGCAGAGAGACAGTACGAGATGTGTCACTCAGTTTTGATTTTTTTGGCTTGGTGGACGTGGAAATAGATAGCAGGATCTAATATAACATGAATTTGAGCAATATATGTTTTTATTCCCTTTAATGAACACTTGTACAGAATGTCACCCACTTGGCAGGTTTAATTGATCTATTCAGCAATGAGGACACTGCTTAGGCCTCACTCTGGACACTGTCACTCACAGTGTTGTGTATTGTCTTAGTTGGTGCATTGAGCTAATCTACTTGACCATGAATCAGTGGTGGCTCTGGTTGTGTATTACACCCAGCTGTGGAGCTAAGATTCTCTGCCTGCTATTGTTTGATGGGAGCTGTGACTAATCTGTAATTGGTCACTGGCAGTAGCTTGTGTCAACAGACAGCATTAAGCCACTAGACCCCTGTTAAACTGGACAGTTGCCTGTAGGTTTTAAACTGTGTCAAACAGTGAGTCCACGTTTTGCTCTCAGATAATCTGTCCTTAGTTTTACACATGAAGACATAATCTGGCATAACTTGATAATTCTTTGTAGCAGCACATTTGTACTTCCAGTGTATTATTGCAACATAACATACATATTACATACTGTGTGCCACATTTGAATGTTGTGCATGTAATATTTCCATGCAATCCATTTGCATATATAATGTAAAACTTCAACAGCCGTTTTCTTCATTTTCACTTTTTGATCCCTACCATGTTCAATGCTCCATAACTTTGCCAATTTTTGTAGCAGTCATATTTTTTGAAACCGTGTAAAGCACCCCCCAACCAAACCTTTACAAGGATGTAAGAAAACAATGTTACAATTTTTCCGACTTATCACTGATTTGGTCAGCCGAGGTCACATATAAGACGTATTAGTCCAATTGGCCCTTTTTTTTTTTTTTTTTTCCCTTTTTGACAACATTCACATCTAGTAATATTCCAACGATAATATAAAATTTGATGTAGTTATTGTCAATGCATTACAATCAGGTCTTTTACCAATATAATGAAACCTTATTTATTCATTTATGAGAATTAATAGCAAAGTTATGACTTTTATGGAACCCATTTAATTTTTTCCTAATTGTGTCCGCTACGGAACTATGTCACACGCAGTGCTAAAATGGTCTTGGCTCAAAATCCAGGTGCGGCTTTAAATAAGGTTTTTGCCTGTAACAAACTGTGTGGAGGAAAGTCAGGGTTTAGGTCAAAAGTGCGGCTTTAATTAGGGGTGAAGCTACAAATACAGGATTTATGGTAATTTTAGTTGAATTGATTAGTCTGTCTAGTCGATATGTTGTATTAAAATACTAATAAATTTTAGTTATATGGTCAGAACCAGACACTGTGCTCATGAGTGCCTACCGAATAGACTAAAATGCTAGGATTAAAGACTACAATTAGTGCCTATTAAAACTAATAAGAATTGCTATGTAATGTGATGACTTTCTAATAACAATTTTAAAAAATGGCAAAAAGTGAACTACATAAAGAAAAACATAGAAATTAAAAAATACACAAAATAAAATAATCAATAGTAGTTTTCGATTATTGCTACCGTAACTGTCTTAATAGTGAAAGTATTTCTGACTGCCAGCCTATGGCAGTGGAGGATGAATGTTGTACCCTTTTCACCCCTTATGTACACTGAAAAGTGTAAAGTACTTTGAGTGACTGGATACTGTGTGGTGTTTGTGACTAAGAGCGTGGTGTGGGTCATGTGTGTACACTGAGTGGTGTCTGTGTCTCAGAGCGTGGTGTGGGTCATGTGTGTACACTGAGTGGTGTCTGTGTCTCAGAGCGTGGTGTGGGTCATGTGTGTACACTGAGTGGTGTCTGTGTCTCAGAGCGTGGTGTGACTCGTGTGTGTGTACGCTGAGTGATGTTTGTGTCTCAGAGCGTGGTGTGGGTCATGTGTGTACACTGAGTGGTGTCTGTGTCTCAGAGCGTGGTGTGGGTCATGTGTGTACACTGAGTGGTGTCTGTGTCTCAGAGCGTGGTGTGGGTCGTGTGTGTACACTGAGTGGTGTCTGTGTCTCAGAGCGTGGTGTGGGTCGTGTGTGTACACTGAGTGATGTTTGTATCTCAGAGCGTGGTGTGGGTCGTTGTGTACACTGAGTGGTGTTTGTGTCTCAGAGTGTGGTGTGGGTCATGTGTGTACACAGAGTGGTGTCTGTGTCTCAGAGCGTGGTGTGGGTCATGTGTGTACACAGAGTGGTGTCTGTGTCTCAGAGTGTGGTGTGGGTCGTGTGTGTACACTGAGTGGTGTCTGTGTCTCAGAGTGTGGTGTGGGTCATGTGTGTACACTGAGTGGTGTCTGTGTCTCAGAGTGTGGTGTGGGTCGTGTGTGTATACTGAGTGGTGTCTGTGTCTCAGAGTGTGGTGTGGGTCATGTGTGTACACAGAGTGGTGTCTGTGTCTCAGAGCGTGGTGTGGGTCGTGTGTGTACACTGAGTGGTGTCTGTGTCTCAGAGCGTGGTGTGGGTCATGTGTGTACACTGAGTGGTGTCTGTGTCTCAGAGCGTGGTGTGGGTCATGTGTGTACACTGAGTGGTGTCTGTGTCTCAGAGCGTGGTGTGACTCGTGTGTGTGTACGCTGAGTGATGTTTGTGTCTCAGAGCGTGGTGTGGGTCATGTGTGTACACAGAGTGGTGTCTGTGTCTCAGAGCGTGGTGTGGGTCATGTGTGTACACTGCGTGGTGTCTGTGTCTCAGAGCGTGGTGTGGGTCGTGTGTGTACACTGCGTGGTGTCTGTGTCTCAGAGCATGGTGTGGGTCGTGTGTGTACACTGAGTGATGTTTGTATCTCAGAGCGTGGTGTGGGTGAGTTGTGTACACTGAGTGGTGTTTGTGTCTCAGAGTGTGGTGTGGGTCATGTGTGTACACAGAGTGGTGTCTGCGTTTCAGAGCGTGGTGTGGGTCATGTGTGTACACAGAGTGGTGTCTGTGTCTCAGAGTGTGGTGTGGGTCGTGTGTGTATACTGAGTGGTGTCTGTGTCTCAGAGTGTGGTGTGGGTCGTGTGTGTACACAGAGTGGTGTCTGTGTCTCAAAGTGTGGTGTGGGTTGTGTGTGTATACTGAGTGGTGTCTGTGTCTCAGAGTGTGGTGTGGGTCATGTGTGTACACAGAGTGGTGTCTGTGTCTCAGAGCGTGGTGTGGGTCGTGTGTGTACACTGAGTGGTGTCTGTGTCTCAGAGCGTGGTGTGGGTCGTGTGTGTACACTGAGTGGTGTCTGTGTCTCAGAGCGTGGGTCGTGTGTGTACACTGAGTGATGTTGTGTCTATCTCAGAGCGTGGTGTGGGTGAGTGTGTACACTGAGTGGTGTTTGTGTCTCAGAGTGTGGTGTGGGTCATGTGTGTACACAGAGTGGTGTCTGCGTTTCAGAGCGTGGTGTGGGTCATGTGTGTACACAGAGTGGTGTCTGTGTCTCAGAGTGTGGTGTGGGTCGTGTGTGTATACTGAGTGGTGTCTGTGTCTCAGAGTGTGGTGTGGGTCGTGTGTGTACACAGAGTGGTGTCTGTGTCTCAGAGCGTGGTGTGGGTCGTGTGTGTACACACTGAGTGGTGTCTGTGTCTCAGAGTGTGGTGTGGGTCGTGTGTGTATACTGAGTGGTGTCTGTGTCTCAGAGTGTGGTGTGGGTCGTGTGTGTACACTGAGTGGTGTCTGTGTCTCAGAGTGTGGTGTGGGTCGTGTGTGTACACTGAGTGGTGTCTGTGTCTCAGAGTGTGGTGTGGGTCGTGTGTGTATACTGAGTGGTGTCTGTGTCTCGTGTGTGTACACTGAGTCTCAGAGCGTGGTGTGGGTCATGTGTGTGTACACATGTGTGTACACAGAGTGGTGTCTGTGTCTCAGAGTGTGGTGTGGGTCGTGTGTGTACACTGAGTGGTGTCTGTGTCTCAGAGTGTGGTGTGGGTCGTGTGTGTATACTGAGTGGTGTCTGTGTCTCAGAGTGTGGTGTGGGTCGTGTGTGTACACTGAGTGGTGTCTGTGTCTCAGAGTGTGGTGTGGGTCGTGTGTGTACACTGAGTGGTGTCTGTGTCTCAGAGCGTGGTGTGGGTCGTGTGTGTACACTGAGTGGTGTCTGTGTCTCAGAGCGTGGTGTGGGTCATGTGTGTACACAGAGTGGTGTCTGTGTCTCAGAGCGTGGTGTGGGTCGTGTGTGTACACTGAGTGGTGTCTGTGTCTCAGAGCGTGGTGTGGGTCATGTGTGTACACTGAGTGGTGTCTGTGTCTCAGAGCGTGGTGTGGGTCATGTGTGTACACTGAGTAGGTGTCTGTGTCTCAGGCGTGGTGTGGGTGGATGTGTGTACTGAGTGGTGTCTGTGTCTCAGATGGTTGTAGTGGTGTGTGTACACTGAGTGGTGTCTGTGTCTCAGAGCGTGGTGTGGAGTAGGTGTGTGTCGAGTGTGTCTGTGTCTCAGAAGCGTGGTGTGGGTCGTGTGTGTATACTGAGTGGTGTCTGTGTCTCAGAGCGTGGTGTGGGTCGTGTGTGTACACTGAGTGGTGTCTGTGTCTCAGAGCGTGGTGTGGGTCGTGTGTGTACACTGAGTGGTGTCTGTGTCTCAGAGCGTGGTGTGGGTCGTGTGTGTACACAGAGTGGTGTCTGTGTCTCAGAGCGTGATGTGGGTCGTGTGTGTACACTGAGTGGTGTCTGTGTCTCAGAGCGTGGTGTGGGTCGTGTGTGTACACAGAGTGGTGTCTGTGTCTCAGAGCGTGGTGTGGGTCGTGTGTGTACACTGAGTGGTGTCTGTGTCTCAGAGCGTGGTGTGGTTCGTGTGTGTACACCGAGTGATGTTTATGTTTCAGAGTGTGGTGAGAGTCGTCTTTCACGAGCGCCGTCTACAGTTCATGGAACGTGAACAGCTTGACACCTGGAGACAGACACGACCAGGTGAACGCATCCTCGACATAGGTAGGTCACCTTCTCGCTGTAACATATTGGGTCATGTGACACAACATCCAGTATGTTTACAGTCTTTAAGACATCTTAAATTGGATCTTACCTTTTTAAAGCATTTAAAAAGGTCTTAAAATGCAAAATGCTGTCTTAAATAAAAAACTTTAAATTAAATTTAATCAAAGTTGGCTTCAGCTCTATATTTAATAAACATGAAATGGAAATGCTGTTAGATCACACTAACATAACCACAGCACATAATAGTAGTAAAATGACATGATCAAGCTACATATTATTTTGCTATCTTTTTCATGGGAAGAAAGAAATATGGTTAGATTTTGAGATTAAGTCAAATATTTACGCACAACTTCACTTATGTCCTTTCAACAGCAGGAGCAGCAGCACACCATATTGTGTAATTCTATTATGTTGTTGTTGAATAAACTATTCATTAAAATTTAGAAAATTTTCAGAAAATTATGAAATCATCCGAAAAATCATGTGACTTGCCTTTTGGTCAAATAAATGTTGACTTTAATTTCACCAGATACCATTTTAGTGTCTCTTTTGGAAGACTAATAGCTGTCATGCCCTTCTACTAGGTGTCTATGCCAGGGGTATGAAAGATCCCACACGTGGGTAAATATGTAACCTGTCCTGGACTAAAGGCCAGACACCCCAGGTGAAATGGTGTTTTTTGACAAAAAATACTGAAAATGGTTTTCTGCCAGATTATTATACCTTTGTATGCATATTATCAATAAAGTTCACTTTTATGACAATTACGTACCTCTAAGTGAGTTTTAGTCATGGATCAAGCATGTCGATATCATGCAATGAAATCCATTATGCAATCTTTGACAGACATTTTCTCAAAAACATTTTTCTTCAAATTTCTGTATTTGGAAACGGGATATATCTTGGAATAATTATGCTATATAAATAATGTTTTCGATGTTGCATTCACATATTCTACTGTGTGCAATGACCAGACACTTTTTAAAAATCATGAATAGTTTGAAAGATATAGCCACAATTGTTGCCAAAAAGCAAGATTTTTTGGTATTTTACAAAAAAAATTATTTAAAAAATAAAAACAACATTTCAAAAAATGCTCTGATCATTTCACAATAAAATCTATAGAGAACATGGATTTGCAAGAATTATAACTCTATGGATTCAAAAAAAAATGGCAGTTTTTCCAAATTTGCCAATATTTGTTCAAAATGGTGGCCATTTTGTTTGTTACCATGGAAACGGGGGTCTGGCTGAAAAAAGTTAAATCTATATTTTACCCAGGAAGACCCATTTCATGCATTGGGCAGAAAAAATGAATTGTTTGCACAAATTAAAAAAAGTCACAGGGATTTCAACCTACAATATCCTGGCAAAAGAACAAATAACGATAAGAAAGACAGAGACAAAATAAGCATAATGATGTCCTGTTTGCCCTACAGACCTGCCTCTGTCGTATGGCATCACCGACATCAAAGTGGACCCTGTCAAGCTGAATGTATTGGAGTTCTGGTGGGATCCGAGTAAAGAGGCCGGGGTCTACATCAAGGTGCACTGTATTAGCACGGAGTTCACAGCCCGCAAACACGGGGGCGAACGTGGCGTTCCATTCCGGATACAAATAGAGACATATGTCGATGACTGCTACAGTAATATGAAGCTGCAGTATTGTGCCTCATGCCAGGTCAAAGTCTTCAAGGTTCGTGTGTCATACTAGTGATACTGTTATTACTAATATTTTATTTGTGCGTACACATAGAATACATCTTTAGTAGTAAAATGATTGATGAACCAATTATTGGAGCAGTGATAATGTGTTACACTATTTAGTAAAATGGTTTTAGTGCTCTCTTAGTTTTCAGGCATATGGTCGTGCAAGTTATATCCATAAAGCCGTTGCAGTGTCAGTGGCTGTAACAGAAGTACCAGGGGTAGCAGTGATACATCTGTCTGCCAATATTTAAAAAGTTCTTTCTCATATAATATTATTATTCCATGTTTGTATCAGTTTGTGAGTTGTAGAGCATTTGCCTAGTAATGTGCATAACTAAGAAAACAACAGTGTTCATTGTAACATAATTGAATATTTAAGATTTTTCAAATAATTCTGAGTCACTGTAGAAGTGGGGCAAAATGATATTATTTGTTGGCGTGTATCAGATGTATAAATGTTTGTTTGATTTGTGCACAGCCAAAAGGAGCAGACCGAAAGCACAAGACTGATAAAGAGAAGATTGAGAAGCGGTCAGACGCAGAGAAGGTACACTTTGTTCTCTGTAGATACATGAATCTATGAGAGAATATTTTGTTATGTTACATCATGATCATGTTAATATGTGTTATTTTTGTTTTGGACTCAAAAAGATTGTTATTCAAAGCAGCAAGCTCCAATAGCCTAGTGTACAAAGACACTATTGACATGTCAGGAAAAGATATTATTGACATGTCACGAATCCATCAAATTTCATCTACACGTTTTTTTTAAAGAAATAAACATCTATTATTTATAATATAATGATGAGAACTTTTGTTTATAGTGCAGGAAGAAATAAACAAGTGTTATTTATGTTTTGCTTTGGGTGTGTGTAGTTTAGTTTGTTTCCAGCACTTGGCAATGTTTTATTAACTGTCTAGTCTGTATATATGTTTTGTGGTTAGAATGTTGTTTTATGATGTCTCATTCAACTAGTCAACTTTTGTCATTTTTTGCCAAGCCGACCTTTCTATGCTGGCACTGAGGATGGTCACTGCAAGGGTATATGTTGTCCTCAGTTGTCCTTTAATATCCCAAATTGAGACGGGACCAACATTAACGTGATCTCCGAGTCAAGAGGGATGCACAGTCCCCAATGTTGAGAGCCAGGTTTTTAAACCAAGTATATACCATGCCTGGACGGTCCGAGTATTGAACTTTGAGCGCTGACATGCCAGATGGATATGATAACGACTCCACCATGCACTCCCTCTAGTAGTGTTACTTGTTATGTGACATTGGCCAGTGCTGATGACTAACCGATGAGTCTGTTGTTCACTAGTTGTTTTTCTTTTCCAGGAGAAATTCCAGCCGTCCTATGAATGCACAGTACTTACTGAGGTACGTACAGCTGTGTGTATGTGTGTGTGTGTGCGCGTGCCCATGCATGTACACATATGTATGTGTGTGTGTGTGCACGTGCCCATGCATGTACACATATGTATGTGTGTGTGTGCGCGTGCCCATGCATGTACACATGTATGTGTGTGTGTGTGTGCGCGTGCCCATGCATGTACACATATGTATGTGTGTGTGTGTGCGCGTGCCCATGCATGTACACATATGTATGTGTGTGTGTGTGCGCGTGCCCATGCATGTACACATATGTATGTGTGTGTGTGTGTGTGCGCGTGCCCATGCATGTACACATATGTATGTGTTAAAAGTCTGTCTAAGGCACTTGTAGAAATGGTAGGTGGATGTTTAGTTATTATTAGTTACCATAGAGCAGTGTCTTTTAGCATAAATTTTCTTAAACATTTCAGTTTGGTTTTTAATTTTAAGCCGCTGATGTTGTGGCTCACTCAGCCAATAGACTTAATTCGCACACACTCCCATCATAGACTCTAGCCAATAGACTTCAATCGCACACACTCCCATCATAGACTCTAGCCAATAGACTTCAATCGCACACTCCCATCATAGACTCTAGCCAATAGAGGGTACTTCAATACCTTTTTTCAAGTACACATTTACTTGGAGAAGTACTTGGATTTTTGAAACAACAAGTACTTCTACTTGGTCAGTTGTACTTGCCAACATTTCAAGTACTTAGTTTGAGTAATTTAACATACAAAATAATACTTCTAATTTGAATGTCCATTCTGATTATATCTATAATTTATATTATTATTGATCACTATGACTGAAACCTACTTGTACTTGACCTAATGTACTTGGAATTGTACTTGAACCGTTTGTTTTGAAGTAGTACTTGACCTACTGTACTTGGAATTGTACTTGAATAGTTTGTTTTGAAATACTTGTACTTGACCTACTGTACTTGGAATTGTACTTGAACAGTTTGTTTTGAAATACTTGTACTTGACCTACTGTACTTGGAATTGTACTTGAACAGTTTGCTTTGAAATACTTACACTTGACCTACTGTACTTGGAATTCAAGTACACTACTGTACTTGGAATTATACTTGATCACGTGTGTTGACCCCCCCAACCCCAATAGTGGCTACTCATGAGACAGCCACACAAGAGACGTTGTATGACCTCGTGTTCACCGTGTGTTGACCCCCCCAACCCCAATAGTGGCTACTCATGAGACAGCCACACAAGAGACGTTGTATGACCTCGTGTTCACCGTGTGCTGACCCCCCCAACCCCAATAGTGGCTACCCAACCCCAATAGTGGCTACTCATGACACAGCCACACAAGAGACCGTTGTATGACCTCGTGTTCACCGTGTGTTGTGTGTGATAGTGGCTGACCCCAATAGACAGCCACACAAGAGACGTTGTATGACCTCTCATGTGGCTGACTCACCACCCCCCCAACCCCACAGCCACAATGACTCATGACCCCTCATGACACAGCCACACAAGAGACGTATGACCTCGTTCACCGTGTTGACCCCCAACCCCAATAGTGGCTACTCATGACACAGCCACACAAGAGACGTTGTATGACCTCGTGTTCACCGTGTGTTGACCCCCCCAACCCCAATAGTGGCTACTCATGACACAGCCACACAAGAGACGTTGTATGACCTCGTGTTCACCGTGTGTTGACCCCCCCAACCCCAATAGTGGCTACTCATGACACAGCCACACAAGAGACGTTGTATGACCTCGTGTTCACCGTGTGTTGACCCCCCCAACCCCAATAGTGGCTACTCATGAGACAGCCACACAAGAGACGTTGTATGACCTCGTGTTCACCGTGTGTTGACCCCCCCAACCCCAATAGTGGCTACTCATGAGACAGCCACACAAGAGACGTTGTATGACCTCGTGTTCACCGTGTGTTGACCCCCCCAACCCCAATAGTGGCTACTCATGACACAGCCACACAAGAGACGTTGTATGACCTCGTGTTCACCGTGTGTTGACCCCCCCAACCCCAATAGTGGCTACTCATGACACAGCCACACAAGAGATGTTGTATGACCTCGTGTTCACCGTGCTGCTGTAGATCCCACTGGAGCAGGCGAAGGTTTACCTGGAGCAGCTTCACAAATCAGAGCCACACCACGACTCCAGTGTCACTTTCACTAGCTTCAAGCAGCTCTTTGAACTGTCGTCTATCTCAGATGAGAGCAGTGTGTCATCAGACAACAGGTGAAAACACAGTCTAGGTGTGTCACTTGTCATCTCTGTCAGGTGACAGCCGTGTGTCATCAGACAACAGGTGAAAACACAGTCTAGGTGTGTCACTTGTCATCTCTGTCAGGTTACAGCCGTGTGTCATCAGACAACAGCTGAAAACACAGTCTAGGTGTGTCACTTGTCATCTCTGTCAGATGACAGCCGTGTGTCATCAGACAAGAGGTGAAAACACAGTCTAGGTGTGTCACTTGTAATCTCTGTCAGATGAGATGACAGCCGTGTGTCATCAGACAACAGGTGAAAACACAGTCTAGGTGTGTCACTTGTCATCTCTGTCAGGTGACAGCCGTGTGTCATCAGACAGGTGAAAACACAGTCTAGGTGTGTCACTTGTCATCTCTGTCAGATGACAGCTGTGTGTCATCAGACAACAGGTAAAAACACAGTCTAGGTGTGTCACTTGTGGTCTCTGTCAGATGACAGCAGCGTGTCATTTGACAACAGGTGAGAACACAGTGTATCTTCTTCATGCTGGGAGGGTAGGGTGACATCACGTAGTTTGTTCCGGCGTCTTGACGAGTCATCTGTAATATCTAACACGGCCCTTTGTTATTCTGTCCCGTTCTCACCTGTTCACCGCTGCCCATTCGAAGCTACCTCTCCACCTACCTTTCATAATACACCAAACTACACATTTTTACTTAACTTATTTTAAGTGATTATTTGTTGTTGTTTGATGTTCTCTGCATTTTACAATAGTGCTACCATATGCAATTATTCAGTTTTAAGCAGTATTGTTTTTACATGTGCATTCATATTTTAAACTCGCAGCCCAATTAGAATCTTGTGCAAATTGGTCTTGACAAATTAGTGTGAAATTTGCTTATGATAATTTGGCTAATGTAAAGTATTGGTAGGACATGATTCGTGATAGTTTCTGAAAATATGGATTTGATTTCAGGTCTTTGAGTTTTGTTGTGAAATCTCAGGAGGAGTGTGCACCTACGGTCTTATCACCAGTCAAAGAAACCGAGGTCAGTATGCAGGACATTAGTTAGTCATGTATACTATACACTGACTATAATTGAATTATAATTGTATGTTATGTGTGTATGTCTGTATGATAATGTTTTCCTCTTAGATGGTTTGCATTTTGAGTGTCAAACCTTTAGAGATTATTCTGTGACACTGGGGAAGAAACGGAACAATTCTGCTTTTTCAAAATTCTTTATGGGTTAAGGTTTTTTTCCGGTTTTTGGGTGTGTATCGGACTTTAGATGGATATTAATCGATTATTCACAGTGTTATGCAATGTTTTCTGCAATTGTTCTGAAATATGTAGATGGTTCTCTGATAGTTAGGAACATTTATGTCACCAAAAATTGCTGAAATTAATGTCATAATTAAAATCATGTAGGAATAATTGAAGAAATCATCTGTATATGTGTGTGTCATGTCACCTGGAGGATGGGCAGTTGCTAGTAGTAATAACTATAAGTATTATTGTCATTGTGACAGAAACATTTGTGAAGTGTATTAGGTATTCAACAACTGACTATAAATCTGCAATGCAATGGTCAGTGATTTATTTGATCATGGAATTGATCATGGAATTGATCAGGGAATTGATCAGGAAATTGATCAGGGAATTGATCAGGGACTGTAGTCCATTCACTGCATTGTGTTGTTATTCTAAAAAAAGTCTGACTGTTTTCTCTGCCAACATGGGAACTCAGTTTTAGAGTGGACACGTAGTTACTTAGAAACTCTCAGGTTGCAACATGTTGTATAAATGTGTTCAGTAAATGCCTGGCATAAATAAAGATTGACTAAGGATCTCCCATAAAATGCTAGATAGCTGTTTGCTCATATGATGCCATGTAAAGAAGAGTGATGTGAGGGTTAGTGCCGAGGAGATGGGTAACTGTCTATATAGTATATCACGTTGACAGTACTGACATCAGTAAGTGTTTGTGTCTCATGTTGACAGCCGGCTGTGGCGTGCAGTCTGACGTCAGTGGCGACGGCGCATCAGGTGACACAGTGGCTCCACAGCCACCGCTTCTCAGCCTTTGTCAAAGTCTTCCAGAACTTCACAGGTGTGTCACTACTTGTATCACTATGTCACTAATTAGGACATAGTGTTAATTACTTATGTCTTCTTATCATTACTAATGTTACTATTTGTGTAATTATTTGTGTAACTGTCGATGTTATGTTCCAATCTTGCTGCTTTAATTTTCAATGGGCAATTTTGATAAATCCCTGTTGTCTCAGTTCACCTAGCTGTATAACTTACTGGTGGATATGTGAACCAGTTTTATTCACTCCATGTTACCTCAGTTCACCTAGCTGTATAACTTACTGGTGGATATGTGAACCAGTTTTGTTCACTCCCTGTTGTCTCAGTTCACCTAGCTGTATAACTTACTGGTGGATATGTGAACCAGTTTTGTTCACTCCCTGTTACCTCAGTTCACCTAGCTGTATAACTTACTGGTGGATATGTGAACCAGTTTTGTTCACTCCCTGTTACCTCAGTTCACCTAGCTGTATAACTTACTGGTGGATATGTGAACCAGTTTTATTCACTCCATGTTACCTCAGTTCACCTAGCTGTATAACTTACTGATGGATATGTGAACCAGTTTTGTTCACTCCCTGTTACCTCAGTTCACCTAGCTGTATAACTTACTGGTGGATATGTGAACCAGTTTTGTTCACTCCCTGTTACCTCAGTTCACCTAGCTGTATAACTTACTGGTGGATATGTGAACCAGTTTTGTTCACTCCCTGTTGTCTCAGTTCACCTAGCTGTATAACTTACTGGTGGATATGTGAACCAGTTTTGTTCACTCCCTGTTACCTCAGTTCACCTAGCTGTATAACTTACTGGTGGATATGTGAACCAGTTTTGTTCACTCCCTGTTACCTCAGTTCACCTAGCTGTATAACTTACTGGTGGATATGTGAACCAGTTTTATTCACTCCATGTTACCTCAGTTCACCTAGCTGTATAACTTACTGATGGATATGTGAACCAGTTTTGTTCACTCCCTGTTACCTCAGTTCACCTAGCTGTATAACTTACTGGTGGATATGTGAACCAGTTTTGTTCACTCCCTGTTACCTCAGTTCACCTAGCTGTATAACTTACTGATGGATATGTGAACTAGTTTTGTTCACTCCCTGTTGTCTCAGTTCACCTAGCTCTATAACTTACTGGTGGATATGTGAACCAGTTTTGTTCACTCCCTGTTACCTCAATTCACCTAGCTGTATAACTTACTGATGGATATGTGAACCAGTTTTGTTCACTCCCTGTTACCTCAGTTCACCTAGCTGTATAACTTACTGATGGATATGTGAACCAATAATATTTGCGCAATAATTTCAGCATAACTAAAAACTTCCCAGAGAAGTTGCGATGGTGTTGGATTAAACACGACTGAAGTGTAAAGCACCTTGAGTGATCCCAAACACTGTATACCACATTATACAAGAAACTTTGACGGTGTTACAGGGGCGGACCTGCTGCGGCTATCACGAGATGATCTCATCCAGATCTGTGGCCTGGCGGATGGCATTCGCCTCAACAACGCCCTCCAGTCTCGGTCAGTACGCAGTCAACATGTCAGTGGGGCCACTAGGCCACCGCTTCCCTTTGGCAATGCAAAACAAATCCTATATAACCACTGTTGCACCACTACATTTTAGCATGAAAACTCTATGTGTATCCAAATCAATCTTCTACACTTTTTAAAATAGATTTAAACTCAAATATACAACAACCAATGGACCACAAGTTCATATCAATATTTGTTATGTCCATATGAATGTGTGAGCTGATTATTGTCAAAAGGCCATGTTTCCGGAATTCTTGTGCCCATTGTTTGCCTGTAATTACAGTAGCTTTATGTGTGGCTAAGATGACATTGTTTGTTTATTTTGTAGGAATGTTCGGCCGAAGCTGACCATCTATGTCTGTCAGAAAACGACACCTATTGCTACAGGTGGGTACTATATACACTGGATGATGTAATGGTGATATCTTACAACTTTACTGGCATAACAAAACATGCCTCACAGCAGCTGCTCGATATATTTATTTGGATTCGGACGCTCCTTAAATTCCTATTATTATGATGCTAAAATGAAGATTGGAACCAGTTGGTTATGCTAAGTTTAAATGGTTGGCATCTGCTGAACTGGAGATGTAAAATCCATATGGGGGAGCTTTACTTACATAATATAGCTCCGGTGTGTAAAATATAACTTTATTTATTTGCAGAAGTTTCACGTTAAATTGAATCATTTGGTTTGTTTTTGTAACAGAGGTGAAGAAAGTGGTGCCACCTAGTAGCATCCCATCATCAACCAGCAGCACATGTATCACATCCTCGACACCGCCGCCGTCATCGAACACTGCAGCAGTGTCGCCATCTACCTCCCCTACACAGACCTGCCCCCTGAGTAGTGTCACGGGCAGCACCACGTCACAGGGTGACGTCATTCTGTCATTGTCACAGCGAGTCTCTTGCACATGTCTTGGTGAAAGGTCACCGCCAGCACAAAGGTCAGCACCGAATGAAAGGGGCACTCCCCAGGTGGCGCCTCAGGCTCACGTATCATCCAAGCGACAACTCATCGAACACGATCTCAGCGAAGAAGTGTGCTTCAGCAAGAAACAGAAGACGCGCATTTTGGAGCTCTCCCGGAAAGAAGGTAAAACAAGATGGAGTACAGTTGTATAATTTCCATGTTACAGTGTATGAAGTACAAGTTGCAATTCCAAGGATAGCAAGGTTATTCAAACTTGCATAGATAATCAATAATAGAAGCAGGGTTATTTTTCCATAGGGTCTACAGTAGTTACTCCAAGAACTTATTCTAAAAATGTGAACATTTGATTTATTTTATAAACATGTTAGCTTGATCTTACATTATATTTGAACAGTAAATTTATTGTTGATACCAGACTGCAGAAGATGGCCTTAAAATGAAACCTACTTGTCTAATAAAATTATGGTAGGAAAGAAAAGTACAATTCTGTGTACACCGTGCGGTCATACCTCATCATACCCAGATGTATGAATATGAGTACCTGGCAAAAGTTAGTGGTGATATTTCTTTACAAATAGTCTTTGTGCAGTAATTGCAGCATGGCTGAATGCTTCCCGGAGAAGTCAAGATTGTGTTCGATTGAACAAGTCTGCCAGGGAGTGAAGTGTAAAGCACTCTGAGCAGTTCTAAAAACCGAATACCGCACTTTATAAGAGCATACCTTTGTTATTGTTCTGAGACGAACATGTTTGTGTTTCAGTCTACATGGCAGTATATTTGGACAGTCTCACACACATAGACTTGTGTGAGAAGATTGCCAGTCTGTTCAGCATCACCACGTCACAGGTGGTTGAGATGTTTGTGCAGGGGCCATCAGGAATACACATTCTCATCACAGATGAGGTGAGAGCATAAGTCGTTATACGTGTGCATGCATGCATGTGTGTATTGTATCTTCCTCATAGGTCCCGTTTAAGGTCGCTGGGGTGGGTAACGTTACAGTTGATTTTTTACTTTTTCAATTAACAGTTGGTATTGGTATGAACATGTGTACTACAAAAAACCTTTGGCACTAGCTTCATATGTCACCAAGCTTTCCTTTAAAAATTAGTATTTTATGTGTGTCTGGAAATCTCCTTTCACGTCTTGGAAACAGACCACTCATGATTGTTTATCTCTCTGTCTTGCAGGTTGTACAAAACTTCAGTGATCAAGCCAGATACTTCATTGAGGCAGTACATGGTGAGTTGATATGTATAAACATAATAGTGTTGAATTCTAAATAACTGCTACTGTAAACTTGTGACATTTCAGTAAGTAAAGTACCAAACTGACAACGTGTTCATGAGACACGATTCCTGCAGCTTATTTATCGTCATCCTAGAATGAACTGCAGCAAATGTGTCTTATAATGCCCCATGTAATGTATCGAATAATGCCCCATGTAATGTGTCTTATAATGCCCCATGTAATGTGTCTTATAATGCCCCATGTAATGTCTTATAATACCCCAATGTAATATGTTTTATAATGCCCCATGTACTATGTCTTATAATGCCTCATGTAATTTGTCATGGGCATGAGAAGGACTTCCATAAAGCGAATATCTTAAATAAGTTCTATCTATGTGCCACTACGCACACTTGGAAATGTGTGACTTATTTTTGACATTTCAGATGACAAACATCCTGACACATACCGCATCCTGCTGAAATCTGCCATTGTTCAGGCAGAACGAGACAAACCGTAACGAAATAATGTTTTGGTCACCAGGGGGAGTCACACAAACAATGACGTCAGTGACGATGACATTGGTGACATCGACATGTGACGTGATGTTAGTAGTCATACGATGGACAAAAAACTCTGGAGGCACTTTCTGCCACAATGAATGTTCCCAGTGAACAATGAATGGTCCCTCAGTCAGCTGGTGTGCATCTTCATGATCACTGGAGAATATTTTCCATATTTGTAATATAGAACAACGCACAACTGCATGCCAGAGATTGTGTAAGATGTCGCCTTTCACGGTGAGAGACCCACAATGCACTGGCACGGACACGCTTGCAGTCAATCAACTAGTCGCATCACAGTCGGACAAACTGTGAGCTGCAGACCTGTTGCAGTGCCATTTGTCAGGTGGATTCTACTAATATTACCACGTCATGCATAAGCAATCATTACAGATGTTGACTGATGAAGGTATTCTCGCTTTGATGACACATAGTTTTGAGATGTGTCGAATTATACGGGTTAACGACTGCCTTTGGCGGCAGCTTATGAACTGTAGAGCAGTGCAGAATGTGCCCCACTGCACAGTACAGTAAGGAAAATGTAGCTATGAAACCTGAGTTGGTGTGTCATGTGTTGTTGTCTCACACTCTGGTCTTGACTGGTTTTTATCGTGTTGTGTAAACGGTTGGTATACGAGGCGATTTTTGGTGCAATCGCAGGAACGTTTAACTAAATCATGAATAATAGCAATACAGACTGATGTGTATGCGTGGCTCTTTCGTCAGTTATCTCTAGTTTACTGTGTCTATATGTGTCACTGTTATTATGTTTCTGTTGTTTTAGTCAGAATCTGTGTAAAAACCTATTTGTTTGCGAGAAGCTAATTGAGTGAATGTCGTGGGTGAGCTTGTCACTAAGATTATGACAGTAGCTAATTACTGGCAACAGACAATGGGTCGGTCGGATGGGTCAGTTATAATGGCAATGGTTTGTGTTTACCCTAGAATTTGTTTATGTACATGTACATATTTCTAAGCCATTATAGAATACCTCAGCATAGTATTGTTGTGCTGCTACTAGGGGCAGTAGCCCTGCCTATGTGGGTAGCCCTGTTGTACTTCTTGTGGCATAATACCAGTCAACTTTTATACATGCAGTTTCCGAGCTCAGAAGCTGAAAGTGCACTGTTGAATTGGTAAATACTGTATCTTGCTTGCCATAAATAAAACACAGTGAGTAATGCTCGGAATTTGACTATGTGCATGCATGCATCTCCGTGTCAGAGAAAATATTCAAAACCTGACGTGCCTATGGAATGCTAGAGAATATTATGGGTGCTATTGAAGTCCTATATAAAAGCATAACAGCATCCTGACGGAGAAACCAAGTTCTTTGACATCAAGGTCTATGTTTTACAGGGTGATACATTAGCTCCACACATATTTATTACAGGGTGATACATTAGCTCCACACATATTTATTACAGGGTGATACATTAGCTCCACACATATTTATAGTCCAGGCTTTCGATGAGAAAAAAATTGGTCTACCTCAAACTAATTTCAACAAAAGGTATTTTTGCTGTTTCTTACCCAGAATGGTGTCCTTAACTTAAAAAGTCCTAAGAAACCCTAGCCCGGGAACACCCCTAAAACATAAAAAAACAAAATGGTCACCAAAAATCATATTATTGCTCGCAACTATGGTTCTAAGGGTGGTAGATTCATGATTTAAAGTCATGTTTTTGACATCACAAAATCCAATAAATATACTATAAATTTTATTTGAATATTCTGTCAAGGTTAATGGTGCAAAGTCAATACCGATTTCACATTTTCAAATATTCACTATCTTTTACAACAACATATCTGCAACATATGTGGTAATTAAAGTTGTTCCGCCTCAACCAGACAGTTGTCCGACGTCTCCATGCATATTGTTGTCATTGATGGTGCAGCAGCCGTCAACATGTTGAAATCCGCAAACTTCAGCAACATTCGGTCAATATCGAACAATGGAATTTGGTGCGTATGTTATGTCACAGCCTAGCAGTACACAGCGTGTGTTGACCTTGTCTGGGATGTCTACAAACACTTGGAATGCCTGCCCAGGAGCCACTGATGCATTCTCTACCAGGTCAGATGCACCATCATTTCAGGATATGGAGGCTGTAATGTCAACCATTGAGAGGCTCACCATCCTGGTGTATGACCAAACCAGCTGTCAAGTGAATGTGAATGAAACTAGAAGGCAACTGTTCACACAGAAAGGAAAGCAAATCAATCACATTCCACTAACACTGGCTACACTGCTTCAACACATCAAGTAGGCCAATCACCAGGGAGGTCACAGTTGGGGGACAACAGACCTACTTCCTCCAGAGGGATGGTGGGTGGACATCTCGAGGAGAGAGTTGGACACCCTTGTGTCCAACATGTTATGCAGGACACGTGTCATTACCTCAAGCCTCACAAACATGTCAGGAACCGCTGGTGTGGCTATCTGAATGGCTGTAATTATTGTTGTATGGAGCAGATACGTGGACCCTCACAAAAGAACTGGAAAGAAAACTAGAGGGGAGTTACACCAGAATGTTAAGGAAGTGCCTAAATGTCCACATGAGCAATGGACTTACAAATGAAGACCTCTATGAACATGTACACAAACTCGCAAAAAAGATTATCATGAGGTGCCTACAACAAACTAGCTGGCCATTGCTATCATAACACTGAAGAACCAGCATCTATATTCATCTTGTGGCATAGCAACCCACGCATAGCAAGAAAAACAGAGGGAAACAAGAAAACATACACCAAGCTGATCTGCAAAAACCTTGATATTGAAGAAACAAATCTTCCATCCCTGATGAATGATCGAACCATATGGAAAAGGCTCATCTATGCTCCAGCCCTTGCCCTGGCTGTCCAATGATGATGATGAAAAGAAATTCAAATTTGTAAGACCTATTCAAGGCCAATGGAAGCTCCAATTTAAACTCCAAACACGACTGAATGAAATCCATTGAATATTGTATACTACAAAATGTTTATTCACACAATAATTTATGTTGTAAAACTGCTGTACACCATCTTTGTCAAACCATGCATTTATCATTGGTTCTTAGACAAATTGATCACAAATATAGCCATCCAAATTCATTCATTCATGTTGAACATCAACATGAATGCATTTTATCTGTAAACAAGCAAGGTTAGTTGAAACTAGACACATATACAACCCCCCTGTTGTAGTAACTAAACACATACGACAATCCCCCTGTTGTTTTAACTAGACACATACGACCCCCCTGTTGTTTGCAGGTATACAAAAACATTGGCACATTTTATGGTATACTGATTATAAATTGAGATCTGTTTTGAGATTGCTAACATTTCCAGGTAGCCTTCACAAGGTATTTCATGGGATATGAATTAATGTTGCTTTTGCTCTTTACCGAACAGGGTACTGCTTCTCCCATCTGCTGTATGGTTCCAATGTGTACCACATTTCAATGTATGCTATCACCAGCTAGGGACTGCATGTTAACTTCATGAACAGACAGCTATTTTTCAACAAACAACACACTAGAAAACGCTAGAATTTTCTGGAATACATACTACACATACACCTTGTACTACTACGACCAGTACAACGTCTGGTCCACACATCAAGAGCTGCCAAACTGTGTCACTTAATACACTGTTCATAAGAGGCAGTGGCAAAGACTGATATTGAAACATACAAGTGTACAATGGTCAATTAATGTTTGATATCGGTTGAGGTATAGCGGCCATCTGAAGGCTGTTGTCAGGTGAGGTATAGTGGTCATCTGAAGGCAGTTGTCATTTGAGGTATATTGGTCGTCTGCAGGCAGTTGTCAGGTGAGGTATAGTGGTCATCTGAAGGTAGTTGTCAGTTGAGGTATACTGGTCATCTGAAGGCAGTTGTTAGGTGAGGTATTGTGGTCATCCGAAGACAGATATCAGTTGAGATATACTGGTCATCTGAAGGCAGATGTTGGTTGAGGTAAAGCGGTCACCATTGTTCACCAAGGATCATCTAGAGGCCAGCAGCAAGAGAGCCTTCACAGTTGGTAGTACTTGGTCAATGCGGCTCACATCTGCATCAAGGATAAAACATGTTATACAGGACACAGGACATTTTCAGGACAGCTAAGGTTAATTCTCAGTGTTGTACAGAAATAAAACACATTTTTATGTTTTTTATATGATACACAAGGATCATTTAGCTGCGGGGGAATTTACCTTTTTTCAATTATAACCTGTGCCACTACATTTTAACATGACAAATTACTGGTCGACTAAAGTTGGCCCCATTTACACAGATCTTAGATATGCCCCTGGTAGCAGGGTTGTTGGGAGTGGCACAGGCATGGGACAGAGTCAGAACAGAGTCTTGGGACTTAGTCATAGAACCGAGTCTTGGAACAGTTATGCGACACAGTCATGGGACAGAGTCTTGGGACTTAGTCAAGGGACAGGCATCAGACAGAGTCTTGGGACAGTCATGGTACAGTTATGGGAGCCAGTCATGGGACAGAGTCTTGGGACCCAGTCATGGGACAGAGTCTTGGAACACAGTCATGGGATACAATCGTTACACACAGTCATGGGATACAATCGATACACACAGTCATGGGATACAATCATGGGACACAGTCATGGGATACAATTGATACACACAGTCATGGGATACAATCATGGGATACTATCGTGAGACACAGTCATGGGATACAATCATGGGACACATTCATGGGATATAATCATGGGATACAATCGTTACACACAGTCATGGGATACAATCGTGAGACACAGTCATGGGATACAACCATGGGACACAGTCATGGGACACAGTCATTGGATACAATCATGTGACACAGTCATGGGATACAATCATGGGATACAATCATGTGACACAGTCATGGGAGACAACTGCGGGACACAGTGATTGGATACAATCGTGAGACACAGTCATGGGATACAATCGTGAGACACAGTCATGGGATACAATCGTGAGACACAGTCATGGGATACAATCACGGGACACAGTCATGGGACACAGTCATTGGATACAATCATGTGACACAGTCATGGGATACAATCATGGGACACACTCATGGGATACAATCATGTGACACAGTCATGGGATACAGTCATGGGAGACAACTGCGGGACACAGTGATTGGATACAATCGCAGGACACAGTCATGGGATACAATCGTGAGACACAGTCATGGGATACAATCGTGAGACACAGTCATGGGATACAATCACGGGACACAGTCATTGGATACAATCATGTGACACAGTCATGGGATACAATCATGGGACACAGTCATTGGATACAATCATGTGACACAGTCATGGGACACAGTCATGGGATACAATCATGGGACACAGTCATGGGAGACAACTGCGGGACACAGTGATTGGATACAATCGCAGGACACAGTCATGGGATACAATCGTGAGACACAGTCATGGGATACAATCGTGAGACACAGTCATGGGATACAATCACGGGACACAGTCATGGGACACAGTCATTGGATACAATCATGTGACACAGTCATGGGATACAATCATGGGACACAGTCATGGGATACAATCATGTGACACAGTCATGGGAGACAACTGCGGGACACAGTGATTGGATACAATCGCAGGACAGTCATGGGATACAATCGTGGGACACGGCTGTGGGATACAATCGCAGGATGCGGCTGTGGGATGGGGAAGAAAGTTGACTCACTGAGGGTCTCCATCAGTTTTCCCATGACCTCCCTAAAGATGGGGAAGAATTCGTTATGTTCCTTCAACTTGCGAATCACACTGCATCAGAAATATATGACATATGCTGTAGTCAGTTGCAACTCATGACAACATGAATGCTTTTATTAAAGGAAATAAAAATAAGGCATTAGCTAAAATCCTTTTTCCATGTGTACACAAAGTTTAACATTGTATGTAACATTTGACAACATTAAACAAATACAGAAAAATATATTTGTAGCATAAATTCGATTTTAAGCCTGTCTGTGAAGCGATTCCCGCGGAAAATGAAATTTTAATGAGCTAGGCAATCACGTGGTATCGTGACGTCACTTATGACACACACTCGCATCAGGCCGACCCTTTCCATGCATTCAGAACATGTTTACAAGGATAGCTTTTGGGTCGAAACGAGCGTCAGAATGAGTTATTGTGCAATATTCCGACGTAATACAAACACTAGTCATCATAGAGGAACAAACATTTATCTTACGGTTCCACATGAATCGAATTTTATTCAAAACAATGAATGCGAATGGGCCTACAAGTCGACTAGGTTTCGCCGAACTTGGGCTCGTTTTCAGAATAATTATATCGAATGCAACCAATGGGAGATAATCTACACAAATAAACATACATAGCAAACATATATTGTATCCAGCTACATAAAGTAACGTATACAATCTCATAATATCACTAGAATATGGATATATGAAGGAGTTGTACAATTTATCATAACTTAAATCAGTCAGAGACTTTCCATTGGTCCCGCTAGCTCAGTCGTTGGTAGGTTACTTGTCATTTATTTTACAATCGGGCGACGCCGGTTCAATCCTGACAGCATGCAAACCTTTGATTTTCTTTACACTTTTTTTGTTTATGTTTTCACGAAGTAATATAAACAAAATCACTTTATACTATAATGCACTGTTTGTAAATATTTTTTTAAATTTTTTTTGTAATTATTTATTCGCCACAAAAATGAAAATATGGTCATTATATATAACGATGTTTCTAAATTGTATTTATCCAGACAGATCTCAATCTGTTTTCACATATATAATTACAATATATTACCGTACAATATATTTACAATTAATAAATTATATATCCATTATATTATATTTGTTTGGATAAATAAAATTTAGAAACATCATTATATAATGACCATATTTTCATTTTTGTGGCGAATAAATAGTTACTACAAAAATAAAAATTATTTACAAACAGTGCATTATAGTATAACATTATTTTGTTTATATTACTTCGTGAAAACATAAACGAAAAAAGTGTATAGAAAATCAAAGGTTTGCATGCTGTCAGGATTGAACCGGCGCTGCCCGATTGTAAAATAAATGACAAGTAACCAACGCGCCTACCGACTGAGCTAGCGAGACCAACGGAAACTCTCTGACTGATTTAAGTTGTTATGATAAATTGTACAACTCCTTCATATATCCATATTCTAGTGATATTATGAGATTATACACGTTACTTTATGTAGCTGGATATAATATATGTTTGCTATGTATGTTTATTGGTGTAGATTATCTCCCGTTGGTTGCATTCGATATAATTATTCTGAAAACGAGCCCAAGCTCGGCGAAACCTAGTCGACTTGTCATTCGCATTTGTTGTTTTGAATAAAATTCAATTCATGTGGAACCGTAAGATAACTGCTTGTTCCTCTATGACTAGTGTTTGTATTACGTCGGAATATTGCACAATAACTCGTTCTGACGCTCGTTTCAACCCAAAAGCTATACTTGTAAACATGCTCTGAATGCATGGAAAGGGTCGGCCTGATGCGAGTTTGTGTCATAAGTGACGTCACATCTCGACATCCCGAAAAGCGCGCCAAAAATATGCATATTCGAAAATGTCCGGATGCACAGCATAAAATGTGGAATTTCTAATTCATTGAATTTTTTTGATTTTTGTTGCTTGGTGGACGTGGAAATAGATAGCAGGATGTAATATAACATGAATTCGAGGAATAGATGTTTTTATTCCCTTTAATCATTGTAAAAATCAAATCTTGCCCCAGAAAAAGATTCTAATGCACAGTCCAGAGTTTGGGTCAATTACAATATAAATTACAAAGCATCACTCAAATACAGAAATTAACAAAAAAATGGTGAACAAAACTTCATAACAATTCACAAACATTTATGATTTTACCGCAGTCTTGATGTTTACGTGAAAAAATCCTTTCTAAAGAATGACAATAAATGTAACAGAATAACAGGACATATTATTTAAATTATCACTGCATATATCTCTAAATAGGTGAAATAAACTGATTCTAAGTTGTGAGACCAAAGCCACCCACCTCTCCAAGTCTGTCACCGACAATGTCTGTGACATGTGCCGGTAGGTGGCGTCATTGAGGGCCTCACAGAGATGTGCGACAGAGTTGACAACGGCAGATGATTTGGCGTCTGGAGCTGTGCAGACATTGGGTGGAGTTTAATGGACACAGAAGGGACATTGTAAAGCAGACATCCTGATTAGTTCCCAGAAACTAGGCAGCATTATTAGGTTTAATCAGTGGTTTAATCGATATGATAAACATAACGCATTTTTTCACAATTCTTCCTACTAAAGTACTACCTTATAGAACATATTTACATTGCCTCCTCAATTCATCCAGTTGGTCATGGATTAGGTGTGTTGATCATCAAACTTGACTTTAGATCTGGTAACTTGTGAAATGTGAACAGCCTTGATGAAATGTGTATAAGCGGGCACCACTTTTGCTGTCTCTGCAAAATGTTGACTATCTGATATATTAATTGTTTTTGTCTGATGATTAAACCAAAACTAAATAGCAACATTTTGTAAAACCAACTAGCATAAGTTGATAGGTTGAATTTGTCATGAAACGAGCCCGAAGTAAGATAAGTGAAACAACTGAATTGAGAAGGAACCTATTTAAATTATCTATTCTCTTTGTTGGGTGGGGTAACTGCATAAAGGACTTTTGTCACATTTTCCTGCCAACATTTTACAAATACGTCAATTCAGATTTTGAATAAGATCACTTTTTAGACTAAATTTACTTCTGGAACTGCTGATATCCCTGCTTATTCATACTAAGCCCAAGCAGGTCTCTCAGAGTGTTGATGACATTCTTCATCTCCCCATGGCATGTGTAGACATTGTTCAACTTGGCGTACAAGCCCGCAGTGTGACGGACATCAAACAGCTGCTGTGCATGGTGCACAATTCCCAGCAGGACAGCTCGTGGAGGCTCGTCAGAGGCGACACCTGGCGGAAGTTGCTGGAACAATGTTTGCATTGTCAGTAAATGATGCAAGATGTTGTTCAATAGTTGAATAATGAAATCATATACATTTGAGCGTGCTAACAATTAGTACAGCATGAATGGTCAAGTGACCATAAATATATAATGTTCACTGCAATAGTCAGCTGAAAACACTGATGTATTGCACTATATAAACTTGGTGTTATTTAAACATAAGCTTTCTCCCATCTATATATGAATGTTACATTGACCAGTTGATCCCCATGAAACTGGTCTTGTCTTTTACAGTTGTAACCATTGCACAATGTAGTTATTACATACAGGAACAATTAAATCCTAAAATATGGAAATTTATATGTAATCCCTGGATGGACAAATAAAAATTCAACTGGAATTAGGACTTGTAAATATGACCACCTCCTAATTACAACCATCTCATAATTACGCCCACCTGACATGTCACAAGAACCAACAAGACAACATAACAACCACGCCTGATGTTACAAGAGCCAACAGACAACATAACAACCACACCTGATGTTACAAGAGCCAACAAGACAGCATAACAACTACACCTGATGTTACAAGAGCCAACAAGACAACATAACAACCACACCTGATGTTACAAGAGCCAGCAGACAACATAACAACCACACCTGATGTTACAAGAGCCAACAAGACAACATAACAACCACACCTGATGTTACAAGAGCCAACAGACAACATAACCACATCTGATGTTACAAAAGCCAGCAAGACAACATAACAATCACACCTGCTGTTACAAGAGCCAACAGACAACATAACAACCACACCTGATGTTACATGAGCCAATTAACAACATAACAACCACACCTGATGTTACATGAGCCAATTAACAATATAACAACCACATCTGATGTTACAAGAGCCAACATACAACATAACAACTACACCTGATGTTACAAGAGCCAACAAGACAACATAACAACCACACCTGATGTTACAAGAGCCAGCAGACAACATAACAACCACACCTGATGTTACAAGAGCCAACAAGACAACATAACAACCACACCTGCTGTTACAAGAGCCAACAAGACAACATAACAACCACACATGATGTTACAAGAGCCAACATACAACATAACCACATCTGATGTTACGAAAGCCAGCAAGACAACATAACAATCACACCTACTGTTACAAGAGCCAACAGACAACATAACAACCACACCTGATGTTACATGAGCCAATTAACAACATAACCACACCTGATGTTACAAGAGCCAATATACAACATAATAACCACACCTGATGCTACAAGAGCCAACAGACAACAACAACCACACCTGATGTTATAAGAGCCAACAGACAACATAACAACCACACCTGATGTTACAAGAACCAACAAGCCAACATAACAACCGCACCTGATGTTACAAGAACCAACAAGCCAACATAACAACCACACCTGACGTTACAAGAACCAACAGACAACATAACAACCACATCTGATGTTACAAGAACCAACAGACAACATAACAACCGCACCTGATGTTACAAGAACCAACAAGACAATAACCACACCTGATGTTCCTTCCTTTCTTGCTCAAATATCACTGAATCGACGAGGCTGATGATCTCTGTGACAGAGGGCACTGGTGGCACAGGGGTGAGCTGTTTCCATGGCAACAGTATGCCGATGAGCTTGTTGGTCGATTGGTGTAGCTCCTATAAAGAAGATACACATTTTCTCAGTTCTAATTATAATTATTTATGTCGTAAGGAGCCACTGTTGGCTATGGTTTACGACGGGGTGGGTGCGTATGGTGTTATTGAGTGGTTGAGCCGCAGGATAGGCGACTGAAATTGTTTATGGTCTCAGCCTGGACCTGCGACTCATTTAGTTTATTCCAGTCTACTATTGTCTTTACAAAGTATGAGTTTTTGAATTGGTCGGTGTGGGATGCAGGTACTGTATAGCACCTGGTGTTATTGGTTGTTAGGTGTTGTACAAAGTTTGAGGATACGTGATCTGGGAAATGTTTGGGTTGGATGCGTCTTTTATTTATTCTTTGGGGCCGAAAGTATGTTTCTGCGGGGATGGCTGGGATAGATCCCTCAGCTATTTTGTACATGAATTTAAGTCATAGGTCCTGACGTCTGCTTTGTAGGGTATTGAGTTTTATGTCTATTAATATGTTTGTGATCAATCCTTCATGTCTGGAGTGGTAGTCGCTGGTAATGAAGCAAGCAGCACGGTGTTGTATACGTTCTAGTTTACCCATGTCCCACTGATGGTATGTGTCCCACACTATGGCACCGTACTCTAAAGCAGTGCGCACAAGGGCAATATATGCGGTCCGTTTGCTGTTTATAGGACAGTGTCGTATGTTACGCCTTAGGAAACCAAGTGTGCAGTTTGCTTCTTTTTTAGTTACTGTTGCGATGTGGGAGTGCCATTTAAGGTCGTCGGAGATAGAGATATCAAGATAGGGATTGCAGTTTACACGTTCTAGAGTGGTGTTATTTAAGGTATAGAAATAGTCAGTTTTATGTTTTATACTGAGGATGTAGCATTTGTTTGTACTGAAGTTCATACCCCAGTCCTTTGCCCATTTTTGGAGTTGTTTTAGGTCGTGTTGTAGTGCAATGTGATCGTTGAATGTTTTGATTTCTCTGTATAGTAGGCAGTCATCTGCAAATAGGTGGACTTTAGATGTTACTGATGCTGGTAGGTCGTTTATATGACAGAGGAATAGTAGGGGGGGCAAGTACAGTGCCTTGCGGGATGCCAGATTTGACGGGTACTTATATTTAGATTTACCACTTTTATTAAATCTTTGAAAGCAAATCTGTCTAATTAATTAATATTTATTAGCTGAACTTGCCAAACATGCAAGACATTAGTTAAATTATTTTAACAAGTAACATTCAAAGTGACCTTGAGAGCAGCCAGTTGGTGGCGCCAGTGTCCGAGCACTGTTGTCATGCCGACCAGCGTCTGGTCACTGCAAGCTAATGGTCCCCCCGTGATCTTGGGGTCAGGGGTCGGGCGACAGACGTCCTTTGAGTCCACCAAACACACCACGTCTTTGGCAAACTGGAGACAGACAGGTGACAAAATAGAAGTACATAATAAAATGTTTAATAATAATACTAATCTTTATTGATACATAATGTTCAGTATAGCAAATATAGTGAAACATGTAAATACATCACGTAACAATTGGAACAAAGCAAAACATTGCTTGTGTTCCTTATTCATTTCATAATTGAAATGTAAAATATAATTTGTGTCAAAATAAAACATAATACATAATAAACATCTTCATGATAAACTAACTAATTATTTAATAACACATTACATGAGTATTGTAACATCGAACACCGGGTGCATCTTAACATGGAAAAATTACAATAAAGCAAAAATTACCATGTTTGCTAGAATTAGACGCTTGGTCCTGTGTTTAAACATATCAAGAGATGTATAATATTGTAAATAGTTATTTGTAATAAATGTCTAGATTTTAGGACCAACATAAGCCAAAGACAATTGTCTGCAATTAGTCTTGCAGTATGGTATTTTATATGTTACTTCCTGCCTTGTATTATATTTATGTGTGGATATTTGCAGGACAAATACACCATGAAATATATCTGACAACATACGCCTATTATGTTTGAACATTAGAATACAGCATAAGTATTTATTTATGTCATAAATATTCATTATGTGATAAGATGTAAATTAAAGGCTGCATATGATCAATAAATCCTACATGACTTATTACACGCAAAACTCTTTTTTGGAGTAAATGAATTTTAGCAAGGTATATATTCGGGGCCCTTCCCCAGACGACATTACAGTAAGTGATATATGGATATATAAACATGTGATACAGATTTAACAATGATTTAATATCTAATTTGTTTGTCACCTTTTTATAATACCAATATTCTTAGACATTTTATTTGATATATATTTAATGTGTGTGCTCCAGTTCAATTTATTATTTATAAGCAGACCCAAAAACTTGATCTCATGTACAGTGTTAATTTGTATGCCGTCTATGCAAATGTTATTACTCCTTTCTCTTATACTGATCGATTTACTGAAGGTCACTGTGTGAGTTTTCTGTATATTCAAAGAAAGTTGATTAATTTTAAGCAATAAAGATAGTTTTTTATTTCAGAGTTCAGAGCATTTTCCATTTCATCTATATTGTTGCCTTGTATAAAGATGCTGGTGTCATCAGCAAACATGGAGAGCTGGACACCCTATCTCTGAAGAGGCCAAATAAAATAATACCTGCGTTTCCAGTAATCCGACCGTCCCTAGTATTTCAATCATTTCAAACACCAACAGCAGTTGTAGATGGTGCTACTGACCTGTTCGAGGCGGGGATACCTCTCTAGGGCTTTCTTCTTCTGCTCCAGCTCAGGCCGAATGTCGTCGAGATCCAACACACAAAGCTGCTCAGCAATGCGCTGAAACAAAGATTTACAACTGTATTTATAGATGTCCATTTTATAGGTAAAAAAGGGTAATTATAAAATAATAATAATAATAATATGAACACTTATATAGCGCCACAAATCTAGATAAATCCATTCGGAGGCACTTAGAATACATAATTATATATATGCAGAACATTAATAAGTTACGTAAAATTAATTATATTAAATTAGTTAAAATAAATGACAATATATAAACAAATAAAAAAATAAGTTACGTAAAAATTAAAGATATAATGATAATAAATATGTAAAGAGATTGTGTAAAATTAGTATAAAAACATGTACAAGATAATAATAACAATTTTTTTTAAATACACTGATAGGTGGTGCCTATGTTGCATAAGCAACCCGGAAAAGATGTGTTTTGAAAGACACAATGCAACAGGTTGTTTTCATTTCGGTTGGAAGTGAATTCCACAGTCGTGAAGCTGATACCGAGAAAGTTCTGTGGTATCGGCTGCGAGATGATGGCACGTACAAGTCATTGTTTGTAGTTGAACACAACACTCAAGTACCGGTAGCTCTTTGTTCATGGAGTAAGTCGGTGATGTAAGCTAGTGCCAGTCAAGCCAGTCAGTGTTATAATAATAATAAGATAACTTCTATTGCGCCTAAATCCTTGGAAACCAAGTTCAGAGAAGCATCAAAACAAAAGAATTGGTAAATCTCAAAATCCATAAGCAGTATTTCAGTTGTCAACAGATGGGGCAAGGCACTAGGGAGCTACGGTGGATAAGCAAGGTTGTAAAGATAAGTTTTTAAATGACAACAGAATTTTTTAATATTTTCAACTGATCTAACATTAAGAGGGAGCATATTCCAAAGAGTTGGTGCAGCAACAGAAAAAGCCCTAGTTCCAATGTTGGTGTTGACTCTAGGAACAAAAAGTAGGTCAGAACTAGATGATCGAAGCTGGATAGGTTTTTTTACAGGAGTAAGCAGTGAATGCAAATAAGATGGTTGCTTACTGGACAGTGCCTGGTATGTAATGGTACAGATCTTAAATATTATACGATATTGTACAGGAAGCCAATGCAAAGACTTCAAAATTGGTACAGAGCGAGAAAAACGAGGAGATTTGTTACTACTCTTGCTTGACAATTTTAGACACGCTGAAGTTTTTTTATATTCTTGCTAGCGATATTATAAAGAAGTGAATTGCAATAGTCAAGTCTGCTGCTAACAAGCGCTGTTGCAATAGTTTTAGCAACAGAAAATGACATATACCGGCGAATACTGCAAAGATCACGAATATGATAAAAACAGCAGTGACATGTGATGTGTTGTCGGTAATTGAAGTTACTATCAAAGATCACTTCTAGATTCCGCACCGAGATTGCTGGCGTGATATACTGATTCAAAATATGCACAGGGAAAAAACCATCCAGTTTACTATGCTGCATTGGAGTATCAATAATGATCAACTCAGTTTTATTTGCATTTAATTTCAATTTGCTGTTAGTCATCCAGTGGAAGATATCTTGAAGGCAGTTACTAAGTTGGTTAAGGGAGTGATTTGTATCAGGGGTAGCCAACAAAATGTAGATCTGAGTGTCATCAGCATAGGGATGATGATCCAAGTTGTCTTTGTAAACGGAGCCTAGTGGCGTGGTGTAAAGAGTAAAAAGCAAAGGCCCAAGAACAGAACCCTGGGGAACACCAAATAAAGCCAGCAGTGCAGCTGAAAAGCAGTTCCCAATCTTTATTGTTTGGTATCTATCAGTTAGATATGAAGAAAGCCAGCTTAGAACTGTGCCAGATATCCCGTACCACTTTAATAGGCGTTTAATGAGAATGTTGTGATCAATCGTGTCAAAAGCGGCAGGGAGATCTAGTAAGGTAAGTGCAGTCACTTTACAATTATTAATATTCAAGTCAATGTCATTATGAACCTTTAAGAGAGCAGTCTCTGTTTAATGAAACTGTCTATATGCTGATTGTGACACATTAGTTAAGACATTTGTGCTGATGTGAGACCTTAGACGACTTGCTACAACCTTTTCAAGTATTTTGGAAATAAAGCTGAGGTTAGAAGTAGGTCTATAACTGTTTAGGTCTTGTTTAGGCAGAGATGACTTCTTAAGAAGTGGTGTGACATGGGCGTATTTGAAATCATCAGGAAAACAGCCAGAGCAAAGTGATGCATTTATAATATTTGCTATAGGTCCAATGTATCGTTGGTTTTAGCAGTATTGTTGGAAATGGATCGAGTGCACAAGATGTATTTGGGGAGAACATCATTATTTTCCTAACTTCATCAACTGTTGCAGGTTCAAATGATACAAGTAGAGAATTTACTTGTGGAAAGTCCACACTGACATTACTTAAATTATGACCTGGGAAAGCAGAACGAACAATACTGGTTTTATTCTTAAAGTGACTAGAGAACGAATCACATGAGACTTAATTGACACATGATCAGGTAGCGATGGAGCAGGCCGTCTATGTAGAATGTTACTGATGCAGTTCCATAACTGACGCGGGTTATCAGACTTATTTATGACCATATTTGTATAATAATCTGATTTAGTTTTGGCGGTGACATTGCTTATAATAGTGCGACCCGTCTAAAGACGAGCGCGATTTGCGCCATACATGCTCTAAATAACGACAACGCCTTTTAGATAGTATAATTTCAGAAATCATCCATGGAGCCGATGGTCTTTCTGACACACATTTGGATTTTATAGGTGCATGTTTGTTAAGTAATGCATTGAGTACTTGACAGTACTGTTTATATAAGTCAGATAGATGTTCTTTTGGATCTGTCATAAGATCGGATTTGATGATATCAGCCATTAAAGCTGTAATGTCAATCCTGTGAATGACTCTGTAAGACACATTGTGTTTTGACTCTAATGGGGGTTATAGAAACGTTAACATTAGCATTGACAGTATGGTGGTCTGATAACCCATCTGAAACAGATCCTGAAAGTCTTCAAAGAAATTTGCCGGATGTCCTGGAGGACGACAGATACAAACAAAGTATGTGGAGAAAGAAGAATCTGAAATTTCAGCACAGATGGACTAAAAACTGGAGTATTCAGGGTTGGAATGTAATTTAACTTTGAACTGCTGTGTTATTAGAAAGCCAACACCACCTCCACGGCCGACTAAACATGGTCGATCGTGAAAAATGTAATCAGAAGGGGAAACATCAGCAATGCATGCAGGGGTATCAGTTACAGCACGAATGTCTATTTTCTTTTAAATTAATCAATCACGTCAGTAGCAAAATTGTGTAATGAATGCATAGGGAAGCCAGTGCAGTTTCTTGAGTACCGGTGTGATATGGTCCCATCTGTAACAGCGGACCACCAGCTGAGCAGCTGCATTTTTGCACTCTTTGCAGCTTGTTGATTTGGTAGTCGGGGAAGTCATATAGCAGACAGTTCGCATAGTCAATTCTTGATATAACAAGAGAGTACATAAGACAGACCACGGTTTTCTGTGTTAGGCACGATCGGCTCGACGCAATGTTCCTCAGATGATAGTAAGCTACACAGCAGATATGCTTTATATGACTGACCATCGACATTTCCGAGTCGAATACAACACCGATGTTTCTGGCAGTTGGACTTGGCGTTATGTCGTAGTCGCCAATTTTGATCAAGGTAATGTTGTATTTTGCTTGATTCTTTCAGGATGCTAACACAAAATCATGCTACATATCATATAAAATATCGGCAGACTTTTATGCAGACCAGAGCCAGTCTGCATAAAGTTTTTACCCCTGGTTGCGTAGACAATATCTTGTATTTTAAAATTTGAGCTGTTAGTATATGTTGTATACTCAGACATATAATGATATCAATAATTATTTGCACCCAAAAAAAATATTTTTGGTGATTTTCAGAGACATTTTCTCGGAGGTTGTATATCCTATCTCTCATAATGGAGTAGTCGACCTATGTTGCCCTTAAGCTTACATATATATATATTTAGCGCCTTGACCCATCTGTTGACAACTGGAATGCTACTTATGGATTTTGACTTTGACCAATCATTTTGTTTTGATGCGCCTCTGAGCTTGGTTTCCAAGGATTTAGGTGCACTAGAAGTTATCATATTATTATTATATATATTAGTAGGAGTAAATGTAACCACGTGATATAGAGCTAGAGTCTGTGCCAGTCTTACCTTGAGGTAGTTGCGACAGTGGTATGGAGGCAGGTAGAGGAGGTGGCTGACCTTGGTACTGTACTTGGTGTCAGGATCATCGACATCACCCAGCCCCCTGGTGGACGACAGCGACATTAAGTACAGGTGTTTTGTTCTTGGGTTTGCTGACTCCAAAAGGCAACATGTAGTTAAAGGGAAAAAAAAAAAAATTTTGGTGTTATGCATCTAAAGAAGTTAAAAAATTAACCATTTGCAATTACAGTCAACATATTAATGTCAGTGGTTTACTTAGAAAGTGGTCTCAAAGTGGAAAATTCTAATGAAACCTCCGATATCTTGGAGTCTAACATCTAGCTCATGACATGTATTCTTGCTCAAAAAGCAAACAGCAAAAAAAATTTCCGGCGTATCATCAGTTCTTTCAAAGACATGGGTTTGTTGTCAACAAGTATTAGAATATGTGTCGGTAGAATCTTATGTGGGCAGTTTACAATAAAACATGATTTTGCAATATATCACACTGTTCTGCGTGCTGCAGCAACAATACTACAATACTACAGTGAAGAATAACAAGTCGTATTTTGTTATTTCTACAAATGAAACGGCAGATTTAATCATTGACTGGACCTGGGCCGGGCCGAACTCTTACTTTCTGATCTAACTATGAAAACAACCACCTACAGCTGCCGAACATCTTCCCATATATACAACATACACACAATACATTATAAACAAATACACAGATATTCTTATCATGATCAAAATTAAAAACAAATGGGCCAAGTGGCCCTGAAGTCCTTTGGACTAATACGTCTATATGTGACCCCGGCTGACCAAATGAGTGATAAGTCGTAACAAAAATTGGCGAAGAATGCATTTGATATCAATAAAGTGTAGGATATTTCACTCTATAGTTGTCCAGAATATAAATTTTCTATGTTTGTCACCTACAGGTGACAGAATATAAATTTTCTATATTTGTCACCTACAGGTTTCTACAGACAATACATCTTTAATCAATAGACACCACAGTCACACCATTTTATAATAATTAAATGAACATCAAAATAAACACAACTTGCAATTATAGAAAATCAATAGTTTTGAAGATACAGTTTAAAAGTGTTAGGCAACTGTTCAGTCTAACAGGGGTCAAGTGTGTCTACTCTGCCTGGACCCTGTGACCAATTAAAGATTAGTCAAGGTCTCAATGGAACATGAGCACTAGGCTGCAGAGTTTAGTCATGCTGCTGGCTTTCTGGCACATTAAACAAAATCTACTGTTGGGGGTGGTCTCAAGGGCCCTTCTCAAAATCACATCACTAGATAATGTAAAACTTTTGCACTTTGGGGGCCCCTTAGGTGCCATTAGAATGATTCAATCAAATACAGATTTCTTGTGTATAGTGGCAGCACCCTAAGATACATCTATGCAAAATTAGAAAAAAAGTTGCTGAACAGTTTTTGAAAAAATAGACCAAATGTTACATTTTTACCAGTTTTATGGTCCTTGGAGGCCCTAGGGAGCCCTTAAAATGATTCAATCATACATAGATTTCTTGTGGATAGTGGCAGTGCCCCAAGATATGTCTATGCAAAATTAGAGAAAAAGTTACTGAACGGTTTCTGAGATACGGCAGCTAACAGCGGACGGCGGACGCAGAGTGATGGCAATAGTCCCTTGGACCTTCGGCCAAAGGACTAAAAAGTAATAATTAATTTAAATAAACAAAATTAGCTGCAGATTTGATGGTTTCTCCACTAAATTGTTAAAATTAATTGAACCTACAATAACTAAATCTTTAACGTTATTAACAAACCAAGTATTAACCACAGGAATATTTCGTGATAAATTAAAAATTGCTAAGGTTATTCCAATTTACAAAAAAATGAGCCAACAGTCTTTAGGTAGCTATGGAATAAGTTATGGTTAGTACCATTTACACCATAATATTTTAATTTATCAATTAATAGTAAATGATCAATTGTGTCAAATGTTTTAGATAGGTCTAAATAAATGTTTATGGGTATTTCATCCTTATCCATTTGGGTTATTATTAATTCAGTGCAGCATACGCTGTTGAATGCTTAGGTCGGAAATCATACTGGTGTCCAAGAAAAGTTTAGAATCTTTTTAGACATGAAGACAATTGGTCAAGAATTATTTTGTTCAATACTTTTGAAATAACTGGTATAAGAGATATAGATCTGTAATTACTAAAGACTGTTGTAGACAGTCTCTTCAATATCAGCATCACATTGCATTACTTCGGAATAGAATAATGTAGTTATATTTGGAGGCATGACAATTTAATCCTAATTTTGCCAGTCAAATTAATTTTATCACAGCAAGATATATCCTGTCTCTAATCTACACGTTTATGGCTGGAACACACCATAATGGTATCTATCAAGTCTTGTTATCGTTACTTGTTATTCTAAAGTCTAATAGTCTCAACTTTTATTAAACTTTCATAAAAGTATGTGTCTAGTAAGTTTTGACACAAGGCTAAATATTTGTTTAGCAATGTACTGTATGGCTCATATGATAATTCATGTATTTACACAAAACACCTTTCTCGTACAATTATTTTTTTTTATTCCCCCTTCCTTCCTAACAAAAAATGTCTCAAAAATCTGTAAACCTAACAATCAAATTGGTGTGGCCAAGAATGATTCAATCAAATACAGTTTTCTTGTGTATAATGGCACTACCACATGAAATATCTATGCAAAATCAGAGAAAAAGTTATTGAAGAGTTTTTGAAAAAATAGACAAAATGTGAAAATTTACCAGTTTGGAGGGCCCTGGGGAGTTAGAATGATTAAATCAAATACAGATTTCTTGTGCATAGTGGCAGTACCCTAAGATATGTCTATGCAAAATTAGAGAAAAAGTGGCTGAATGGTTTCTGAGATACAGCAGCTAACAGCGGACAGCATACGGTGGACGCAGAGTGACGGCATAAGTCCGTTGGACCTTCGGCCCAAAGGACTAAAAAAGGAATTGGAATTGAATCAAAAGGAATTGGAGTGGGAATTGGAATTGATTGAAAGGAATTGACGCCAGCCCTGGTTCTGGGGAGGCTAAAACATCAATGATATTTAGTACGAGTTACCGTCATGACATAGACCCAAGATTAACATATTATTTCACAACATTCATTCACCAAATTCAACCAGAAATAATTTAATATTTTGTTCGATGATTTCACCGAAATTAATTAACAAATTTGTGCAAATGAAGTAGCATTTCATAATGGCAATGAAATAGGCTCAATTTGTTATGAAATGAGCATGCTACAGGTGTGTGTAGACATAGACTCACCCCGGCTGCTGCTGATACTCCCGCAGCATGTGTTCAAGGCGCTTCGTTCGTACTTGTAATATCCTCATGTCCTTCACCTTTGGCCTGACACATAAAACAGGTCAAAGGCTACACAAGTCAGAGGTCACATACCAATTACCTATGTCCACATGGCCAGTTACATCGAACAAGTGATTTATTGTAGTAATATATTACAAATATCGCAACTAGAATGCAGCAGATATGTGTAGGATTTCTTCACATAACCATGTAATGTCATCTGCCATTGCAAGTTTGGCTTACCTGGATCACCAGTCCAGGCTGTATTGTGCCACCGTGACTAGTTCAGCCTAAATCTGTCATGTCCTCGCTTCACAAACTTACTACATCATTACATCAGTAATGCGTAGGCAATATAATATCAACTTCTATGAACATACATTCACACCAATACGTACAGAGACATATTCACGTATGCACGCATGCACACACAAAACATCAACACAGACATATTCGCTCATGCACAGGCAAGCACACACACACACACACACACACACACACACACACACACACACAGCACACACACACATTCGCATGCATGCATGCACACATGCACGCACGTATGTGCAAGAACACATGCTTGAGTCTGCCTGTACCTTCTCACCTACCTTGATTCCAGTTCCAACTTAAGTATTTCGATCTCGTTCTGCAGTGTGTTGACACAGGTCTTCGCCTCCCGCAACTGTTTCTCATATGACTGAAAACATCGCAAAGAAGTAAGTCAGTTTGTGTCACAGAAACGTTTCTTAGACCTACCTATAAATAACAGTAACGCATTTGAAGAAGTCTAAGAAGTCACATTTATATCATCATATCATATCAAAGACAATATAAGTGCCGTGGCTAGAGCATAGGACTCTCAATCAAGAGAACCCAGGTTAGAATCATGTGCTGCCTTTTGAATCTTGGGCAAGTTCATTCACTCTACACCTTCCAATTTACTCAGCTATATGAATGAGTACCTGGCTGTAGACAATGGTGGATATTTTTGTATGAATATTCTTTAATTGCAGCATGGCTGAATGCTTCACAGAGAAGTCGAGATGGTGTTCGATTGAACAGATCTGCCAGGGAGTAAAGTGTAAAGTGCTTTGAGTAGTCCTAAGGACTTAATATTGTGCTATATAATAATTTATTTTAATTTTAAATAATTTAAACCAAGTCATAAAACTGTATGTTACAAGATATAAAGTACAAAGTTTGGACATACATAAACATAACAGCTTGTCAAGTGTACCACTTCCTTGACAATGTTTCACCCTAGTTACCTTGACAAGTGACTTGTACTTGGGCGTCACTTTACTGGATGTCATTTCAGTGTCACCAGTCAGTTGTAGTTGTTGCTTAAGAACACAGATCTGTGACTCGTACGAATCAACAAGTTCTGCCAGCCTAGGAAGGTGTAGAGACACACAAGGTCTATGTCAGGACAGTGGGTGCATATATAGGCAGTCTACTACATTGTCACTGTCAATGAGGCATATACTGAATAGAGTATTTGATCTGAATGTTATAGTAATGACTGAAGGGACTGCATGATTGGTGACAATAACTACATCTGCTTCTCTATGAATCTGTGCTGACTTCTGCACATTTATCTTAAATAATGATGTAGGAACATGTTAAATCAATACTCTTGAAATATTGCTAAAAAGAAAGTTTGGGAACTATCGTCATGATTGTAACTGGACCCCCTGGGTAATACAGCTTCACCAGTCAACAACCCTACTTCTTTGGACACTTTGTCTAGATTCTGGTACTTGCTAACAAAAAACAATCAAGGACCATTATTGAGGCCAGCCTCACCCCAGACTTAACATTGTGATACAAACTTATCTTAGGGTCACCACATTAATAACACACTTGTTGAGTGTCATTACAGTGGAGAGTATTTGTTGAATTCTTGTCAATAACTTCTGTAGTGTGACACAATTTGAATACTTACTTTAGTCACAAGTTTAGTGGTATCATGTTGAGTATTCAACTAGTGTGACATGATTTGAGTACTTATTTAGTGATATCATAGTCAATATTCAATTAGTGTGACATGATTCAAGTAGTTACATGATCTCATGTTGAGTACTAGTGTGACATAACTCGAGTACTGTACTTACTTGTCGTCAGCATCGTGTCCTTTCAGGTGCTTCAGCTGCAAGGACAACTCACTCTTGCGAAGTAATCGTCTCTCATCCTGTAACACACAATGCTGTACCAGACACACATAAATCAGAAATACCATCGACTATTTGTCAGAAGACCAAGTCTTAACATCAGATCATTAGAAACTGTCCTGTTCTTTTAAAAGTATTACCCTATTACAGGGACCCTGAGCACCCATTAAGGGAACCCTTAGCACCCATTACGTGGACCCTGAGCACCCATTATGTGGACCTTGAGAACCTATTACAGGGACCTTAGCACCACGGTCTCAGTAATAGGTTCTGCCATTAACTTGACTACTTACCTCTTCAGTCATACGTCGGACCTTGCATCTGAGTCGGTCCATCTCATCTTCGTAGGCATTGCACTTGCTCTGCAGCTGGCGGTGATGTGTGAGGAGAGAGTTCTTGCTGCTGCGGAGCTGTGCTCCGTCCTTCTCCAGCAGGTCTCCATCTGACTCCAGACTCTGGGGGCACACAGCACACTTTAAACAATACTCTCTCATCATCTTACAGTCGAACCTCGCTTTATGGTCAGTCACCTTGGTAAACAGTCACCTCGCTTTATGGTCAGTCACCCTGGTAAACAGTCACCTCGCTTTATGGTCAGTCACCCTGGTAAACAGTCACCTCACTTTATGGTCAGTCACCCTGGTAAACAGTCACCTCGCTTTATGGTCAGTCACCTTGGTAAACAGTCACCTCACTTTATGGTCAGTCACCCTGGTAAACAGTCACCTCACTTTATGGTCAGTCACCCTGGTAAACAGTCACCTCGCTTTATGGTCAGTCACCTTGGTAAACAGTCACCTTGCATTATGGTCAGTCACCTTGGTAAACAGTCACCTCACTTTAAGGTCAGTCACCCTAGTAAACAGTCACCTCGCTTTATGGTCAGTTACCTTGGTAAACACTTACCTCACATTATGGTCAGTCACCCTGGTAAACAGTCACCTTGCTTTATGGTCAGTCACCTTGGTAAACAGTCACCTCACTTTATGGTCAGTCACCCTGGTAAACAGTCACCTCACTTTATGGTCAGTCACCCTGGTAAACAGTCACCTCGCTTTATGGTCAGTCACCTTGGTAAACAGTCACCTCACTTTATGGTCAGTCACCCTGGTAAACAGTCACCTCGCTTTATGGTCAGTCACCTTGGTAAACAGTCACCTTGCATTATGGTCAGTCACCTTGGTAAACAGTCACCTCACTTTAAGGTCAGTCACCCTAGTAAACAGTCACCTCGCTTTATGGTCAGTTACCTTGGTAAACACTTACCTCACATTATGGTCAGTCACCTTGGTAAACAGTCACCTCACTTTATGTTCAGTCACCCTGGTAAACAGTCACCTCGCTTTATGGTCAGTCACCTTGGTAAACAGTCATCTCGCATTATGGTCAGTCACCTTGGTAAACAGTCACCTCACTTTATGGTCAGTCACCTTAGTAAACAGTCACCTCGCTTTATGGTCAGTCACCTTGGTAAACAGTCACCTCACATAATGATCAGTCACCTTGGTAAACCTCACATTATGGTCTAATATGACAGTCCCAAATAATTTCTGTAGCAATACAGAGTATAGGAAATTAGCCTGGCAGCTAATATGGTCGCTGTTTGTGTCATTTTGGCCCAGTATAAAAAGACTATTCATACACAAATATTCGCCACTGTCTACAGCAAGGTACTTATTCATACAGCTAAATGAACTGGAGCAACATGGAGTGAACATTCTTTCTGAATGTTATAATAGATCTAACCCACCTCAATAGCGGTCTGACCCTCCTCAATAGTGGTCTGACCCACCTCAATAGTGGTCTGACCCACCTCAATAGCGGTCTGACCCACCCCAATAATGGTATGACCCACCTCAATAGCGGTCTGACCCACCTCAATAGCGGTCTAACCCACCTCAACAGCGGTATGACCCACCTCAATAGCAGTCTAACCCACCTCAATAGCGGTCAGACCCACCTCAATAGCAGTTTGACCCACCTCAATAGCGGTCTGACCCATCTCAATAGCGGTCTGACCCACCTCAATAGTGGTCTGACCCATCTCAATAGCGGTTTGACTCGCCTCAATGCGGTCTGTGTCCTCCTCAATAGCGGTCTGACCCACTTCAATAGTGGTCTGTGCCCACCTCAATTGCGGTCTGTGCCCACTTCAATAGCGGTCTGACCCACCTCAACAGTGGTCTGACCCACCTCAATAGTGGTCTGACCCACCTCAATAGCGGTCTGATCCTCCTCAATAACCGTCTGACCCACCTCAATGGCAGTCTGTGCCCTCTGTAACTTCTCCTCAAGTGTCTTCACCTTCTGCTCGAGGAGTTGGTTCAGGTTGGACTGATTTGTTGTCTCCTCCCTGCAAGTGAGTTAGGGATGACCTCACCAGTTTGACCAAGTCCAAACAAATGTCTTCAGCATTGGTTCCATTCCCTTTCCCCCACCAATAGCTGGTGTAGGACTTGCCATTTTTACAATATAAAATTACTATTAGTGTCAATTCCCACTAACATATTTCACTCAGTAGGTGGCACCATTGCAGCAACTGTTTTCCTTGTGGTGGAGGGTGAATACCAAACCCCCTTACATAAGGCTTAGAACATTTTGGGACTGTGAATTCATGCAACCACCCAGGAATGACCACTACTATTTTGCATTCTTGTTCTTTGTTCCTGAAGTCTGGAGTGAGGCTAGTATTGACAAGTAATGGATGTTTTCCTGAGAGACTGAATACTTTCAGGTATCCAAGTTGATGTCTGAGTAAGCAAAGTAGCAAGTTCAGCCAGTTGTTCAACATTATCACATAGTGAGAAAAACCTCCATTTTTTTATTTCCAAATATACCCTCAAAAACAGGAAGTATGTACAACAACCCAGCACTTAGGTGACTTCTGACAAAACATGAATATAAAATAACCATTGTAATGTGGAGAGCTGAGTGTCTCTACCTGAGCTGTGTGTTTGTGGTGATAAGTTCCTGCACCAGTTCCTGTCTGTGGTCACAGTCCTGCATCAGAGTGGTCAGCATCGTACGCACGGTGCACGACGCATCAGTATCCAGCACCACCACATCTGTCACAAACAGCGGCATCATCAACAAATGTTGTATTTTAGGTCCTTACGAACAGAAAGTCTATATTCAAAATAAATGGTGCTATTGCTACATAACATCTCATAAATCAAACATTCCCGTTACAGTTGTTAAAGTTTTAACATGTTTGCAGGCTTCAAGAAGCTTTTGCTAGGCAACAGGTCACATGATGAACAGGTCAAGCATCCTCGCAAGCCAGGGCTGTTTGCCATGCAAAACTATCCCTGGCTGATCCCCTACGCGAAGTGCGGAAGTTAGCTGAGTCAAACTAGTAATTGACTTCGCCAGTCGCGACAGCATCACCCGTGAGAACAGCACAAATACCCGCCTCAATTTGAAGACGGATAAACGACTTCTGGGAATCCCAATATATAATGACCCGTTCGCCCATTAGCACGAGCAGCTTAGCGGTATTGTGTATTCGAATAATTGCTTCTACTTCCTAAACACTGCATGTAACACGAGCCACAGTTGGTTGAAATTAGTTTTATTATGACCACCTGACCTGAGTAGATTTACTGATCTAGTGAGCGATTTGATAGGCTGAGCTTAAATTCAGAGTTTTGCAAAGCGATCAGCCAGGGGTACTGCTAGCTGGGACTGACGTAATCAGCAGCAGCGACCCCCTGGCACGCGAGGATGAGGTCAAGTATTATTATTAATAACATATGTGCGTGTGGCAAGCCAGCGTCAAATGGTAGTGACACCACTGATATGTGATGAACCATACATTTTTTTATTAATTTTTCAACAATTGACATAATTGATGTAATGTAGTTGTGATGCCTACACTGAGTCAGTGTCACCAAAATAAAAACAATTACCATTCAAAGACATTACAAGGATTTACCACAATTATACCAGTAATACAGCAAATATGTCGCATACAAAAGTGATCCAACTGGAGATGATTGGGGATGTCTTAAGACTACAACTTAGTGACAGCATGGACAACATGTGGTACTGACCTGTGGTTTGTGACATGGGGTCCGATGGCAGGATGTCCACTGCGGAGAGACCATGTTGTCTCAACTCACGGTTCACCCGACTCCACCCCTCCAGCTCCACCTGCAAATTGGATACGGAGCTAAACCAGGCCAATAGTTACAATCAGACTCCATCCCTCTAGCACCACCTGCAAGTTACAATCAGATTCCACTCCTCCAGCTTCACCTGCAAGTAGGATATGGAGCTAAACCAGGCCAATAGTTACAATCAGACTCCACCCCATAGCTCCACCTGCAAGTAAGACATGGAGCTAAACCAGGCCAATAGTTACAATCAGAGTCCACCCCTCCACCTCCACATGCAAGTCAGATACAGAGTTAAACCAGGCCAATAGTTACAATCCGACTCCATCCCTCTAGCACCACCTGCAAGTAGGACACGGAGCTAAACCAGGCCAATAGTTACAATCCGACTCCATCCCTCAAGCACCATCTGCAAGTAGGACACGGAGCTAAACCAGGCCAATAGTTACAATCCGACTCCATCCCTCAAGCACCACCTGCACGTAAGACACAGAGCTAAACCAGGTCAATAGTTTGAGTCACACTCCACCCCTCCAGCTCCACCTGCAAGTAGGGCACAGAGCTAAACCAAGGCAACAGTTACAATCAGACTCCACCCCTCCAGCTCCACCTGCAAGTAGGGCATGGAGCTAAACCAAGGCAACAGTTACAATCAGACTCCACCCCTCCAGCTCCACCTGCAAGTAGGGCATGGAGCTAAACCAAGGCAATAGTTACAATCAGACTCCACCCCTCTAGCACCACCTGCAAGTAGGGCACGGAGCTAAACCAAGGCAATAGTTACAATCAGACTCCACCCCTCCAGCTTCACCTGCAAATAGGGCATGGAGCTAAACCAAGGCAATAGTTACAATCAGACTCCACCCCTCCAGCTCCACCTGCAAGTAGGGCACGGAGCTAAACCAAGGCAATAGTTACAATCAGACTCCACCCCTCCAGCTCCACCTGCAAGTAGGGCACGGAGCTAAACCAAGGCAATAGTTACAATCAGACTCCACCCCTCCAGCTCCACCTGCAAGTAGAGCATGGAGCTAAACCAAGAAAATAGTTACAATCAGGGAGAGAATCTTGAGAATCCATACCTAACAGAGGTTGGTTGAATTTAGAAAATTGGTAACGTCACAACATGCCAAGTCTACACCATATTACTGATCACAATAGGAAATTAGGCCACAAGGTCAATAGTACTTTTTATTTTGACACTACCTAATAACTCAGTAAAATATGTTGAAGGATGTACACAATTTTTCTAAAATGCTTAAACTTTTAAGGGAGGACGAGTGTCTGGATTTTGTCAAATTTGGTCAAAAATAGTGATTTCGAGTTGTTTACATATTCGCGTAGACAAATTATTCAACTTGCCTTGTGTATACATTGTTGTTACGAAATAAAATATTTTATGCCATAAAACATCATTTTTGTGACATGCCCCATCGTCCCAAAGTCTTTGTTTTAGTGAAACGATCCATGTAATGAGACATGTTTACATTTTTTCTAGCGATGTTTATACGTCGCCAAACCGCTCAATTCCAACATGGCGCATACCGTTGGACAGCGTCACTTTCGCACTGTCTTATGGGAATAATCTATTGTAAAGATGTTCGGTCGTATTCAAGTAATCCCGAATATAAATGAGCACTCCCAGCCAACGCGAGACAACCAACGCAGCGACAATCGGCTTCTTATTGGTCGATGATTATCACGTGCCCCCGTTCAATGACGCGATTGGCTACAGCGCTCGCTTCTGCATAAATTAGTGTTTACCAGTTCGTTCTGAAAGTTTTCACGTGTTCTCTCTCGTTATTCATAAAAGTAGCAGTATGGCAGATAGGAGACAGAAAGGGAAGGAGTTTTATGGTGTTGGGAAGGCCCAGCGACGCAGACAACTGATGCTGGCGCGTTCATCGAAAGGAAAAGCGTCGGAAAGTGCGACTTCATCAGCCGATGTTGATGAAAGTTCCGTGCTGTCGTCGGAGGCAATGGCTGTTCCTGTCACGCTGACTGTTGCAGCATAGGTATAATATTGTTTTTATGTATACATAGAACTTCGATTTGTAAATAAGTTCAACTTTGTAATACAAAATTATGTAATATACTTGGTATTACCAACAATATATTAGATGCATAGGCCTAATGTTATTAGTATTACTCCAGAATACAGGACCCAGATCCAGGGACCAAGGCCAGGGTTATTGGCAATTGCCTGTCGGTGTCAACTAAGATCTGAAATAATTACTCTAGTCATGCATGTGTGTATCAATACATTTAGCTTTTAGTAAGCAGTTTACTGTTATGGATATGTTGTAGTTTAGACATAAGCATAGCTGATAAATGCCCAACCAAAAAATATTTTGTCTACCCAATCTTTGCCCGCAACAATAGACAGTTATATTGTGAACTCAATATGAAATATAATAACAGAATTGTACATTTCACAGACTCCATCAGCATCAACTTCTGCAACTGCGAAGAAATTTGACTACCAGCGTCTTCTGCATGAGACTGCGATCCCCGGTGACGACGAGCCAGAGGAATCAGCTGAGGAGGATGACAGTGTTCACGAGACTCTCTCTACTGTCATCGTGCGTGTCGACAAGCTGACCGAGCTGGTGCAGACGCTGCTGTGTCCGACCTGTCACTGTGCCACTGTTGCTGTCCGTGCCGTGAACTGTTCACTGGGGTTGGTGTGCAAGATGGAGGCTTACTGTGCGACATGCGAGGATGTCATCAGCAGCACCCACTCTTCCGACCGCATCGGTGGTACAGCGGGAAACCTGCCGTTTGTCGTGACACGGTCGGTTGTGTCGGCATCCATGGACATGGGTGTCGGCTACAGTGGGATCGTGAAGCTGTGCCGATACCTGGACATGAACACCATCACCCACACCACGTTTGCCACCCACAGGAGTGCCATCGCAGATGCCAGTGCAGTGATCGCGACCAACATCCTTGACGACGCTGCGAAGATTGTGCGACAGGTCTACGTCGACGCTGACCCATCGCTTGTAGATGCCGAAGTGATTGACCTGACCGTCAGTTTTGACGGCTCTTGGATGAAACGTGGTCACACTTCGGCATACGGGATTGGGTGTGTCATCGACACCGTCACCGGACTGGTCCTCGATCTGGCAGTGCTGTCGTCGTACTGCCAGGCCTGTTCGTGTGCCAAGGCAAGATTCGGAGGCTCCGACACAGCCAAGTTCCAGGCGTGGCTTCGAAGCCACCGTGACTGTAACCGGAACCACGATGGGCCTGCTGGTGGGATGGAGGTAGCGGCTGCTGAGATCTTGTGGGGGCGGTCTCTCGACCGAGGTTTCCGCTACACTACCATGGTCTCGGACGGTGATGCCAGGACATTCAAGCACCTCACCGACCTGAGCGTGTACGGGGAAGACATCAATCTGGTGAAAGAAGAGTGCATCAACCACGTCTCGAAACGGTTGGGGACTGCCTTGAGAAAGCTGTCCACACAGTCGAAGAAGGCTGGCACCACCCTCGGGGGACGTGGGCACGGGAAGTTGACCCAGGCAACTATTACGAAACTAACGGCCTACTACGGCAAGGCAATCCGTGCCCACACGAAGAACCTGGATGATATGTAGGATGCCGTCTTCGCCACATTCCAGCATGCTTCATCAACGGATGACAAGCCCAACCACGACCGCTGTCCAAAGGGCAAGGACAGCTGGTGCTTTTATCAGCGGGCACAAGCTGAGGGGAAAGAGCCTGGAAACCACCGCTCCAACGTCGGCACGCCACTATCCCCAGAAGTTGCGATTCACGTGAAGGAGGTGTACGACCGTCTGGGCCACAAGGACCTCCTCGGCCGGTGTTTGAAGGGGGCAACACAGAACACCAACGAGAGTTTGCATGCGATGGTGTGGGCCAAGTGCCCCAAGACCGGCTTTGTGGGCATTCAGCGGGTGCTGTTTGCCACCTGCTGCGCTGTTGGTGAGTTCAACAGTGGGGCACAGTCAACAGTACAGCAGTTGTATGGTGCCATGGGCCTGGCAACTGGCCAGCAGCTGATTGCCTCAGCTGCAAAAGCTGACCGCAAGCGACTGAGGCAGTCGGTGCGACAAGAAGCTACCCGCACGAAGGAAGCGAGGCGTGCGGATAAACTTTACCGTGTTGAAGTTAGAGGGAGTAGTGGTGCCAAAGACTATGGAGATGGCGCATTTTAGGGCCCAAAACAATTACTGCTCTAAGGACAAATAGTAGTCTTTCAGTTTTCCTTTATTAGATGATATCATCACTGATAATAGTAATGTCACCAGAGTAATACACTTCTTTTGAATATCTTTTTTCCAGCTACTGACTTTTGAACAATGTGTTCACATGAATAGTTATGTTATTTATCAACCACCTTGTAACTTCACATAGTACATGGTGATATAGTATTCTCTAGGGAGTAACATCATCATTTCAAGACATCTGGTTTGGTATTTACTTATTCAGTGTGCTATATGGACTACATAGAGGCGTTTTTCTGCATATGTAGTATTAGCTACATTTGCATTATATTTTATTCCTAATGGAATTATGTGGTTTCTATTGCATATTACATGATAGACAGTTCAGTTAGTTACTAGTGTGAAGTGTTTCAATCTTATATGTTCTATATTATACATGAAATGTGTCAACAAAGTATGTACTTACTTTGAATGCTGTTTTCTCGGTTATACATTTTTTACATAAACTTTGTGTTCACCGGACGTTTTCTCTGCTATTTCTCAACAGATATGCTTGAAATTTCACCCACTACATGGTGATAGTATTCTATAGGCAGTGACAACAGCGGTTTTTTTAAATTTGCCATAGTATTGTTGTAATGTGCCATTGAAATAAGGTACCGTCACTAATTTTGGTCTGAAATACGTCCATGTAGTTAAAAAATTAATTAAAAAAAAACTTGTTTTTAAATCAAAAATCTAACTTTGCTACTGCCTATAGGATAGTATATTCTAACTGTGTGTGTTTTTTTGTTGAAATTGACCAATTGATTATGCCTTAAAAGTCCCTGTAAAAATGAATGTGTAAAAATCCAAGATTGTGGCCATACGGGGGGTTAGGGTGCCCCTAAAAATAAAAAATAAATTGCATAGTGTATATTTTAGCATAACTCACCATCTCTCACCAGTTACAACCCTCTAAGTTAAGAAATAAGAAAAACAGATCCGAGACACTCCTGTCCCCATACTGATTAATATAGCTACTAAAATTGTAAGTAATAATAAAACATATAAAAATTTGCTACAACTAGACTAATGAAACCTGTACTTGTAGACAAACCTAATGCTGCAAATACAAGTACGTATATACTTATAATATGTACAAATACAAGTACGTATATACTTATAATATGTACAAATACAAGTACGTATATACTTATAATATGTACAAATACGTATATACTTATAATATGTACAAATACAAGTACGTATATACTTATAATATGTACAAATACAAGTATGTATATACTTATAATATGTACAAATACAAGTACATATATACTTATAATATGTACAAATACAAGTACGTATATACTTATAATATGTACAAATACAAGTACGTATATATTTATAATATGTACAAATACAAGTACGTATATACTTATAATATGTACAAATACAAGTACGTATATACTTATAATATGTACAAATACAAGTGCGTATATACTTATAATATGTACAAATACAAGTACGTATATACTTATAATATGTACAAATATATACATACGCAAGTATATATACATATATCATATAAAACATTTTTCAACCGTTACATTAAAATATAAAATAATGAACAATTGATAAACAAATAGACAGTAAAATAACAATAATATATACCACATGTTCAATAACGATCACATGACAGTGGATACGCAGTGTATCAATATTAATGAGTAGTCGGGAGTGGCAGACTGCCAATCAGTACATTAGACGTGTCAATATTTTCGAGTCACCTAATGCAGGTGTGTATGCTATCAGAGCCAACATAAATACCTAATGATGCTGTTACCTGTCCCTCATGCGGAGCAGATACCTGTCTGCCTTTTGCCATGTTAAGGACATTAAGCACACAGCCATCTGACGCCACAGTTGACAGTTGAGAAACTCTGTGACGACAAACATTCTAGGTATTGTAGTGGTTTCTCTTCTGTTGTCTTACATCTATTTGGTTCCTGTGTATGAATGTGTATGGGTCAATCACCACAAGTCATTGCATGTGAAACAACGCTTCACCTTCATCAATTCAAATATGCTGCATGTCAAATCAATCACTTTTAGGCCATTTTTGCATCACCTGAAATTTTGATGAAATTTAGCACAGTTGTTGGCTCACACGAGAATATCTAAATAAAAAAATCTAGGTCAAGTATTATTGAAGATATAGGTCACTGAAGTTTGACCCGATTCGCATACTGACCGTCACATTAATGCCTATAACTCTGCTGTTAATAAAGCTAGAAAAGCAAGCAATACATAATTGGAAAGCCAATAAACAGGCGCACGTAGGTATTGTAAAATATAAAAATTCACGTAAATAAAAATAATAAAATTTTCATAATTTGACATTTGACCTCAGATACTCAAAAAATTGTGCACAGTATCCTATATTATTGCAGAAGAATCCCTGAAAATATTAGATTGGGCAAATAATAATGTTCAGAGATACATTACATTGTGTACACCCAGGGATGACAAATTGCACCAGGATGGCACAGGATAACTCACTTCAAAGATACAGTACTACCTCTGATTTGTGAATCCATATATATATATATATTTAGTAAGCATATAATTAGTAATCATACAAATATATATATATGCTTACTAATTATATAATTGTTATTCAATACACTAGGGATTATTGTTATGCAATAATCCACCAGAGGGACTAGATTATGTACATGTCTACTTTGTCTGTAATTTTATGTGATTTGTCACATATAGAGCAACATTCAAACATTACAAATGAACAAATTTGACTGCATAATATATATGGTAAGCATTACAAATTGAATTGTATTAACAATTGCTCAGCTATATGTGTGATGATTCCAGTTTCATTTGACTGAGTGATAATATATTAAACTCATGCAAATTCATTGCACATGTGAGTGATGCACAGAAACTGCTATGAAATAACTATTTAGTCAGCCTATAATCATCATGTCTACTAGTGACTTAAACTTGTGCAGACGGTGTACTGATCCACTAAAACAGCACCTGGACAAAATAAAGAAAAAATGGGCCAAGTGGCTCTAAAGTCCTTTGGACTAATATGTCGATATGTGACCCCGGCTGACCAAATGAGTGATAAGTAGGAAAAATTGTAACATTGTTTTCTTACATCCTTGTAAAGGTTTGGTAGGGTGCTTTACACGGTTTCAAAAATTATGACTGCTACAAAAATTGGCGAAGTTATGGAGCATTGAACACGGTAGGGGTCAAAAAGTGAAAATGAAGAAACCGGCTGTTGAAATTATATATGCAAATGGATTGCATGGAAATATTACATGCACAACATTCAAATGTGGCACACAGTATGTAATATGTATGTTATGTTGCAATGATACACTGGAAGTACAAATGTGCTGCCACAAAGACTTATCAAGTTATGCCAGATTATGTCTTTATGTGTAAAACTAAGAGGACAGATTATTTGAGAGCAAAAGGTAGACTCACTGTTTGACACAGTTTAAAACCTACAGGCAACTGTCCAGTTTAACAGGGGTCTAGAGGCTTAATGATGTCTGTTGACACAAGCTACTGCCAGTGACAAATTACAGATTAGTCAGTTTCCATAAAACAATAGCAGGCAGAGAATCTTAGCTCCACAGCTGGTGTAATACACAACAAGTGATAAATATATGACACTCTGGAAGTACAAATGTGCTGCTACAAAAATGTATAAAGTTATGCCAGATTATGTCTTTATGTATAAAATTAAGGGACAGATTATTTGAGAGCAAAAGGTAGTCTAAAGAAAATAAAAAATGGGTCAGCTGGATGGTGATAGACCATTTGAAGCCTTTGTCAAACTTTTGTCTCGACTTCACCGAAGGCGGTGTCCTGCTGTCAGAACTTCGAAGGTGTTACTCACCTAACTTACAGGTGTTTGTCAGTAAGAATAATGGGATGATAATTTATACCAATGTTGTTTCCCATAGAAGTCACTTTGTGGGATATATTAGCATTAGTCGTGCCAATTCAAAAATTAGTGCTATATAATAGTAGTTTGTCAAAATGTAAACAAACTCAAAGACAGTTGCAGCTTAGCGTTAGCCTGTTCTGAAATGTTTTAATGACATGATATATTTCACATAAATATATAGGGAGCTAATGGAGAGGCCCATCATAATCCACTAATAATCCATCATAGCACTACAAAATGAAGTATCTGAAAGTCACACTTCATATATTGAGTGACACATCTCATACTGTCTTTCTGGACTGTCGCAATGTCCAATAGTTTCCTATCGCAACCCTCGTGTACAATATACCAAAGCTATATATTTCCAACACGACAACATATGTATTATCACTGGATAGGTAATTGAATAATCTTTCAGACGAACGCAACTTGTAGCAGCAGAAAATAAAGCATACAAAAGTTACACCGCAAACAATAACATGCATTCTCAAAATGTGATTCATTCAAAAACTAGTGCTATATAATAATAGTTTGTCAAAATGTAAACAAACTCAAAGACAATTGCAGCTTACTGTCCACCAAGCAGTAGCAGAACAGTTTATAATAATCCACAAGTTAAGTGGCAGTGATCTTCCTTTTATTATTCATGTGATGTTTATTGTGAGCAGGGCGGACAAATGGTTATCATACGTAGACAGGTACAGAAAGAAACTGACATTTTCTATAAAAAGAACACGTTTGCCTATCAATGGCATGTATTTCCTATTGTTGCCGTTTCTGCCGGGCAGAAACAGTTTCTGCCCGGCATAAATCAAACAACCCTGTAGGTAATTATTAATAACGTTTTTTTGCAGAAACAGTTTCTGCCCGGCATAAATCAAACAACCCTGTAGGTAATTATTAATCAAATGTTTTTTGGTGAATCATAGTTACAGATCATTAAGGGTTATGATGGAAGTAAAACTGTTCACTTATTGCACCACGTCTTGCATTTAGAGGAATAATTATAATAGAAAATAAAATGTTGTGGCACATATTTTTAAATACATGCATCAATGAGAAACAGGGAATTACTTTTCTGTGGCCTAAGAATAACAAATTTTAATTAACTTTCTGCTTATATAAAACAACTGCATAAAAATATATATCCATACAAGACACAAATTCCACATGTGACAGATGTTTTGGGAAGGGGAATAGTGTTTCTGGTACAAGGTGCTGTGTTTGTTGACCCAAGCCTCTGCCAGTGACCAATTACAGATTAGTCATACTTCCTACCACCAGCCACAGTGACCCAAGCCTCTGCCAGTGGCCAATTACAGATTAGTCACACTTTAACCAGCCAGCCACAGTGAGGTGTAACAGATGTTGTGGGAAAAGGGATTAGTTGAACAAAAGGACTGGAAGCCTGCTAGAGCTGCTGCTACAGTAGAGCATTTAGTTAACAAATTTAGCATTTTAGGGAACATTTGGAGCCCTTAGAATGATTGAATCAAATACAGATTTCTTGTGTATAGTGGCACTGCCATATGAAATGTCTACGTAAAATTAGAGAAAAAGTTCCTTAAGAGTTTTTGAAAAAATAGGCAAAATGTGAAAATTTACCTGTTTTTGGGTCCTTTCTTTTTTGGGGGGTCATTATGTGCCCTTAGAATGATTCAATCAAATACAGATTTCTTGTGTACAGTGACACTACCACATGAAATGTATATGCAAAATTTGAGAAAAAAATTGCAGTTTTTGAAAAAATAGGCAAAATGTTACACTTTACCAGTTTTGGGGTCCTTAGAGGCCCTAGGGAGCCCTTAGAATGTTTCAATCAAATACAGATTTCTCGGGCATAGTGGCAGTGCCCTAAAATATGTCTATGCAAAATTAGAGAAAAAGTTGCTGAACGGTTTCTGAGATACGGCAGCTAACGGCAGACGGCGGACGCAGAGTGATGGCAATAGTCCCTTGGACCTTCGGCCAAAGGACTATAAAGGCTTGCAAAATGTTTCTGCAGAACTGGTTTCAAAGAACTTAACATTGTGTTTGACCACACGACAACCCTGTAGGTAATTATTAATCAAATGTATTTTTGGTGAATCATAATTACAGATCATTAAGGGTTATGATGGAAAATGTTTACAGGTTTACTGTTCACTTATTGCACCACGTCTTGCATTTAGAGGAATAATTATAATAGAAAATAAAATGTTGTGGCACATATTTTTAAATGCATGCATCGATGAGAAACCGGGAATTACTTTTCTGTGGCCTAAGAATAACAGACAATGTCGTGAAAAGCTGGAATCACTTCTTGAAGTAACTTCGTCATCACCTGCTTCGTCATTCGCACCAATGTCTGGCCAAGAATCTGATCAAGGCCAAATATCTGATCTTCTTGAAAGAACTTTTTTTGAAGAGCATGAAGTGTCAATATTCTATGAATCTTTGGACATTATTGGTGAATCTCTACTCTTAAAATGAAAGTTAGGCCAGGAATCCTATGCTGCAAGAAAGGTTCAAAAAATTTACACAGCAGTGGTGAAGAAGTTACAGTTAGTTGCACCAGAGAAATGCTTCGAACATGACGAAACAGCTACTTCCGGTGAGAAGGACTTTGGTGAAATGATGGCACAATTAAAGGACAAATTCCAGAAAACAGACAAGAGAAGCGAAAAGATCAAATTATTGATCGTGATCCCAAAGAGTTGGAGCATCCAGAAAATACTACAGTCTTCAACACATTGTACTTCATTGCACGAAGAGCAAAACATTTATTGAAAGAGAAAGGCATCATGAGTGATCCAGATCCCAAACCAGGAAAAAGCCTGTCTTCTGAAACCATCCAGTTGGTGGAAGCATTCTATCTGAGTGATGAGATAAGCCAAATTGTCTCCATCCTTGTTCATGGTGAATAAGTCCATCAGTAAAAGCAACTAGTTCTTTGTAACTTGAAAGAGGCATACCAACATTTTAAGAACACACATTCAAACATTAACATTGGTTTCAGCAAATTTTGAGAGTTACACCCAAAACAGTGTGTTCTGGCAGGATCATCAGGTACCCACTCCGTGTGCATTCATCAGAGGGGTAAAATTAATGATGGTTGGTGCAAAACTCAGCAAACTCACCGAAAATTTTCACATCCCACTGGTTCACTACAACCATTGTCTTTCACAACTACGATGTAATCCGTCAAAATACGAATGCTTTCTGCAACAATGTGATGAGTGTGGTGACTCAAGTAATTTGAGTGAACCACTACATTTGACAGCCAGGTAATCGAGGAAATTGAATTTAAAAAATGGATAACTACTGATCGATCAACATTATAAACCATGAAACTTAGTGCAGATGATTTAATCCATGAATTCTGCACTCAACTTGAAATCTTGCAGCGGCACAATTTCATAAGCAGACAGCAGTCTTCATGTCTTAGAGACACTCGTGAATCACTTCAGCCAGGCCATTTTCTTGTTGTCTGTGATTTTGCAGAAAACTACTCTTTCATCTTGCAAGATGAGGCACAATCCTTCCATTGGAATAATGCACAGGCAACACTGCACCCATTTGTTTGCTACTATTGTGTAGCTGGTAATGATTGTGTGTCACATGTTAGTTATGTTGTCATTTTTGACTATAACATACATGACACCATTGCTGTGCACCTGTTCCAGAAACACCTCATCAACTTCCTTACCGCACAATTTACAGCTGTTCAGAAAATCATCTACTTCTCTGATGGCTGTGCTGGTCAATACAAAAACTTTCTCAACCTCTGTCACCATGAACAGGGTCTTGGAATAAATGCTGAATGGCACTTTTTGCAACTTCTCATGGGAAGGGGCCATATGATGACATAGGTGGAACGGTAAAGACTCACGGCAAAAGGTAGTCTAGAGAGACCACATGACCATCACATCACCACACCAATGCAGCTCTTTGAATTTGCATCAGCCCATATTCCTGCAATCAAGTTCTATGTTTCAACCACAGAAGAGTACTATGAAGAAACAACTCTTCTTGCAAGCCGTATGCAAAGAGCAAAAACATTAGCACTTCTTCAAGCCATTGTCACCTAATCACTTGGAAGTAGCAATATATTCCAGATGTTCCATAAGAAAGAAAGAGATTTTGACAGCCCGTTGTGATGGTCTCAGTCTCGTGGATATCAAAGGGTATGTGACTGCCATCTATGGTGGACACTGGTGGGTGGCATATGTAATGGATGTTTTACCAGCTGATAAAGAGGCTGAACTGAACTTCCTTCACCCACATGGACCATCACCATCATATTGCTACCCACGACACAGTGACACTCTTCATGTTCACGTGAGTGATATTTTCACGCATATTCACCTGACAACCGACACTGGTCAGACCTACAAACTATCCAAAGAAGATACAGTAAAAGTATATGTTGCCCTGCAAAGAATTTGAATACATGTTAAGAGAGAGGCTACAGCATGTGAGTATATACTCATTTCATTATAAGGTACCCTTGTTAAGTGATCTAAAAAAGATGAATTAATGAAATTCAATGTTGCATCCACTGATCTATAGACCAAAGGTAAGTCACCCAGGTGTACTCAATTTAATGTATCTCTGAACATTATTATTTGCCCACTCTAATATTTTCAGGAACTCTTCTGCAACATTATAGGACACTGTACAAAAGGAATCGGAGGACATATATTTTGGGTATCTGAGGTCAAAGGCCAAATTATGAAAAATATGTTAGTTTTATTGACGTGTTTTTTTAGTTCTTTGGACGAAGTATGGTGTGTGACTCTGTCACAAGGGTTGAGTGATGCGCCTAGTGCTGTAGCGAAGTGTAGGGGTTGGTAGCTTGGTTCAGACCTCCCGCTTTCAGCTTCAGCCAGATAGCCTTACCCGGGTGAAAAGAAGGCCGAGTGCGTAAGTCTTTCCTTCTGGTATATAGCCTCTCCTCAATCAAGACTCATGCAGTGCCTCCTTGCGACACCATATGGTAACTGGACACCTTGCGGCTCCAGGCCAAACCTGCATGGGATCTAGTGGTCCAGCCACGAAAAACCTTGGCGGAGCAGCATGAGCCCGATATGGGCAGGGTGCAGGGCCCACCAGTGTGTGGACACGTCCCGACCCTCACAAATCATGTTCCAGCTATGGGGCAAATAGCAAAGCAGAGGATGTGATGGACAGCGTGTCCCCTCAGTTCCGGCGGCGGAAGATCCAGTTGTATGGACAACGACGGCGAGCACAGCTCAGTACGAGCTACTGTTCTTTGGAGTAAACCAAATCAAAAACCGGCAGAAGGCAATGGGAAACCACTGCTGTATCTTTCCCAAGACAATCATGAACCACAAAACCACAGAAGATAACGTTAACAGCGTGAACGGTTGTTCTGACAGTTCTGACAGGACCACCTCGCTCGGTAGGGATAGTCATGTGCGACAGGTGACGCCAGATCGTCATCCAGCTACTGTGTGCAACAGAGAGATTTTGAATATTGCTACATGGAATGCAAGAACTCTATATCAGAAAGGAAAACTAGAAAACATCAAACAAGAAGCGACAAGATTGGGGATAAATATAATGGGAATGTGTGAAGTTAGATGGACAGGGGCAGGACTGATGACATCAGATAATAACACAATAATTTACTCAGGAGGCGATAAACATGAAAGAGGAGTTGGAATTATGTTGGATGAAGAAAGAGCAAAATGCTTACTAGGATACTGGACCATATCGGATCGCATCCTCTTGGTGAAAATCAGTGGCAAACCATTTAACATTAACATCATACAAGTGTACGCACCAACCGCAGACAAATCTGATGAAGAGCACGAGACATTTTATAATGATCTTGAATTAGCAAAATCACATTGCAAATCACAGGAGATTGTAATAGTTATGGGAGACTTTAATGCTAAAGTTGGTGAGGGAATATGCGAAGACATAGTTGGACCATATGGCCTGGGGAGCAGAAATGAGAGAGGAGATAAACTAATAGAGTGGGCAAAATCTCATGACATGATTGTAGGAAACACCTGGTTCCAACAACACCCAAGAAGACTTTGGACTTGGAACAGTCCAGGAGACCGTACACGGAACCAAATTGATTATATCCTGGTCAGTAAAAGATTTAGAAATGCCCTACTGGTGGCAAAAACCTTTCCCGGGGCAGACTGCGATTCCGATCATGTGCCAGTGCGAGCCAAGTTCCGATTGAAACTGAAGAAAAGGAAAAGAGCAACAAGGAACCTGAAACTAGATATGAATATACTAAAATCAGATTCAGCGATCAAAGAGAAATTCAATGTAGCAGTACAAAACAGTTTCAATGTTCTGAATGACATTCAAGATGTGGACGACCAATGGGAACAAATGAAGGAATCAATAACACAGGCTGCAGAAGAAACTATTCCTAGGCAATGCAAAAAAGCAAAGAAAAAATGGATGACTGACGATATTCTAAAGTTGATGGATGAAAGGAGGAAAATTAAGCAAAATCATGATGCATATGTAGCAATGAACAAGGATATAACGGCCAAATGTAATCTAGCGAAAGAGGAATGGCTTAATGAAAAATGCAAAGAAATTGAACAGAAGAATAAGCACGACACAAAATCCATGCATGCTAGAATAAGAGAAATCACAGGGAAAAGAACATGCTCAGCTACAGGTTGCCTGAAATCTAAAGAAGGAAACATAATAATGGACAAAGACAAAATACTCAAGAGATGGTCAGAATATATTGGTGAACTGTACGATGATGAAAGGGGTGAAAGACCATCAATTAAGAAGAACTTTGATGGTCATCCTATATTGAAGGACGAGGTTCGAAAAGCCATCAGATCAATGAAAAAGGGAAAAGCTGCTGGACCAGATAATATTACCATTGAAATGATTGAGTGTTTAGAGGAATTTGGTATTGATATAGTAACAGACTTCTTGAACAAAATATATGACAGCGGATGAATCCCAACTGATTTATCCAGATCCATTTTTGTAGCAATACCAAAGAAACCAGGTGCGATTGAATGTGAACTACACCGTAGAATTAGTCTCATGAGTCACTACACCAAGATGTTGCTTAAAATTATTATGACCAGAATGAGAAACAAAATAAAGCCAGAAATTGCTGAAGAACAATGTGGATTTGTAGAAGATAAAGGTACAAATAATGCAATATACATCCTACGAACACTGATTGAGAGAGCACTGGAAGTGCAGAAAGATCTGTATGTATGTTTTATTGATTACACAAAGGCATTTGACAGAGTTCGTCATGAAGAAATCATATCAATGCTGGAAAGTTTGAACATTGATGGGAAAGATCTGAGAGTTGTGAGAAATCTGTACTGGGAACAAACAGCAGCAATACGAATAGAAAATGACATCAGTAAATTTCAAGAAATAAAACGTGGTGTAAAACAAGGGTGTGTCCTATCACCCGATCTCTTTTCACTATACAGTGAGATTATCTTACGCACATTAGAAGATATGCCAGGCATTCAAGTAGGGGGATACAACATGAATTATTTACAATATGCAGATGACACGGTACTGATTGCTGAGAACGAAATAGATCTACAACAGATGCTAGATACAGTAATAAGGGAAAGTAAGAAAAAAGGTCTGTCCATGAACAAAAAGAAAACAGAAATCATGGTCATCTCAAAGAAAAATTACACTCCAACATGCAACGTGATAGCATGTGGCACTGTTTTGAAGCAAATCCGAATGTTTAACTATCTGGGATCACTAATAACATCCGACAGTCGATGCAACGATGAGATAAAGAGAAGAATTGCTCAAGCCAAAACAGTTTTTCACCACATGAAAAACATTTTAACAAATAAAAATATATTAACTGAAGTGAGAAAACGTGTACTGCAATGTTACATAGAGCCCATATTGCTATATGGATGTGAATCCTGGACAATAACCAAAAGATCACAAAAAAACATAGAAGCCACTGAAATGTGGTTCTTAAGAAGAATGCTGCGAGTGCCATGGACTGCAAAGCAAAGCAATGAAGTCATCCTTAGGACAGCCAAATCAAAAAGAAAGATCATCAACAAAGTTAGAACACAACAAGCACGATTTGTAGGCCATGTCATGAGAAAGAAAAAGTTAGAACAAATAGTAACAACAGGAAATATAGAAGGAAAAAGATCCAGAGGACGCCAGAGAATAAAAATAATAGATAGTCTCTCAACATGGTGTGGAAGGAGCACAACAGAACTGCTACAAACTACACACGACCGTGCGGTATGGAGGGCCATGAATGCCAACACCTGTGACAGACATGGCGCATAGAAGAAGAAGGCCGAAGGTCCAAGGGACTATTGCCATCAGTCTGCATCCGCCGTTAGCTGCCGTATCTCAGAAACCGTCCAGCAACTTTTTCTGTAATTTTGCAGACATATCTTAGGGCACTGCCACTATGCATGAGAAATCTGTATTTGATTGAATCATTTTAAGGGCACCCTAGGGCCTCCAAGGACCCCAAAACTTGCAAAAATGTAACATTCGGCCTATTTAAAAAAAAACTGTTCAGCAACTTTTTTTCTAATCTTAGGGTGCTGCCACTATATACAAGAAATCTGTATTTGATTGAATCATTCTAAGGGCACCTAAGGGGCCCCCAAAGTGCAAAAGTTTTACATTATCTAGTGATGTGGTTTTGAGAAGGGCCCTTGAGACCACCCCCAACACTAGATTTTGTTTCATGTGCCACAAAGCCAGCAGCATGACTAAAAACTATGCAGCCTAGTGCTACTGTTCCATTGAGACCTTGACTAATCTTCAATTGGTCACAGTGCCCAGGCAGAGTAGACACACTTGACCCCTGTTAGACTGAACAGTTCCGTAACACTTTTAAACTGTATCTTCAAAACTATTGATTTTCTATAATTGCAAGTTGTGTTTATTTTGATGTTCATTTAATTATTATAAAATGGCGTGACAGTGGTGTCTATTGGTTAAAGATGTATTGTCTGTAGAAACCTGTAGGTGACAAACGTAGAAAATTAATATTCTGTCACCTGTAGGTGACAAACATAAAAAAATAATATTCTGGACAACTATAGAGTGAAATATCCTACACTTTATTGATATCAAATGCATTCTACTGTTCTGTTTACGCTTGCGATGCCTTGTGTAGACATGGTACTGTGTAAATCAATTGTATCAATACAAACTAACAATTACAGATTCACAATATAGTTGATACCTGAAACAACCAAATGTCAACCATTAGAAGAGTTGACATATTTCCGCTATACACAAGCAAGAAATCTGTATTTGATTGAATCATTCTAGTGTCATCAGCATATAGTAGAACACACATTTTCTACATCATCATCACTAAGGTTGTTATAAATTTCACCAGCTGCCATGTCAAGTCCGTTATAATTGTGACTAACAGTGTTCAAAATTATTCAGGTAAATAGCAAATAACAAAGGACACAAGTTTTCTCCTTGCCATACCTCTACATCACATGAGAAGAAGGTTGACACAGCCTGGCCCTGATTTATACATGATTTAGCATTTTTGTACATGTTGTATACAACTTTCAACACATACCATTAATACCGCATGAAATTATCTTAGACCACAGTGAGGACCGGTCTACTAAATCAAATGCTTTCTTATAATCGATGAAGGCACAATAAAGCCTTTTGCATCGAGATAAATACAATTCAACCAATACCCCTATTTGAACACTGCCTGTTCTTTACCTATTACATTCGCTTTGTTTAGGTATGTGGTCAGTCTGGTGTTCTGAACAATCGCTAAGGATTAATGAACACTTGTGCAGAATGTCAACCACTTGGCAGGTTTAATTGATCTGTTCAGCAATGAGGACACTGCTTAGGCCTCACTCTGGACACTGTCACTCACAGTGTTGTGAATTGTCTTAGTTGGTGCATTGAGCTAATCTACTTGACCATGAATCAGTGGTGGCTCTGGTTGTGTATTACACCCAGCTCTGGAGTTAAGATTCTCTGCCTGCTATTGTTTGATGGAAACTGTGACTAATGTGTAATTGGTCACTGGCAGTAGCTTGTGTCAAAGGACAGCATTAAGCCACTAGACCCTTGTTAAACTGGACAGTTGCCTGTAGGTTTTAAACTGTGTCAAACAGTGAGTCTACCTTTTGCTTTCAAATAATCTGTCCTCTTAGTTTTACACATAAAGACATAATCTGGCATAACTTGATCAGTCTTTGTAGCAGCACATTTGTACTTCCAGTGTATCATTGCAACATAACATACATATTACATACTGTGTGCCACATTTGAATGTTGTGCATGTAATATTTCCATGCAATCCATTTGCATATATAATGTAAAACTTCAACAGCCGTTTTCTTCATTTTCACTTTTTGACCCCTACCATGTTCAATGCTCCATAACTTCGCCAATTTTTGTAGCAGTCATAACTTTTGAAACCGTGTAAAGCACCCTACCAAACCTTTACAAGGATGTAAGAAAACAATGTTAAAATTTGGCCACTTGCCCCATTTTTTTATTTTACAATATGTATGTGCGCCTGTTTATTAACAGCAGAGTTATGGGCATCAATGTAATGGTCAGTATGTGAATCGGGTCAAAGTTCAGTGACATATATCTTTTATCTGGACGCGATCATCCTTGCACCTACGCACTCTGCACATCACGATGTCTAAAAACAGAAAACAGAGCACACCTGAGCAAACCTCCGATATAGCTGAAATTAAACAACAACTCGCATCACATTGCTGGTATTTCGACATTCCAAAAGGAACTGGCAGCACTGCTGGCAACAGTTAAACTGTTACAGCGTGCCAACGATGAAAAAGACAAGAAAATCGGCTTACTAGAGTTGAGAATTGAAGACATCATTATCACTGGACTCGCCACCAAACACCAAACGTACGCTAGAGCAACGGCAACAGCGAGTAACGCAAACACCGACACAGAAGCACCGCAAGAAGAACTGGCGACATTGGAAGAGAAAGTCGTAGTAAAGTTCTTCAGTTCGAAGGGTATTAACATCGACAAAAAAGACATTTCTGCATGTCACACTCCCAGTGCGGGCAACAGATCTGCATCGACGAACACGAGTCAACACCGAACCACCGCACCGCCAAGTATTATCGTACGTTTTTACAACAGGAAAGCTAAAGTGAATGTTCTGAAATAGAGCAAGAATCTACGCGGCACCAACGTTTATGTAAACGAACGTTTGACGGCAAAGCAAGCGATCCTTGCGAAATCCGCCCGTCTACCGAGAAAGCAAGGCAAAATCTAATCAACGTGGACGAGAAATTGCAAGATCTTCGTGAAAGTGAACAGTCCTGCGGACAGTGCCAAGATTCGACTCGTTAAGTGCATGGACGATTTCCGCGACTTTGATGTCTGAATCCACCGTCGAAATAAACTCTACGTCTACGACTTTGTTGTTTTTGTTTTCTATACTAGTGTTGCACACTGCGTGACTCTATCTTTGGTGTCTGATTCCATCGAAATTAACTCTACGACTCAGCTGTTTTTGTTGATGTTGTCCATCCACTGTAGTACAGTTGTACACTGTGTGTTTGTTCTTATTGATAACAATGGTCAAAACTGTATATTACTTTATTATAGCAAACATATTGCTTTGCTGTTTCTATTTCATTTAATACCTACTATCTACCATTTACATGGCTAACACCGTGAAAGAAAATTACTCACTCTCAAATTGTGATGATATGGATAACATATTTGAAACCTACAAATATACCGAACACAGCAGGTGTCATTTTGAGAAGGATATCGATCCTGAAAATAATTATTACAACAACATATCAACATCTTGTAAATATTATACAGAACAACAATTCAATAATGAGCTAAACAGAAATTATGATGGTGGTCTGTCGTTAGTACATTTTAATGCTAGAAGTCTGAGTACTAGCTTCAGCGAAATACAAGATCTTCTCAAATCACTTAATGTAAAGTTTGATATTATAGCGATAAGCGAAACGTGGCTGAGTAAGGACTCATCTCCTTTATATACGTTTGATGATTATGATGCTTTTCATGTTGTTAGAGATAACAGAAAAGGTGGAGGTGTGGTGATTTATGTTAACAAGAAGCTAAATTGGCGATTATGCGAAACAAAGTCACTAATAGTTAATAACGTTCTAGAATGTGTTACTGTTGAATGTGAAATTAACCGACAAAAAATTGCACTGGTCAGTTGTGTATCTAGGTGCCCTGGGTCTAACATGGTTTCATTTATTGACAATATTGAACAATTTTTTAGTCGTATACATTGCACCAAAACCATATATGCATGTGGTGATTTCAATGTAGATTTGTTTAAATGTGATAGTCATAGTGGAACCAATCTATTTGTAGATCTTATGTACAGTCTTGGTCTATACCCTTTAATTAATAGACCTAGCAGAATTACTACTACCTCTGCAACCCTTATAGACAACATCTTTACTTCTGAACTTGAGAGCAAGATTGATAGTGGTCTATTAGTAAATGATATCAGTGATCATCTTCCTGTATTTGCTCTGTGCCATTGTACTGTAAAACGTAATGTGAACGAACATTCTAACAAGTGTATTCGTCATCTTAGCAAAGAAAACATCAATGCATTGAAGTGTGACTTAATGCAAAATTCTTGGCATGCTGTTATCGGTAGTGAAAATGCAAATACAGCATATGACAACTTTCTTCATGATTTTACACAAATGTACAACAAACATTGTCCTGTGTCAACTGTACGACCTAAAGTATTAACAATTAGTTAAAAAAAACATGGTTTACTAAAGGACTCAGAAACGCATGTATCAAGAAAAATCATTTGTATAAAGCATTTCTATCATCCAGATCAATTATCTCGGAAACTATATATAAATCATATAAAAATAAATTAACAGGTATTCTCAGATCCACTAAGAAACAGTATTATAGCAGTTTACTCGCACAGAAGAAAAATGACATTGCTGGCACCTGGAAAGTTCTTAAAACTGTAATGGGAACACCTCGTTTAGGAAATCACTACCCAGATCAGTTTGTTAATGATGGCATAACCATTAGTAATAAGGAAGATGCAGCGAACATGTTTAACAATTATTTTACTAATATCGGTCCGGAGCTGTTAAAGGATATAACGGCACCAACAAATGTTTCTATTTATGACTACCTAGAAAACAGAAATAATAACAATTTATTTCTAACTCCAGTTAATGAAGATGAAGTTATCCGAGCTGTGAACAATTGGGAAAGTAAAACATCCACAGATTGCAGACATAAGTATGCATTTGGTCAAAGAAGTTATTAACTCCATTGCAAAATCTATCACTTATATTTGTAATCTATCTTTCACCTCTGGAGTATTCCCGGAGAAAATGAAAATAGCAAAGGTTATCCCACTCTTTAAGTCTGGGGATAAGTATATGTGCACTAATTACAGGCCTATTTCACTATTACCACAATTCTCAAAAATATTAGAAAAATTGTTCAGTTCTCATTTAGATAGCTTTATTACCAAACACAAACTAATAAACCCAAGCCAATATGGATTTCAACAAAATACATGTCAACATGTCACGCACTCATAGATCTTGTTGATGCAATAACCCAATCATTGGATGCCAACAAATATGCTATTGGTGTTTTTATCGATTTAAAAAAGGCATTTGACACTGTCAATCACAAACTGTTATGTAAAAAAATGGAATTTCTTGGTATCCGTGGTGGGGCATTTAACTGGTTAACTAGTTATCTAGAAAACAGAAAATAATTTGTGTCCATTGACAAATGTAATTCTACTGTGCGCAATATTTCATGTGGTGTCCCACAGGGTTCGATCCTGGGCCCCAAACTATTCATTCTATACGTTAATGATATGTGTAACATATCTAATCTAGTAAAATACATTCTCTTTGCAGATGATACTAATATCTTTTATGCAAATAGTAACATCAATAAACTAAACGAAACTGTATGTAATGTACTGGACCAAATGTATACATGGTTTGCAGTAAATAAATTAACTCTGAACATATCTAAAACCAATTATAAGTTATTTGGAAATCGTATGCTAAACAAAGAAATTAATATAAAAATACGAAATGTTAATATCGAAAGAGTAAGGGTCACCAAGTTTTTGGGTGTGTTTATTGATGATCTACTAAATTGGAAAGCTCATATAAAATACGTACAATCAAAGCTTTCAAAAAGTACTGCTATAAAGCATAGATGCAGTCATCTACTTGATAGAAATAGTAGATGTATGCTATACAGTTCTCTCTTTTTGCCATATTTAAATTACTGTGCAGAGATATGGGGAAAAACGTTCCCAACAAATACTAACTGTATTTTCTTATTACAAAAAAGAGTAATCCGCATTATATCTGGTGCAAGACGGTTGGATCATACAAACTCACTTTTCCAACAAATACATGTTCTAAAATTTCCAGATATCATAGAACTGAAAACATCATTATTTATGTACAAAGCTTACTACAGCTGTTTGCCATCAACTATTCAGTGTTTGTTTACTAGACGGGAAATAGCATACTCAATGCGAGCTAATCATGACTTTGAACGACAGAGTCTGTTCTACCATGCGATCAATGTCTCTCTGTGTAAAAGGAGTGCAATTATGGAATTCTCTATGTGATCATTTAAAAACTACTAATACTATTACTGAATTTAAGCGTAAATGCAAGAAACTTTTATTTGAGAAATATCTGGTTGTGGAAATCTAAATAAAATCATACACAAATATAATCATGCCATTGAGGAAACTACAATATGTGTAAAGATGTGTACTTATCACATACTTTAAATTTTGAATATGCCCATATTCCATTACATGTTTTCAATTATTGTAGCTAGATGGTTAGATGAATAGCAAATTCGAATAATATAATATTGATGTCTCAAAATACATGTACGTATGTATGTGAATATATATATATGTATGTATATGTGTGTATACATACAGGTATATAATTATATATAAATATATGTCAGGGGTAAATTTATACAAAAGTCAATGACTTCGTATTTACCCCCTTCAAACATTGTATATTCTCACTTGTATTATAGTTAAACTTGTTTGGTTGTCTTGTCTTGTATATATATTGTTATCAATGTTCTGAATAAACGTTCATTCAATAATACTTAACGTAGATTGTTTATAATGTTGATATTCTCATGTGAGCCAACAACTGTGCTAAATTTCATCAACATTGGAGTCGGGCGATGTTTTGAGTGATTGATTGGACATGGAATGACCTGCATGTGTCTGGAATATCAAACGATCAGTCCACAGTATCATATTACCATGAGTCCATGAGAACTCAATCTTTGCGTTTGCATGAATAGTCTACATTGCCACCTGTTCCATACTTTAACTGGCAAATATTGGATTTCTCCTAGCAACCAGTCAGTGTCTGTGCGTGCGTGTGCGTGCACGTTGTGGCACAGTTCCTTGTCCAGGAATGCTGTCTGTATTCACAGCAGGGTTTGGGTTGTCTGCGTGTCATAGCAGGATACTGGTACTCTTTGGGTTGCCTGCATGTAGGGTACTCTTTGGGCTGTTTAGATGTCATATTAGGGTAGTCTTTGGGCTGTTTATATGTCATAGCAGGGTACTCTTTGGGTTGTCTGCATGTCATAGTAGGGTACTCTTTGGGTTGTCTGCATGTCATAGTAGGGTACTCTTTGGGATGTCTTCATGTCATAGTAGGGTACTCTTTGGGATGTCTTGATGTCATAGAAGGATACTCTTTGGGATGTCTTCATGTCATAGTAGGGTACCCTTTGGGTTAACAATGACCACGGGATGCCACAATAACAGCATATCAATTAAACTTTAAATGCATTGGATCAGAAAAAAGTTTGATAAGTATGAAGTAGACAATCAATGTGACATCCACACTTAATCTGCTTAGTTATTCATGAGTATTGCAAGTGAAAGAAAATCTATAATGCCAATGACCATTTTATTAGTTTTGTTGCCACTAACAAATTTTAGTTCATATCTTTGGCTTCAAAATTTAGAGGCTTCCACAACTGAAAGTTTTTCAAATGCTTGAAATCTTGGATAATGATAGCTTTGTGACTAATTTCTGGTGGGTGTTAATGGCAAGTGAATTCAATGACTTCAAACAACCAACACTGCTGAGATGGGATGTCATATGGAATATGGACCCAATAAAAAATGGACCCTGGGTCTATTTTCCCTATAGAATATGGACCCACCCTATCGAATTTTGACTCGGTGGGAGTCTATAATCTATGAGGGTCAATTTCTTATGTCATAGAATATGGACCCGCATAGAAAATGGACCCTGGGTTCATAACCTATGGGGGTCCATTTTATATTTATAAAATATATGTCATAGAATATGGACCCCCATAGGAAATGGACCCGGGTCTATAATTTTCTATATATGCAATATAATATGGACCCACATAGAAAATGGACCCAGATTTAATATTCTATGGGGGTCCATATTCAATGACATATATATACATATATTTTATATAATATATTCTATAGTAATTAGGACTCACACTGACCCCACTACAAAATTTCCATACAAAGTAATAAGGAAATTGAGATTGAATATATCTGAGTAAGTTTAATGAAAACCAATTTGCATTTATGTTTTGTTGATGAAGAATTCCTGATTTAACTTTGAAACAGAGCCATGTTGTGAGTCAAATGGAGTTGAATTTAGCTTCTCACACCTCTTAGTGTTTTTCACCCTTGACCTCTCAGATCAGGCCATCTTCCTGAATGTGAGCACTTTGAGCCAGTACTAGGATTCTAACTGTCTAATCGTGTGTATGTGTGTGTGGTGTGGTGTGGTCTGGTGTGGTATGGTGTGTGACAATGTGTGTGTGTGTGTGTGTGGTGTGGTGTGGTGTGGTGTGGTGTGGTGTGTGAAAGTGTGTGTGTGTGTGTGTGTGTGTGTGTGTGTGTGTGTGTGTGGACAGAACATAAACTAGATTTATATCCATACACTTTAGCAATTGATAGCATACAAAGTCATTGTAATGCAAAGGGTTGCTAAAATGTATAAATAATATATTTTTATTGTTACAGAATTTATATAAATGATGGTTGTGATATTAAAATTACAATCTACAAACTCCACTATACTATTTGATCATTTTTTTAAATATAGGGGTCCAAATTCTATAAGGGAGGTCCAAATTCTATAATAGAATATGGTCCCCCGGGTCCATTTTCTATAGGGGTCCATATTCTATCTGAAAACAGCACTAATTCTGATGTCATGTGCAAGTAATCAATTAACATATCTTGCATGCAAATGGAATGGTAAAAGAAAACTAGAATAGACAACAATGCACTATATATAATAAAGGACATGGAATATCGAGAAATCAGGAAGTAATCTGACGGGCATTCAGGAAATGTTGTTTGGTCTGCATTATCATATTATGAGATTATTCTTTTTTAAGGAAACACTGAAAATTAGTAATTACAGCTGCATATTGGATGTACTGATTCTATAAATATATCTTAGGATACTAGGGCAGTATAAAGTTTTGTGTCACAAAATGTGTGTGTGTGTGTGTGTGTACATCGACCCGGATAATATCGATAGTAGAATTTTTAGCCGTGTTTAGGAAAATGTTATTTTTCAGGTTCTTCGTGAGAAAAGACTACCCAGGAGGTAGTATGTTTGGGTAGATTTGGGTTCTTCCAACTAACAACAGGACGAAGCATAGAAATATTAATAGTTGAAAAAGGTAATGCATATGTCCCTTCGATGTATAACCATAAATCTCAGTAATCTTAACATAAGATTCTGGACTAAGCCTTAATCTCAAGTTAAGAAATTAACCTTAAGCCAAGTCTATGTTCAAACCAAGTTTTAACTTAGAACATGAACAGTAATTAACAAGGAACAAAAGTGACTAAATAAAAAAATACAGTCTTAATTGCAATTCATTTAAAAGAGAAACAAAAGGCATCATTTTGGGCCTATGCATATAAGAGTTCACAACTAACCATTCATAACTATAATCACAAATATTATGCCAGCAGTCTATTAGAATAACATTGTTGAAGACATAATTTAAAAAGCATGTACACTGCAATTGTGACAGAAAGCCTGACATTACCAATACCTATTCTTCCCAATTTGCCAGTCACCAAATTGAGAATACTACTCTAGTTTGTTTCGCCGAATTTGTTTTGGCGCTATAACTAATAAAAAATGGTACGTCAACATTCTATGGCATTGTAACAGTTGTTAAAGGTGTAACTCTGAATTGAAGGGAATGCAAGAAACCAACATATATGAGCTTGCATGTACATGTTGAGAAAACAGGGGCATTCGACGCGTCACTGCAGCACTAAGGTCAAAGAAGCTCTAGGCACTTATTGGTGAAGCATCGGGGGCATGTTTCAATATGTCAGCCGTCGGGAACTGTAAGATTTCATTAGAATCTCCCACTTTGAAAATAAATTCTGAGTAAACCACCTGCATGACATTGTTGATTGTCACTGTGGAGTCGCACATTACTGGGCCAAATTGGTGTCCTGTAACTTACGCTATATTTACTCCATAACAGCTTCTTTGTGGACAGTTCCTGTTGATAACATTTGTGCTGTATCTTAGGCCCATGAAGAGACACAAAAAACACATCCTGCCTGTTTATTGTTGTTTGAAGAAAAAAATTGTGGTTGTGGACAATATGATGGATAATGTAAATTATAATGTCCACCATTTCAGATCCAGAGTGCTCTGATCATTCTTAACATTTTAAGTCTTGGTTGGATTCTGATAAGGTACTGTCATACATCAGTCAAGCAAATTTTTATTTCTGAAGGGTTTCACATTCTCATATTTTAGTTAAAAGACACCATGTAACATACATCATGAACTTCACTTGGCATTGTGCCATATAACAGTGAGTAAAGAGATCTTATCTTCTTCTTTAATTTTAGGTGTAGATGTATATTGGCTACCATCTAAGACAGTTTTATTTTAAGCACTTTTTTTTTTGCACTTCTGTTTTTGTCCTCCTCCTTCACCTTAGCTGCAAATGGTTAGACAGTGTTAACTCATTAAGGTGTATAGACCCAGATACCCCTGGGTAGTTGTCTTTTGTTTCACTTTAAATACTTCATATTTAATTTGGGTACTTTGCAGACTGAATTTGGTTGGCTGTAGATTTTGGCTGAATGGAGATTTAGTTATGAATTTGTAGGCCAAAATCCCATTGATGGATACTTTACAAACCTGAGTAGATCAGTGTGGAAATGTATTGATTTTGTACCTATACGCGAGACAATTATCAGAGGAGGAGTTATCATTATAATCACTTATCACAATGCCGATGAAATTACTAGTACTGTTCATTGCAAATGTGATAACAACCATTCTTCCAAGTCCAATAAAAATATCCTATGCAAAAGTAAAACACCCAACATAAAAATAAGAGTGTGGTTCACATGATGTGGAGTGTTGTGGTTCAAGAAGGTGCCTGCCATACACCACCTGATGTGGAATGTCATGGTTCAAGAAGGTGCCTGCCACACACCACATGATGTGGAGTGTTGTGGTTCAAGAAGGTGCCTGCCACACACCACATGATGTGGAGTGTTCTAACTGGACCAAATCTTACACAGTTGTGGAGGTATCAAAGGTCTTTGGAACAAGGAAATATCCATGCTTTGTTGTTCTTTTCATTCACTGAAACAGCTAATTCCCTCCTTGGTTACTACACAGTTTGTCACGCAGGCCTATGCATTTGTCCAATTGAAAGGTTTGTGGGCTGAATACAGTCATACAATAAATTCTAAGCATACACAGACCAAATATGCATAAGGTGCAGCATTAGGCAGATCACTGTTTTAAGCAGACCAAAGTCAGTCTGCTTAAAGTTTTGACCCCTGATTGCTTGGATAAGTTTCTTTAAAAAGTTGAACTGTTGGTATATGTAGTATATCCAGAAATATAATATGAATAATTACTGTAGTTGAGCAAAAAAAAATATTTTTGTGATTTTGAGAGCATTGTTTTTGACTGTATATCCTGTCTCTTGTAATGGCTGCCTTTAGGTATATATATATATTTATATACATACATACACACACCTACATATATGTGGACATCGTCAATAATGGGCCATAAATTCAGGATATAGAGCCTTAGACGTATATCCACTTAATGATAACAACACCAACAAATGTTTCACTGTTTTTAAACTGCATTTTGCTCTTGGATCACGTAAGTTCCACGGTTTCCATTATGCATTACTTACTCAGTACTAAAATACATTACGCTTATAAATTTCATTATGTGAGCTGACTTTGAGTAGTTATTCTTTGGAAAAAAAATGGAATAAATGTCTTTAAGAAATGATCACATCTTGGTGGAAACTGTAACTTACACAATTTCAATTATCCACACCACTGAGAATAATCAGAAGATAGATTCACACATGCACACATAGTGGAACATCATTAATTAAAGTATGTTGTTGTTCTCCTCGTCGTTCCGTCTTCAGGGGTGAGGCTGGCTTGGATAATTAAAGTATAATCGGGTTCAATGAAGATAAACTAAAATTTATTAAAATCAAACAGTAATGTTGATTATATAAAAGTAGTTTTTAATATATAAATACTCAAAATACTAATGCATCAGTTGCATCTAACTGGATATATATCTCCCTGCACAGTGATGATGAAGTGATAACAAAATAACATGAAATCTTACATAATTCATACCTAAACTGTCTTACTAATCTCTGTGTTGCCTGGATTTTGATAAAAGGTTGCATATAAACCATCACCTTCCTGTAATTGTAAATGGATGACTTTATGCATGTAAATGTAACCATGTGACATACCAGAGATATATGATATATGTATATATATATATGATAGAAATAAGCCAACAATTTCACTTGTCCACCGAACAAGTCAGTTTTGAAATTTACTTGTCCACCAAAATGTTTACTTGTCCGTCCAATTATCATGGGGAAATAAAACGATTACTATTTTGCATGCATCACTATTTGCAGTAAATTCCCACTGGATAACCATGCAGCTGCATTATACTTGTCCTGTCCAAAAACCACTTATCCAGGACAAACGGACAAGCCTTATATTTTGAATGCTGTATACAAGAAATATTTCACAGCTCCAACTGTTGATCATAAAATTTTTAATGTGATTGATGATGGTAAACAGAATTACTAACACTGAAATATTGCCCAACAAGGCTAGCTGTCATATAATTTATACACAAATAGTAATACTGATGTAGAATTAGGTTTATTCACCCTTCTTAGTTAACTGCTTGCAACACTGCTGGCATTCATTGATTCGACATCATCAGCTGCAGTTCAGAATCAATAATCCAAATAGTACAACATGAACAGTTTAGAGCAATGTACAGCAATTTTCTTTGTAACTGTTACATGCTAGTTAACATTTTCACTGACATTGGCCGGGTAGACACTGCCTTGCCCTTGGTCAACGTTTGGTTTGTGGACACAGTCAACAGACATGTAACTACATGCATCGGTATGCCATATCATATGATCATATGCGACCACACTTTTAGTTATGAAACGTTTAGATTTAGACATTTTTTTACAAATCAAAGCTCCCATAACAACGACATTTTTCTTAATTAAGTGAGCAAACATGTTTGTTTACAAGATAGTATTTATCGGCATGAGAGTATAAGTTTTAATTTCGACACGCATTTTCGTCGAGAACGCGCCGAAATGGCGAATACGCCTGAGAAAGCTATGCCATTAAATGCGTTTGCTGTAAGTACAACAAATTCATGCCGCTATTTCAGTAGATTAAACAATATTACAATGTAGACATATGTCACGACACCATATCGTGGTGAATATTTGCCAACACATTTCAGAAAGAATATTACCTGTTTTAAATCTCGGCGCGCTGCCATGTTTGTTTTGATAACACGAGCTTAATTTCTGTTGACTGTTTATTGGATGAAATGTTACGACTCTTGTAATGCAAATCGAACAAAGGGCGATAAATGTATATTAATATATTAGTTTAGTTAATTAGTTGATTTATATATAGGCATTAGTTATTTAAAATTTAGTTATTATGAGCAAGACAAATAATTAAATAATTATTTACCTCGGGTCTATCCGTTTCACGTCGAAGCCCGTATGTTGTTGTCAGTGGCTCCTTGGCAGCACCTGCTAAAATAGCGTTCGCGAGAAGATTGTTTACCAGAATTGTTTGACAACGGTATGTTTTTATAATTTAAGTAGATACTCGGTAAAGTTACTTCGCAATCGGAATGTTATTGGATATTTATGAAACGTATTTACACATACTTATTAGGCCCTGCTGCCCTTATATTTAATCGACATAGTTTTGCCTACACTACGTCTAGACTCTACTACTAGTACTACAGACACACTCACACGACACAGTCTACACTACGTCGGACGTCTACATTACTATATTTGTCTACAATACTCAAGTCAATAGGTCTACAGGCTACTCATTTCCAAGAACAAGTTACCAACTTCGTCTTCAACTTGCTGCGATCAATTTCAAGTTAGTCTCGCTGTCCAGTAAGTAGACCATGCCGGTCTGACTCCATGTCATGAGGGTTAATGGTCGGAATGCACCTCTGCCTGAATGCACCAGTCGCAATGCACCAACTGCCTAGTCGCAATGCCCCAACCGCGTGGTCGCAATGCCCCAACCGCCTGGTCGCAATGCTCCAATGGGGTGATCGCATGCACCACTTTTGGTCGGAATACCCCACTTTGGTGATAACGACTTGGTAACAATGATCCAGTGGTTTGGCGCAGTGCACCTCTTAGTTATGCTGGTATATATATATTATAAAACATAATGGTTTCTCTGTTTGTTTGTTTGTTTGTTTGTTTGTTTGTTTTTACCCGGGCCACGCCGGGTAAGTCGGCTAGTATAATGACTTCTTTAAGTATCGGCCACGCGACTTTGCATATATTACTTTATAGCTATGGAATTCAAGGAAATATTCTAAGCTGGTTTGCAGCTCTGTTGGCCCACAGAAGACAACGTGTAAGGGTCAATAATTCTTTTTCAGACTGGCATGATGTCATCAGCGGCATACCACAAGGATCGGTGATTGGCCCCCTACTTTTTATTATATTTATTAATGACTTACCGGATGTTATAAAGAACTCCGAAGTATTCCTGTTTGCAGATGATATGAAACTTTTCCGTCCAATTTACACCAATGAAGATTGCACAAAGCTTCAACAAGATCTTACCCATGCAGAACATTGGACATACGAATCTCTCTTAAAGTTCCACCCAGACAAATGCAGCCATATGAGAGTAGGATCATTAACCATAAGAAATGACAGCTACACACTGGGACCTAATGATCATATAACGCTGGCAAGTACGGATAAGGTGAAGGATATTGGCGTCACTTTTGACTCATCACTAAACTTTGAGGCACATATGTCGGAAAAAATTAATAAAGCCAATTCAATGATGGGGATAATTCGTCGCACTTTTGATTACATGGATGAACAGTGTTTTTCTACTGTTTTTAAATCTCTCGTCCGCCCACATATTGAATATGCAAATCAAGTATGGGCTCCCTACTTAATGAAACACATTACAGCTCTTGAAAATGTTCAGCGTAGAGCAACCAAATTAATTCCAGGTTTTAAAGATCTTGAATATAATGAACGTCTACAAAGACTAAAATTACCAACTCTGTCATATCGTCGCCTCAGAGGAGACATGATTGAATTATATAAGATTTTAACAGACAAATATGATACAGCTGTGACATCAAACTTTATAACTTTGAGGGATACTGAATCATGTACGCGAGGACATCACCTAAACATATTCAAAGGACGTTGTCGGTTAAACATTAAAAAAAAATCATTTATACACCGATGCACGGACGTATGGAACAGCCTCCCACAGTCTGTGGTAGAGGCTCCATCAGTCCAGTCCTTTGAGGGGAAATTAGACAAATTATGGTAAAACCACCCAATTAAACTCGATTACACAGCCCCACCCCTATTATGGAACAACTCGTCAGACGCATGCGCACCATATAGTTTGACGACAAACATCAGAGCTGGCATAAGAGGCATCACAGCCTAGAAGCCAGAAGAGGACCTGTAAGAACCTGTAAGAATAATATTTATACATATATATGGGTAGTGATATATGTACATGGACTTTGCTTGAAATTTAAACTACATTATACAGTTAGTAGTGGGTGTCATAGTTAAACTATATACAACATATTGTGAATTTGGTGATAACAAAACAGAACTTGGTAAATATGTAGAATAGTTCGTAGTTATGTAGTAGTTCATTTTTGTAAAGACCTCCATGATGTATATATATATATATTAATACTGTTATTATTATTACTAGATCGTTGTATGTGTTTGACCTGATTCGTTCGCTACACGTAAAACATAAGAACACTGATGGATTGTTTTCCCTTGTAAAGTTACACTGTTAAATTCTGTCTGTCTGTCTGTCTATACATCTATACATCTATATATCTATATATATCTATTTTCTTGTTATTCAGAATGTAACGTAAAACAATATACTAACACAAATCTGACACGCAAGATCTGCCCAGATCCTAACTTCTAAAGTCAAACGGAAGCCAACACCAGCTAGATGCTGCCAATGTGGGATGCTTTGTTTCAATGCACTTTGTACAATGATGTTATTCAAACAAAAGGTCTGTTTGATGAAACAATACAAGGGTATTAAGCCAATTGCTATGGCCTCCAAATCAAAGAACAGACATCATGCAACAATCTACTCAATAAAACGAAGCAGGAGTAGAGAAGCCAATTACACAAGCCTCTAAATATTCTTGACACACACACGCCACTATTGTCACTGTTGTTGTTGTCAGCCTGTCACATTAAAATTCAAAGGTCATCATTTCAGTGTAATTTAATAACGACTGTCTACACTTGTATAAGAAGATAAAACCTTCAGTTATATCTAAAAAATCAAAACGAAAACTTCTTCAAAACAATGTAGTAACTATAATACAGTAATTGTTTTATTAGAGTCTCAATCCGTGTATTGATTAATTAATAATTTCTGTTTTCACTCAGTAACATAATTCGTTTACACTATTTTCGATGGCCGAGCCATTCATGCATCATTTACATCGTACAACATATGTACAAAGGATACATTAAAATAGAAAAACATTTGTTTTTAAATTATAATAAATAATACAAAATGTGAACATGCATTAAAACATAAAACACATAACTACGATATATATATGTATATATAAATTGAAAATAGTATATATATATACCTTTATTATTTTATTTAATATCATATGTATTATACACACACAAACACATGCACGCATACACACACACACACATATAATACATATACGATATCAATCGTAACATAATAAAGGTATATATGTATATAGTCCCCCCCCTCCCGTCTTCAACCCACTTTCCAAGCCAACATAAATTAGATGTCGTTGATGACCAAAGCTTTAATTTCAATGTACTTTGTACAATCTTTTTGGTACAATACCGTTATTCAAACAAACCGACATCAATAAAACAATGCCAGAGTAGCTAGCCAATTAGTATGGGCACACATCCAAAACAACCAACATAAAAGGTCTGCTCAACGCATGAGCAGGATGCCTATTAGGCCATTACTACATGACTTCTACACATCAAAGGACAATGTAATCGATATTTCATGATAGATTATGTAATACAATCTTACACATGTATACGAAGACAAAACATAGTTTACTTTCAAGGATGTCCAGAAAGTCAACGAAACATGTTTTTTATATTAATTATGCATTTAATGTTTTAATATATACAATTGTATTATCTATATATGAAAAGGTTTGACAATATTACAATCAATGGGGCATTCCGACCACCCCATTGGAGCATTGCAACCACGCGGTTGGAGCATTGCGACTAGGTTTTGTGCATTCAGGCAGTGGTGCATTCCGACTAAATTTTTCATGAGTCATGACATGTGTCGTCGTACAGGCCTATAATTATGAATTATCATGTCTTATGTGTTATATTGGACACGTTCAATGGTTCTGTGGGGTACTGGTGAATTCGGCCCACTTTATAATGGCGTGAAGTTCGGCCCACATTATATCTGCCGTGTGATTTCGGCTCAACGTTAGGCAAATTCAGCCCTCATCTTTTTACAGCCATGTCATTGTGTGGTTATTACTGCAGTGTTTCTTAGCGATACTTGTGTTACGGGTGATAATTAAAATATGTTTTGGTTTTCAAACAGCTGGAAAAAGTGACTAAAATGTCAGCATAATCGAGAATAGTATGCGTACCTATGTGAGAATCATTGATCTGACTGGTGTAATGTCATGAATGAAAGTCACCTATTTGCATGAATGGCATGAATCAGCAATTGTTTGTCATGTAGTGAAACTTTATTAAGAAATGGTGTAATGAAAGGTGCAATAAAGTTAATAAACACATAGTTAAACAAAACATACTAGATAGCCATTGTGCAATGTAGTTGTATTACTACCATCAACTTAGTAATAAAATACAATCGTATACGCCTACCAAGAAAAGAAAACACTGATTCCATATAATCATAATCAGTAAAGGCTGGAAGTCCACGCAAGGTTGGCCAGGGTATCCCTAGTAAGGTTTATAATGATTTGACATAATTAATATGTATCTAACAGCAAAATTTGTCAAAATTAGTCACAAGAAGGGTGGTCACAAGTACACATATATCACTCGAAACATGGGACCACCATCTCACATAGCTTAAATGTAGATAGCAGCAAAATACATTGCTCTGATTAAAATTAGTCACAAGAAGGGTGGTCTCAAGTACACATATATCACTCGAAACATGGGACCACCATCTCACATAGCTTAAATGTAGATAGCAGCAAAATACATTGCTCTGATTAAAATTAGTCACAAGAAGGGTGGTCTCAAGTACACATATATCACTTGAAACATGGGACCACCATCTCACATAGCTTAAATGTAGATAGCAGCAAAATACATTGCTCTGATTAAAATTAGTCACAAGAAGGGTGGTCTCAAGTACACATATCACTCGAAACATGGGACCACCATCTCACATAGCTTAAATGTAGATAGCAGCAAAATACATTGCTCTGATTAAAATTAGTCACAAGAAGGGTGGTCTCAAGTACACATATATCACTTGAAACATGGGACCACCATCTCACATAGCTTAAATGTAGATAGCAGCAAAATACATTGCTCTGATTAAAATTAGTCACAAGAAGGGTGGTCTCAAGTACACATATATCACTCGAAACATGGGACCACCATCTCACATAGCTTAAATGTAGATAGCAGCAAAATACATTGCTCTGATTAAAATTAGTCACAAGAAGGGTGGTCTCAAGTACACATATATCACTCGAAACATGGGACCATCCATCCAATCAGACGGTGGGTCTGTATACTTTTGCACAGCCATACAGTGACTGTCGTGCACTCTTACATCGACCCTCGTACTCCTGCCACAGCTGAAAAATCTTGGCCTGGAGGTTAGCATTAGTTTTCAACTGATGCTTGCGCAGCTTATGTTCACTTTTTTGGGGCAGGGCTGCCCAAGATTCTTCTCGAAGCTGGTTACGTAGAACACTGTCCACCACAGACACAGCTGAATCGAATGTCCACTCTTTCGAAATCCTTTTGATGTCCCAGACGATTTCGGTGACGGTTGCTCCTCCTGTTTGATGCTGGTAGTTATGAGGCTGTATACCATGGTTGAAGCTTCCACCTGACTGCCTCACGGTTGCAACGCATTGCGTTTTTTGGTTCCTGATGGTGCATCGTCATGAAACGGTTTCACCGTTCTTCCACTTAATGGTGTATGTGTAGCCATCAGACGTGAATAGCTTGTCCCGTCCACAAGTAGAACTGTCGCTCACAATATGAAACGTCACGTCTGTAGTTCCAGGTGAAGGCTGCTGTGGTGGCACCGGTCTGCCATCGATTGCCATGGGTGACAATCGCATTGTATTTTTTTCTGACGAGCAAGCAGAAATGGTTTGGCAAAAAAGACATGCTGTCCACTGGTACAGACATCTGTGTCCACGTGAGGCACGTACCACCAGTGGTTGCATCTGTTGTGACATCATGGCCAGTGATGCGTCTTGAAAAATACATCGTCACTGCCGATCGGAGCGGGGAATGGTAGTCCACGGCTTTACCAAGTGCTGCACTACAAGCGTAGATGTGCAACATTTCACTGTAGCCACCTGGTGTAGTTGCTATTGACAACAGGATGCATCATCAATGTGTCCTGTGTATGTTGCCGAGTGACCGTTGAAATGGGACCGATGAAGACAGTTCTATGGCTGTTTTCAAATGTGGTAGTTTTTGGTGTCAAACAAGCGCAACAAAATCGCGCGGTACATGCAGTTTCCGTCACCGACGATGGTTCGAGGTGTGTACTCGTCCAGGGCGTGCCCTCGTCCAGCTTCGTCGGGTCTAGCATCTCAAGAAGTTTTGCCGACACTACATTGACATTTGTGGATGTTGTTCCATCTGTGATGGTCGGTGATTTCACGTACTTCTCTACGAGCAGTTGTTCGTTAGCCACCTTCTTAATAATACGGGACAGATTTGTAGCTGTTGACGCACGCGATAATCTATCAAACGAATAAAAAAACAGTTTGTCAGACATGTGAGTACGAATTGTAGTTATATCGGTCATTCGTTGTCCTCACCACTCTTCTGACCACAGTTCATATCAGACATGTTTAAAAACAACTGATAGTCTTGCTATTTATATACACATAATTTTTAATATTTTTGTGTACATTAATTGTGTTGATTAGTTTTTTTGGTCTGTTTTTGTTTAGGGCTATAATAGTGACTTAGTAGTGGGTAACTGTTGAAAAACTATATTTAGTATTATTATATATTAGTTTTTTATTATATCTGTTGAGATGTGAATATCCAAATAGGTGACAAAACTTATCAAGCACTATATGCTGGTGGCTCAATTCGTTGTTTTTCCAAACATAGTCCGTTATCGGTTACTTGTTTTTAACTTATTTGTTCTTCTGTTTATTGTATCATTAATTTATTTATATTTGCTATTAGACACTTGAACTTAGTAAATTTAAGCTTTGTGTGTGGATGTGGACTATTGGGTGTGCAATCATTTGGGCTGAATTCACCAGAGTCGTGGGCCAAATTCACCAAGGACTGTGGGACGTCGTGCTCGGGGGCCGAATTCACCAGAGTTGTGGGCTGATTTCACCAATCTTCCAGGATTGGAACAACCTCTTTCAACAAAATGTAAATGCTAAAAACATCCTCGTCATCCAGAAAAACCTATACAACGATTTGAAGATGGACATATTAAAAAATATTTTAAATGTTCAAAATCACAACAACAAAATATGCATAAAGGCAGGTATATACAAGGCCATTAAGCTTATTTTTAAACCCTAAGCAAGTTCTTAAATTATACCATGCCTCGATCCAGTGACAGCCAAAACTGTAAGGAAACCAGAACGGCAAAAACCAAAATGGTGTCAGTTATGATCAAAAGGTAATAAGGCATAACTCACTGAGGTATCAAATTTAGGCACAAATGTAGTTATAATAACAAAATTGAAGTGGGTCCAGATTCTATGTCAATGCTGGAGACATCTAGCCAAAACGACAACGACAGCCAAAGTGATGACAAATTAAATAATATTCATGCTTTTGGAAAAACTGAAACGTCCATGCATTATATACTAGGTGTCCAGCCTATGAGCCAAGCTGAGACCTCAACAGAATGATGAGGAACCGCATGGTTCTAAAAACTCTTGTGTTGTAAGGAAACCAGTCAAATGACATGCCTGCATACACCCCAGCCCTAACAATACATCATTGCATGGGTATATGACTTAATAAAATGACACTATGTTATTGACACTATTTTGTAGATCAAAGTATGTCTGACATTGTGGCACAGTGGGACGTTAGTCTCAGCGATGGAGTACATCACGTTGAGTTTGAACATGGCACTACGTCGGGCAAACGAGTTGTCAGGGTTGACGACAAGGTAAGCAAGCATAATATATAGTACATCAGTCTTGAGTGGTGTCTGCCTGTAACACTGGTGTCAGAAATAGGTGGAAGCACCAACTCAGTATTCAGTACAGAATGGCCAGTATGTACAAAGCTTTGAAAATTATATGGTACCCGGAAATTGTTTATAAAAAATAACATACTTTGAAATCTTAAAGACTGGCAAATAAATCCATGCCATTATAGATCTACATAAATAATCATAAATATTTTACATAGCACAATTTCCCAGACCTGGGGCCGAAGTACTCGGTACTTGTGTACTCGAGTACATTTTTGAAGTACTCGTACTCATAAAACTTATGGGTCATGGACTCGTACTCATACTCATTGTACTCATATTTTACAAGTACATTACGAGTACATCTGAGTACTTTCTCAATATGTACTGGGGAAAATAAATATATTTGGTTATAAAATGAAACTTTCCTGAAATATTGAAATGTTCAACTATTTTTTAAATACTTTGTTAATTCTGATAGAATACATACGACATTACCATCCCTACACATAGTATAACCTCATTCTCTGATAACCATGACTATGATACCCAAACATGGCAGCATCTTTTCCTAGCCAGAAACATCCTCTTCAGCAAACAATAATTGTAGGCTATCAGTTCAGGCCATAAACCTGTTTGTTTAATTAAGGCATGAGGATGTCCATAAAGAGCCAATTAGCAGTTAACCCAGCAGTTAGACAGGAAATGCCTTTGATGTAGTCTGGAGACCAGGCCACTTGGCACTGGTTGACAGTGCTAACTGCTAAGAACAAGAACTGCCAGTCTTCCTCTGTAGAAGTAAGGTGTCTCAAGTCAGACTGCCTCCTACACTAGTATAATCCCATGCCAGCAGCCTGGCTAAATAGTCCAAAGGGGATGCTGAGCCTGTTATGTGGACATGTGCTAACCCTCTCAACAAATAGTAGTCTACAATCGGAAAATATAAACTGCAAACTTATAATATCAGCAGATTGCTGATTGTAGAGGTGAACGAATACCTCAGTCAGCCATGTACAGATCGTCACAGTGACCCGCTGCAGTTCTAAGTTTTACAACTCTGGCTCAGTTGGTCCCTCACCATCTCAGCATTCCGGCCTCATCAGCCCCAGTTGAAAGGGTATTTAACATAGCCGAGAAAGTATTCTGCCCTGAACAGTGCAGCCTGAAAGACTCAACCTGTGAACAACTCATGTTCAGTCGGTGCAATGGCAAATAGATGATAAGATCATACAATGCCACTGAAATGAATGCCAATGAAGTGAATTTCATTGTTGATGAAATAGAGGTTTTTCTTAGTTTTCCTCATAAAAAATGTATTTTCCTCATAAACTTGTGCCGAGTTATATAAATTAGATTAATGAAATAATTTTAAAATACGTTATTATTTAATATTTATATTAAAAAAATGTACTCGTACTTTTACTCGTACTCGTGAGAATGTACTCTTACTCAGCTTTTAGCAATGTATTTTTTCCGTACTCGTACTCATCCATCATCAAAGTACTCGTACTTGTACTCATGAAAATGTACTCGGCCCCAGGTCTGCAATTTCCTAGAAAACACAATGCACTTCTTATAAAATGGATTGTTTATCAAAAGTAACATAGTTTGAAATCTGTAAAACCTGCAAATAAATCCGTATGATTATCTACATAAAGAAAATAATAATAAATAAACACTTTTTTATGTAACTCAATTTCCTAGAAAACTCGGCGCACATGTTATAAAATGCATTTAAATAAATGTATATAATATATATATATACCGGTACATATATATAATATTTTATAAATACCGGGTATGTTTGTATATACAGTGTATATATATATATATATATACATGTATGTAATTATACATAAAAACTAAAACATTCAAAATGTCAAAAACGAATTAAAATAATATATAGCTAAATGTGTGTGTTTGTATGTGTGTGGCACGTGCACATACCTGCGTGCACATGTGTGCGTGCATGTGTATGTACAATTGTTGACAGAATCTAAAATATTAAAAGGAAACATTACATGACAAGGTGGAGATACAAAATACATTGATGAGAATATAAAAGCAAGACATTATTAATATATGGTCGAAGGAGATTGTGTTATAGATGATGTTGTTTTTGCAGGATGTGCTGCGTAAAGAGTGGATGTTTAAGTTAGTGGGCCGAGAACATTTCAGCATCGGCAAAGCAAAGTGTTGTATTCTCGTCCAGGCTGTCAATGGCTTTGCCTATGAGTACTCAATGGAGGTGAATGGAAAGAGTCTGCAGAAGTTCACAGAGAACCAAACTAAGATCATGAAGACATGGACACTGGAAGTGAATGGCGTACCTACTAGAATTGTATTAGGTCAGTCGGGTACCATTTCAAAATTCAGTTTTTGCTTTGCCCAAATTCAATATCTGCTTTGCCCAAATAAATAAAATTATACATTTTCATCATGCACTGATGTTCTGAAGTACAAAATTGATCACTGTAATTTTCCAAAACTACCCATTGGTTTGATCTTTAAGTCAATCCTGGCTGCTGTGAACATACTCCCTAGGTATATGTATAAGTTATCTTGTAATCCATCCTTGGAGGTTTTAAAATAAAATGGTAATAAAATATTTCGGGTTTCTGCTTAGCTGATTCAAATAATATATCCTATCTATTTCTATAAAACAGAGTGAGTTTCTGTTGGCTTTGGTTTGCTTGTTTGTCCATCCAACCATATCTCCATTAGTTTCCATCCAACCATATCTCCATTAGTTTCCATCCAACCATATCTCCGTTAGTTTCCATCCAACCATATCTCCGTTAGTTTCACATGTATGGGGCTGCTATGAAAAGACAATCTAAAAATAGTGATAGGTGACACATATTTGTTACAAACTGATACATTTAACATCAAAAATGTTTGTCTTGTCTAATGCAAAGGCCTAACTTTTAGAAACTAGGCCAAGTGGCTTGGTTATAAGGGGGCTGGGTTTAGGTGTTGGACAGTTGGAGCTCAGTAAATTTTCAGTGTTCAGAATTATACCAACAATATTTTTGGTACAAAGTTGCCACTTGCCATATTTCAGTGCAAGTGATTGGAGAGTGGGTCCGATTCCTGTGTACAAGATTTGGGGCACTTTCTCCCATGCAAAGCCGAGTGATTCAGCTAGTCCTTTTCGTATATTAAAGCCTGTCAAAACAACATCAGGTTCTTTAAGTTTAAGGGCAATGTTTACAAGACATTTCTTTGAACTAACTACTCTGAACTTTTTAAAAATATATGTCACTCACTCAGTAAACTAATTATTTAGTCAAAAGAGGTATCTAAAATTGGTTATCACATTGGAAGTATTATTGCTGTTATTATAACTTTCTTTGTTACTCATTTGGATACCTAAAGTCTGTTTTTGTTGCTTTCAGAAAAAGACACACTTGATGTTTGGGTAAATGGTCAACGGATGCCAACAACGGTAAGTCATGGTGTGAAACACCACTATCTCCTCTGTCTCTCCATGGCTAACCAGATTAAAGTTGTTAAAACATCAACAGGATAGTTTTTTTATCAATTATTTCAGTTAACGAGTGCTGAATTATCAATCAAAGTACTCCTAGATCCACAAGTGGATATTCATTATATAAGATCTAGATTGATAGTATGCGCAGTAACATGCTGGTTAGGACACGACACTCAATCAAGGGAACACATTTTGAATATTACTGGCTATTGCTGCTGTTTTGAAACATGGGCGATTTTGCTTCCCCACATTGCTTCAGTTCACATAGCTGTATGAATGAATACCTGGCTATAGACAGTAGTGGATAAATGTGAATGAAAAATCTTTGTTCAGTAATTGCAGCATGGCTTAATGCTTCCCAAAGAAATCGAGAAGTTGGAATGAACAGGCCTGCCAGAGGGTGAAGTGTAAATTGGTTTAAGGACTGTACTGTGTTCAGGGCTCAAAATTCTGCTTATCCGATTGTCTGGAATAAGTGAATGAATGTCAGACAGGTGAATCTGTTCCCATTGGTTGTCTGTGGGACAACAGAGCCATTTGCAGAACAGACAACTAAACATTTAAAATTTAGTACATCTAATTTGTTATCCTTTGATTATGGACATGCAGGTTTTGAAAGTTACAGACATGTGAGTTTGTTTGTCACTTATCCATTGGACAAGTAGATAATAAAAAAAATTAAAGTCATGCATTATATAAGAACTGACCTTTATCGTGAAGTGCATTGTGTTTCAGGGTGAGTTCGTGGATGACGGCACAGAGACACACTTTTTGTTGGCAGAGACCGTGTTGGCTCACATCACAGCTGTCAGCTCTGGGCGCAGGAAACATGGAATCGTCCACAAGCTCTATGTGAACAACGAAGAAATTCCAGAAGCCAAAGAATAATGCTAGGCAATGTTTTATGGTTCTGAAATGCCAAACTGCATGGATTAGTGTGATTGCCAGTAGATGGTGTGGTTCAACTGCTTGCACACTGCTCCTTGGTTCACCACATCACTCAACTCTATGTGATATTAGCTTGCTGCTGAATCTGTGAAAATGTTTTACAGCAACAAAGATGTCATGAAAGCGTGTCTTAGGATGTAATGTCTTAGAAACAACTTACCCTATCTTGATGATATTGACAGTGTATTGTATCTACACAGAAAGGTCACATGTGACCAATAACCAATTTGCATGACCATTACCATTGCGACCAATTAATCATACTAATGATGCTAGGGGGTATTGTTGTGGGAAATGCCATGAAAACTGAATTCACGTATATCTACATTTTTGAATCATTCTAACCAATAATATACCAACTTGTGCATTGGAGTAGTTTGGCTGACAAAAAGTGGTATTACTGATACACATGAGATTATACAGTTTTCACTTAATAAAAGAAGTACATAAAATAATAGATGTAGTTGTAATAATTGTAAATAATTGTTTAATTTTTGGCAAGATAGGGTGAGTAGTTTTTTAACATATGATATACGTTCATACAGGATTAATGTGTCCTCTAAGTTAGAGTATCGTACGTAAAATGTGGATCTCAAACATTATATTGACTTGCATTTTCTGTCGGTGTAATTAATTACTGGCTGTTGGGAGGTTCAGTGTTTCCTCTTTAGAAACCTGTGGTTGTGATACGGATAGTTATGGGTAGTAAATACTATTTAATGTTGAAAGAATACTAAATGGATACAGGTAATATATAATATGTATACCAGGGATACACCTTTGAATCATACTTCACCTGCTAGCTAATCAGAGTTTAGTTATTTGTAATTAGCTGTAATGGAAATGTTCAGTCTTGCTCAAGTTTTAATTAAAGAAATTATAAATATTAGACATTTGTAATGTGCTGTGTGCCTGGGTATAAACCTGCTTTAGCATCAAGGCTAAAAGAGGCTAGATAACTTAAAATAAATGAACAATTGAATTGAATAAAATGTGAAAAATACTGTTGTCTGTAGTATTAAAGTTGTAGTATTTTAAGCCTGTGATACACTTATGGCTGTCAATTATTGACAAAAGCAGAAGGTGATATATAAATATGGGTGTCTAAGGGTGCATGTTATACATACACATACTGATTGTTTTAAATCATTACTCTTCAAGTTTTTCACATTTAATTTACCCTTTTTCTTGTTTTATCTCCACCACAACTAGTGCTAGATTTGGCATAACAAGATAAAAGGTAATTATACTGAAAAACTTATAAAGAATAATGGTTGGATCCATTTGCCTAATCGAACTGCTGTAAAATCTGTGTGGAGCAGTTTCTGTACCTGACCCCCTAACGTCCATGTATTAACCAAATCTGGCAGGGTCCATTGGTAGATGGATGTTGTAATTATTGGTTGTCCTTAAAAAAGGATAATATCAGCCATAGGTCAATCCTGCACTCACATGGAGCCTGATTTTGATACAACAGAAATTGCACTTTTTTTCCATAGACTGGAAATTCTAAATTCATATTTTGAAAAGACCATTATTAAAACATCCACTTTATTTGGTGACCAATGTAGAAGTTTGGTAGCTCAATGTGTGGTGTAATTATTTACCATCAAGCTGATTTAACTTAAAAAGATGACCAGAGACTACTGCTTAGAGAGTGTTTGTGGAAAATTTTAATGTAGCAAGTGTTACATTGTGTGATAATAATTATGTCAAGTTTGCCACTGGTGGTTGTGTTGTTTCTGGTACAGTTGTTTGTTGTGTGACATTACCATAAATGTAAACACTGGATGGTTGTGTGACATTACCATGTCTGTAAACCCTGAATGATGCAGTTGTGTGACATTACCATATCTGTCAACCCTGAATGATGCAGTTGTGTGACATTACCATGTCTGTAAACCCTAAGTGGTGCAGTTGTCAGTTGCATGACATTACCATATCTGTAAACCCTGAGTGGTGCAGTTGTCAGTTGTGTGACATTACCATAAATGTAAACACTGGATGGTTGTGTGACATTACCATGTCTGTAAACCCTGAATGATGCAGTTGTGTGACATTACCATATCTGTCAACCCTGAATGATGCAGTTGTGTGACATTACCATGTCTGTAAACCCTAAGTGGTGCAGTTGTCAGTTGCATGACATTACCATATCTGTAAACCCTGAGTGGTGCAGTTGTCAGTTGTGTGACATTACCATATCTGTCAACCCTGAATGATGCAGTTGTGTGACATTACCATATTTGTAAACCCTGAATGATGCAGTTGTGTGACATTACCATGTCTGTAAACCCTGAGTGGTGCAGTTGTCAGTTGTGTGACATTACCATATCTGTAAACCCTGAATGATGCAGTTGTGTGACATTACCATGTCTGTAAACCCTGAGTGGTGCAGTTGTCAGTTGTGTGACATTACCATATCTGTAAACCCTGAATTATGCAGTTGTGTGACATTACCATATCTGTCAACCCTGAATGATGCAGTTGTGTGACATTACCATGTCTGTAAACCCTAAGTGGTGCAGTTGTCAGTTGCGTGACATTACCATATCTGTAAACCCTGAGTGGTGCAGTTGTCAGTTGTGTGACATTACCATATCTGTCAACCCTGGATGATGCAGTTGTGTGACATTACCATGTCTGTAAACCCTAAGTGGTGCAGTTGTCAGTTGTGTGACATTACCATATCTGTAAACCCTGAGTGGTGCAGTTGTCAGTTGTGTGACATTACCATATCTGTCAACCCTGAATGATGCAGTTGTGTGACATTACCATGTCTGTAAACCCTAAGTGATGCAGTTGTCAGTTGCGTGACATTACCATATCTGTAAACCCTGAGTGGTGCAGTTGTCAGTTGTGTGACATTACCATATATGTCAACCCTGAATGATGCAGTTGTGTGACATTACCATATATGTAAACCCTGAGTGGTGCAGTTGTCAGTTGTGTGACATTACTATATCTGTCAACCCTGAATGATGCAGTTGCGTGACATTACCATATCTGTAAACCCTGAGTAGTGCAGTTGTCAGTTGTGTGACATTACCATTATCTGTCAACCCTCGGTGGTGCAGTTGTCTGTTGTGTGACATTACCATATATGTCAACCCTGAGTGGTGCAGTTGTCTGTTGTGTGACATTACCATGTATGTAAACCCTGAGTGGTGCAGTTGTCAGTTGTGTGACATTACCATATCTGTAAACCCTGAATGATGCAGTTGTCTGTTGTGTGACATTACCATATCTGTAAACCCTGAATGATGCAGTTGTGTGACATTACCATATCTGTAAATCCTGAGTGGTGCAGTTGTCAGTTGTGTGACATTACCATATCTGTCAACCCTTAATGATGCAGTTGTGTGACATTACCATATATGTAAACCCTGAGTGGTGCAGTTGTCAGTTGTGTGACATTACCATATCTGTCAACCCTGAATGATGCAGTTGTGTGACATTACCATATCTGTCAACCCTCAGTGGTGCAGTTGTCAGTTGTGTGACATTACCATTATCTGTCAACCCTCGGTGGTGCAGTTGTCTGTTGTGTGACATTACCATATATGTCAACCCTCAGTGGTGCAGTTGTCTGTTGTGTGACATTACCATATCTGTCAACCCTCAGTGGTGCTGTTGTCTGTTGTGTGACACTACCATATCTTATACAAGGTACTAGCATTCAAAAGTTAGATGTAAGTATGGTATATGTAATTATATAATTTATTTTATATTACCATAAAGTTATATTGTTACAGAAAACTGCACATATGTATTAGTGGGACTATATGGTATGTTTTCGTGAGGCAAATTGTAATTTTGTTGCTGACAATTTTTGTGTGATTATAATTAGACTTGCTGTGTAGGGGCACAGTATACCTGCATAGCCAATGCACGTCTGGAAAATTGCAGAATGGTTCATGGTTTAATTTGTGTAGAAATTATCTTATACACAAGTACAATATGTAGTCATTTGTGGTGGAGAGGAGTGTTGATGTAATGGTAAATTTACCTGCTGGTATGGCAACATTATCTGTAGGCAACCATTGTTATTTGTATCGTTTATTTATGTTTGTTAATTAAAGAGATACAGTATATTTCACATGATATATGTAGCTAGGAAATCTACTTTGTGTGTGTATTATTATGAAAATGGTCCAATGAAAGAATTGAATTATTCTTTGTTAATGTATTTATTTCTTAAAATTAGTGTGTCTCCACATAGTATAAGTATAAAATGTTCATATATCTACATATGTACCCACATGCACTCCTCAAGCACAACGTTTTATATTTTAGTCAGCAATCACCACGAAACACAAAATACTAATTATTTACATATAATTTATAAAGTAAGAGAAACACAACAGAAAGACATAATTTTATTATTGTCGTAAGTAAAGCATTGGTGGAGCTGGGCTAAAAAAAAAGAATAGTAAGAAGCTAGATATGTGTAGAACATTTACTAAGATGTGGATCGATGCAAGCCAACTATAAAAAGAACAAAGGCAGTGAAATACAGAGGCTGCAGAAAAAAAGGGGCAAACTGTTTTTAAGATGGGAAGACATATATATAAGTATCGAATGATTTCATTTATATTGCATGTCATATTTTTCTGTTATGTTATTGTCAACAAACAGTACACATTTTTCTTCTCTGTTTATATATTTTACCTCGAAAAAATGTAAGAGTTGTGTAATACTTTTTTAACCATGAGCAATGACAAATGTAGGCCTAGTAACTGTTAACAAGTTCTTTCTGTACTTTTTATAACATTATCTTTTGAAAATGGTCATAAAAAGGGACCTTTATCTACATTATTAAACAGTTCATTCTCTGTTTGCATGTGCACCCACATCTCCGTCAGTTCTGCCATGTATCAGGCTGAAATTTTGCATGTGATCTACCGGGCCCATTGAGATGGTTCGTAGATTTAGACATTTTAGAAATTCATCCGGGGAGGATGGAGAACTTGGGGGTTCAATATTTCAAAAGGCTGTATATGGAGTTTTAGCCACGGAATTTAATGTTTTTTCTGTATCATCGTAAAGATAATTATGCCATCTACAAATAAGTTATTGGCGTTTGAAAACCTCAGCGCTTAACATGCACCAGGTTTACCTGTCGCTGGTCACGTAAGCATTTTGCCGCGTCAGCCCCGTGAGCGCGTGCTACTTCTGGCAAACAACACACTGCAACAATTCCATGGAGTTCCTGCCACGGAATTTAACGTTTTTCTATATCATTGTACTGGTAATTATTCCATGTACAAATTTTTCACCGGGTGTATGTATTAGTGTTTATGTTATTAACGTTACAAATCCCGGTCGCGTAACCCAGCTGTCTGTTGCTGGTTACGTCAGTTACACGGGTGAGTGCGTGTGATTTCTGGCAAAAGGTTGTCCTAACAATTAACTAGGCCAGAGACCAGTTACAATTTATTAATGCGAGTAGGCTGGAAACATTTGGGATTGGTTTGGGGTGTCTGGAACTCAAATGTTGGGCATTTGAGGTTTGGTTTATTTTCAGTGTTCAACAATACTTGTTAGATTTCAGTGCAAACGATTTGAGGATGTATATATTATATATATATGACTGCCTTTTTCCCCGGGTAATTCTGGGTAACTCAGCTAGTTGATAATAAAACTTACAAAAAAACTTTCAGAAAATAGGGAAAGATTCTGAGTAGTTTTGTCACAAAAATAATTAAGGTGGGGTATCTCTCCTCTAAACTGGCATGAGCCAGGATTGGGCGTGGGTATCTCACGCGTTGTCCAACAGGTGGCGCAATATATGCTTGGGGGGCCATGTGCTTGTTTATAAGACAGACAGAGCTTGCTGCACGATTTATTTTCGCAGGGTTGATATAAACAAATGAAATTATAATTATTTCCACAGAATAACGTGTACTACGATATCATTTTTAACAGATGTTAAATTGTATGAGGTGATATGGAATCAACTGTGGATTTCTTCCATATTTGCGGCACGACTCGATATATTCATTAATCCCAGCCTTGGTACCGTAAATATGGGAACATATTGTCACACGTGTTATTTATATAGCACACAACTTATGTATTTTACTCACCGTCGTACTGTTGCCATATAAGTGTTATCGTGGTTGTGTGTGGTGTAGCCTGGTGCTCTTTGCTAAGTTTATGTAGCGAAAGAAAGACACATTGTGTGGTTGGTAAATGACAATGTGCGTTATATACATTATAGGAAACGGCTGTAACAGTGACGTGGACATTGCCGGTGACTTAACTAGAAAGCAAAGGCAATTCCCCTTACAGGATGGATGAGCAAAACAGCTGTCATTGGGGATTACCGATGATTGAATAACTAGCTAAGTGTAATAAATGTGGGGCCTAGAAACCACCCAAAAAACTCACACAAAGTCATATATGTATTTTTCGCGCAAAACTAAGACATTCCTACAAATTCCTGTTGTGCTAGCTATTTGTCTAAACCATAATCTTGCTGGGCTTGACATAAATTTGCTGCGTGAGCGTTATAAAACAATATGTTTATTTTATGTTAATGGGAAACAAAAGGCAACTTTTTGTGTTATGCACATAAACGAGTTAATACAAATTAAACTATAACCGTTTAATTGCAACTATAATCACATACGTTTATCAGGAAAAAAGGTTGAACACACAGCTACATTATTTCATGGACAGCGCCATCTTAGCCGGTAAACCTGCGTCATAAGTACCTGCTTCAACCACAGCACTTTGTTGTTGGAAAAAGAATATTCAGTTTGATTAACAAAGTTAAACAATGAACAGGACAGTCACATTTACTTCTTAATTTAACATTAATCATAATAATTGTTGGAGTATCATAAAAAATGTACGAACATTTCACAGCAATACCGCCGCGCTAATCAAAGAGTTGTATCCCACGCCCACGAGGTGAATATTCATTGGATAACTGAGGAGTGATGTTGATTTTTCGCGGCGACGTTCATAATTTCGTAACTGTTGAAGCTCACCCGCAATCTCGATTTGCTTGCCAAAAAGCCCACTACAAGATTTACAAAAAAAACGTCCACCCTAAAATACAAATCGATTTCCATAATGATTACAAAAAACCTGTAATGGTAGGAGTCCTGCATATTTTAATTGAAAACAGGCATTGTGAAAGTCCACTGAATCATATGATATGATATATGTATAATTAAACACCTATAACCAAGTCGTTGAATGAACACATGTTGTCACGGTAAATTTGTTCTAAACAAAACAAAATGCTGCTCGTTTATTAGTCGTTTAACCGTGTCATAGACAAGATGTCAGCCTTCAGAAAATCAGGTTTTATTAGAATTTCCCATTTTTAGACAGTCTGAATAAACCACTGATGTGAACATTTTGATTGTAATTGCAAAGGGTTCGTTTCTATTATATCTCATTTTCTTTATATTACGTGCACAACACAAACATGTTGTTTTTTGTTTCCTTTTAAATTTTTTATTTTCTAATTTAGCACCTAAATGAGTTAATACAAACTAACCATTTCCAATTAGTCACATTTTTAATATCAGTGGTCACTCAGAACAAATTTTGAACATTTAGCTACCGAATTTATGGACCGCGTATTGTTGGAACACAATCAAAATAAGATAGTTTTCATTACTTAAGATAGTTTGCATTCGAATGTTACAAACACTCAGTGTATCACAATTGCTTGAACAGTTTAAAATACAATTATTATGGCTCTACCAACTTTACGTATACGATAGTGCATTTTACAACGGTGCGTAATAAAATAATGTAACATTTATACTAACAAAAACCTTACATATCTGTTTTACATAGGATTGGTGACGTGACGTACGTCACTAATTCTTGTCAGCAATCCAACGAATAGCGTTGTGCCATACGTACGTTTGTAGAGCACAGTGGATAGAGCATCGGACTTTCAGTGGAGAAAACCCACGTTCGAATCCTATGCTGCCGTGTCGAACCTTGGGCAACTTCGTTCACTCTACGTTGCTTCAGTTCATTCGGCTGTATGAATAAGTACATGGCTACAGACAGTGGTAGTAATTTGTATACGAACATTCTTCATGCATTAATTGCAGTGTGGCTAGATGCTTTCACGGGAAGTTGAGATGGTGTTTGATTGAACAGGTTTGCCAGGGAGTAAAGTGTAATTAAAGCGCTTTGAGCAATACTGTGGACTGGAAACTGTGCTTTATAAAAACTTTATTTTATCTTTACCTTTTACGTTAAACAACGTTTTATTAAAGGCATATTAAGAATTATTATATTAATGTCTTTGGATTTTTCAGCAATTAATTCACCACAATTACACTCTTACACTACGTTGAAAATATATGTTATGGAAAGGCATATCAGAATCGGAGAGAGGATCTCATCAAGCCATGTCTTGTTGAAGCATCAAGGCTTGTTCTTATCGAGGAACAACAGAGACATATGAATCAGATATCGCTTTAGGACACCTCAGACGAGCTCCGAACATTCTATGCTGGCAATCACTCCCAGGGTGCAGTTCTTCTTTTGTTCAAATTGAGACTGGACCAACATCAACGTGGTCTCCGAAACACGAGGGATACACAGTTTTCAATGTTGAGAGCCAGGTTTTTAAACCAAATTTAGCATGCCTGTCCTCTCCCAGTTTTTAACTCAGAGTGCTGGCATGCCAGTTATTATAAAGCTGGGCTATATTGCTCAAATTTTGGTGAGATCAATGAGCTGAACCTCTCACAGGAATGGAGTACGTCTGTTCCATATTTTCACAACTCTTTGCAAGATTGTTCTCGTTGCAAATCCACTTTTACCAACATGAAGTTTATCTTATTGAAGTATCCATGTACTCCAAATTGTCAGCGCCACTTGAAAAGAACGAAGAGTAGCGTGACTGGCCGTTTTAGGAGAGACCTGAAAACATTTCTCTTTAATTAGGCTTTTTCGTAATTTATTGTATTTTTAAATACATACATATACATCTTAATGTTGTATATGGCCTACATAATAATCGAAATGTGTAGTTGTGTTAGCATATGTAACCCATGTATTGAAATATTATAACGACAACATGTATTCTTACATCATTTTTTAGTTTGTAAACACCCCTGAATCTGTTTTGTAGAGATATGTGGTGTATAAATAAATTTGATTTGATCTGATTTGATATCATGATGGTACATACTTTTCATGGAAAAATCCATCCTTGGATATTTCCCAAGTCTGGAACACTGTGAGAAGAATGCATGGATAGTGGCACCTTTCCAGTGGACGAAGGATTGTCAAGGATGAAAAACGAGTTGGCCTGAGAAAAAATTGCACGCTGATTCTGACCTGGTAACTTTCTAACGAAAGACTGTTTCTTTTCAAGACTTAACAAGATTGCCATCCAAATATGATATAAGGACAAGCAATTAGCCTTTGGCTTATCGAGAATCCAACATTATTCTAACTACCTATAATAAGAAACCCGCCATGGTGCAGTTATCTGTAAAATTTATGAAATTTTTAATCATTCACACTGCTCGAATAATCCGATACCTTTCTAATCCTTTAATTCAAGAAATTCACAGGGAACGTATTTATGAAAGATATTAAATGGCTAAAATAAAGACCATATATCAGCCTGTATATCATTATAGGAACTATAGTAACTGTTGTAAGAGCCATTTCTGAGGGGTTTGTGAACATGGCGGGTGATGTGCAGCAGCGGTGTCTTTTACTAAAGCATTTACGGTATAATACGTAAACAAAATTATGTTCACTAGTTTGGGGCTAGCTCCACTTGTACCGGCAGATATGGCCAGCGGTACGCTACTGGCACGTGTAGGAGCTGGCACCTGTTTGAATTATTTGAGCGTTTTTAAAAGATGTAGCTTTTGTGGACATCATTTATTGCAAAAGCGTTTCCAGTCAAGTGCCTGTAGGATATTCTTAAGTTTACGCAAGTTGGATTTATGGCATGTGAGTATGAGCACCGCGACGAAGATGCAACCCCTCGATCTCCCACTCCCAGTGGCAGTTGTACTTGTAACCTCCAGTCAACGACCAATGACCTTCCATTTACCAGAGAACCGTGTTTCGGTTGATAATTATTGCATTGACATTACTGACAATAATTTGTGTTGTTTTACTGTATGGTCGCCCAGGCTGAAGACGGCTCTATGCTGGCGGGATGGGTTTTAAGTCAACTGTTCTCGGCCAGCATCTTTCCTGGCCGACTTTGCTTGGCATAGCCTTAGCCTTAGGGGGGGTGCTGAGCTCACGAACATTCGATTCTTTCCCGTGTATTATGTCTCTATTATACAAGAGTATGCAGTTCTAGAAGCCATATGCGGACATCTTCTCACTTTTGTCAACGTCTTTATCTCTACGACTAGTTGCAACACAGAATCCAAACTACGACCACACACAACTGTCCCATCAAATAAGGCTGATAATAAACTTTCACATTAAACATATATTTCTATTTATTACCAGAATTGGTATGATATGGTTTGGTTGAAAACCAATAGTGACTCCTTGTGAATTACCAATCCAGAATTGGAACCTGCACACGATATTCAATAACTTTATTCCGGAATATTACATCCATATAAAAGACTAGACTGTAAATAATGACTGGAAACTATACGTATATATAGCATATTTCTCCAGTGATGACACAGCGGTGATGTGTATAATGCATCACTATTCATAATACTTTGAAATATTGCATTGCCCGATTTAGCTACACATGTCATAAAACTAGACACATTTTTTCTTGATCAGCATTTTGCAGGAGGGTAAACCCTGTGACACAAACATATAACTAGCACTACAATTCCTTGGTTCATTGCACAATAATCTGAACACATTATTGTATGCTACACATAATTTTGTGATTCAGATTTATAATTACACCATAACTGACATGTATATAAATTTAATGAAGTACATTATGATTTGAATAAAATACATTTCACATCTTCAGTACACATATAGAATTTTCGAATCAAGGCATTACCCTGAGCATAAATTCTCTTATACTGCCTAGCCATATCATCATCACCACTGAGATCTTCAGTGATAACATATCCAAGATATTTACATTTATTATTATTTAAAAAAAATGCGGTTTAACAACACTAGAGACCAGGAGATTGAGAGGAGATCAGATAGAAGTGTTTAAAATATTGAAGGGTTATGAAAATATTGATAGAAATATTTTTTTCTCAGTTAAGAAAGATAGAAGGACTAGAGGACATGAACTTACATTGGCAAAGGAGCAGAGTAGATTGGATATAAGAAAGTTTTAATTTTCACAAAGGACTGTAAATGAATGGAATAGATTACCTGCTGATTGTGTGGGTGCTAGTAGCGTGAATATGTTTAAAAATAAAATTGACATATACCTCAGACGGGCGGGATACACATAGATAAAAGGGTCGGACTCTTGATAAGCCAAAGGGCTTCCTTGTCCACCTGCCACCTAGAGTTAATTCTCTGGGTGGCAATCTTGTTAAATCTTGTTAAATTAACTGTGGGCTATATTTCATCATTTAGCAAAAAGTTTGGGATGTATATATCCTTGAACCTTTTTACAGCAAAATATCATAACACTGCTTTTGGTGATAACAATCTCTTCCCATTGTCTCCTTTCCCATTGGGAATACTCCCTGTCAGTCCTGTAGACAGCCTGTCTGGAGAAGGGATTATATGGCATCTCCCCTGGGAGAACCACGAGGGACCAGAAGGAAGGGGGGTTTCAAGTAGCCATTTGTATTTGATATCGTGTTATAAACCATAATCTTAACATAACAACAGCAGCATAGATAAGGCCATAGATGAGGAAGCCAAGAGCACTAAATCATCAGCATACATCAAATGATTAATTAATGCTACACCTATTATGCATCCAGCATTAACATTGTTAAGTTTTTTACTGAAATCATCCATGTAAACACAAAAAAGATAGAGGGAGAAAATTCCTCCTTGACATACGGTACACCATTAGTAGAAAGATAGTAGTTTTAACATTGTTGCCATCTTCAGTCGAGATTAAGTGGTCTAACCATGAGTGACTACCCCAGGCATCACTTGCATATATATATATATAATATGTTCCTTCTAGCAACTTAAGGCAACTAGTCCATTTATATCTGAACTGTTTACAAAATTCTTTCAACAATACAACAAAATTAGCATTTTGTTAGCACATTAGGATTATACTCTCCAACTACAGTCACACAGGTGCTGTCACATTCTGCTAGAAGATTGTGAAGTTTTGTCTAACGATGTAGATATTCTTCCTCATTATAATTTTTTTTATAAGATAGATAAACATTAAATATGTACATTTTCTTAGTGTCAGACACTATTTCAATACTAACAACCCTGTCATAATCATAGTTATGTGGGGTGATATATTTATCACATTTGTTACTCCAAAGGGTAGCTACTCCTTCATTTTTATGGCCAGCCTCTATACACAGTGAATCATCATTAGGAGAGTTGGATACAGCATTGCCATTCTTTCTCATGGCTTTCAGCTCTTTCTCTTGCTGTTTAGCCGGCCAAGTTTCCTGAAGACACACAATATCATAATCACTTGTTAATTGCTCTACTTGTAATCTTTCATAAAATCTATTTGGACAAAATTTCAGTCCACAACAGTTATAGCTAAGAAGCTTTAATAATTGTTCACTGAATGCATTCAGTCCGAGTCCCCCATTGAGTCATGATTTGCAGAAGTTGCACTTTCGGGTAGCTCAGCAATACGCCGTGCACTACAAATAATTGTCCTAGCATTAGCACATGCTGGTGTAGTAATGACATCAACTGATCAAGACAGAAATCAAAGCAAATGGCCAAAAGCTTGAAACTGTATCCACATTTAAATACCTGGGTGCAGATATCACAGATAAGGGGTCCAAACCTAAAGTGCTATCCAGTATTGCACAGACAACAGCAGTGGTGAAAACACTAAAAGCCATCTGGAACGACAACAACATCTCACTGAGCTCCAAAATCAGATTGATGCGCTCCCTTGTGATGTCAGTATTCCTTTACGCTTGCGAGACATGGACCATTACAGCAGACCTGCAAACAAGAATCCAGGCCATGGAGATGAGATGCTACCGCAAGATCCTGCACATCTCATACACGTACCTTATCACCAATGAAAAAATCCACAACAGAATTAAGCAATGACGACAGTCAAGAAATGAAAGCTAAAGTGGTATGGTCCTGTTGCTAGATCAACCGGCCTTCCAAAAACCATCATGCAAGACACTGTGCCAGGAAGAAGAAAGAGAGGGAGACAGAGGAAGAGGTGGGAAGACAACAGTCAGGAGTGGAGTGGTTTGACCTTCGGCACCTCCACCAACTGTTAGAAAATCATCAGTGGTCCCCTAACGACCACCTGGCCATGTGTCAGTGAGTGAGAGAATGATTGAATGAGTGAGTGTTAGTAAGTTGAAAATACTGCAGTAATGTTTTTGAAGTATGCTCAAAACACTACAATGTTTTAATTTTTTTAAACTAATTTGCCTAAAATAGCCTTAAATGATTCTAGCACCTGGTAAATGCTTAAATTTTATACTTTTTTGTATTCTCACTTGAGAGCAATAGATATCATTATGGTTTTCAAAATGTAAGTAGGGAGCTCAAGATGGATTCATATGTAACCGACATGTGCATTCAGATTAATAAAAAATGTTGTCCATTTAAAAATTGAATTACAGTGGAATTTTATTTTTAGATGTTGCGGTAATAACATTGGTCAAACACAGTGATGAGACAATATTTCATGATACCCATTGTTGCCCATTGTATTCAGCCCCACCAACGAGGGAGGACGTGGGTGCTACCCCAGCCGTGGCACACGTCTGTCTGGCAAGTGAGAGGGTATTCATCCGAGTCACCAACGGAGAAGGTAGTTCTTGGAGATACAGAGACTGAAGAGAGAGTCGACCCATATGAGCTTGTCAAGGATGATATTCTCGCACTGAGCGACAACATCAAAAAGGTACTTGTGATTTCTGGGGGTCTCAAGATGGCATTGTTTTAAGGAATATATAGGAACTGTATTAAAACTAAATATTAAAGTTGCAAGATAACCAGTGATTACCCGTTATTGTGTGTTTTCTAGAGTGATCTAGATATTCGGAGTGCACATTTTTTTATACTATCATTGGCATCATGCAGCAGTGAAGGCAGGACACAGGGAAGGAAGGCAAAACAACTGTAAGTTACCAGTCACTTCATGCCATAACAGACCACGGAGGACATATGTACCCACCATCAGAAAGAATTACACATCTCTGCTATCTGTTGCACTGACACTGACCTGCCAGTTTTGTCTGTGTCACAGTGACATGTCATTGTGATATGACACCACATGAGCTGACGTGAGCTTGGTCTATAACTAGGTATTACACACTTTCAATAAAATGCACTATGGGCCTATGGCCAATATAATCTGTCACCCTAGGCTGAGCAACAGTGACAGACATATTTTTAGGTGATCAACGTGATATGATGACTGGATGTACCAGTTTTATTTATAAAATAATACAAATGACGATATTGTTTTCACAAAGGTTACACGATAACCTAGATAGCAGATTGCCTATTAATAAAAAGAAGATGAGTGAGTGTTAGTTATGTAACTCTTACATTATAGTTAGAGTCACCACTCAGTCATATCATAGCCATGTCAAACTACTGCTGTTTCTATTAATGTAATGATGCTCAATGAACAGTTTGGGAGTAGTCATTATTTATTGGGGATGGGTAGGCTGGAGGAATCAAGAGATGCACCCTGATTTGAAATGTAACATCCCCATCTCCTGTCCTCTGAATTGTGACCCACCCTCTAGTTATGTATGCACACTGGTGTCTGTCCCTCACCCCCATCTCCTGTCCTCTGGATTGTGACCCACCTTCTAGTTATGTATGCACACTGGTGTCTGTCCCTCACCCCCATGTCCTGTCCTCTGGATTGCGTGTGACCCACCCTTTAGTTATGTATGCACACTGGTGTCTGTCCCTCACTTCCCATCTCCTGTCCTCTGGATTGTGACCCACCTTCTAGTTATGTATGCACACTGGTGTCTGTCCCTCACCCCATCTCCTGTCCTCTGGATTGTGACCCACCCTTTAGTTATGTATGCACACTGGTGTCTGCCCCTCACTCCCCATCTCCTGTCCTCTGGATTGTAACCCACCTTCTAGTTATGTATGCACACTGGTGTCTGTCCCTCACCCCCATCTCCTGTCCTCTGGATTGTGACCTACCCTTTAGTTATGTATGCACACTGGTGTCTACCCCTCACTCCCCATCTCCTGTCCTCTGGATTGTGACCCACCCTCTAGTTATGTATGCACACTGGTGTCTGTCCCTCACTCCCCATCTCCTGTCCTCTGGATTGTGACCCACCTTCTAGTTATGTATGCACACTGGTGTCTGTCCCTCACCCCCATCTCCTGTCCTCTGGATTGTGACCCACCCTTTAGTTATGTATGCACACTGGTGTCTGTCCCTCACTCCCCATCTCCAGTCCTCTGGATTGTGACCCACCCTCTAGTTATGTATGCACACTGGTGTCTGTCCCTCACTCCCCATCTCCTGTCCTCTGGATTGTGATCCACCCTCTAGTTATGTATGCCCACTGGCATCTGTCCCTCACTCCCCATCTCCTGTCCTCTGGATTGTGATCCACCCTCTAGTTATGTATGCCTACTGGTGTCTGTCCCTCACTCCCCATCTCCTGTCCTCTGGATTGTGATCCACCCTCTAGTTATGTATGCCCACTGGCGTCTGTCCATCACTCCCCATATTTTGTACATCTGTAAACAATTATTATTGACAAAATTCTGTCCATTGAAAATTTACCCAACGTAAATTTTCACCATTAAAATATTACCCATCAATAAAAATGAGGCCCACCCCTGACCACCTAATAAATGATGACCACACCTAACCCTGTACAACCAACTAAGTACTGGTTGTCTTGCAACAGGAGCTCTGTACAGACTTTGAGCAGTTGAGGGATATTTCCCACTATCACTTCGACGGGAAAGGGAAGGCCTTCCGCCCAATGCTTGTGCTGCTCATGGCCCGTGCCTGCAATCTACACTACAGACCGACTCACAGGTGAGACACTACAGACTGACTCACAGGTGACTGAGGTGAGTCACCGCAGACCGACTCACAGGTAAGTCACCACAAACCGACTCACAGGTGGGTCACTACAGACCGATTCACAGGTGAGTCACCACAGACAGACTCACAGGTGGGTCACTACGGACCGACTCACAGGTGGGTCACTACAGACCGACTCACAGGTGGGTCACTACAGACCGACTCACAGGTGGGTCACTACAGAATGACTCGCAAGTGGGTCTCTACAGACCGACTCACAAGTGGGTCACTACAGACCGACTCACAGGTGGGTCGCTACAGACCAACTCACAGGTGAGGCACTACAAACCAATTCACAAGTTTGTGTCACTACAGACTAACGCACAGATTTCACCACAAATTTACTCACAGGTGAGATAAATAACTGATCCACCCCAAATCCCAGACATTTAAATGTAGCCCATCCCGAAAATCTGGACTGAAAACTGAGCTCCAACCCTGATTACTAAGACCCCCTCCCCTGATAAATAAGACCACACCTTACCAGGCTTTGATTTTTACATGAAAATTGGTGAGAGTATCATGGACTCCAGTAAAAATCGAAGCCTGCTTACCCTGTAGTGAGTCACTACAGACCGACTCACAGGTGGGTCACTACAGACCGACTCACAGGTGAGTCACTATAGATGGACTCAAGGTGAGTCACTACAGACCGACTCACAGGTGAGTCACTATAGATGGACTCAAGGTGAGTCACTACAGACAAACTCACAGATGAGTCACTACAGACTGACGCACAGGTGAGTCACTACAGACCGACTCACAGGTGGGTCACTACAGACCGACTCACAGGTGAGTCTATACAGACCGACTCACAGGTGAGTCGCTACAGACCGACTCACAGGTGAGTCACTACAGACTGACTCACAGTGAGAGTCAATAAGTCTCTTGCCATGAATGAAGATGCCTGTCAGAGTGCCATTGTTTTGTGCACCAAAGGTATGTGGTGTTTTTGTAACCCGGCGGCTGTGTTTATCAGTCTGAGCGTGCATTAGAGACAATGTGTTTGAGGGTCCAATGTTTGCAGCCATGGCTAACAGTGCCCAGTGAACCAGACGTATGTAACTGATATCTTGATAAGAGAAGTGCTCACAGTTGCTGCTCATGTAACATTACGATGGCAAGTTATCTATGCTCCGGGTCTTACCATAGATCCACAGCTGGATACGTGTGTGTGTTTTCCTATTGTCCATTAGTAATAAGAAATATATTGCAAACATTTTCCAGTACAAACTATGTACATTATAATAAATATGCAAAGATATGTCTTGTATTTCACATGTTTCTTAAATTTAAAATGCTGAGTTAATAATTTAAATATAAAGGTGGCTACTGTGTTAGAAACCAGGCCTGGTAGGAGTCTCTCTAACCCATAGTAAAGCATGCTTTGTAAAGTAGATACATTTAATTTGTTTACTACATATTGTTTTATAATTTCAAATGAATAATATTGATATTATTACATGTATTTATGTTCAAAAATCAATGTATTTATGGGTCCAAATAAAGTGGCAGTGTATTTGTATGTTTCTGCGGTTGATACAAACTACAGTCTGAACAGTGACATTGATCATATAAATGACTATGTACCAGGGAGAGGCCCAGAATAACTATCAAAATAGTAACAAGTATTAATTAAAAAAATAGCAATTTAGATATTGTTGAACCAACATTGTGTGGGATATATTTGTCTTTACAATAACTACGTTCCCTGTAATGGACCGAAGTCATCATCTGAGACACCTGGTGGTGGATGTTGCAGTGAGGTTTTTTCGTCGCAGAAGACGATAGCTATGATTGCTGAGATGATCCACACAGCCAGTCTGGTGCACGATGACGTCGTAGACTCGTCCAAGACTCGGAGGGGCAAGATGTCTGTCCAGAGCAGCTGGGGTCAGAAAAACGTACGTCCACCCTTTGTTGTCATGACAACGCTGCCTTGCGGTCCCGTATTTCAAATGCAATCCTATATTTTCTGCATTTGGAATCGTATATTTTCCTAATAATTGCAAATATTTTGAAGTTTCCTGTAATGCAGCATATTCCTATATTATTCCTATATGTTTCCTTATTAATTCCTAAACATTTTAGACCAGTATGGATTGACTCACAAAAATAACACTCTTGTGACCCAGTGGTATTGCTTTATTTTATGCTGGTAATATGTATACACGAACTTTGTACTAGAAGCTTTAACAACCAGTAAAAGAATACTTGTGCACATTGTGCAGTGGCCTACATTTGACTGGGTTATTTTTAGTCGTGGACCAGTTGGCATTTGTTTGAAATTAAACTGGCAAATGGTACATGTTGTTGTGTTCAGATGAAAAATTCAGCTGCAGGAATTACAGCTGAATTTGAAACCTTTATTTTTAAAATCTAAGTAAATGTGACAATGTTTGAAAACGGATGCATCATTGATTAAGTTTTTTATAAAAAATCTTGTTTAGAACAGATCAATTTTTTAAAGGAAGCATGGAAATGGCATGGCATTTTATAGTTGATCAAATGTATGAACAACGAGTACATAAAAAGCACTTTGAATTGTTAGTAGCTGCTAACATTGCAAAATTGATGCAGCAGTTGTTTACTGCTAGACGTGCATAAACACCCAGATTTATGTAAGAAGACTCACGGTACATTGCAGACTGACATTGCACTGTTCATTCTGATCAGTAACATCAAGAGCTATCAAAAACTGGGTCAGTTAAATGGGTACATCTGAAAATTCACGAACCAGCCTTTTTGTATATTGCAAAGTCCCTTGTTATGGTAAAAAACAATGGCAGATTCTTAAAAAAATACTATAAATTAGTTTCACTGTCATAAATACAATAAGTTGTTAAAAAATGGTTTGTTTGACCTTTAAAATCGAGTCAGTATTGTTTGGGAAGCAAAACAAATATTAGTTCTGTTGCAGGCTATAGTTGCTGGTGACTACATCATGTCTGTGTCATCCATAATGCTGGCTAGAGTGGGCAACAACCAAGTGATGGAGGCATTCTCACAGATCCTGGAAGACCTAGTTGCAGGTACGTACCCGGTATATGTATTTTTAAAGAAGATATCACTGAGTCACATCCTTGGTGAAATAAATTGTGTCTGGTGTATATATAACACCAACAATTTTAGCACACAATAAATGATTACCGAAGAAATGTATTTTGGAACATGTATTCTAATAGAATGATGTGATTGCAAATTACGATAGATTGACTAATTCAAAAAAAAAATGATAATCGACCATTCCAGCCGTATACACTGTGGTTTCGTCAGTGGCTATAGTTTTGTCTATGGTGGGTGTCGATGTCGTTAGATATGAGGAAGTGGGGATACTGACAGAAGGACTGAGTGTTGTCATCTGTCGACAACTCACTCAACAAACATCTCTTTTCATTGTCTCAGCCTATTTTGCAATGAACGTGTCTTACATACTTTCATGTTGATGTGTACTATAACCAGGGCTCGACATTAGACCACCACTTGCCCGGATGGGCAAGTAGAATTTGATGCATGGACAAGCTATGCCGGCATAGCAATTGGCCGATCAAACGTAAAAGCGCTATTGACGTTTTAACACTAATAGTTGTTTATTCTAATAAAAAAAAACTCAATTAAAACGCCATCGCTCCGACGATGACATAGATTTTCGTCATGTATAATGCCAATAAAGTCACCAGGTGGCGAAGGCAGTACTTCAAGGTCGTCGTAGTTGCCAGGGTATGAAAAGAAGACCAGAAACGAGTTACCTGGTTAGTCAACCGCCAGACAGACGGAATGCAGAAGCAGAAGTGATGACAACGGGAAAACATTTCTTTCTAGAAAGTGGAAAGGCATATCTCCGTGGGTGCAACATGCGGCACACACACAGTCACAGTGTGGCATGGGGCAACGTTTTTAGACATTAAAGAAACTATTAAGAGTTGTCAGATAGAAGACACAGCTCTTCCTACCTGTTATTAAAAACATGGTACAACAGCAGCATGGCATATTTATTTTATTTATGTAAAACGCATGGAAATTGCATTTATTTGTATACAAACGCATGGAAATGGCACATATTTCAATTACTAACGATTTCATTCAGGGCAAGTAAAAATTCTGGGCAGGCAAGTAGAATGTTAGGGCCACTTACCCACTGGGCAAATGGCCAATAATAACCTTAATGTTAAGTCCTGCTATAACTGTGCAAGGTTTCAGCTTCATAGATGTGCTTTGTTATGGAAATCTGTGAAGGTACCTCATTAAATTTCAACATTGTTTTTCAGGAACTGACACCTGTTTATCAACTGATAACTCAGCAACTAACAGAGCTATGTGGTATTCTGTGGTCTTCCATGTTGTACCCTTATCTCTAAATGTCATTTTCCTATTTATTCATGATCTTGATGGAGTGGTTAACCTGGTCAATGTTTTGTGTGAAATATTATATGGACTGGTTTGCAGGAGAATTTATGCAGCTTGGTTCAAAGGAGGATGAAAGTGAACGGTTTAACCACTACATGACGAAGACATTCAAGAAAACAGCCAGTCTTCTTGCCAATAGCTGCAAGTCTGTGAGTGATAACATGCTTTAGTGGTATCCTTCCCAAGTACGACTTTTTGTTGCTCTATAATTATTGTGAATTGTACAAAGCAGAACATATTTGACCATAAGATTTTTTAATGGATGAATGTTGACTGTTGACTTTCAAATAATACGTTAATAATATTATTTGGAAAATATACATGTTAATTGAAGTGTCACAGATGCACACGAGTGAAGTAATAGATTTTCAAAATTCATCTGATTTGTTTTGTTGAATTTTTAAATAGATCTTCTGGAATGTGCTATGGTTGTTTTTCTATGTTGCTGCCAGGTGGCGATACTGGGGGAGTGTTCGGGAGAAATTGTGGAATGTGCATATCAATATGGCCGCAATGTTGGAATAGCTTTCCAGGTGAGTGACACAGATAACTGCAGAACTACTTCAGACAGTGTATGAATTTGTTATGACATGATTAGTTAAGATTGACACTGGATAAATTAAGTTCAGGAATTATAATTTTAGCTAAATATATAATTTTGCACGAAGCAGTGTTCTACGTATGGACAGTGGACGCTAATTACAGTTGGGTTTGTGAATTATTGTTAGTAACAAAGATTTCAAATCTGTCACAACGATAACAAGTACGAAGCACTATGGCCAATAATAATAGTGAAACTTCTGTAATGCACAAATCCTGAGGACCCGGAACTCAGAGACACTAATCATAACTGTTACGTATGATATATTGAATGGGGATGCACACAAGTCATCACCAGGATTTAGAGTGGAAATGCAATTTCTTGAGAAATGCATTTTGAGATTTGTGGAAGGTAGCTGTAGTTTTATTATTAAGGCAATACATAGTAGCTAGATATGATTATTTTTTAATTTGTAAAAATGTTGAGTTTTTGTGTAATTTTTCTGTCAAAACTGTCTTACTTGGTAAAATGAAACCATTGCATTGTTTTCAGCCTTACCCCCAATTTCTTGGTAACAAACAAAATGTCTGCCATTTTTAACAAATTTGGTAAATTTATAAACACTGCCATTCTTTATTGAACAAGTGTAATTATAATTATTGTAGATCCATGTTCAGTATACTTTCTAGTCTATAAGGAGTAGAATAAAATGTAGTGTTTTTTTGTAAACAACCAATAAACTCTTGATTTTAGCAACAAATACTGGTTTGACTTTCAAACTGTTGATGATTTTTAAAATGCGTTCTGCTTGTTGAACAGAAAAGAGTAAGCTTCCAGTCTTCCAGAGACATTCGTTTTCCAAATAACAAAATATGATTTTGAAAAAATAAACATCAAAGTTTGAGTAATGGGATTTATTCTTGGTATCGGCATGCTTGATCTACGAATAAACATGATTTAGAGTATGTAATTGTTATAAAAGTGAACTTTATTGATAGTAAATAATTTTTACTAAGCTATTAGAATTTTGTAGAAACACAATTTGAGTATCTTAGCACCTGGAGTTTGGGTTCGTGGGGAGTTCAGTCCAGACTTTTGGTGCAGCTACAGAGAACATGTATGTTCCCAGATGAAGCTTACTTTTATGATGAAAAGAACTTTTGGGTATTTATTATGGCCATAAGCATTTATTAAGTGACATTTGCTGTTTGCAGCTGGTTGACGACCTGTTGGACTTCACATCCAGTGAGGCTCTAATGGGCAAACCAACAGCGGCAGATCTCAAACTTGGCCTCGCCACAGCTCCTGTCCTCTTTGCTGCCCTAGAGGTCAGTGCAGGGTGTTTACCCTTTAGGCATTACTCGGATAATGCAATGTAGGCAGATATATCACGGATGTAGTTTGTTTCAGACTGTTTTGCGCTGTGTTATCTAAAACTGTATTTGACTTTTAGTTTTACTCTTTAGTGCATACTCAGAGACATTATAGAATGATACATGTTGGGGGTGATTCTGTTCAAATGACTGTGCACCTGAACATACCCACAGACATTATAGAATGATACATGTTGGGGGTGATTCTGTTCAAATGACTGTGCACCTGAACATACCCAGAGACATTATAGAATGATACATGTTGGGGGTGATTCTGTTCAATGACTGCACCTGAACATACCCAGAGACATTATAGAATGATACATGCTGGGGGTGATTCTGTTCAAATGACTGTGCACCTGAACATACCCACAGACATTATAGAATGATACATGTTGGGGGTGATTCTGTTCAAATGACTGTGCACCTGAACATACCCAGAGACATTATAGAATGATACATGTTGGGGGTGATTCTGTTCAATGACTGCACCTGAACATACCCAGAGACATTATAGAATGATACATGTTGGGGGTGATTCTGTTCAAATGACTGTGCACCTGAACATACCCAGAGACATTATAGAATGATACATGTTGGGGGTGATTCTGTTCAATGACTATGCACCTGAGCATACCCAGAGACATCATAGAATGATACATTTTGGGGGTGATTCTGTTCAATGACTGCACCTGAACATACCCAGAGACATTATAGAATGATACATGTTGGGGGTGATTCTGTTCAAATGACTGTGCACCTGAACATACCCAGAGACATTATAGAATGATACATGTTGGGGGTGATTCTGTTCAAATGACTGTGCACCTGAACATACCCAGAGACATATAATGATACATGTTGGGGGTGATTCTGTTCAAATGACTGTGCACCTAAACATACCCGGAGACATTGTAGAATGATACATGTTGGGGGTGATTCTGTTCAAATGACTGTGCACCTGAACATACCCGGAGACATTATAGAATGATACATGTGGGTTATGATTCTGTTCAAATGACTGTGCACCTGAACATACCCAGAGACATAGAATGATACATGTTGGGGGTGATTCTGTTCAAATGACTGTGCACCTAAACATACCCAGAGACATTGTAGAATGATACATTTTGGGGGTGATTCTGTTCAAATGACTGTGCACCTGAACATACCCAGAGACATTATAGAATGATACATTTTGGGGGTGATTCTGTTCAATGACTGTGCACCTGAACATACCCAGAGACATTATAGAATGATACATTTTGGGGGTGATTCTGTTCAATGACTGTGCACCTGAACATACCCAGAGACATTATAGAATGATACATTTTGGGGGTGATTCTGTTCAATGACTGTGCACCTGAACATACCCAGAGACATTATAGAATGATACATTTTGGGGGTGATTCTGTTCAATGACTGTGCACCTGAACATACCCAGAGACATTATAGAATGATACATTTTGGGGGTGATTCTGTTCAAATGACTGTGCACCTGAACATACCCAGAGACATTATAGAATGATACATTTTGGGGGTGATTCTGTTCAATGACTGTGCACCTGAACATACCCAGAGACATTATAGAATGATACATAGAATGATACATGCTGGGGGTGATTCTGTTCAAATGACTGTGCACCTGAACATACCCAGAGACATTATAGAATGATACATTTTGGGGGTGATTCTGTTCAATGACTGTGCACCTGAACATACCCAGAGACATTATAGAATGATACATTTTGGGGATGATTCTGTTCAATGACTGTGCACCTGAACTTACCCAGAGACATTATAGAATGATACATTTTGGGGGTGATTCTGTTCAATGACTGTGCACCTGAACATACCCAGAGACATTATAGAATGATACATTTTGGGGGTGATTCTGTTCAATGACTGTGCATCTGAACATACCCAGAGACATTATAGAATGATACATTTTGGGGGTGATTCTGTTCAATGACTGTGCACCTAAACATACCCAGAGACATTATAGAATGATACATTTTGGGGGTGATTCTGTTCAATGACTGTGCATCTGAACATACCCAGAGACATTATAGAATGATACATTTTGGGGGTGATTCTGTTCAATGACTACCCAGAGACATTATAGAATGATACATTTTGGGGGTGATTCTGTTCAATGACTGTGCACCTGAACATACCCAGAGACATTATAGAATGATACATTTTGGGGGTGATTCTGTTCAATGACTGTGCACCTGAACTTACCCAGAGACATTATAGAATGATACATTTTGGGGGTGATTCTGTTCAATGACTGTGCACCTGAACATACCCAGAGACATTATAGAATGATACATTTTGGGGGTGATTCTGTTCAATGACTGTGCACCTGAACTCACCCAGAGACATTATAGAATGATACATTTTGGGGGTGATTCTGTTCAATGACTGTGCACCTGAACATACCCAGAGACATTATAGAATGATACATTTTGGGGGTGATTCTGTTCAATGACTGTGCATCTGAACATACCCAGATTACTATAGAATGATACATTTGGGGTATTCTGTTCAATGACTGCACCTGAACATACCCAGAGATACTATAGAGAATGATACATTTCCGTGATTCGGTTTCCATTGATCTGTGCACTTGGAAAGACATCTGGTATATTACTATAGAATGATACATTTTGGGGTGATTCTGTTCCAAATGACTGTGCACCTGAACATTACTCCAGACATTATTAGAATGATACATGTTGGGTGATTCTTGTCTCGTTCGACTGTGCACCTAAACACACTCCAGAGACATTGTAGAATGATACATTTTGGGGGTGATTCTGTTCAAATGACTGTGCACCTGAACATACCCAGAGACATTATAGAATGATACATTTTGGGGGTGATTCTGTTCAATGACTGTGCACCTGAACATACCCAGAGACATTATAGAATGATACATTTTGGGGGTGATTCTGTTCAATGACTGTGCATCTGAACATACCCAGAGACATTATAGAATGATACATTTTGGGGGTGATTCTGTTCAATGACTGTGCACCTGAACATACCCAGAGACATTATAGAATGATACATTTTGGGGGTGATTCTGTTCAATGACTGTGCACCTGAACATACCCAGAGACATTATAGAATGATACATTTTGGGGGTGATTCTGTTCAAATGACTATGCGCCTGAACATACCCAGAGACATTATAGAATGATACATTTTGAGGGTGATTCTGTTCAATGACTGTGCACCTGAACATACCCAGAGACATTATAGAATGATACATTTTGGGGGTGATTCTGTTCAATGACTGTGCACCTGAACATACCCAGAGACATTATAGAATGATACATGTTGGGGGTGATTCTGTTCAAATGACTGTCCACCTGAACATACCCAGAGACATAGAATGATACATGCTGGGGGTGATTCTGTTCAAATGACTGTGCACCTGAACATACCCAGAGACATTATAGAATGATACATTTTGGGGGTGATTCTGTTCAATGACTGTGCACCTGAACATACCCAGAGACATTATAGAATGATACATTTTGGGGATGATTCTGTTCAATGACTGTGCACCTGAACTTACCCAGAGACATTATAGAATGATACATTTTGGGGGTGATTCTGTTCAATGACTGTGCACCTGAACATACCCAGAGACATTATAGAATGATACATTTTGGGGGTGATTCTGTTCAATGACTGTGCACCTGAACATACACAGAGACATTATAGAATGATACATTTTGGGGGTGATTCTGTTCAATGACTGTGCACCTGAACATACCCAGAGACATTATAGAATGATACATTTTGGGGGTGATTCTGTTCAATGACTGTGCATCTGAACATACCCAGAGACATTATAGAATGATACATTTTGGGGGTGATTCTGTTCAATGACTGTGCACCTGAACATACCCAGAGACATTATAGAATGATACATTTTGGGGGTGATTCTGTTCAATGACTGTGCATCTGAACATACCCAGAGACATTATAGAATGATACATTTTGGGGGTGATTCTGTTCAATGACTGTGCACCTGAACATACCCAGAGACATTATAGAATGATACATTTTGGGGGTGATTCTGTTCAATGACTGTGCACCTAAACATACCCAGAGACATTATAGAATGATACATTTTGGGGGTGATTCTGTTCAATGACTGTGCACCTAAACATACCCAGAGACATTATAGAATGATACATTTTGGGGGTGATTCTGTTCAATGACTGTGCACCTGAACATACCCAGAGACATTATAGAATGATACATTTTGGGGGTGATTCTGTTCAATGACTGTGCACCTGAACATACCCAGAGACATTATAGAATGATACATTTTGGGGGTGATTCTGTTCAATGACTGTGCACCTGAACTCACCCAGAGACATTATAGAATGATACATTTTCGGGGTGATTCTGTTCAATGACTGTGCACCTGAACATACCCAGAGACATTATAGAATGATACATTTTGGGGGTGATTCTGTTCAATGACTGTGCACCTGAACATACACAGAGACATTATAGAATGATACATTTTGGGGTGGGATTCTGTTCAATGACTGTGCATCTGAAATACATACCAGAGACATTTCATAGAATGATACATTTTGGGGTGATTCTACAATGATCAGCAATCTTTTGAACATACCCAGAGACATTATAGAATGATACATTTTGGGGGTGATTCTGTTCAATGACTGCATCTGAACATACCCAGAGACATTATAGAATGATACATTTTGGGGGTGATTCTGTTCAATGACTGCACCTGAACATACCCAGAGACATTATAGAATGATACATGTTGGGGGTGATTCTGTTCAAATGACTGTGCACCTGAACATACCCACAGACATTATAGAATGATACATGTTGGGGGTGATTCTGTTCAAATGACTGTGCACCTGAACATACCCAGAGACATTATAGAATGATACATGTTGGGGGTGATTCTGTTCAATGACTGCACCTGAACATACCCAGAGACATTATAGAATGATACATGTTGGGGGTGATTCTGTTCAAATAACTGTGCACCTGAACATACCCAGAGACATTATAGAATGATACATGTTGGGGGTGATTCTGTTCAAATGACTGTGCACCTGAACATACCCAGATACATAGAATGATACATGTTGGGGGTGATTCTGTTCAATGACTATGCACCTGAGCATACCCAGAGACATCATAGAATGATACATTTTGGGGGTGATTCTGTTCAATGACTGCACCTGAACATACCCAGAGACATTATAGAATGATACATGTTGGGGGTGATTCTGTTCAAATGACTGTGCACCTGAACATACCCAGAGACATTATAGAATGATACATGTTGGGGGTGATTCTGTTCAAATGACTGTGCACCTGAACATACCCAGAGACATATAATGATACATGTTGGGGGTGATTCTGTTCAAATGACTGTGCACCTGAACATACCCGGAGACATTGTAGAATGATACATGTTGGGGGTGATTCTGTTCAAATGACTGTGCACCTGAACATACCCGGAGACATTATAGAATGATACATGTGGGTTATGATTCTGTTCAAATGACTGTGCACCTGAACATACCCAGAGACATAGAATGATACATTTTGGGGGTGATTCTGTTCAATGACTGTGCACCTGAACATACCCAGAGACATTATAGAATGATACATGTTGGGGGTGATTCTGTTTAAATGACTGTGCACCTGAACATACCCAGAGACATTATAGAATGATACATTTTGGGGGTGATTCTGTTCAATGACTGTGCACCTGAACATACCCAGAGACATAGAATGATACATGTTGGGGGTGATTCTGTTCAAATGACTGTGCACCTGAACTTACCCAGAGACATTATAGAATGATACATTTTGGGGGTGATTCTGTTCAATGACTGTGCACCTGAACATACCCAGAGACATTATAGAATGATACATTTTGAGGGTGATTCTGTTCAATGAATCGTGCACCTGAACATACTCCAGAGACATTATAGAACATACATCTTTGGGGTGGATTCTGTTCAATGATCAAAAATCTGAACTCACCTAGAGACATTATAGAATGACACATTTTGGGGATTCTGTTCAATGACTGTGCACCTGGAACATACCCAGAGACATTATAGAAATGATACATTTTGGGGTGATTCGATCCAATGACTGCATCTGGTCATTCCATTGCATTATGGTAGAATGATACATTTTGGGGTGATTCTGTTCAATGACTGTGCACCTGAACATACCCAGAGACATTATAGAATGATACATTTTGGGGGTGATTCTGTTCAATGACTGTGCATCTGAACATACCCAGAGACATTATAGAATGATACATTTTGGGGGTGATTCTGTTCAATGACTGTGCACCTAAACATACCCAGAGACATTATAGAATGATACATTTTGGGGGTGATTCTGTTCAATGACTGTGCACCTGAACATACCCAGAGACATTATAGAATGATACATTTTGGGGGTGATTCTGTTCAATGACTGTGCACCTGAACATACCCAGAGACATTATAGAATGATACATTTTGGGGGTGATTCTGTTCAATGACTGTGCATCTGAATTGCTACTGGAGGAAACAAATATTGTGTTTTATTTAGGTGTAGTTATCACAAAACAATTTGTAGCTTTGGAATTGATAGGTTACTTTAAGAGCCTTGGGACATCTTTTTAAGAGTAGGTTTAGACACAAGAGAATTAAGTGAAATGATTTATAAAGAGGACAGTGTTTCAGTATTGTTGTTGTAGTGCAGAAAACATTTCCAAGCTATTCTCTGGGATTGCCGTCTTGTTCTTTATATGTTGAATTTACTTATTGCTTCCAGCATCCAGAGCTGAATGCAATGATAATGAGGCGGTTTAGTGAACCAGGGGACGTCGCTACAGCATGGAACCTCGTAGCCAAGGTATCTGCAACAACCATTCCTACCTACTGTAGAATGTACAACAATATTATAGGTGCTATGGTCTAGTGGTTAGGACACTGGACTGTGAACAGAAAGGACCGGGGTTCGAATCCACCCAAGAGCATTTTGAAACTAGGGCAGTTTTGTTCACCCCCAACTTGCCTGTGTCTTTCAGAAGAGACTATAAGCTGTTGGTTCCTTCTACCTGGTGGCAACTCAGAATCTTGCATTTGCGTCAAGCAAAATACCATTAGCTAACCGCTCGGTAAGAAGTTGTATATTTGACTCAGATAAAAAATAAATGAATGTCTGTCATAGTTGGACATTTTTGCACTATTCACATAAGATATTTAGAACATTCAACAGCTAACAAAAAAATGCACAAACGTAAGACTAACTGAAGGAGTCCAATAAATACAGCTTATTTCACTACCACAGCCTTGGCACAGCACCTAGCTGCTTCACTGCAGTTGTCAACAAACAAATCCTAGGTCTTTTAAAAACTCTTCAAACATGTTGATATGTAATTTAAACTAAATTTTCTGTATGTATGTTCTAAGAAAGAAGTTGAGCTGTCACACTGCATAGTTATATCTCAATTAATATAACTATTGATGTATGCATTTATGCATCTAAAATGGGCAGACATTTGATGTGAGTTTGTGATGTGGCAAATTTATGACGTATCTGTATAGTGTGCTCCAGACATTTGACTTGACGCAACTTTGTGAAGTGTCTGTACGGTGTTTGTGATGTGTCTGTACAGTGTTTGTGATGTGTTTTGACGTGTGACATGTCTGTACAGCATTTGTGGCGTGTCTGTGATGTTTGTGACGTGTGTGTACGGTGTTTGTGGTGTGTCTGTACAGTGTTTGTGGCGTGTTTGTGATGTGTATACGGTGTGAGTTTGTGATGTGTCTTTACGCTGTGTGTGATGTGTCTGTATGGTGTTTGTGATGTGTCTGTACGGTGTTTTTGATGTCTTTGCACTGTAAGTGAAGTACCTGTGCAGTGCTTGTGACGTGTCTGTTTGGTGTTTGTGACGTGTCTGTATGGTGTTTGTGACGTGTCTGTATGGTGTCTGTATGGCATCTGTACGATGTGTTCCAGAGCGACGGCGTGGCGCAGACAAAGATGTTGGCACGGCAGCACTGCCAGGAGGCTCACAGACACCTCATGCAGCTGCAGCCCTCACAGGAACGGTCTGCTCTCGTCACTATCATGCATAAAGTGCTCAACCGACTGAAGTAGTCAGCCATCATTACTCGTCCGTCCATCGGTCTCTCATTCAGGTGAGTGCACAAGTTGAACAACACTTTCAACTCATACATGTTAAATTACAGAAACACCAATGCAGGAGATTTACACATTAAAGGGTATAAAAAACGAGCATTTATACATAAATCAGAGGGTCTTACAAAAACCGGGCATTTATACATAATTTGGAGAGTTTCGGAAAATCAGGTATTTACACATGAATCTGAGTAAAATAAAAATAAAAAATATTTTATATTCCATAGACATTAACAACTAAGTTTTAATAAAACATGCTAAGTTTCAGAAATGCGAATGTATGAGATTTACGCATACATTTGAAGGATCTTTTAGTACCACTATCGGTGAATTGTGTGTAAATTGGGGGTCTCCGGGTGTAGTAGCAGTGCACGTAAATCGGAGTATTTCACATTATGGTCACAGATCAGCTTTATTTCCAAATGAATTGCATTAATATTGCAAATGCATTGCATTAATAAAAAGTTAATGTGTTACATTAAAAAATTTGATGTGGATAAGTAAACTAAAATGTTTATGACTCCTATGGTAGAAGATTTTTGTTTAATTTGATGTTATTTTATTAGTTTGTCACCATAGCGTGTTGGGGGCATTATTTTAATGTTATAAAATTATCTGTTTTAAATACATATTTTAATTTATAATGTGTTCCAACTGTAACATTTTCAGATATACATGGATTAAATAAAGCGTGTATACAGTGTAGATGAATTGATTGTTATTATTTGAATATAGATTGAAACGGATTTGTTCTTCAAGATAAGCAAGTTTACGGTGGGCGATAATAGGGAACCTGTGGCTGCAAGCGCAGTCTACGGTGCTTGTCTAAACCTTATGTGCAATATCAGCTACAGGCAAGGCCCAAGAAGACTATATTTAGGCAGTTGTTGTTGTCTAGTTAATGCAAGGTGTGAGTTAAACAACCTTCTTTGTTGCTGGAGCAGCCTTGGTCCACTGTCCCTGTTTGTGAGAATTAGCTCAGCCTCAGGCTAGGTTGCAATTAACTCACTGGCTTTATTAGGCCACAGAGAATTTCCTTTGTTTCATTGGCATAGAATTCTGGGAGATTGCTTCTCCAGTCGAGGAGATTGGGAGATGTGGTAGAATTCCGGGATACTTAACATGTATGTTTCAAGTTGACTAAAATATGGACTTGGCACATGGATTTGGAATGCTACATCTTTTATTTCCAAGAATTGGTTACATTTGACACTAATACAGTACACTGCATTGTGTCTTACAATAAAATTACTTATTTTTCATGAAATAACATTAAAAAAATACTTAAAACCTATTGCAATGGTGAAGCCTGTCTATAATTTATAAATATATTTCTTTCACAATTTTTGTAATGGAAATAACGTGCAGTCATAAAAGACTGGTTGCAAATATGTGTAAGGGATGCTGCAATTCAATCAAATTACATTAATATCATGGTTATTATATATTATTACCGGTATACTCTAAAGTATTTTCCATGTCTCTTTTATTTTTGTCTTTTGTTAACATTATGTTGTAATTATCTTTCTGATAACATCAATATTGCTGTCAGCTTATTTTTATGTTTGTATCTTGTTTCCATTGTTTCTAGTTTTTAAATATCCAAAGTACAATGTTTTTCTTTTTGCAAAGGCATGGAGTATATAGATGTTGAAGAGACCGGGATCAGAACATAAGACCACCAGAGGCCACTACCGCAACACAAGGATAGAGAAGAGAAGAGTGTATTTTGTGATCTGTGTACAACTGTTGTGGAACTTACATGAGGAAACTTTCTTGAAATTGATGAAACAGTGCAGAGCAGACAAGACAGCTCAGTTGTGCTTGGCATATTGAAAATTACTACTGGAAGTGAAATGATGAATTTAACAGTGTGTGATAATGTTGTTAAACACAGCGAACATGATGGAGGGTGATACTTAGTCATCCCCTCACTTCTCATGTTCATTACATCAATGCGGAAGTATACAAGAATTCCCTACATAATTATATATAATAAATAAAAAAGGTCAAGGGATTTGTGGCACAACACAGAATTGTACAGTAATTGTACTTCGCTATCGACATTAACCCATAGAGCTACACATAGTGGGCAGTGTTGGTCAGCTGTCACAGACTCACCTTCACTCTCACTTCTCATCTTCAGTAACCTACTTATGAATGGGTCAAGTTAGAGAGTGGCTTAGCAAAAGAAAACTTATGATAATCATACTATGCAAGAACGTTGTTCCAATACTGGCGAGCGATGAATAGAACCAAAGGTTTTGTGCAATTAATGTGTAGGCAGCATGTTCTCTGAAAGGTCTCACTTCCTGCAGAATTTTCACAAAATCTCCTTCATTCCATTGTTGTCATGTTTGTTTGGAAGATAGTACTAGAAGATACTTACATGAGGAAACCATGTTTTCTTACTACAACTTTAGTAAGAAAACAAGAAACTATGTCAAAAGGTTTGAAAATGTTTGGTGCTTTTTTGTTGTAGTGTTTCTTATATTGTAGGGTAGTGTGGAGAATTGTCTATTCTTTTGTTAATACTTGATGTAGATATATATGTGTAACTGAGTTATCTACATGAGAAACTGAGTTGTCTACATGAGAAACTGAGTTGTCTACATGCATAACTGCTGTTAGCGCCAAAGTGTGTATATAGGTGAATTTACATTTATAAAATATATCTGCCCAATTAATACGTCAATCTGTATTCATCAACAATTGTAAATATTGAGTGAAGAGGTTAATCAGACTGGAAGGTTCAGATGAGATATATTTTTATTTATTTCACAGTCAGTTATCCTTTTCTTTCTGTGACGTTTCAGCTACTTAGAGCAGTATTCCTCAGATGAATACCGCTGCACAGAATGACTACTGTGTCGCCATCTAGCAGTAGCCGTCTGAGATAGACTACTAAAAGCAGCCGTAACATGGGGGAAAAGGTAAACTGACTGTGAAATAAGTAAAAATATCACTCGGTTGTGAATATTGGCACGTTGCCCATGTACTTCAGTCACAGCGAACATGTTAAAGAATAATGAGTAAGTTGTTAAACATAAGTATAACTGCTGATATTTTAAATATCATATGAAGTGTTTATGCCTACTTGATATTTTCAGACAGTGGTGTAATTATGTGCCAGTAAACCATGTCAATAGACAAGGTAATGTTGTTGAGCTCAACAACTGTTGGTGTGTAATGATTTCTTTTGTGTAATGTGAATAACTCAAACAGGATCGATGATGTGTCTACACTTGTTTTAAATTTATTATGTAAACAGTTTCCATTGGATTTAAAAGTCCTCTGTTAATATTTGTTCTCATTTTTTATTCATTTCACAATAAATTGAACCTAGGTATTTAATAGCAACTATGACACTAGCTCATTTCTACAAGTTTTCTATTTAGTGTCTGCAAAATCACTCGGAGTATTAAGTTATTTTTGAACACATCCGTTTAAAATTTGACAAAGGGTTCTACTTTCTAAGACATAAGGCTGTTCACACTTGGAAGTTGCACAGTATGTTGAGCAAAGTCAATTGGTGTCGATTTAAACAATACAGTTTTTTCAACTGAATATTTGCACCCTACATATTTGATCCACATTCATTACTTCATTTGTGTGACAGTAAAAGACTCGAGAATTGTTCCTAACAAGAAAATGAGTATCCAAGTGTTTTTTGTTTAACAATGGTGTGGCTTTTCTAGTTTTATCAAGAAAGAAGACGTGACCATCTGATAAATCTGTGTGTGAATGCAAGGCATGTTGTATGTATTTGTCATTATTGTGGTCCTAACAGCAAAAGATCACATAATTTGTACTAAAAGTATTGTTAATTGTGTTAGTGATTTTTCAAGTACATCAAACCGAGTGTTAGTTTGGGCGTGTACTCAGGAAACGATGTATTAACTTTTTTGTTGCAAGCAGCAACATCTGTTGGTTATGATATGATGTAAAGCCAGTTTTATCACTATTGTGCTGACGTGGATCTCGCAACTATAGCTGTCAACATACGCAAACCTACAGCAGACACAGGACCACGTACAGCTTTGATGTATGTCACCAAAGTTAGGCTTATTTGTTAAAGGGCGGCATTGTTCAAATGTTTGTATGTAGACGTGAAATTTGGAGGTCTGTTCAACACGATGTCATTTGTAGATGATGACATGAACATGTGACAGATCGTATGGTCAGTTAATGAGTTTATGTGATAATTAACCATGCTCTGTGTTTGACACTTCTGGATCAAGTAGATCACTAATCACATTAACATGTCACGTTTATACACAGATATCCTCAGTTTTACGAATACTATATTTTTGATAAATCTAACTAGAAAACCAGCATCACTTGCCACTGATGTGAGATAAAAGTCAACAGTTGTAACAAATGTGTTGATTTTATCATTGTCACATTATTTGTTGATGTTTTTGAGACCCCCACCACCTTGTCACACTTTGTGATGCCCCCCACCACCTTGTCACACTTTGTGATGTCCCCCACCACCCTGTCACACTTTGTGATGCCCCCCACCACCTTGTCACACTTTGTGATGCCCCCCACCACCTTGTCACACTTTGTGATGCCCCCCACCACCCTGTCACACACTTTGTGATGCCCCCCACCACCTTGTCACACTTTGTGATGCCCCCTACCATGTCACACTTTGTGATGCCCCCACCACCTTGTCACACTTTTGCACCTTGTCACACTTTGTGATGCCCCCACCACCTTGTCACACCCCCCACCACCTGCCCCCCACCACCTTGTCACACTTTGTGATGCCCCCACCACCTTGTCACACTTTGTGATGTCTCCCACCACCTTGTCACACTTTGTGATGCCCCCACCACCTTGTCACACTTTGTGATGCCCCCCCACCACCTTGTCACATTTTGTGATGCCCCCCACCACCTTGTCACACTTTGTGATGCCCCCCACCACCTTGTCACATTTTGTGATGCCCCACCATTTGTCACACTTTGTGATGCCCCCACCACCTTGTCACACTTTGTGATGCCCCCCACCACCTTGTCACACTGTGATGCCCCCCACCACCTTGTCACACTGTGATGCTCGTCTGTATACACCTAAAATTATGTTAATTTTGAGAATTATTATGCACTCATTACATGAAGGCGTCACATGAAACATACTCCCGTTTCAAGTGTTATGTTGACTCGTACAGTCACTCATACAGAATATAGGTATGTATAAATGTCCATGTTTATGCACATTTAATATGTGTAATGCGACATGTATTGCAACACAGCAACACAGAGCATAAGGCCTGAGGTAATAGTAATGGTTACAAATATTGATGTAATAGGAAGCAATGTAATAGTCGTGGACCTATTACTTTTATATTACTATTGGACATTTCAAAGTTAAATTTGAGTTGCGCTTGTTTGCAGTCTGGTTATTTAATTATTTCAAACACTATTCCACTAGATTCACCATGTTTTATGATTGCTCCCAGTTAATCACAACCCTCAGTCAGTTTCACCCTGGAGGTTGAGTTTACATAGCACTTGCAGGAGACATTGGGACAGTTGCCTGGCTAAAGGGATTCAATAGTTCTTTGAAGTTGGTTCTCATGCCAACTATCCTTTTCACACAAGCCTGTATGGGTTTCATGGTTGTCTGCACACTGCTGGCCTAAACAACAGAGGTGTGAAAGACATCCTGATGTATTTGTACTTGTGCCAATAATCAACTGTCCACTGAGCAGAAGTAGAGCAGTATGGTTTGCATGATTACAATTCAACATGTGATAGAGGCATTGCTTTTGTCTTTCATTCCTATATAGTACTGAAATATAAAATTAAAATGATGTTCTACCCATAAACAGTGTAGTTAGTAGATAATACTAAATTTGAGTTATATTTTGTGGTACACATTTATGCACACTGTGTAGTATACTATAAATAGTTGTGGTAAAAAATTAAATAGTAATAGCTTCAAATGTAAACTAAGTAATAGACTCATCTAAACAATCTTTTTCCCCTCATGCTTACGGAAAAAACTAAGGATCATTAGACACATCAGGATCACGTCTATATGCCAGTGGAAATAAAAGATCCTACACAGGAAATAAAAAACCCTGAATGAACTCTTACTCAATAGTCTTGATCTACAGAAAACAAGGCTAGCACTGAATTAGCTGCTGCCAGAATACTGGCTCTGATAGTGGAGTACCTGGTACACGCTATAAACACATTTTCTAGGTGATGCTGGCGCCACAGATAAGGTTGCATAGGTCTATTATTATTTGGGATCTCAATTTTACATTGGTACTCACTATACTGACACTTCTGAAGGTAGCAACTCGGTCTGATATCAAAAACTAAATTAGCTAGCAAGTGCATTTAACCTTTAATAATATAAACAGTTTATAGTAGTGATTGTTCTATTTTCTAGATATCTTGCTTTAGTTTAGACTAAGTGGCAAGTATTGCCATTTGTGTAGCTATTACATAATACCCTTGACATGGCAGCAGTGCCATAATGAAGCATTCACTAATCACTACCACATGGTATCAGTAATAAAAAAGCTTCTGACATAATGGCGTCAGAGTGGTGACATGTGACATTTCCGTAACAAAGGACAAGTTAAATCGAATGGCTTTGCATTACTATTTTTATTACTAGATAAATATACTGAAACAGATTATGTATTGTTGTACAGGCTGTCGTACAAACACATGATGTATTGTTGTACAGGCTGTCGTACAAACATGATGTATTGTTGTACAAGCTGTCGTACAAACACATGATGTATTGTTGTACAGGCGGCTGCCATACAAGCACATGTATTGTTGTACAGGCTGTCGTACAAACACATGATGTATTGTCGTAAAAACACATGATGTATTGTTGTGAAGGCTGTCGTACAAACACATGATGTATTGTCATACAGGCTGTCATACAAAAACAGGTCATGATTATCGGGTTGATTGTTGTGCACAAATTGGAGTGGATAATCCAATAATACAGGTACGACGTGGTAGTTTACATAGCGAGACAAGAAAGGACTGGAGAAACATCTCCAACAATTGACGAGAACATACAACACTTATGAAGTGACACAATTATTTTGATTTATTCATGGAGCAAGAAACCAAGCACGTGTATTATCATTTCAGTTTCCACTTACCATTCCATTTCTGCAGTTGCCAACTACGGAATGCAAAATAGTTTGTGAATAACTACCTTTGTGTTTTTAAATCCATTGCCAATTGGTAGATGAGAGGCAAATGGAGTGAGTGGACCATAGCATCTGGGAGGAGATACTGTTACAATGAGTGGACCGTAGCATCTGGGAGGAGATACTGTTACAATGAGTGGACCGTAGCATCTGGGAGGAGATACTGTTACAATGAGTGGACCGTAGCATCTGGGAGGAGATACTGTTACAATGAGTGGACCGTAGCATCTAGGAGGAGATACTGTTACAATGAGTGGACCGTAGCATCTGGGAGGAGATATTGTTACAATGAGTGGACCGTAGCATCTGGGAGGAGATACTGTTACAATGAGTGGACTGTAGCATCTGGGAGGAGATACTGTTACAATGAGTGGACCGTAGCATCTGGGAGGAGATACTGTTACAATGAGTGGACTAGCATCTGGGAGGAGATACTGTTACAATGAGTGGACCGTAGCATCTGGGAGGAGATACTGTTACAATGAGTGGACCGTAGCATCTGGGAGGAGATACTGTTACAATGAGTCGGCCGTAGCACCTGGGAGGAGATACTGTTACAATGAGTGGACCGTGGCACATGGGAGGAGACACTGTTACAATGAGTGGACAGTGGCACCCGGGAGGAGATACTATTACAATGAGTGGACTGTAGCACCCGGGAGGAGATACTGTTACAATGAGTGGACCATAGCACCTGGGAGGAGATACTGTTACAATGAGTGGACCGTGGCACCTGGGAGGAGATACTGTTACAATGAGTGGACCGTAGCACCTGGGAGGAGATACTGTTACAATGAGTGGACTGTGGCACATGGGAGGAGATACTGTTATAATGAGTGGACCGTAGCACATGGGAGGAGATACTGTTACAATGGACCTCGGCACCTGGGAGGAGATACTGTTACAATGAGTGGACCATGGCACATGGGAGGAGATACTGTTACAATGCTCCAAAATTAACATATTAATATATAGATTACAGCATTTTACAATATTTCATAGAAATGTGAACTAAAGCCTGCAAATCAGAAAATAGTACACAAGCAGTCATCATACATCCAATGTTTTTCTTATAATACTGTCTTGTACCCAGTTAGCTTAGTTACATACATGTGTAATCACCAGACTTCCTATCACCAGATGTAGCAAAATAAGTAATTATAATTAAATAAAGTTGATTTTGCATATTTGATGTTCACACTTGATCAACCACTTGTATTTGGCCTGCTTCAATAGACGCAATTTATAATAAAATATTGGTAAGTGCATATACTTAGTTTAAAGACTAAGTGAAATGAAATTTTCATTTTCTTTGAAACTTCAATGCTCTTGTCAAGTAATGGGGCAAAATGTGAAGCCTGTCAATTACGTACTCATGTCACTAAGCCTGCTCAAACATTGTCATTTGTGTGTCATAAAATAACCATCTAGTCAGATGTTGGTAACGTCAAGGAAGTAAATGCAGCTTTTCAGCATAGCGCACAATGGCGCAAGTTGGCATTTTAGCCTCTGAAATGGCAGTTGTGGAATTTAATACTTTTTGACATCGCCATAAAGATGATAATGTTATCTACAAGTGTGTTGTTGGATATACCAAAGAATTGTGTTTACTTTTTGAGTTACTGCTGTTTGAACATCTCGAATGCTCAACCTATCATTAAATCCGTTGCTGAGTATACATTGTGGGATTATGCATTCGCGATGTTCAAATGGTAATAACTCAAAAAATAAATCCTGGGTACATCCAGTGGCATATTTACAGATACAATCATTACCTTTATTGTAATATCAAAAAAGTATCAAATCCCATTACAAGTTTAAGCATCTGCAATGTTCAAACTCAAAAAGTAAAAAATTCCTATGTACATCCAGCAACAAATTTGTAGGTAAGATCATTATCTACATATGAAATTCCGTGATTGCAATTTCAGGTATGGCCTGAAACACCAACCTGCATAGATGTGCACCATGTTAAATCCAAGCGGTTCTTACTGCAATGACTTCACCAACAGTCGCTAGGTGTTTAAACAAACTGTACAGAAAATCGCAACCAAAGAGGGCCTTGAACAGCGTGACAGAGAGGGTTAACAATGATTTGAATAGTAGGACACAATTGTTTTAGAGTACATTTAATTCAGATTAGGAATAAAAAAGGTTAATTTCACTTAGTCTTTAAACATGGAACAATTTGCCCTCAGTCAGGTAATCACATCAACTAGCCCTCATGACTAGGCTCCAATGTCAATCAAGCCTTGACGCTGTCCTTCAAGTTTTAACCAACTTGCACTTAAGGTTCAAGGTCAGTGGTGGAAGAGACGGAGGTTTGTGTGAACAAGCACCATCTGGTGGTCGTTGCAGGCATCAATGACAGCTGCGTCATTCGTTGATCCACTGGGAGCCGCCACAAACTGAGCACCACTCTACCAACAGAGAAGTAAAAGAACTCAGGCCACATCACACGGATTCCCTGTGTACAACAGGCATGTTTACAGGATTACAACTGTATCTTGTTTTAATTGCTTTATAAAATCTTAAATTAATTATCACTACCAACCTACTAGTAATGACAGAAATGCTTAAGACGTGACCTTCTGTATTGCTTAAAAATGGGAAAATCATGAATAACGTACATATTTTCTCATTTTCCTCACAAGTGTAACAAAATGACAAACTGTAGCTGTGGAAATATACTATTTTCTAACAGATTTCTGACAAAAGTCAGCGGATCTTCGTTTGTATGTTTGATATTGTGACAGATGGCGACACTTGATTGGAAGATATTTATTGCACTTTATACGGATTTTCAAGACAAAAATACAGATTTCAACCAAAAAAGTGGCATGCATGAGAGATGTTTATGGCTTCCCATATGAAAAACGTCATCTTAAGCATTTCTATCATCACTAGCTGGTTGATAATGATAATTAATTTAAGATTTTATAAATCTACATTTAAGGCTAAAAGTTTGCATTCTTAATGTGAACTAAACTGCATGATGACTTAACTGTTAGGTATTAATGCTTAATTATAGATATGCGGTTCCGCAGTATTGTATTATTAAATTACAATAAATGGCTGGGCGTCCTTCCGGGCCAGAAGCACATGGTTGTTTGTGGCATTAATAATGTAGTCGTTATAAAGACACGACAAAGTGGCGACGAGGTTTCGGATGCGATCTCCACAATGGCAGCGATAGGTCACATTGAACCTTACGACGAAAACGTAGAGGATTGGACAGGCTACTCAGAACGGGTAGCCAATATTTTATCGCAAATGCAATTGGAGAAGACAGACAAGTGGCGTGTTTGATTACATTGATGGGCAGCAAGACTTACAGCTTACTGAAAAGTTTGATGACATCACATTTGCCATCAACTAGAACAGTGGCCTAGATAAACAACACTTTATCGAACTACCTGAACCCGAAGCCAGTAGTACCGGTGGAGCGCGGTCACTTCAACAGTGCTTATCAGGCCCGTGGAGAAAGCGTTGCCCAGTGGCTTGTGAGACTAAAGAAACTGTCTGTGAACTGCGGTTTTGGTGCCAATTAGGAAGAAGCGTTACGGGACAGATTCGTGGTAGACTTGCAGTCTGAGTCAATTCGCAAGAGCCTATATGCAGAGCCTGAAAACCAGTTGACATATGACAGGGTGACTACTCTTGCATTGTCAATGGACATCGCGCAGCTTGTTGCTCAAGTCGAATTTAGAATGCACAGAGAATGAAGTGCAATACTGCCATAAAGTATTCACTAGACAAACCTGCTACAGATGCAATGGCAACCACAGTAGTAACATGTGTCGTTTTAAGAGCAGCGAATGTTATTTCTGTGGAAAGAAGGGCACATTCAGAAAGTCTGTAGAAATAAGCGTTCTGGCAAAGAGAAACAAATTCCTCAAAAGTGGAAGAACAAAGGTGGTAAATCCAACACAGCAAATCATGAGGCAAAGGCAAGTGCACAGAGAACGGTGCAGTGTTGAACAAGTTTGTGACAACTTCGAAAACTTTGATGTGTTTTGTGTCAACAACCAAAAGGACATCAAAGAAGACACTAAAGGTCCTATCACTCTAGATGTGAAAATCAACGAGAAGAAGCTGTCCATGGAACTAGACACAGGTTCAGCAGTCTCGATAATATCAAGGAAAGATTTCGAGAAACTAGGTCTCAAAACGAAGATGCATAATCCAGGAAAGAAGCTTTTTAAGACATACACACGAGACATTTGCCCCAATAGGCATTGTACATGTTGCTGTGAGGAATGGGAATCAGTTGGCAAAGCTACCATTGTACGTGGTACAGCTGGATGGACCACCGCTTTTTGGTAGGGACTGGTTGGGAGTGATTTATCTGGATTGGACAAAGCAGTACGTATGGCGAGCGATCCAAGAAGGAAGCCAGAAGATGGACTACAAGAGCTGTTAGACAAACATCGCAATTTGTTTAGACCTACACTAGGCACAATGAAGAACATCACTGCGTCTCTTCATGTGACGCCGAACAGCGTACCAGTGTTCATGAAGGCACGCCCTGTTCCATATGCAAAGCGTGATCGAGTAGAAGCCGAACTTGATCGACTTGAAACCGACAGTATAAACACAAGAGTAGATTATAGCGAATGGGCGACACCAATTGTACTGGTAGTGAAGGCTGACCAGAACATCAGGATTTGTGACGACTTCAAAGTCACAGTCAATCCTGTATTACAGATTGACAAGTACCCACTACCTAGAGCAGAAGACATATTTGCTAGCCTAGCTGGAGGACAAGAATTCAGCAAAATTGATTTAGCCAATGCTTATAAACAAATGCTAGTCACTCCTGAAAGTTGCAAATTTCTGACAATAAACACAAGTAAGGGACTGTACCAGTACAATCGCTTAACGTACGGTATAGCATCTGCTCCTGGACAGTTCCAGCGTGCAATGGAGCAAATTCTGAAAGGCATTGATAATGTGCAGTGTTTCCTCGATGACATACTGGTGATAAGTAAAACAAGGCAAGAACATTTGGCAACATTGGATGAAGTGTTCCACAGGTTAAGCGACTGTAGATTGCGTGTTCGTGAGTCCAAGTGCGAGACAGTGTAGAGTACTTGGGTCACGTAATTGACAAAGATGGTTTGCACATGTCGTCAAAGAAGGTTGATCCAATAATCAACGCTCCCGTGCCAACCAATGTGAGTCAACTACAAGCGTTCTTGGGACTTGTCAACTACTATGCAAAGTTCATCCAGAATCTGTCACAAATGATCACGCCATTGAATGTGCTAACGCAAAAAGATGTCAACTGGAAATGGAGTGCACAGTGCCAGGAAGCATTTCAGCGAGTGAAAGATGTGATTGCGTCAGACAAGGTGTTAACGCACTACGATCCAAAGCTTCCACGAAGATGGAAGGTGATGCATCCTACTACGGAGTTGGATGTGTTCTGAGTCACATGATGCCAGATGGTACAGAACGACCTCTAGCGTTTGCATCACGCACTCTGAGCAAAGCGGAACAAAATTACGCACAGTTGGAAAAAGAAGCGTTGAGTTTGATATTTGGTGTGAAAACATTCCACCAATATCTGTATGGGAGACAGTTTACATTGGTAACTGATCATAAACCACTGACAACAATTCTGCATCCGGCGAAGTCAACTCCAACCATGACTGCAGCACGACTACAAAGATGGGCGATAATTCTGGCAGCGTACGATTACATAATCGAGTATCGAAGCACAAGAGAGCATGCAAATTCTGATGGCCTCTCTCGTTTGCCACTGAACGTTGTGCCGGCTGAATGTCATAGCATCACTGATGTAGTAAACGACAGTCAGTTTGAGAATCTTCCAGTGACTAGTGCTCAGATCGAATGTGAAACAAGGACAGATCCAGTGTTGTCCAAAGTGTACCAGTACACCCAGGGTGGTTGGCCAGACGAGACACCTGATGAGAAACTGTTACCATTCTTCAGGAGGAGAAATGAGATATCACTACATCATGGCTGCCTGATGTGGGGTCTACGAGTAGTGATTCCACTCAAGTTGCAAGCACGAGTGCTTGAAGAAGTGAATGCAGGACATGTTAGTGTAGTAAAGATGAAAGCCTTGGCTAGAAGCTACATTTGGTGGCCTGGAAACCAAATTGAACAAACTGCCAAGGAGTGTGCGAGTTGTCAAATAGTGCAAAATAACCCACAAAGATTGCACCACTATATCCATGGATGTATCCGTCTAAGCCGTGGGAAAGAATACACGTCGATTTTGCAGGACCATTTATGAATCACATGTTCCTAGTAATAGTCGATGCGCATTCCAAATGGCCCGAAATAGTGACAATGCAAAGCACTACAGCAGAGAAGTCACGTTACGGAGTACCTTCAACCTGGGTATCGGATGACGGACCACAATTCATTGCAGAGAATTTTGAACATTTTCTCAAGATGAATGGCATGATGCACATCCAGGCTGCACCATATCATCCATCAACAAATGGTCTGGCAGAACGTTTCGTACAAACACTAAAAAATGGCTTGAAAGCAGCGAAGCAAGACAACAGAAGCTAGCCAACTTCCTGTTAGCCTACAGGAGATCCCCTCACTCTACTACGGGAATGACACCAGCAATGCTGTTTCTGGGAAGAAATATTCGTAGTTGACTCGATCTGGTTAAACCAGACCTACACAGAAAAGCGCAGTCTGCAGGATATAAGGCCTGTGCTCGAAGTAGTTGTGCCAGTGTGAGGCAACTACAGAATGGTCAGAAAGCACTTGCTCGAAATTACAGGGGAGGAGACAATTGGATTCCTTGCGAAGTGATTGGGCAGAGCGGACCGTTGTCGTATACGGTACAGATAAGTGATGGTGTCACTTGGCATCGACATATCGATCAATTGTTGGATCTGAGTGGCGATACAACACCACTACCGCACCCAGTCGAACCACAAATACGGGAGATTCCTGTGTTGGATGCTGCAATCGCAGTACCAAGTGTGCCTGAATCTACACAACGTAATGGCACAACACCAACAGCAATTGGTCGAACCGTAACCGATCGAAATGGGTCTCCAGCCAGAAGTGTGAATCAGGGAAGACGTTATCCCTTACGTGAATGCAAGGAGACAAAGATATTTGACTTGTGAAATTTTGCAGATGCTAAGATTGTCGTGATAGACCTACAGAATCAAGGTCTGACATCTTGCATAGGTGCATGGCAGTCTACCCGTGCTACCTAATTAAGTTCATGTTAACTAATTTAAGATATCTTATGTTTAAAATAAAAGTGGAGAAGTGTTAGGTATTAATGCTTAGTTAGAGATATGCGGTTCCGCAGTATTGTATTATTAAATGACAATAAATGTGTGCGTCCTTCTGGGCCAGAAGCACATAGTTGTTTGTGGCATTAATAATGTAGTCGTTATAAAGACACGACATTAGCATGACTGACAGTTTTTGTGTAAAAATGCACTGTCAGTTAATGGTTGCTGTATGAGTTAGCACACGTGGGTGGGGCTGAGGTGGAGGTGGTTTGAACCAATTCAAAATACAAAATGTGTTAGGACTTTGCAAACTGACATCTTGCTGGCCTGAGTGTCTCACCTGGGCTGCGCGGTCGATGTTGTCTCGGAATGGGAAGAACGCGTCAGAGCTGAGGGCAACTCGCTGCAGCTTTGCCAACCAACTGGCCCTCTCACTCTGTAACACGTAACACAAACTGTCCGTTCAGACATACAAAGTTAAGATACTTCATAACTTATAGAAACATATTAATTACACATCCAACATGTCTTGATCCCAACGATGTAATGCTTTATTCCAAACCTAGCTGACAGATGTTAAACTAATAGCAACTAACTAGACTGTATGTTTAGTCCTAATACAAACATCACAACATGTAACACAATATGTAGCCATTTTGTATATCACTCTGTAACATGTAACATAATCTATAACCACTTTGTATATCAATCTATAACATGTAACATAATCGGTAACCAATTTGTATATCACTCTGTAATATGCAACACAATCTGTAACCACTTTGTATATAAATATATAACATGTAAAACAATCTATAACAACTTTGTATATCACTCTATAACATGCAACATAATCTGTAACTACTTTGTATATCAATCTATAACATAATCTGTAACAACTTTGTATATCACTCTATAACTTGTAACACAATCTGATACAACTTTGTATCTTGCTATGTAAGTTATGTACCAAGTAACACAACCTGTATCACTTTCTTGCATCAACTTTGTGTTTTGCTCTACAACAGGTAAAGCAAGCTGAAAATTGTTCACACTGTGACATGTAACAGTGTATAACAACTTTGTAACAATTCTCTTGCTCTGTAACATGTAACACACTTTAGAACACGTTTCTTATTCTATAACATAGTTTGACAAAACACACCACAGGACTTCTTGTTGTGTGACATTAACACATTATGTAACAACCTGCATTACATATACAACAGTGCCACGCCCTTATGACCGACAGAGGTATCCCAGAATGCTGTGCCACACTCACCTGTGAGAGTGGGGCGGGAGGGTTCTCAAGCACTTTCTCCCACACATCCACCGGCATGTCCTGAAAAGTTAACATATCAACGTAGAGATTATTATTGTATCAAACAAGTCAAGGAAATAGTCCGTTACAACTGTGTAAAACTCAAGTACAATTATACAAAAGACACCGACAAAACACTTGAAAAAACCCTTCATGGATCATACACAAGACTACTATGCAACGTCTACAATGTGTCATGGCGCAATGACATCACCAACCAGGAACTTACAGCTGCCTCTCACGGATCTCCACCTTCATGAGGCAATGTTGTCGTCTGACAGGTTATGTGCCGTGATGGAAGTAGCCAACGTGGGTTTACTCCACAAACACTCAGACAAGACGTCGCCCTAACATGTCTCTGTGAGTATTCATTGAAAGGAACAACAGACTCGGTGGTGCTGATCTTACAAATGTCATGACAGACTGAATTATATAAAAACAAATTAAACTGGAATTGAAGTTAATAAGTGAGGTGCAAAGAAAAAAAATTATATAACGAATTATATAAAGTTTATGCACGTTGATGACATTGAAGCCACAAAGGCTTCGCTTCAAGGGGCATGCTTTCCCAGTCAGAAACCTCAAGTTAATAACCACAGTTGCAAGTCATTAAACAAGCCAAGAAATCCATAATAAACTGACTTTGTTGCTCGCATAAGAGACAGTGCTAACTGCTAAGAATGGCTAGAATCCTCTTCTGAGGAAGTACTGTGACTCAGGCAGCCTCTAGACCAGTTTAGCCAGCTTGCAGTAGCACCTTGCAGCCTGGCCAAAGAACAAGGAGGGTCCAGTATTGACCCTTGGACTTTGACAGATGCTAATCCACCCTCTCAGCAAACAGTAGTCTTGGACACTGCCAGCTACATGGCTTCATCATTAATTAGCACTGTTAGGTGAATTACATATTGGGATCACAACTTAGGCATTAGGTATTTTTTTGGTTTATTATTTTGTAGATTGAAAACAATCTGTGGGACAGCTGTTTCTTAGTAGTTTTTTTAAGGTAAAGCGTGTCATATAAAAACTGTGTAAATGATTGTAATTCTTTCAATTACATAACTAATCAATTACACAGTATTTTCAAAGCCAGAATCAATTAAAATTACAACATTTGTTTGTAATCAATTACAAATACAATTACATAATTGGACCCAGCCATGATGGACGTGATTGTTAGGTGTTGATCACATACACAGTTAATAACCGTAGTTCATTGACTAATGTCACAGAAATGTCTGGGCATGCAGTTTTCATTGCTGATATTGATCACTTTTTCACTAAAACCAACTTTTTAATATAAAACACTGTTTGCATAAATAATTGAATGAAATAAGTATTAGAGAAATGTAATACGGATCTCATCGCAAACATTTCTTCTGACATTTATGAAAACAGCACATTCAATATAAACAGACTGAAGTATTTACTGTGACAAACTACACAATAACAGATTTTGTGTAGTTGATAGAACTCAATCACATGTCTGCTGGCCTGTACATATGTGACATCTTGACTCGAATCAGAGGAGTATAAATGAGTACACCCTTGCTGCCCCCTACCTGGCCGAGTGTGCCGCTGACATAGATGTCTATGACGTTGGCCTTCTCTGCCCTCTTCACCCCCTCTCTGAACCTCATGCCCAGCACGTGGGGGTGTTGTCTCATCCACCTGCAAAAAGCAAGTTAATCTAAGTCTACCTGCGAGTAATCTCTCTTGGACAGGGTTCATATACTTGAGCAACTATAAAATTCCGTGCCATTTCCACGTTTCCATTAACAAAATCCATGCCACAACCGACTACTATTGAGTATGACAGTTACATAAAACATACATTTTAAGTTTGATTATAACATACCTGTAGTAACTTACACCCACAAAACAAACCAAGGGCAACAGTTGTAAACCTCCATTACAGTATTTCTATCTTTTAAAACTTGTTCCCACATTGGCACCCTGTGGAGGTTTCTGAAAACTATGAATTCCAGGGCTTTTCCCTGCCATTTAGAAAATTCAAGGTTTTTAATGTCATGATTTTTAACTAATGGAATTCCATTCTATTCAAGGATTTCCATGCCCTGTATGAAACCTGCTTGGAAAGGCATGTAAGCTGTTTCTGGGAGTCTGCATGGAAGTAATCGTATGATATTGCTCATACAGTAAGAACAATGTTGGGAGTTGGTCGAACTGTTGCTTATATACATGGGTACATAACACAGTGTTGGTCAGAGTGGGACGGTCCTTACATTGGGTGTTCCAATAGAAACACAACTGTACAGGACGGTCCTTACATTGGGTGTTCCAATAGAAACACAACAGTACAGAATGGTCCTTACATTGGGTGTTCCAATAGAAACACAACAGTACAGAATGGTCCTTACATTGGGTGTTCCAATAGAAACACAACAGTACAGAATGGTCCTTACATGGGGTGTTCCAATAGAAACATAACAGTACAGAATGGTCCTTACATTGGGTGTTCCAATAGCAACACAACAGTACAGAATGGTCCTTACATTGGGTGTTCCAATAGAAACATAACAGTGCAGCCTATAACCAAACTGGATGGTTAGTTCAATAGGAATCCCATTTCACTACAAACCAGTTCAATCTTCCTGCTTCATAACATTGTCTGCATGAATGTAGCCTTTGTGCCACGAAACGACACCCTTCGAACTGTTAGTGGCGCCACCTACCAGTTGTCAGCCTTGTCACCTGCGAGACGGGTGCAGTGGATGCGGGACTGTTGCCCCGCCCCAATGCCAATCACCTGGCCATCCCTCACATAACACACGGAGTTTGACTGTGCGTACTTGAGAGCAATGGTCGCAACAACAAGGTCTCGCACTGCCTCCTCATCCAGCTGCAACAGACTTGGTCATATGACACACTGTCATAGTTTGACACGACCTTGAGCACTGCGCATTTACAACAGTGTATCAATGAAACAGTTTACAACGTAATGAAAGTGGAAAATGGCTAGTGAGTTGGCAGTATTGATAAAGCAATAGCAAAAACATTTATGTACATTGGTATATTAACACACTTAGAATGACTGCACGAAAAAGATAATTATAATTTAAAAAGAAGCCAGGTTCTGTAAAAACCTATAATTCTGGTGCCAGAAAACGTAGTTGCATGTACTGTTTGTACATATGAAAATTATAGGTGCCCAAATTCATACAGTACAGAAAAAATTATTATTTTTGTACATATCAAGAGTTTCCAAAAACATACAATGTCTGAATACAGTCAATACTGTACTCATTTATTTATTATATACTTCTTAGTCAAATAAGCAACTTGTAAAATTCACATTAAACATGGCACCATAGACTACTGCAGAGACCCTTCATTCCATCATCTGCCATAGGCCCAATCTTTTTTTGCATTTCTCTAACAGTTTTTCCCCAGCAGATTTTGGCAATGGCAGCTTTTCTCAAATGGACTCAAAAGGCATAGCCCGTGTGGATACGATGATGCCTCGTTTTGATTTACCAAAATGAGTAAATTGCCTTACGTTCGTTTCAGGTGCTTTTTTGACTATAACAACCATTATAACGTGCCTGCTCCGTGGGCATTGCGTTTCAAATTAAAATAAATTGCGCAATATCGAGCATAAAACATATTTTTGTAAACGGCGGAATTAGGCGAAAGTAAAGTAGGTGGCACTAATAACTAAAAAAGTTACTGACCCGACAGCAAAGTAGGTGGTCAGTGACCACTGGGTCAGCGTATATTTCGAACGCTGGTGCGTATTATACATGGTGATATAGAAATTCTATAACATTTTTTACAAAAGTCAGGGTGCGTATTTATACATGGGGGCGTATTATACACGGAAATTTATGGTATACTTTTATGTACTTGTGATGAACCATTTTTATTATACAGTTAATTAAATGAACCCATGTCTAGTACTGAGTTTGAGGCGCTTAGAAATTCAGGGCTTAAAAGGTTAATTTATTTTAAAAAGCCTTCGAAAGGACACAAACCAATTGTGGTCGGGATGTAAAATACTTGAAAATGACCATATTTTACACTTTGTTAACGTGGTGTTAACTTCGCCTGCTAAAACTGTTTTGTAATATGTGATTCAGCAAAAATTATGATGGCACTGTTTTAGCCGAGTTTACGGACAATTTCCTTATTTAGCATTCGCGTGCTGGCCCGTTATTCTCTGTATGCAAATATGAGTAATCGGGAGCGTTTAGGGTTTTGGCGCCCAATATACTGAATGCACATACTTTATTATTTCCCTAGAGGGGTCCTGTTAATTGAAAACACGTGACACTATCAATTGAAACTGCAATATAGCATTTTTGTTTTCGCCATGTTGCCGCTGTCAAAGAAATGTCAAAATGACATTACGCGGTTTTTTGAATCAAAAAAAAAAAAAATTACGGTGACTGTTCACCAGGAAGACGATGGCGTGGACAGAGTGGAGACTGCGCCAGTGGCTGTGCCTGTGTCGTCAGTGATACCTCTGCCTGTGTCGTCGCATTTGGAGTTTTTTTATGCCGCCACTGCAATGTCGTGCCTAAGGATTAGGCACGACATTGCAGTTTTTGTGGCGCACCTGTCGACTGCAAACTATTTGGACTGGTAACATTTCTGGGCACAAGATGCATGGTGCTGTCAGGATGGGCAAAAATATTATCCTGCATTAGTCCCTGCATGGCACATATGAAAATATTAGCTCAACACATCTATGGTGCCAGTAAGAGCCAATAGGCTTCACCAACATCTGTGGTGCCAGTAAGAGCCAATAGGCATCACCAACATCTGTGGTGCCAGTAAGAGCCAATAGGCATCACCAACATCTGTGGTGCCAGTAAGAGCCAATAGGCATCACCAACATCTGTGGTGCCAGTAAGAGCGAATAGGCATCACCAACATCTGTGGTGCCAGTAAGAGCGAATAGGCATCACCAACATCTGTGGTGCCAGTAAGAGCCAATAGGCATCACCAACATCTGTGGTGCCAGTAAGAGCCAATAGGCATCACCAACATCTGTGGTGCCAGTAAGAGCCAATAGGCATCACCAACATCTGTGGTGCCAGTAAGAGCCAATAGGCATCACCAACATCTGTGGTGCCAGTAAGAGCCAATAGGCATCACCAACATCTGTGGTGCCAGTAAGAGCCAATAGGCATCACCGACATCTGCCAATGCCATCACCAACATCTGTGGTGCCAGTCACCAACATGCCAATAGGTGGTGCCAGTAAGAGCCAATAGGCATCACCGACATCTGTGGTGCCAGTAAGAGCCATAGGCATCACCAACATCTGTGGTGCCAGAGCCAATAGGCATCACCAACATCTGTGGTGCCAGTAAGAGCCAATAGGCATCACCAACATCTATGGTGCCAGTAAGAGCCAATAGGCATCACCAACATCTTGTGCCAGTAAGAGTGAGGTGCCAGATAGGCATCACCAACATCTGTGGTGCCAGTAAGAGCGAATAGGCATCACCAACATCTGTGGTGCCAGTAAGAGCGAATAGGCATCACCAACATCTGTGGTGCCAGTAAGAGCGAATAGGCATCACCAACATCTGTGGTGCCAGTAAGAGCCAATAGGCATCACCAACATCTGTGGTGCCAGTAAGAGCCAATAGGCATCACCAACATCTGTGGTGCCAGTAAGAGCCAATAGGCATCACCAACATCTGTGGTGCCAGTAAGAGCGAATAGGCATCACCAACATCTGTGGTGCCAGTAAGAGCGAATAGGCATCACCAACATCTGTGGTGCCAGTAAGAGCAATAGGCATCACCAACATCTGTGGTGCCAGTAAGAGCCAATAGGCATCACCAACATCTGTGGTGCCAGTAAGAGCGAATAGGCATCACCAACATCTGTGGTGCCAGTAAGAGCCAATAGGCATCACCAACATCACCAACATGTGGTGCCAGTAAGAGCCAATAGGCATCACCAACATCTGTGGTGCCAGTAAGAGCCAATAGGCATCACCAACATCTGTGGTGCCAGTAAGAGCCAATAGGCATCACCAACATCTGTGGTGCCAGTAAGAGCCAATAGGCATCACCAACATCTGTGGTGCCAGTAAGAGCCAATAGGCATCACCGACATCTGTGGTGCCAGTAAGAGCCAATAGGCATCACCGACATCTATGGTGCCAGTAAGAGCCAATAGGCATCACCGACATCTATGGTGCCAGTAAGAGCCAATAGGCATCACCGACATCTATGGTGCCAGTAAGAGCCAATAGGCATCACCGACATCTATGGTGCCAGTAAGAGCCAATAGGCATCACCGACATCTATGGTGCCAGTAAGAGCCAATAGGCATCACCAACATCTATGGTGCCAGTAAGAGCCAATAGGCATCACCAACATCTATGGTGCCAGTAAGAGCCAATAGGCATCACCAACATAATCCTAAAGAAACAGGCTACAAACTTATGAAAATGATATCATTTTGCACAAATATTTGCTAAATGAAAGCATAAAAATAAAGTATATCACAAAGAAGTGGGAAAGGTAGAATGTTCCCGACTCACGTCCTTGTTCTTGGACACAATGTTTGTGAAGAGGTCGCCTGTGATCTGGGCAGTGTTCCTTTTCTGTTCCAGCTTCAGACCAAACAGGGTCCTCACTTCTCGGTCCTCGGGTTCATAATCTGGGTCCATCTGTTGAGGAAAGAAACAAATCACTTTGATTTTAATAGCAAGAATAAACTTACATTAGAATTAAAGTTGAAACTTGCAACGTTTCGATCCATCTACAATTTCAACTATAGCTAGAATGTAAGTTTAATTATTGCTATTAAATTTTTTATCTTGGAGCCATGAACTATATCTTCCATAAACTACTCTGAACTTTGGCAGACCACTTACATCAAATAGATGTTAACAATTTAATTGATGCAAAAGTTAATTAAACACAAGTATTGAAAAAATTATTAAATTAAATATACAATTTAATATTATTGAAGAAATATTTTGTGTTGATCAATATGTGAACATTCTTTGGGCAGTGACAAATTTATGTGTGCAATTTGTTTAAATCAAACACATGCAATGAAGCTGAGAACATCTGATAGCCAGCTGAACAAACCACACTAAACTACTCATATCACTGGACAACAATCCTTTCTATCCCAATGTTCATTTTTCATGTTTCTACTAGGCAATCTGGCAATGTATATAACCAGCGACTACACCCATGCACCAAATTGTACCTGAAAGAATGTGACAACAGTCTGGTCATTGATGTGCATCTAGTATTGTCGACAGGAAATGTAAGATTCTGCCTGAGCAACTGATGAATACACAGCATCAACTGAACTAGGAAAGCATAGTGGACTTACCATGTGCGTCTTTAGGGTTATAGCGAGACTACCCTTTGAGTGGTGGTCATGAACATAACAAGTGTAATGTACTACCTGGATGATGCAGTATTTTCCCCCTTTCTTCTTCTTTAGTAAGGCAAGAGCATCAGGCTCGTAACCGGGGGCAACGATACCATCTGACACCTACAGAGGTCAACAAGTACAAGTCTGACGCGAGCATTTGTATTATAACTATTTATATAGCAAAATAATAATTGATATAGGAAGAGTTAACAAATAAATGTCATCATACCAGGTTGCTAGAACTAGTTATATGGTAACTAAAGCATGATCAGAGAAGATCACATCCAACGTACCAAAAATTACACGGTCTGACTTCAGAATAAAGGTTTCTGAACATGAAGAAGTTATACAGGACACACACGAATGGAGACATAGTGCGAGTGCCAGGGACCCATCCTCCACATGCTATTTATCAAAATAATAATAAAATCATTAATTAATTTTGAAACAGAAAACAAAAATAAAAAATTCTTGAGCCAGTTGCACACTGAAAGCCTGAGTTTAGTCCAGAGTCACACCAGAAATGCACTGCAATATGACCAAGCCAAGACTCATTATCTATACAAGCTAAGACCTGAACATGCCACAAGAAGGTAACAAATGTGCTCTAAGCTCATTATCATGACATGTTTACCTCTCTGGAGATGATCCTGGCCGTAGGGGCGTCACAGACGTCAGAGAGGGCAATGAAGTCACCAAACGATGACATCCTGTCAGCACCTGTCACACAAACACCTATCAGCACTCATCACACAAACAACTGTCAGCACCTGTCACACAATCAACTGTAGGCACCCATTACACAAACAACTGTCAGCACCTGTCTCATAATCAACTGTCGGCACCTGTCACACAAACACCTGTCAGCACCTGTTACACAAACACCTGTCAGCACTCGTCACACAAACAACTGTCAGCACCTGTCACACAATCAACTGTCGGCATCCATCACACAAACTGTCAGCACCTGTCACAAAATCAACTGTCGGCACCCATCACACAAACAACTGTCAGCATCTGTCACACAATCAACTGTCAGCAAATGTCAGAAGCAACTTATTACTGAGGTTCCACTGTACGCTGTGTTTGCAGTGGTATGAACTAAAAGATGCTGTGTACGAAAATAGAAAAAGCACATCTACATCGAGCGGAATGTGGTGAGACTGACCTCTGGCGCGTGCGTACGCTGTGGCGAGTGGAGTTAGAGTCTCGGCCAGGTCCTCCACCATACACAGTCTCGCCTGCTCCGCAGATAGCGGCACACCTACGGCAGCACCTGGTGGCAACAGATATCAAACACTCGTTTAGCAAAAATGGTGACATACAGAGATTATGCAAACATTTATAAAATGCCAACGTTGTATCAATACATTGTAATTGTGAAGATTGTATAGTAAAATTCACTTTTACATTTCTCGTTGTTATATATTGGCAGCTTTCAATAATCAAAGTGTTAGAATGCCAGATTGTCGATCGAAAGAACTGGGGTTCAAATACTGGTTTCAAAAAAATTTAATTCACCCCACATTGCCTGTATCTTTCGACATGTATAAACTGTTAGACCCTTCCACCTGGTGTGGATGCCAAGGGAAGTAAAATGTGTAACCTGCAGTGGACATGCAGAGCTGGGGGGTCTAAATATCTAAACTCCCACTGACACCAATGGCCTAACAAATGAACTGTGCCAATTATTGATTACAAACAAAAACTACCACAAGATGATGATGGCATGTAGACTTCACACGAAGGTGATATCACTGTGGCGCCACCTAGCTTAAGGTAGGTGAACCCACCTGTAATTTCATCTGTGTACAAAGTCCAGTGTTGCCATCTAGTGGTAGTGAGCATTCTTAGATAAGGAAGGTAGAACTAAAGTAACATTAATGAACAGTATAAATTAGAAATCAGAGGATCATAAATGAATGGAACAGATTATCTGTTGATTGTGTGGGTGCCGGTAGCGTGAATATTCAAAAACGAAATCTACATACACCTCAGAAGGGCAGGATACACATATAAATATGCCAAAGGCTTCCTTGTCCACTTGCCATCTGAGTTAATTCTCTGGGTGGCATTCTTCTTTTATTAAATCTGATCCAACCAATTATATGAGACCAATGTTACTAGAAATATGTGAGAGTTGTGCCACGAAGGGCTGTGCGTAGTGCCAAGGGTGGCTATCTGCATTCACCTGCAGGACTGACATGTTTGAAGGAGGCGGCAGCCGGAAGGGAGAGGGCCTGCTTGAGTTCTCGTACTAGTTGCCACGCATTCAGCCCATCACACAAGTTGATGAAGCCTGGGGCGCCGTTCAACACTACGACAAGTAAAACACAAGCTAAACAAAGTACATCAAATGTATCAAAAATAGATAAGCGAGCGAAAAATGAACTCAGAACACGTCCAAAACATGAAATTCTACGGTCGCTAGCACTCTCACGGCTCGTCCTGTCCCGACGATCTTGGTATCATTTGAAAGGATGCACTTTTGTTATTCTAGCGTCATCTAGATTTTTCACGGTAACCGTTTAAAGAACACCGATAAACGGATCTACAATCACGCCGTTTTCGGTGTTCTGTACGGTTCTGAACGATGTTGGCGGCGGGTACTAAGTTCACTAATCTTCCGATTGCGGTGCTGTTTTCCTCATTTGCGTAGGTTCAGATATGCGCACTTCACCATTTCTTGATTTCATGTTATAAGCTCCACCCACTTTTAAACCGCGGCGAAATTGATGTGCTTTGATCGCAGCGAAACCGATATCTCTACATTGGCGTGACGTCACAATAACGTACGCCACCCAATGGGTCTAAATTCGTTGTGTTGGTTGGTTGATATATGTGATTGTGACGTCACGCCTACTTCGCGTATGTCATTTTAGTAGCCGTTTGAAAGTGGGTGGAGCTTATACCATGAAATCAGATAGTGGTGCCTCAATCGGTAGTTTGGTGAACTGTGTCGACGAAACAACATCGTTCGCAGTGTCTAAGACACTGGAACAGGCCCGGTTGTAGGTCCGTTTTTAGTTAATTTTAGGAATGATTATCAGGAAACCATTTATGTTTGAATAGCAGAAAGCTTAAACTTTCAAACGACATCAATATTGTTGGAATCCGACGAACCGTAATGGTACTAGCAGTCGTTCAAAAGGCGTTTTTGGAATGTGTTTGAGAGTTGTTCATTTTTCGCTCGCTTATCTATTTTTTAATGTATGCAGTGTATTTCTTAGATATCATTTTCTAATTTCCAACAAAAGTGGAACAACCTCCAACACATGCCAAATGGCAGGGCTGCAGCCAATCATAATTATCAATTTTAAAACGTCATGAAATCCCAAATGCAACATTCCAAAAACACTATTACAATCACTTAGGCTAAACAGTATTACGTGTGCTTAATGATAATTTTTAGAAAGTGTTTAAGTGAATTCATGCTGCCAAGGCAGAGTTCAATCTAATAATACTTATAATAAACAGACGCTAGTCGTTAGTGTAACCGCAGCAGCTATTTTGCAGAATGCACCAACATTTCAAAATCAGTCACCACATTGGTACAAAAGTTAGGGGTATCAGGCTTGGGTGGATTTTTCCGAAAAAATACGAGGTGTAATTTTCACGAATTTTCCACATGAGGTCAGTTAATTAATGTTTCATGCACTGAGAAAATTTAAAGAAAATCTATAGATAAATGATCAATCCAGCACAGGATATGTTATAATGGCCGCCTAAGTACAATCTATCGTGGATTGACCCCATAAAGACATCACCTAGAACCGCTTACAAACTAGACTTATACCTCCGGAGGACGGGAATGTTTTGGAAGTTACACTATCTTTGAAGGCGTATGTTGAACTGACCTTTGAGGGGTAGCTGTGGGAGGGTGGTGTAAAGCTGGGCGGGTTGCTGGTGGGGGTTCATGCCATAGCGGAGGGGTAGCCGTGCCACTCCGCTGGCGTACTGCTGGCGGAAGTAATTGGATATGGTGTCATCGTAGAGTGCTGTGTGGTCAAAGGCCTGCAACAGATGGGCCATGTCCTAGTGCTGTGTCAGAACAGATGGACCACGTCATTAGTGTGCTGTCATAACAACAGATGGTCCACATCACTAATGCAGTGTCATAATAAGAGACTGTCAATGTCACTAGTGCAGTGTCATAAGAGGGGACAGTCCATGTCACTAGAGCAGTGTCATAACAAGAGACAGTCCATGTCACTAGTGCAGTGTCATAACAAGAGACGGTCCATGGCACTGGTGTGGTGTCATACCAACAGATGGTCCATGTCACTAGTGCAGTGTCATAACAACAGACGGTCCACGTCACTAGTGTGGTATTGTAACAACAGAAGGTCCACGGGGCATTCCATATCAAATCAATCAAACATTTACATGTCTGTCTCCGACTTTAACAAAACTACGTGTGTTGGTTTACGTTCATGAGTTTATGTTACAAACCAAATTTTAGGTCAATCTGACCTTCCTTTCCAGAGATAGAGGTCATCAAAGTTACACCCGACCTTGATACCTGACGACCTTCCAGGTGTCATAACTCCTCTCATAGAAGACCTATGATGTAATGTTGGTGTCTTTTTAAAGCTCTTAGAATTGTCTATCTGTGTAGACAATTAACCACACATCAAAATTTAAAAAAAATATTTTGAAAATAATGTTTGGCCTTTGACCTGACCTAGCAAAAAACATGTAACCTCTGATTTCGCAGATTTTTTAATGTTGAAACATACATATTTAGTAATAATCAGTGATAGTTTGATCATGTGCATTTGAATACTTTAGGATACGCAATTTTAAATGCATTTCTTATGTTTCTTTAATGCTGTAATATAGGAACTTAGTACAGCCATAGTGCTCTATGAGTATGCAGATGGAGGCTGATTACCTTCCTAGAATTTGCTGTTTTGTTAGCTTCATTATTCTGTACCCGTTTAGATCATTATCTACATGTGTTGGTGTACTTAATATATACATGTGTAAACAGTATGGGGGCATTCTAAATACCAAATCAATTAAAACAGCCCTTTTCCTCTTACCATAAACATACACATCACGTTTCATTAATGTTTTAAAACTTTTATGAAACCTGATGTATTGGTTTATGTTCATGAGCCTATATTACCAAAACAATTTAAGTCAATTTGACCTTTCTTTCTTTTAGTAAGAACTAAATTACTCACATGATCTTTCAGAATGAAAATGGAGAATGTTCTGTAATTATCTGTATTTCTTGGTATATTTAATATAATTGTATTTAAATAATATGACGACCTGTAGCTGGCGGAAACATCAAAATAACACTTTGTATACGTGGCTTTTATGGTAAATGACATATATATATACACGACACCTTAATTAGCATGTGCCTAATATGTGGCATGGAGGTCAGCACGGAGAAGAGTATAGTCATGGTTAACAGCATATGTAACATCGGAGCAGACATCATCATGAATGGTGAAAAGATAGAAGTCAGCAGCTTTAAATATATAGGAGCGACCTTGTCTAAGGATGGTAACTGCACCACAGAAATACGTATCAGCATCGCCTCAGCAACGGCAGCCATTGCAAGATTGGAGAGGATCTGGAGAAGTAGTAATATACGCTTCACAACCAAGTATAGCCTGTTCAGATTACTTGTACTATCCATCTTTCTATACGGATGTGAGACGTGGACACTCTTTGGTAAAGATGAGAAGAAGATCAAAGCATTCGAGACCAAGTGCTTGAGGAAGATTCTCTGCATCTCCTACATGGAGCATAAGACCAATGCGTAAGTGTGGAGAAAGGTCACATCCCTGGTGGGCCCACAAGAACCTCTACTGGCAATTGTCAAGAGAAGGAAACTGACATGGTTTGGACACATAACACGTCACGATAGCCTCCTGAAGACGATCCTGCAGGGCACCCTGAAGGGCAGACGTCGCCGCGGACATCAGAGGAAGAGCTGGATGGAGAATGTTATGGAATGGACGGCCATCTCCATGCCAGATCTCCTCATCACACCTGCAGTGTCACTTATGTCCTTCCGACGACCAAGTCGGTCAAGGGACTAACTAAGTAAGTATGTGCATTGTTAAAATCTTAATCTAACTTCTAATCACAGTGATAATTTGTTTTCCATCATTTTGCTATGCAATATTTCTATATTATATAAAACACTTAGCAGCTTTTGTGTATAATTCTACACACAATAACAATGGTACAATAATATCTAACCACGATACCTACTCATAGACTACCAGTTTCAATCTGCCTTACGTAGTGTTGTTTGCATTATTGTCTCATTGGCTGCACCCGAGCTAAAGACGAAAAAATGACTAAGTCCATATCTTCTTTATCTCTGGTAAGGAAGGTCAAAATTTATCTAAAACGTAGATTCATGTACATAATCCAAAATGCCAAGTTTCATCAAAATCAAAGACGGACATGCAACTTTCACCCTATTTTTTTATTGATTTCGCCTGGAATGTCCCCGTACTGTTTACATATATTAAGGTAGAGAATAATGAAGATAACAAAACATAGCAAATTCTAGGAAAGCAGCCAGCCTCCATCTGCATACTCATAGAGCACTATGGCTGTACTAAGTTCCCATATTACAGCAATGTAAGAAATGCATTTAAAACTGCATATCTCCTAAAGTATTCAAATGCACGTGATCAAACTATCACTGATTATTACTAAATATGTATGTTTCAACATTTAAAAAATCTACAAAATTGGAAGTTACATGTTTTTGCTAGGTCAGGTCAAAAGTTAATTTTTTTATTTTTTTATTTTGATGTGTGGTTCATTGTCTTCACAGATAGACAATTCTAAGAGCTTTAAAATGACACCAACATCACATCTATAGGTCTCCTCTGAGAGGAGTTATGACACCTGAAAATTTGTCAGGTATCAAGGTCGGGTCAAACTTTGATGACCTCTATCTCTGGAAAGGAAGGTCAGATTGACCTACAATTTGGTTTGTAACATAACTCATGAACGTAAACCAACACAAGTTTCGTCAAAGTTGAAGACGGACATGTAAATTTCACCCTGTTTTGGATTGATTTGGTAAGGAAAGCCCCCATGTCACTAGTGCAATGTCATAAGAGATGGTCCACATCACTAGTGCAGTGTCATAAGAGACTGTCCATGTCACTAGTGTGATGTCATAATAACAGATGGTCTATGTCACTAGTGCTGTGTCAACAGATGGTCCACGTCACTAGTGCGGTGTCACAACATACAGTCCATGTCACTAGTGCAGAAGTAATATTATGCGTATATACGCATGATTTTTGGCATTTCACGCATTATTTTGGACACCATTGCATGAACCTACGCATCGGCAGCGACATATGTTTTTAACCTGCCCCGGTGCATGCAGTTGGGGTTCGCCGTGCCAAAAAACTGCGTTAGCAAAAATTATGATAGCGGGTGAAGTTTTGTGAACACTGGTCTGGAAACTAATACGTTTTACTAGTGATCCGATTGGTAATACCAATCCCTGTGAGCGTGCGTTCCCCATGAACCGGACGCATGCCGTGATCCTTGTCCAGGGAGTTTTTTAAGTCATACTCATACATCGTCGTAGCAATCGCAAAACGTCGCCGTAACACAAACATATCTTACGTTTTTGTAAATAGTGATCATTATAAGATAGTAAGTGTATTTTACACGTCATATGTATAATTGTATACATGTGTCGTAGACATTGTTGACGTGTTGTGAAGAAGTTTGGAAGTTCTACGACTAAGACTACTTGGTTATTTTAGTGCCGCGGTTATAATATAGGTCAGAAAGAAAACGGTAACTGGGTTTGCTTTAAAAAAAAAAAAAAATGGGCCAAGTGGCCCTGAAGTCCTTTGGACTAATACATCTATATGTGATCCCGGCTGACCAAATGAATGATAAGTCGGAAAAATTGTAACATTGTTTGCTTTACACGGTTTCAAAATTTTTTACTGCTACAAAAAATTGGCGAAGTTATGGAGCATTGAACATGGTAGGGGTTAATAAAGTGAAAATGAAGAAAACGGCTGTTGAAGTTTTACATTACATATGCAAACAGATTGCATGGAAATATTACGTGCACAACATTCAAATGTGGCACACAGTATGTAATATGTATGTTATGTTGCAATGATACACTGGAAGTACAAATGTGCTGCTACAAAGACTTATCAAGTTATGCCAGATTATGTCTTTATGTGTAAAACTAACAGGATAGATTATCTGAGAGCAAAAGGTAGACTCACTGTTTGACATAGTTTAAAACCAGATTATCTGAGACAGGTAGGTTTGACTAGTTTAACAGGGGTCTAGTGGATTAATGCTGTCTGTTGACACAAGCTACTGCCAGTGACCAATTACAGATTAGTCACAGTTTCCATCAAACAATAGCAGGCAGAGAATCTTAGCTCCACAGCTGGGTGTAATACACAACCAGAGCCACCACTGATTCATGGTCAAGTAGATTAGCTCAATGCACCAACTAAGACAATACACAACACTGTGAGTGACAGTGTCCAGAGTGAGGCCTAAGCAGTGTCCTCATTGCTGAATAGATCAATTAAACCTGCCAAGTGGGTAACATTCTGCACAAGTGTTCATTAATCCTTAGTGATTGTTCCGAACACCAGACTGACCACATACCTAAACAAAGTGAATGATACACTGGAAGTATTAATAGGTGAAGAACAGGCAGTGTTCAGATAGGGGTATTGGTGATTATAAGAAAGCATTTGATTTAGTAGACCAGTCCTCACTGGATAATTTCATGCGGTATTAATGGTATTGTGTTGAAAGTTGTATACAACATGTACAAAAATGCTAAATCATGTATAAATCAGGGCCAGGCTGTGTCAGCCTTCTTCTCATGTGATGTAGAGGTATGGCAAGGAGAAAACTTGTGTCCTTTGTTATTTGCTATTTACCTGAATAATTTTGAACACTGTTAGTCACAATTATAACGGACTTGACATGGCAGCTGGTGAAATTTACAACAACCTTAGTGATGATGATGTAGAAAATGTATGTTCTACTATATGCTGATGACACTAGAATGATTCAATCAAATACAGATTTCTTGCTTGTGTATAGCGGAACTATGTCAACTCTTCTAATGGTTGACATTCGGTTGTTTCAGGTGTCAACTATATTGTGAATCTGTAATTATTAGTCTATATTGATACAATTGATTTACACAGTACCATGTCTACACAAGGCATGGCAAGCGTAAACAGAACAGTAGAATGCATTTGATATCAATAAAGTGTAGGATATTTCACTCTATAGTTGTCCAGAATATTAATTTTCTATGTCTGTCACCTACAGGTGACAGAATATAATTTTTTACGTTTGTCACCTACAGGTTTCTACAGACAATACATCTTTAACCAATAGACACCACAGTCACACCATTTTATAATAATTAAATGAACATAAAAATAAACACAACTTGCAATTATAGAAAATCAATAGTTTTGAAGATAAAAAGTGTTAGGCTGTTCAGTCTAACAGGGGTCAAGTGTGTCTACTCTGCCTGGGCACTGTGACCAATTAAAGATTAGTGAAGGTCTCAATGGAACAGTAGCACTAGGCTGCAGAGTTTAGTCATGCTGTTGACTTTGTGGCACATTAAACAAAATCTACTGTTGGGGTGGTCTCAAGGACCCTTCTCAAAACCACATCACCAGATAATGTAAAACTTTTGCACTTTGGGGGCCCCTTAGGTGCCCTTAGAGTGATTCAATCAAATACAGATTTCTTGTATATAGTGGCAGCACCATAAGATACATCTATGCAAAATTAGAAAAAAAGTTGAACAGTTTTTTTTTAAATAGGCAAAATGTTACATTTTTACCAGTTTTGGGGTTCTTGGAGGCCCTAGGGAGCCCTTAAAATGATACAATCAAATACAGATTTCTCGTGCATATTGGCAGTGCCCTAAGATATGTCTATGCAAAATTAGAGAAAAAGTTGCTGAACAGTTTCTGAGATACGGCAGCTAACGGCGGGCGCAGAGTGATGGCAATAGTCCCTTGGACCTTCGGCCAAAGGACTAAAAAACTTATTTATTTTAACTTCTCGACAATGTGTGGACTTGCAAGTAATATTATGTATCATTATATGCAACTGGCGCCGCGGACTGCATCGGCGGTGAGTGTCTTTGACGTTGTCTGGGAACGCCACTGGTTTGCATTATCGCTCACAGCGGATGCAAACCGTGACAATATTTTAACAACAAAAGCGCACAAAATATTTTAAGAGTATGTTTTTGTATGTGGAATGATTGCATTGTAAACAAGAAACGAGATAAGAATATCGTTTTGGTAATTGGACACACATCTGCAGGGCAGCAGCTGGAACGTTTAAATAAATAATATTAAAATAAATTGGTTATAATTTGCCTATTTTTCATGACAATCTTAAGGCCAGACACCCCAGGTAAAATGGTGTTTTTTTACAAAAATATTCAAAAGATTTTTTGCCAGATTATGATAGCTTTTATGTTTGCCATCAATAAAGAGTTTACTTGTATGACAACTACATACCTCTAAATTCTATCATTTGGGTAAACTAAATTGGACTATTTGCATAAATTATAAATAATCCTATCCACCTGCCGTGTGTGGCTTTAATTATATAAAAGATCAATTGATACCTGAAGAAAATCTCATATCTGTATGACACGTGCAGACGATGTGCTAAATGTACATTTCTTCTTATTGTTCATCATCCGAGAACTACTCATGCCAGCTGTTTACAGAACTTCACTGGAAGACAACATTGTCTGTGTGGTTAAAACAATTACAGGCTATCATTGTTCTGACTGAAAACATACACGCACTCATGTACAGATGGACACTCTCCCATACCATCTCTCATTGGCGGTCGAAAACCCGAACAATATTACCCCTTGATTAAATTTGTTACCCCTTGTTTTCAACAGCAGGGGGTACATTACCCCTTTCCACAAACCCTAGCGAGGGCTCTGCTAGTGCAGTGTCACAACAGACATTCCATGTCACTAGTGCAGTGTCATAACAGATAGTTGATGTCACTAGTGCGGTGTTATAATAACATATGTTCCATGTCAGTAGTGCTGTGTAACAACAACAAATGGTCCATGTCACTAGTGTGGTGTCACAACAGATGGTCCATGTCACTAGTGTGCTGTCATAACAAATAGCCCTGGAGTCTACCTATATCTGTAGGTAGCTTATCTTTAGACTTGTTGTCTCTACAAAGGATCAAGCAGTGACTGAAGACATTTTTGCCAGATTCAAGAATTGGTCTTTAAGCAAACTGCAATTAAAAACATGTTTGTGTCAGTAACAGGTAAGTAATATCATGCAGTGTATCCTTCCTTGATACACAGTTGATAATACGCACATTCATGCCACGCCTTGACATTAACGGTTGTCCGAGGTACATTCTAATTCTAGAAAACACACCCCACAAGGCTAAAAATGTACAAGTTTCTTTACAGCAAATCAAGAGTGTGCAAATAACTAATTATCTGAACTAATTCTCCATTAGCCTAGCCATCAGTATCACAATTTGAGAGTATAATTACAAATGAGATGTACAGTGCGTACCTTGAGTGCCAGCATTTTTCTAGTATCGAGACTAGTGTCAAGTTCCTCAGATGAACCGATCTCTCTGAGAATTCTGAAAAAGCAACAACACTTGACAGTTTTTCAACCACTAAAATGTAATATTTTAGTCTGACGGACCTGCCCTAGAGGCCAATTACTACAGGTTTATTTGGCAACCAGCTTATCTGGGTAGTTTACCTTTACCCAGCTGAAGAAACACATAAATTTAAATATCCAAATATAAAGTGGACGTGAGATTAATACTTATTAGTCATAGTTGACAGGGTCACACACCATTAAGGCATTAACTGGTCGTAGTTGACAGGGTCACACACACCACTAACTGGTCGTAGTTGACAGGGTCACACACCATTAAGGCATTAACTGGTCATAGTCGACAGGGTCACACACCACTAACTGGTCATAGCCGACAGGGTCAGACCATTGTAACTTACTGGTCACAGTCAACAGCGACATAAACTATGGTAACTGTCACTTACTGGTCATAGTAGACAGGGTCAGACCATGGCAGTGTTTCCCCTGGTATATGACAAGCGAGGTGGGCTGCCTCGCCATTTTTCTATGCCATCTCGTCCAAAATATGTTGAAATTGCCGCCTCGTTGCTATTTCGTGCGCCCATTTTTTTTTCACGATATATTCAGCGTCGGCGAGCCAGGCAAAATGACACCACAAAGTCACTTATATTCTTGCAAAATCGTAGATTTGTAGCAACATCGTTTAATCATGTAGGATTTACCTCTTGGAATTAACTCCACTGGACAACGTGAATTATATCAGTTGTCCAATCACGGAATATTCCCGCGGGATCCCCGGTGTCTCCAATGGTGACACCTTGCAGAGTTTCGACATACTAGAAATCTAAACATTCATGTAACATGGCACCAAACAGTAACTGCGTTTGGGAGACATGCGGAACTCGGAGTAGAAAACAAAGAAAACGGTAGCTGAACAAAGATGTCTTTTGTGCTCAAATTTATAATTATAGTATGTGTCCACATTAACTCAGAATGGTGTTGTAGCTGATGTTGAATGTCTGGTTTATGGCGGTGGAGGAAGCAAAAACTTTAGTAATGGCACTATGACTACGTCACTCACTAGTTAGTACTTGTGTAGAATCCGGACCCTTCTGAAGCCCTAATAAAAACCGTGCATCCTATTCACTTGTCGGCACTTGTATCGAATCCACACCCCTTTGAAGCCCAAATAGCGACCTGGTTTGCACTAGTCTGCACCGCTGCGGCCGTGCGTTACTGCACAGCTTGTGTCAAATGAGCGATATAGCAGCGTATGTTGATACAAACTGGGGCGCTATTTATTTATTATTATCTGTTATGTAGGTCTTTATATTGGTAGCTTAGGTTCGTTTAGTACATTTTATATTCTAATGCAGTTCTAGCCTTTTTATATGTTTAATCAGCTGAACTAGCCTATTATTTGTAATAATTTATTTATTAATATTGTATTGTCTATTTATTTATTGTTATAATTTTTATGTATGTCTTGATATTTTTAGTTTAGGTATGCTTAGTAAATTTTTAATTTAATGCAGTTCTAGTCTTTTTTATACATTTAATTCTATTATCTACATTTTAGTAGCTATTAGTTATCAACACCCTTGAGCAGAATCCTACTCTGGTTATGAATGTTTAAATAAAGTATATACAATATTGTATATACAATACAATTGTATATACAATATTGTATTATTAATATTTATGCCTCAATGGGTGCAAGACGCAATATTCTTAAAGGTAAATATGTCTAGGATAATGTTGAATGTTGGAACTATCTCACAGAGTTATCAAAGTTAGGCAAAACTTAAGTCATAACGGTGAAATCGATGTGGGTCCGGATTCTACACAAATGTCCACAAGTCTATTCAACTAATGTTTTATGCCGTTTTTTTTGTAAAATAATTAATGTGATTTGTGAAATATCTTTGTGCTAAATATATAATACATATTCCGACAAAGTTGTGCAAACAAACTTTTGGGAAAGTTGATTTGCATGAAGTACTTACGAATATAAACCACCAAAGTTCACATCTCATAAAAGACGCCTATTGCCCAAAACCGTGTATACCAATGGGGTATCAATAACTTGGGCTAGACAATGATATGTTTACACAGATATTGGATATACTAAACAACTTACTTTTTTTAATAAAAAAGACACAATTTGATAAATGTTCTTGCGATTAATAGAAACATACTTTTGTGGCATTCCAGACTGTTTAATGAACTCCACAGCATGCTAGCAACAAATAAAATATAATCTTTGGAACACAAACCACCAATTTACCATAATATTATTATATTATAATCATTTAAAGGTACTCAACCAATTCGATTGTCTTGCTCCTCGCGTTTCTTAGTAATTTCACAAAAAAACAGAGTAATCAAGTACTCCCCAATGACATCCTAGTTCGTTTTTTTATAAAAACTACCTGGTAATACAAAAACTGCGAACTCTTTCGTTTTTAGTAAAAACCAGATCCGGTTTTTTGCTTCGATTTTAGCTGAGTATGGACATTGAACTCGGCGTGGAATCGCGTTCTTGTCTTCTCGTGATCACGAATTATGGGCGATATTGACCTTTGACCCCCTTTGGCGCTGTTGATGTTATGGAATTCCGAGTTTAGGCAACGAGTGGACGTCCACGAACATATATGCCACCGACACGGCAAAATGGGCTAAATTAGACAGACAAAAACAGTACCCACGCATAAAGGTGTATTTCTATTAGAGAACGACTATGGAAGAAACAAAGCAAACAGAAGGAGTTGGCGACAGTGTCAGTGGACTGTAGTTAGTAATTTCGATTTATTCAGCTATATTCACGTATATTTAGACGTATGAGTATATATATTAAAGGGAATCAAAACATCTATTGCTTGAATTCATGTTATATTACATCCTGCTATCTACTTCCACGTCCACCAAGCAAACAAAATTCAATGAATTAGAAATTCCACATTTTATGCTGTACATCCGGACATTTTCGAATATGCATATTTTTTGCGCGCTTATCGGGATGCCGAGATGTGACGTCACTTATGACTGAAACTTGCATCACGCTGACCCTTTCCATGCATTCAGAGCATGTTTACAAGTATAGTTTTTGGGTCGAAACGAGCGTCAGAATGAGTTATTGTGCAATTTTCCGACGTAATACAAACACTAGTCATCATAGAGGAACAAAGCAGTTATCTTACGGTTCCACGTGAATCCAATTTTATTCAAAACAACGTATGCGAATGGGCCTACAAGTCGACTAGGTTTCGCCGAGCTTGGGCTCGTTTTCAGAATAATTATATCGAATGCAACCAACGGGAGATAATCTACACCAATAAACATACATAGCAAACATATATTGCATCCAGCTACATAAAGTAACGTGTATAATCTCATAATATCACTAGAATATCGATATATGAAGGAGTTGTACAATTTACCATAACAACTTAAATGTCAGACACTTTCCGCTGGACCCGATAGTTCATTGGGTAGTCGCGTTGCTTACTTATTATTTATTTTATAATCGGGCGACGCCGGTTCAATCCTGACAGCATGCAAACTATTGATTTTCTTTACACTTTTTTTGTTTGTTTTCACGAAGTAATACAAACCAAATCATTTAGTATACTATGATGCACTGTTTGTAAATAATTTATATTTTTGTAGTAATTATTTATTCGCCACAAAAATATGGTCATTATATAACGATGTTTCTAAATTTTATTTATCCAAACAATTATAATGTAATGGATATATAATTTATTAATTATAAATATATTGTACAGTAATATATTGTAATTATATATGTGAAAAAGATTGTGATCTGTCTGGATAAATACAATTTAGAAACATCGTTATATATAATGACCATATTTTCATTTTTGTGGCGAATAAATAATTACTACAAAATAAAAATAAATATTTACAAACAGTGCATCATAGTATACTAAATGATTTGGTTTATATTACTTCGTGAAAACATAAACAAAAAAGTGTAAAGAAAATCAATAGTTTGCATGCTGTCAGGATTGAACCGGCGTCGCCCGATTGTAAAACAAACGGCAGGGAACCTACGCATTTACCAACTGAGCTATCAGGGCCGGCAGAAATTCGCTGACTGATTTCAGTTGTTATGATAAATTGTACAACTCCTCCTTCATACATCGATATTCTAGTGATATTATGAGATTTTACACGTTACTTTTTGTAGCTGGATACGATATATGTTTGCTATGTATGTATATTGGAGTACATTATCTCCCGTTGGTTGCATTCGATATAATTATTCTGAAAACGAGCCCAGGGCCAAGGCCCAAGCTCGGCAAAACCTAGTCGACTTGTAGGCTCATTTGCATTCATTGTTTTGAATAAAATTGAATTCATGTGGAACCGTAAGATAACTGCTTGTTCCTCTATGGTGACTAGTGTTTGTGTTACATCGGATTATTGCATAACAACTCATTCTGACGCTCGTTTCGACCCCAACATTATCAATGTAAACATGCTCTGAATGCATAGAAAGGGTCGGCCTGCTGCGAGTGTGAGTCATGTGTGACGTGATCGCCTAGCTCATTAAATTTTTATTTTCCACGGGAATCGCTACACAGACGGGTTTAAAATCGAATTTATGCTACAAATGTATATTTCTGTATTTTTTAATGTTCTCGAATGTTACATGCAATATTAAACTTTCTGTACACATGGAAAACGGATTTTAGCTAATGCCTTGTTTTTATTTCCTTTAATGTTGCTTGTACAAAATTAATTTGATTGTTTTCCTTTTAGTCATTGGCAATGGCGGTATGGGCGGCCTGGCTGGGCCCTGTTTACTATAGACTAATATCGGCTAACAGTACGACGCTATGCCTATGGCATATACTTATGTCAATGATAGTGACTATATTATGTCTATGTCGTATATGGTAGCTGGCTAGTAGCCTAAGTAGGCTTGGGAAAATAGTAATAGTGTAAATGCATTATAAATTATCCGTAACGATTATAATTATGTAATGTAATAGTAATTTTAAAAATATATTACTTTTATATTAAAAAATACTATTATGGGACATTTAACATTTTTATTTGAATTCAACTGTATGTAGTCTTGGTATTTAATTATTTACAAGGAAAAGAATATTCCAGTAGTTTCACCAGGTTTTTTTGTTGTCCCTTCTGCGAGTTTTTGTTATGTTCAGAAAAACAGCGCCCCTCAATACCATGGACATTAATGCCCATAACATGTATATATTATATAGATAACTCTTGACCGTTGGCATTGGTTGCATTTGGCAGGTGGTCATTCATTGCATTGCAACTTTTGCAAGTACATTAAAATGATTATTGTTAGAAACAATCAGTGCTGACTATTAATACATGTACTATATTTTCAGAACTTGAGGTGTGTCGACACCACATGCAGATGTATGCTTCAAAGCTCTTCACCTTCAGGTAAACGAGTGTTATCAAATGTGGTTACTCTGTCACCAAACCTGTTATCAAAATTATAAATACAAGCAATAAACAAGTATGTCATAGGCAGATCCAGGCGGCCCTGGGGACAGGTGCCCCCCTAGACCATAAGAATTTGGCGTGTGTGCAAATCTTTTATAATGAGCCCACGCGACTGTGTCCTCCCAGACCGTTTGAAATGTGCCCCGGTTTAGGTGATAATAATAAGCTGAAGTTATGACGTCTTCCAATATCACCACTCCAGTGGAGCAGGTGATGTTATGGCAGCGTAGTAGTGACAAAATTTAGACTACACCATTTGGTTTGGCAGCCAGTGGAGGTTTTTGTGCCTCCCATACTCGATTTCTGGATCCACCAGTGATAGTTTTGTTTGTCTGCATGAGGATTTTGCAGTAATGTGGTGTTCTCGTTAAATTGCATATTGTTGTTAGAAATGCATGTGAATTAAAGACAATGTAAAGTAAAAACATTTTATTGAAACTATTTGATGAGACTGACTACAGAATAATGAGAAGTACAATACAACTACAGGTACAATCACTGCACTTGATGTGTATAATGTAATAATTTTTAATATCACATAAAATGCAAAACAACAATAGAAACACAAATTAGGAAGAGGTTGAAAAAATGTCAGGTATGTATAAAAAACACAGATACTTTTATCAAGATTCTTTGTTACAAAAAAACAACACTAGTACATTTGATGTCAAATGCTCTCACAAAATTAGTGACTAAACAATTATGTGTATTAACAAATTTTTTTAAATATCGCATGCCCATAAAATGTAAACCAATAAGAACAAATTATTTAGGAAGATGTTTAGTTGAACAAATGAACTATTATGAATCATAATTGTATTTTTAACAAAGAATCATAATTTATGGTTCTTTGTTAAAAAAACATCAATGATTAAAAAATTCGAAAATTTTGTATTTATGCAATGCTTGGTATGTATGTTTACAACTCGCAAATAATAGTGACTAGACTAGTCAGGGTCATCGCCATGTGACTGAGAATTACATGTACAATCACTACGTGCTACATTGCTCAGGTTTACTCAGTTGTATGAAGAGTACCGGCTACAGGCCGCAATATTTTTGTACGAATAGTCTACGCATATTAATTTCAGTGTGGCTGAACGCTTCCCACATAAGTCAAGATGGTGTTCGAATTAACAGGTCTGCCAGGGATTAAAGTTTAAAGCGCTTTGAGCAATCCTGAGGACTGGATACTACACCATATCAGTACAGGTGTATAATCATCATGCGAAGTAAAAATGTAATGTTAATTATTTGTGAAAATATAAACCAGTGATAAAAAAGAATAATTTAGAAATATGAAACGTGGCATGAAAAGTATAATAACAGTCCTCACGATACATAGAGAACTTAAACAAGTAAAATGCTGCTGTCAGTGTATCAACAGACTGTTGTTGCAAAATGTGAAAAGGCTTTCAATACCATTACTTCATCACAAACTTGTAACAAGTACCTGGTGTACGTTGCAAGAACTCAGCTGGCTGCCACTGACTATCAGCAACACAAAGACAATGAAACCCTACCACTGTAACAATGCTGGATAATTTATGTATTTTGTAATAGACACTGCTAAAAGTTAAAGTTGAATTAAATACAAATACTGTGTATTATTGACTTTTGATAAATGTGTCATCACATATAAAATATAATACATGTCACAGCCATGCTAATTGTCACTTTGTCTCCGGTATAGGTAGATGAGGATGTACAGAAAAATGTCAGGAGGCTGGTATGCAGTACCATCGAAGACAGCGAACACATACAGTGATGTCATCGATATCCAAACCGATGTAATTCACCGAAGATTGTTCGACACTGAACCTGTCTCACTAGCTAGTCAGGCGTCACCATATTCGTATGTCGAGCAACCTGCATTCTACATTGGTTTTTAGTCAGTTAAGCTAACTGACTGACCTGGAAGCCAGTGTACACCCCATCGGCATTGGGGAATCTGTCATTGGGATCAGTCGGTGGACATTCACATGACAAACCATTAATATGCAGCATGCTGCATGGCTGTAGAATCTTGTCCGAGATCCTGGACAAATACAACTGCCCAGTATGCCATATTAACTTGAAGAACTAGTGATACTAAGCACACTAGTCCAATCTCCTGTAAAGAAAAGCATATAATTCAGTAAACAAAAACAGGTATTATTGTAGTGTTGGTAGTAAATAATTATGGAATGTTCATTCTCATAATCAGTAAACGTAAAATAATGTTTTATGTGTGACCTGCAGCATTTCACAAGAAAACCGGCAGCAAGAAATGTGCTACTACAGCTGCATCTATACATGTTGATATCTTAGGAACAGTCAGTGTTTACCGGGGTTGTTCCGGAGGAGGGAGAGGGTGGGTTGATACAGCATGCAGACATTAGTAGAATGTGCTCTTTTTCAAAACGGTGAACAATTTTAACAATTTTTTTCTTTATAAGGTGTTCATTATCATTACATGAATTAAAAAAATTTCAATTTCATTACAGTGATGCCTGATCTTAGTCAATATTATAGACTGATTTGAATTCTGCTAATCAGTAAAGCATCAGTAAAGAGGATTTATATTTTTTGTTTTGTTTTCAGTATACAAATTCATGTCAGTGTCTGCCATGTGTAACTACTACACATATTCATGTTTGACATTTTAAGGTTTTGCCTGAAGTTGAATGGTCAAGGTGAATGTTGGAAATTACAAAATGAGGTGTTATTGTGATGCTAACAGTACTCGCCAAGTATTCAAAGGTTCATAACATGTATGTTTACCTTCTTCAAAAATGAACAATTTATTTTATAAACTTATTTCTGAGTCATCGCCGTATGCTAAATACTTTTAAAGGTGTATTAATATGTCTGTGGGTATAATATAAGTGCAGAAGTCAACTTAGTTTTTCACGTCCAAGATGTTATTATTAAAATGTGTATGAAAACAAATATGTAAATGTGCACATTAAATTTTTTTGATAACTTATATGTGGTTGATTGTTATAAATTTGAAATTACCTGGATTGATCAAATGAGGGCCTCCCGCAGACTATGTATCCTCCCTGTGTCTGCCTGACCCAGGTAACCGCCTTAGCTCCTCTTCTGCCTCCTCTCATTCCCATTCTTGGATTGCAGTGTGGCCTCTAGCAATATCATAATTCAAGTTACGTATTATGCATTCATATATTGCTGTGGTGAGAATATATACACATATTGGTAAATACACAAGAATAGCTGGCATATGTCAGTTGAAAGGTATCACAGGATACCAAGTACATAAACTATAGCCAGGCACCAAGGACCACAATGGAAACAAGTGCGAGCATTATCTTGTTTAATCTTTATATATGGTGTACTTTAACTGTATTTATATTTTATGTATTTACACGTTTACATTTTTATATTTAATAAAATCATCATCACCATCATGGTTGTCAATATAACAAATCTCAATTATTTTGCATAAACTACAATGCAAATCAACAACATTCTGCAGTAATAGTATCAAAATATGCGTCACAAAACAATGTTTTAATAATTATGATCACCAATATAATACTCCCGTGTTTGACGTTCTGTTGCACAAAATTATGGATGCTCCCTGACTAAGTTACTTGCACGATCAACAGGGGCCTATTGCCAAACCAATGTTATTTGTCATTTCGCAGCCTCACGTCATCTATTCTCTACATGCATTGTCGCAATAACATAGTTTATTACCAAGATCCTATGTAACCAAATACAAATTACAATGCATATCAAATATTATGCTCGATGACACAGCCTCTGACTGAATCTCTGGCTGATAATATGGTCATGGACATGTCACATGGTGACTGGCTTAGAGTTAGACAGTCAGAGTTAGACTGCCTCGAGTCGAGTCGAGTGTTGACGTTTGCAAGTTGCAATTCTCGTTGAATTAATACGCGGCTACGCGTTCTTGTTGCTAAATGAGATAGTGTAGTATACGTACCTTCTTACAACCACTTTAGAATCTTCATCTTGATACACCAAAGCATGTGTATGTTGTTATTGTTTTCGAATGCGTGGGATGCCGATCTGGCGTAAAGCACGTGACCGAAATGGCACAGGAGGTCGACAGCGCAATTGGCTTTCGCCAGCTATACCCGGTGTAACGACAAATCGTGTTTTTTGACGATTAAAAAACAAGTATGCATTTTTTATTAAACCGACAGTGCACACTAGTTAAACTATTCACACATTACATATCTGGACCTAAAAGAACCGGACTGGTGATGGGCAAACGAATTGGTTGAGGACCTTTAAAAGTGATGATGAGTCTTTAGATGATACCACTGAATGCTTCCCAGAGAAGTCGAGATGGTGTTCCACTGATCAGGTCTGCCAGGGAGTAAAGGGTAAAGCGCTTTTGAGCAGTCCTTAGGACTGGATACTGCACTATATAAGAATTTATCTTTTAATTTTTTACCGACTCTGTCAGCGAGGTAATAAGGCCTGGGTTTAGGGCAAGAAAAACATCACCACAACTAAGTACCAGTGGTCAAGTGGAAACCACACCTCAACACAATGAAACAATCATGATTATTGACTTTTATCAATTGTGATTACTGCTTTTACAAGTAGTGTCTTGTTGTTTTATATCTTCCCCTCTATATTCAAGAGTAAAGGTTAAAATATATCTCAGAATACACCATATTTAAGCTAGTTTAAAAAAAACTCAGCCCCCCTAGCAACGCTTTGCACCTGCGACACATGCATGGCACAACCCTACCACCTCGCCCATCATTTTACCCAGGGGAAACACTGCCATGGTAACGGTTACTTACTGGTTATAGTAGACAGACCACGGTAAGTGTTACTTACTGGTCATAGTAGACAGACCATGGTAACTGTTACTTACTGGTCATAGTAGACACACCATGGTGTTACTTACTGGTCATAGTAGACAGACCATGGTGTTACTTACTGGTCATAGCAGACAGACCATGGTAACTGTTACTTACTGGTCATAGTAGACATACCATGGTGTGTTACTTACTGATCACAGTAGACACACCATGGTGTTACTTACTGGTCATAGTAGACATACCATGGTGTTACTTACTGGTCATAGCAGACAGACCATGGTAACTGTTACTTACTGGTCATAGTAGACATACCATGGTGTGTTACTTACTGGTCATAGTAGACATACCATGGTAACTGTTGCTTACTGGTCATAGTAGACAGACTATGGTAACTGTTACTTACTGGTCGTAGTCGGCAGGGTCACACACCACAGTCACCCGAGCGTGGTTCTTGGCTGCAGCCCTCAGCAGAGTTACCCCTCCTACAAGAATAGAGGGGCAGCATCTACGATTTGCAATCACTAATCTGTTATGATCTGCATTACTGATCTTTTAGTCTCTTCAATGATCTGCAAGTTGATCCGTTGAGGATTAGCAACTAAATTAGGTGGGGTCTACAGGCATTATGACAGCATCATAGGGCAAAACGGTAAAACATTTTCTAAATAAATGCATAACCAACGAGACAACCCAAGGACGACAAATGACTAAGGACATACCTATATCAATCTGTTCCACAGCGTCACTGACAGTGACATCTGGTGAGGAAATTGTCTTTGCGAATGGATACAGGTTGCACACCACCAGACTACAACAAACACGTGTAAACCATGGGAAAACACCACTGGGAAGAAATTATTAGTTTATATGGCATGAGTTTGAGGACTGTTTCAAAAAGACAAATTCTGTTAAAAAAACCTGCAAATTCTGTTTCAAATGACAGATTTTCCTTTTTAAAAGCCACATTCGCAAGTGACATTTCAAACACGTTCTTAAATAGGCACATTTATGCTCAGAAAAAATATTTAATTCAAAATTAGTTCAATTAAAATTGATACATTCTGTTCTTCTTCCAAATACTGGACTGGTCCCTTACAGGGCGTTACAAGTCAAATGAAGCTTGTGTTTTGGGAGGCAACGTATGCTCTCTTAAAAAAACAGTTCAAATGTTAAAAAGGTGTTGTATTGAGCACTGGAAAGTTTTAAAACTATGTACAATGTACTTGGATGTCTCAGCAAGAAGCTATCTGGTGGATGTTGAGGCCACCAAGGCCAGCCATGAAAACCTCTGGGCAGGTGGTGGCTGATAGGCTTGTGGGGAGCCTATTCCATTCTCCGAGTGCTGCAGGGAAAAAGGAGTGGTAAAGGGCTGGGTGGTCTACCATCGCTTGACGAAAACGCTGGTCTCCTCGAGTTCTGGGGTCACTCCACTGGAGGTATTGGACTATGATGATGTCAACGCACCCAGTGTGGATTTTGTGAAGGAGACTAAGGCGGTTGTTCGTTCTCCTCACTTCAAGGCTTTCCCAGTGCAGCACCTTCAGCATGTTTTCAACACATCCTGGTGTTCTTCTCTGTAGTCGCCACAAGAGAATCTGGCTGCTCGTCGCTGCACTGCCTTTAGTTGATTGACGTCTTTATGGAGATGGGGGTCCCAAGCAGCAGAGGCGTGTTCCACAATGGGCTTTGCGACGGTGGTACAGGAAATGGCCTTGACTTTGGTTGAGTAGTCGTTGATGTTTCGTTGCTGGAAACTGAAGACTCTGTTTGCTTTCCCTGCTGTTGACGTTGTATGTCTTGACCATGTCAGGTTGTTTGTGATTGTGGAGCCCAAGTGTCTACTTGCTTCAGATGTTTCTAACATTTTGTTGTGGATGGTGTATGTTTCATGAGCTGGTTTGGTTTTCTTTGGCATGACTCTGATGGCTGTGCACTTTCCAGGATTACCTGTGTTATCTCTCAAATATTACGATTGTATGATCTTTGTATGTAAATAATACTGTTTTACAGCGTGGTAAACTTTTCTAGCCAAATTTATTTTATCAATATTTGTAACTCAATAACAGCCATACATAATACATTTAGATAACAAAATAACAATTCTAGTCACACAATAACGCATATGACTGGTTGTGACTATTACAGCACCAATTAATAAATAAGTCAACAAACGTAAATCAAATTATACAATCATGTTAACAATTATGAATGTTCAAATCACTTATGTTTTTCACTAATTTTTTAAACCATAAGCTAATGTTAATTTTTAAAAACTACTAAACAGTGACTATATAATTTTGAGCCAGAGTGACATAGGATGTTGTTATTCCTGCACTTAAGAGTTTGTTGTTCGAAACCGAGATCTTTATATTTATGTATGTTGACATGAGAGCCATGACCAGACCTGCCTACCCCAAAAATTTCCTATCAGTAATCCATCTTCCCATTTACACTGATTTTCAGGAATATAGGCCTGCTGTCAGTAATAGTTCAGAACAGTGTCAGATATTTTCAGGAAAAGAACACCACTGTCAGTAATACTTTAATAGTGTGACTATGACGATAGTTGCACCCAAAACATAATTGTGTCTAATAAACTATGAGGTGTTTTGAAGCGTTCAGTTAACAAAGTAAGGTAGATGTTCATAACCAGCATTGGTGGAAATCAAACGTGAACAAGAGTAACTGTAATGTAAATGCGTCTATACACATTGTAATTCTGATTTTATGTAAATTAAAAAAAACAGCATGCTGACTACAAAAACATGACAAATTATAACAATACGTCACGTCATTGTCTATTTGTGGTGTTATTAGGATTAATATTAGTAGCCGGTATACCTAGGGCCAGGCTATAGGCTACATGGTATAGTAGCTTGACTACATCAAAGTCAAACACAAAGTCGTGCCAGGGGACGGCAAAACCATTACTTAGTCATTACTTTATGCTAGTCGTCAATATCGTCTAGTCTACTCAAGTATCAACTCTAGTATATATAAGCATATCCCTGTAAATGATAGACTAAACTCAATAAATGCACTAACTTAGTCTTAGTAGTCAGTTGGCTTGACACTACAAGTACAGCATCCACTACACTGTCACTAGTACTAGTTTAAAGACGTAGTCAGTACCTGCAATTATCCCGACCACCATCATCATGTCATGTGAAATAAGAAAATAAATTTCGCGTATACGGCAGTATGTAAAGTCAACCCCCTTCTTTAAACTTGACAATACGGGCCATGTCTGCGTGCATGCTGTTATAAACGTTTGCCCCACACGTTTCTTCTTGGCTGGTAGTGGTGCCGTTTCGAACCATGCCATCATTTTGTGCCGCATGAGTCGTGACTTCGTCTTGTTTGAGCGCCATAAGCGCGGAAATGCGAATTTGTCGTAACGCTGTTTCCTATTGGTCAGATTACGACCAGAAGCAGCAAATGAAGCAGTGCATATATGCTGTCACCTGTTGAATGAAGTTAAGCTAAATTTGAGGAGCATGGAAGTGATTGACGATCATGGTGACAACGACAGAATCTGTAATATTTTCATCCCTCGCCGTAATACAGTAATTTGAGGTGTATTTCCGGAATGATTCCGGACAATCCGGAATGGTAGGCAGGTCTGCATGACACTGCAATGATTTCACTTGCATATTTCAAAAAGCATGCATCATAAATCCACCACAATAAACAAATATTGTTACATGTTAAACAGTTTGTTTCAAAACATAACCAATACAGGCAATATAATTTACAGACCTGGTGATTCTATTCTTTTTAACCTACTCATTTGATGTGATTTGACCCGTGTTGACCTACTTACTTGATGTACTTGTGTCCCTGAGCTGCCATGTCGGCCTCATCTTTGGCTGTCCGTTGGGCCAGGATCCCTGCAATCAGTATACAATGAACCAGGCCTGGGATCAATTACATTGCAATGTAATCTATTCTTTGTGTCTTCCTTATTACTATTACTATTACATGCTGAATTCTTCCTATTGCTATTACATTTGAAGGAATTACTATTACATTTTTCATCGGAACATTTTATGGTATAATGCACTATATGCATAAATACAATAATTACAATTGCTTGACTCAGTCTCAACAAGACAGGTGAATACAAAATCTAACTTGCCATTTATAGATACCAATGCCCAAAGTATTTGAAATAATATTTGAGAATGTCAAGTACTTTCATCATCATTAGGGAAGTATTATGAAGTAAAAAAATCATAAATATACAACAAAATATATATATATATACATTATATACCATATTTAGTATAATCTACTAACTACATTAACTAAGGTTAGAGTATATAATCCCTTTAGTCAATGCAGCAGTCACACTATACCAGTGTATCTTGCTATATAAACACTCATAAAACTCTAGGGTAAAACTTCACCAGGGCCATGCTGAAGTTGGCAAAGGGGGGAACAACCACAAAACCTGGAGAAACTAGTGGAGTATATAACCTAATCAAAAGGAATTGTTATGTAGTTGAAATTCAGTTTAAATGTTCAATAGTAATATAAAAGTAACAGGTCAATTACTATTGCATTGCTTCCTATTACTATTACAGTGAGTTTGTGCTCAACCTATTTACTATTACTTCAATATTTGTAATTGTTACTATTACTTCACTATTTGTAATCATTACTATTACTATCACATATCGCTATTACCCCAGGCCTGCAACATACACATCAAGTTTGACTCCTTTAGGTCATCTGGTCTGTTACAAAGTTGAATCAGTTATATATTTCATGACTTGTGGTTTGGTGCGGGGAACCAAGACTTCAAAGGTACTGTGGATATGGATGCAAATAAGTGCCAATTAAGGCAATGTTCTGGGGCAGTTTAATGTTTGAATGTTGTGTTTACAATGTGAGCATTTGGCAGACATACTGGTAACTTTCAAATTGTTTCTGTTTTGGGCCTGACAGGCAGCATACTTTCAACATGTTTATTCTAGTAAGAATATATAAATGTAAACAAATGGAGAATGGTCAATATACCTTTAATTGGAGAAGTATCACTTTCTCACAATTCATAAGTGTGTCAGACATAATCACAAGTACATTGTGCCAGACCCAGGACACTGGCTGCAATGTTTGTAAACAAACTCATCTACATTCATAATGGTCCTGAATGAATTGAGACTTGCATTTAGCTAACTACCTGTGGTTGTAGATTTTATGTTATGCAGCTATCTATGTGGTGAGAATTTATGTTGGCACCAAAGAACAAGGACCTGAAATTTCTGTGGGACCATGTGTGTGTGTACACGCTGCACCTGCACATGCATTTCCATCCAAGCATAAAGCTAGTGTTGAATATAACTGTTTTTGTCCTAAACATTTTCGTGGGATGGTTCAATTGCTTGAAAAGCCACAAGCCATGTTGAACCATCCTCGCGCGCCAGGTTTCGCTGCTGCTGATTACGTCAGTGCCAGCCAGCAGTACCCCCTAGCTGATTGCTTTGCGAAACCCTGAATTTAAGCTCAGCCTATGAAATCACTCACTAGATCAGTGGTTGGCGGCAGGTCAGGTGGTCATAATAAAGCTAATTTCAACCAACCGTGACTCGTGTTACATGCAATGTTTAGGAAGTAGAAGCAATTATTCGAATACACAATACCGCTCAGCTGCTCGTGCTAATGGGCGAACGGGTCATTATATATTGCGATTCCTAGTCGTTTATCCGTCTTCAAATTGGGGTGGGTATTTGGGCTGTTCTCAAGGGTGATGCAGTCACGACTGGCGAAGTCAATTACTAGTTTGACTCAGCTAACTTCCACACTATGCATAGGAGATCTGCCAGGGCTAGTTTTGCATGGCTTGCGAGGATGTGTTGAACATTTTCTCAACAGTTATTGCATATAAACTTCAGTTATCTGTTCTACTTATGTAGGTCTCGTAAGCAGACAGATTTTTGACAATTCAGCAATAGAATAAAATTGCCACTCTGATTCATGTTAACATCATGCTCGAGATTTCAACTGCTAAAAATTTAAAAACTTGTAATGTAGGTAAGCTCTATTCAAGCAATCGCTGATGTATGTCTTGTATAATTATAGTAGACCCCCAAAGTAGCAAGGTGCTGCCCCACTCACCAGCATGGACAGCTGGGTGGAGGGTCTTCACCCTACCCCCTAGCATTTCTGGGGCGCCTGTCAGTTGAGACACATCTCTACAACAGAGAAACCACTTGAATCTGGCAAGTTTAGTCTTCAAAAATCCACACTAACTAGTGACACAATGGCTATGGTGACACAATCACCTGCATCCTTCTTTAGCTAAGTAAATAATTTTTTTGGTTTCACTTTATGTAAACATGCATAAAATACACAAACATGTACAAATTATATATTGGTCAGTCAACATACAAAGAAAGATTTGAAACAAAAATTATTGCACGTATACCTCTGAACCATCATGATGAAACCAATTGCTCACGTTTAGTTGAACATTACAAACATTACAGTGAAGTATTTATTTTTTACAGTTCATCAGTTCAAGAACAATTTATTAGCTGCAGGCCATTGAAAGTGGCAACAAAAGGTTAGAGCACCAGTGATTGTGTAGTATGATTTATTAAAATAATTCACCCAAAAATAAACTTGCACAAGTTATTATGGATAATGGAACCAACAAGACTCACTTAACAACAGCTCCAGCCTCCCTGATGACCTTGGCCGTCCCACCAGATGCGACAAGGTCAAATCCTAACTCGTAGAGCTTCTGTGCAAACGGCACAAGTCCCTGTTTGTCAGACACGCTAAAGAGGGCTGAGGAAGAGAGAGGGTAGATTAAAACACAACTGTTCATTATTGTTATTGTAAAACATTATTTTGATAGTGCCTACTGTTTTTTTTAATTAAAATGGCAACTTTCAATTAGTTATTCCAATCACACACACATACGCACTTACATGCAGATTCATGCACTGAATACATAAAAATTGAGTCTGAGAAATTCAGTTCAAGTGAGATTTCAAGTTTTTTTCTGGTTACAAAAACTTCTCAAATAACAGGTAGATAAGATATGGTATATACCAGTATGAGTACCAAGTTACCTACACTGCAGCTACTTAAAACCATGCATGTGTGTTTGAGTCATTCTGTCTGTTTTGCATCACATATAACAGATGTGTGAAATTATAGCGGACACAACAATTACTCCGTTGCGACGCCACCTCCAATTATCACGGTCACCAATAAATGCTCCAACCAATGCGTTCACAATACCAACTTGTTGTGACACAAAGATTCAAATTTATTACAAAACGTGTTTCAATGACTGCTTTTGTCTGCGCACAAAACTTTGTATGTCAGCAATTGCAGAAGCCAATTCAGAAATGACTCGGGGAATTTCCCCCAACCTGTTCACGACCCCTCGCGGCAAACTGTGTATGCAAAGTATTCACCCCTATATATATTATAAACAAAGTGGCTAGCGTTCCAGTCCCATAAGTGCAACTTCTCGGCTATTGGTCTGACACTTTTCCATATTATATGTGCAGGTAAGCATTTGCGCATAGCTGCGGTACATATAATGTATAGATTCCTTTTTATATAAGTGTTAACCCATTCATGGTAATAACCATGTCCTTTAATATTGCAGTCAGGGACTTGTTTTGCAGTTATTCCGACGTGGAACTTTTTATCCATACATACTAAAGGGACAACCATGTACAGCTAGCATTATGTGACATGCGAACACTGCAACATGCATGCAGTAGAGCATCAAAGAGTTGAAGGTTCAAATCTCTTATGTTGTTCGGTGGTAGGCGCCTAGCAGTGATGGAACTTTAGCTGCCGCCAGGTTATTATTGCACAAAGGAAATGCCAGAGCAATCTAGCTGCTTTGTGGTGCGTCCTGGTCCGGACCTATGGTTACAGCCATCGCTCCCTCAGACATGCTGTCCAGTGCAAAACCCCTTTCCAGCTGCCAGTCACAGTGTGGTCTCCGTGAAATGGAGGATGAGGCTTTATATGACATGATTATTATTTACATTATATATGTGATGTAAACAGAGAGACAATGACTTGAGCGTGCAGACTTAAACATATAAAAGTTGTTATGCTCCCCTGCTTGGTGGCATATTGAGTGCACTCTAGTAGTTTTTTCAAAGCCAAACATTTAAATACCTATTATAGCAGAAGAGCCTGCAATATTTTCGGCATCCACAATGACCTTTCAATATCTTTATCATTACAATGCGAGTTATGTGATGCCAAATCCACAAACACAATGTTATGTCCAAATGAATAAACTTTCACAACACCTGTCCTTTACTCAACATACCTTTTGCATGTTATCAAAACTGGTTATGAACGACACAGTTACGATACACTCAAAATAAATAGACTCGTCTATGGTCGTTTTAAGTTGTGAAACTTGTAGTTTTGACATCACATTAGTACGATACAAAGGTTGAAAGGCGAGTGGTCATTGCGGACACACAAAAATGTTGCGGATTCTTCTATTATTTTATACCTATTGGTATATATATATATATCATACACATTGCACAAACAACTTGAGCGCTCATGGGTGGCACTACGTATCATCCTTGCGAAGCTGCAGATTACATCAGTCTCAGTACCCCCTAGCAGATCACCTTGCAAAAGTCTAAAGATAAGCTCAGCAAATAATATTGCTTGCCGGCAAGTTCCAGTGGTTTTCCATTCAGCTACACGCTACTCATGGAATGTTTGGGAAGTAGATGTAGTTATTTGAATTACCGCTCAGTGGCTCATGAGAATGGTCGAATAAATAATTATACTGGGATTCCCTGATTTCGTTTTAGAAATGGGCTGCGGGTGCAGAGCTACCAGTGTAAATCTCATGCATATTTACCATTTAAAAAAATATTAATAAACATGCTTATTTTCATGATTTTTAGAATCCACCAGGTTATTCTTATCATCATCAATAACGTGTATAAAATTTTGTTTTCCAGAAAATGTTAATAAATAAAAGTGCTGCCACCTAGTATTCCGTGGCTAAACTGCAGTGCTGCAACCTGGTGTCCTTTTTGAGGAAGTGGACCTCCCGCATATTCCCCCACAGAAGACAAATGACAGCTCGATCTGCGGATGGACGGGTGCACTGTTTTCACACACGGATGGTCCAATCTCAGTGGTGATCGGCGGAATCAATTACGAATTTTATTCAGCTAACTTCCATACACTGACTGATACATTACAGTGGCAGTGCACAGGAGATCTGCCAGTGTCAGGCCCAGCCCCAGGATATTGAGCGGGTAACATTCACAACCTTGGCTTGCGAGGACGCTACGACCTACGTACCCAACCCCCGGATGCCACTAGGCACTACGACTACGCCCCCCCCCCCCCGGTGGTGTCACACGCCCAGGCCACGGCTAGTCCAACCTAGAGCCAGAGGCTAGATTATGGGAATAACAAGAACGACTTGTTCTGTTTAACTTAAACAGCATTTCCGCTGATATCTAGTTGAAACCAAATATGCTTTAACTAAAATAATCTACTAATCACATTGCACTACCGAACAGATTTTCATGACGCAGCAGCGTATTATGTTTACCAATATGTTTAGACGTAGGCATCTTCGGTTTTCAGACACGTGAAGGTAGCAGTGGGGCGCGAATACGGCGAATTTGTCATTTAACTGCGCATGCGTAACGTTTATTAAATTAGGTAACGTTACGCCCCCTTGTGTAAGCGGTCGGCTTTCCAGCTAGTTACAAGTCCACGGGGTGGCGCCAGTATCGCATGGCCAAACTAAGTTGCCACGGCACTGAAATTATGACATTTGCGTTACCATCTCCTAACGAATACGCACTGAATTGGATTTTAATTACGCGTTATAATCACAAACGTATTAACACATAACAAACGAAGATAGACGGTTATCCTATATAATAGTCCGTCATCTAACGAATAATGACCGCTCCCCTCGACTCGTTCGTCGCTGCTGGCAGAAGTTTACTGACGTAAACGAATGCGGCGTTTCCGTATGTCGGTGGGAAGTTTGATCTGATCCGCCACAAATGTCAGCAATTGCAGCTACGTCATCATGCATGCATGATGACAGAGCCAAACCCTGAATTAGCTGTATTCCTTGCTGCACCACCAAAGTAAGCAGTCGTTATGGGTGTGCTTGCCGTGGCCGTGGGTGAAGTCTACTGAGTCTGAAGCCAGTGAAGGGGGGGGGGTGGACTGAGGCTCTCACGATTTCGACTTATCATGTCTCGATCCCGGTAACGGATTCACTCACTCTCATGCAGTGTCTCGGTCAGACTCAAGCAAGAGTTTTGAGCTTTCTTTAGTCCTTTACACATGCGTTGCCATTGCTCAGGTCGGGCCGTAGCCAGTAAAAAAATACAGTAAAGAATAGAAATTCACGCGGGGGTTCTCTCCCAGAAAATGTACACCCTCGTGGTGCAATCTAGCATATTTTTTGGAGAATTTTGGTTTGGTTCAAGTATTGCTTTGGTTCAAGTATTGTTGGTTGCATGTTGTGTAGGAATGAAGAAATACACGAAAAGAAATCATTAATATCTAATGACAATTATTATAGTTCCTCTATCAAAATCGACAGCTCTGCATCATAGATACGGAATATTGGTCTAACAGTTGTACCTGTCTGAAATTGTTGTACAAGATCACTTCCTCTCACCGTCATGTGCAGTTTGTGCCAAATGACTATAGAAATAAACCTCTGGGGATAGAAAGATTTTCTATGGACATATAACATTCCGAGGCCATTGAGCTGTCTTTATGTCAATGTTGACTGCCTCCGCCACTTGAGCCGTCGCAAGGCAGAAAAGGAACGCTTGCAAGCAACGCTTCCGACTGGTGTATTGAGGAAGATGTTTAACAATCTTGCTGATGACAGCAAATGTTTGACCACACCCCGAAATCAGTTCACGTGAAGATGACGGTCATGGAACTTGAGGGTCATCGTACCTCTTTCGTCGCCACTTTGCAATTTCCACACAAAGTTTTGTTCAGCTGAACTGGGATACATACTGTAGTACTTAGTTACTCCTGTGTCATCTAGTTTCTGTAGGTTGGACGGCAGGAGGTCTGCAGTGTGTGTCCATGGTGGTCACTCGAAAATCGTTCAGCCAACTTGTCAAGGACGTGATCAATAAATGGGTAAAATATATTGATGCGATAGTAGTCAGCTATTGATTGATCCATGTCTCCAGCATTGACGCGATGGCGCTGAAGCTGTGTCATTCTGGGTTTATGAATGTCAATATCAGTAGAGTTGGCCACCAGCCCAACACAGCGCCGTATTTCATTCTATCCTAATGGGATGGTCCTGCAGTCCTGGTTGCATTCACTCACCAACAAAATGTCCTTGTATGCATCGCCCAGATTACACTGCTTGGCATGGTGGTTCTTGGTCACGGACCCAAGAAAACTGAGCACCTTCTGGACCACCACTAGAGACATGATGAATTATGAATCTCAAACCTGGGCATGATTGTTTTCAGGCATGGATCCAGGATTTTGGAAGATATTATAGTGCAGGCCAGTTTCTGAAACTAGGGCAATGACCAAGTAGTGGGCATGGAATCACAAAAACAGCAATGACTTCAGTAATATTGGCTAGACAAAAAGGGCACTTTTTGTTTAGCCTAATTGCATTGTTATCCATGTACTAAAGGCAATTAATTCAACTAATTGTCTTTACTTTTACATAATCATACTTTCATAGACATAGTTCCAGGCAAACCGTTGATTGAGTCAGACTTAAGTCATTGTGACTTGGTCTTAAGTTATAGACAACCATATCTAGGGCTGACATAGGAGTGGTATATTTTCAGAGTTTACTATCTAGAATTAGGGCGTCCACTGCACTATCTACAGCCTGCAGGACTTACACATTTACCCTCCTCATCGATGATCTTTTGTTTCCCCGAGCTTAGACGCCAGATAGAAGGGACCAAGACAATGACTTATATATAGCCATTTATATATAGTCTCTTCCAAAAGACACAAGAAATGTAGAGTGAGAAGAAATTGCCCAAGTTTTGCTCCAAAGTTTGTGGCATAACTTTGCTGCTTAAGCTGTGTCAAGTGTTGTAAGTTGCATTTGTATGAATTGTCTTAACCATTTGTACCATTGCAAGTTGTATTGTTGGAATGGTACAAATGCTTTGGCTCTTGCATGGGAATGGAAAAGCGATCAGGGAAACATCTATTTTGTTTGTGGAACCCTAAATCTAGTAAATGTCTGTAAGATAAAAGGAGATGTATGAAATCTTGTCAAGGAGCTAATGCTGCACCAGACGGTTTATTCTTGTTAATAACATTGGGAAAGGGTTTATTTCATTTGATCAAACAACTTACATCAATTATGGTCCTGAAACTTGAGATCTAACCTTCATTAAAATGAGATCTGAAGAGATCTGTATTAATTCTTATAATTACTATGATTATTGACTCACTGTAAAGAGGGTTGACTCGCTTGATCTGCACACTGTATTGAGGTGCGGTCAATGTAGACAGTATGGTCACAGTAAAGATGGTTTGTTCACTGTCCATTATAAAGAGGGTGTGTTCACTGTATAACCTGTGTTTGCTGTGTTCACTGAAGAGAGAGTTAGAGTAGAGAGGGTGTGATCACTTAACAGAGGATGTGGTCACCGTAGAGAAGATATGATCACCGTAGAGATGGTGTGGACACTGTAGGGAGGGTGTGTTCACTGTAAAGAGCGTGATCACCATATAGAGGGTGTGGTTACTGTAGAGAGGGCATACTCACTATGTAGAGTGTTTGTCAGTTACAGATTGGTTGTGTCGAGTGCTGTGGACCAGAATGACGCGGGGGCACTGGAGTCGGTGCTGGCCACTGGTGGGTGCAGTGAGTCATGTGTGCACGAAGCACTCATGAAGTGCACGAGTCGTGGACTAACAGAGTGCGTGCGCATGCTGTTGCAACATGGTGCAGACTGCAACCACATCGACAGCTTCACCAACACCCCTCTCATCCTCGCATCCGAGGGCGGCCATGTCGACATCATTGACCTACTTCTGGAGGCTAACTGTGAGGTCAACAGGTCAGTGCCGACTCACTCATGGCTCATCTGCGTGTCACCCGCTAGGTGGAGGTAACTGATCAATATACTTACCACTACATAAGATACATGTAAAAAATATATATATCATGGTAGAAAAAAAAAATTCAATAGTATACCAAGGCATATTGCTTAAAAAGTAGTGCAAACTATGTATATATGGAACGATATTAGGGCCATAATTCCACAATGCTACATTGTTGATTTCTGACTTTCTTTTATCCATTTACGCTGTCATTGTGCAAGATTGTTGTCAAATAATTCACTAGAATGGCGTTTGGTCAAATATTTCTCCAAAATATTTTCTCCAAAATATTTTCTCAAAACGAAGTTCTCGAAAAGATTATCTGGCACAAATTGCACTCCATGACCTAAGCTGTGCTGCCCCCTAGCGAACTACACCAACTTGCAAATACTGAAGTATCCCTTGCAAGTCAGGCCAAAGCAATTATATAATTGCTTTGGTCAGGCCTTACGCTGTCAGTTACCAACGTCACGACGTAGTGTACAGAATACTTATATCGAGCATTTTTCACCCACGTTATGAGCTGTTTTATCAAAGTTGGAGTTTAAAAGAACTCAAAGATGAACGGAAGAAACGAAGTGCCAAGCAGTCTGGCAGAAAACGCGAATTGATTGTCAGGTAGGTTGGTACTGTGTGTGAGCGATAATTCATGATGTTTCAAAAACTGTCAATAATAATATTTATTCGTACTATAACGTGTACAATTCAGTGAAAGCAACGTATACATCCATCTAATATGTATATAAAACGGTCAGTGCAGCCAGTCTCGTCTATGAAGCGTGAGCGTCTATGTCATGAATGGGGGAGGCTGTTTTTAAGTGAATATTATTAAACTTTGAAGATAATAATAGTGTGGAGTCTCCCATCACACAGTGATTTGTTTTGTATTTTGATGACATGTAAATTGTTATTGTAAAATTTGTATCTTAGTATTTGTTTTCATATGTTGTAGTTCTAGTTGTCTCCAGCGCTTGGCAATGTTCTATTAACTGATGAGACTGGCTGCACTGACCGTTTTATATACATATTAGATGGATGTATACATTGCTTTCACTGAATTGTACACGTTATAGTACGAATAAATATTATTGACAGTTTTCGAAACATCATGAATTATCGCTCACACACAACCTACCTGACAATCAATTCTCGTTTTCTGCCAGACTGCTTGGCACTTCGTTTCTTCCGTTCATCTTTGAGTTCTTTTAAACTCCAACTTTGATAAAACAGCTCATAACGTGGGTGAAAAATGCTCGATATAAGTATTCTGTACATTACGTCGTGACGTTGGTGACTGACAGCGCAAGGCCTGACCAAAGCAATTAAGCCTGACTTGCAAGGGATACTTCAGTATTTGCAAGTTGGTGTGGTTCACTAGGGGGCAGCACAGCTTAGCTGCTTAGGTCACGGAGTGCAATTTGTGCCAGATAATCTTTTCGAGAACTTCTTTTCGAGAAAATATTTTGGAGAAAATGTTTTGGAGAAAACATTTTGGAGAAAATAGTTTGGAGAAATAGTTGACCAAACGCCATTCTAGTGAATTATTTGATAAAAGTCTTGCACAATGACAGCGTAAATGGATAATCGAAAGTCAGAATTCGACAATGTCAGCATAAACGGATAATCGAAAGTCAGAAATCAACAATCTCGGCATAAATGGATAATCGAAAGTCAGAAATCAACAATATAACATTGTGGAATTATGGCCCTAATATCGTTGTAAAGGCCATGCATCAAAACATAAGTTAAAAAAATATTAATATGCTGTCCATTAAAGTTAAATGTATATAAATAATGTACATATAAGTAATAGCAAGTAAAAATATAATTATATACACATATTTATTAAAAGGGCAAGTTTTTGTAATTTATTTGACTGCAGTAAAAATAAGCCTCTGTGTGCTTGTAGCGTAGACATCGAGACCCGTACGGCCTTGCACTGGGCATCCCTTAACGGTCATCTGGCTATAGTGGAGCGTCTACTGGCCCACGGCGCCACGTCGAGCAAGGACAAGATCTACGGGTTCACACCACTGATGCTGGCTGCAAGACAGGGCCATGCCTGCATAATAGAGCTACTGTTGGCTCACACGAACGATGTGAATGAGATGGACATCCACGGCGAGACGGCGCTCTTTGACGCTGCCCGCAACAACAATGTTGACTGTGTCAGACTGCTCATACAGGTCCTGCTTACAACTAGCAGCACGTCATGATTATAACATGAATTAGCTGCTGTTAAAGGGAAAGAAAAGGCAACGTTTTGGTATTAGGCACCTAAAAGAAAAATTAACCATTTGCAACTACAATATAAATGTTAATGTCCGTAGTTTACTCAGAATGTGGCCTCAAAGTAGAAGATCCTCGTTAAACTTGTGCCTGTGGTTGGAAGCAGTGTCCAGCTAGTTCTAAGCTCATTTCGTTGTCATCATTAGAAGAACTACAATATAACAGCATGCCATCCTGTCTAAACACATAGTGCATTTATGCATTGTTTACGTACAAACCATAGCGCCAGCCATCGGATCTGTGGGTAAACTATTGTGTGTAGTTAGTACAGAAACTACACAAAAGTAATTACGTCAGTCTGGCAAACATGAAATTTGGTAGCTGTGTATTCAAAACATTTTCCCCAATAAACCAGTTGTTAGCTGTACCTTCGACATATTGCAGAACCATGGCAAGTTTAGTTTAGAAAGTTGTTGTTCTCCTCATCGTTCCCAGTCTTCAAAGGTGAGGCTGGCTTGGATACGTCAGCATTTTCTTTCTTTTCTTCTTTCTCTCTCTTTCTCCTCATTGCGCTTACACTACTTTCTCTACCACCCTTTTCCATTCTCCTCGGTCTTGCTCTTTTTCTCCATTCCCCTTTCCATCCCTCCTGGTTTCTCTTCACGCAATCCTTACACTGCAGTCTCGGTCGCCCTCGTCTTCTTTTTCCCTCCACTCTCTGGGCATCTGTTTTCTTTGCCAACTGTTCTTCTCCCATTCGCTCCACATTTCCTGCCCTCTTCAACCAACTTCTCACCAACTTGTTATTGAAACTTTCTTTCACACCAACACCCTCCCTCAGCTCTTCCACTCTTCGCTTATCTATTCTCTTTACCCCGCAATTCTCCTGACCCAGTTGTTTTTTGCACACTTGTACCCTCTCATGTTGTTTCTCTAGCCTTGCTAAAGTTTCTAGGCCATACAGGTAGGCTAGTGTCACATATGAGCATAGTACCTTGTCCTTGAGTTTTCATGATATGTGCCTTTCTCCCATCACACCTACTTTCCTCCATGTATTCGCCCCGCTTGTATTCTGCGAATTTCTGTCTCTGAGGAGCCATCCCCACATACCGCTCTGCCCAGGTATACAAAACTGTCTCATTGTTTTAGTTTCTTCCCCTTCAGGGGTATTTCTAGCTCTACTTTGTTGCCCAACCCATAGCACCTCTGTCTTCTCCAGATTCACTTTCAGTCCATGTTTGCTGAAGATATATTTCCACTCCATCAGTTGTTCGTGTAAATCCACTTCCCCGTCCGCTACCACAGCTAGATCGTCTGCATACAGTAGTTTCTGGAGAATATCTTTCGTACTGGTCTTTCTACTTATCAGTTCCATCACTGTGATAAACAGCAGTGGGCTCAGGGCACTGCATTGTCTCAAGCCAGCGTTCACTTTGAATTCTTCTGAGATTCTAGGTCCACACACCACTCTGCCCTTCGTTTCTTCATATGTCCCTTCCACCATCCTGACCTCTGCCTCTGGGACCCCATCCATCTCAGTGTCGCCATTGCCACCTCTCTCGGTACCTACAACTTATTTTCGATCAGCTACCTTGGCGTAAACATCCCTGAAGCCGTTGTTCTCCGATTTCTCCTTCCACTATTGTTCTTATCCTTATATCCATGATTTTCTCCAACATCTTCAGCATGTGGCTCAGCAACGTGATGCCTCTGTATTTTCCTGGGTCATACACGTCTCTCTTTTTCCATACTGGAACTATTAGCCCTGTTCTCGACTCATCTGTGATGTTTCCCTCTCTCGTGCAGGTATTCAACAATCTTCTTGTCTACCAGATTCCAACGCATTCGGACACTTCCAGCATTTCCACTCGCACTTCAATACCTGTCTCCCGACCTTTCTTCATTGCTCACTCTACCTCTTCATCCACAAACTCCTTCACCTTTACTTCTCCCTCTACTGCACTTGGCAGATCTAGTTCTCTGCTTTCTTGTTGGTTCAGCACAGTGTTGAAATACTCTTCCCAGACCTGTAGCACATCTTTCCTGTCCGTAACTGGCTTTCCATTCTTGTCCTTAATCACTGTTCCAGTTTTACATCCTTGCTGTCCTCATCCCTCTCTCTCCAGCCATCTTATAGATCATCTTCTTTCCATTCTTGTCCTTGATCACTGTTCCAGTTTTACATCCTTGCTGTCCTCATCCCTCTCTCTCCAGCCATCTTATAGATCATCTTCTTTCCATTCTTGTCCTTGATCACTGTTCCAGTTTTACATCCTTGCTGTCCTCGTCCCTCTCTCGAGCCATCTTATAGTAATTCATACCAACTGTGATTTTACATTATAAGTATTTTACAATGATGTAGCACTGTTGAAGGCATATTACAAGGCAAGTATGTAGTTTTAGTAATCATTATCTCGCTACTTGAACATAATGATTAAAATTTGACACAGCACGCAAACATGCAATAGAGAGGCGGGGGAGGGAAGAGCGGGAGAGCGTTATTGTGTATTTCATTCTAACTATGGCACAAAATGTCAATTTTGTATTCATCTATATATGCTATAGTTCTAATACAAAGGCGCGCCATAAATGTCTGTATGTGTTCCACAGATTGGCGCTGATATCAACCACCGTGAGAATGAGAACCGGACGCCGCTGCTGGTGGCCGTCATGTGGAACCGTGCGACCATCGTGCTGCTTCTGGTGGACGCCAACTGCGAGCTGAACGTCCCAGCCGTGCTCTCATATTTCATGCGTTACCGTCTGCCCAACGAGATGAGTCGCACACCACTGGAGGCAGCAGTGCTCAAGGGCTATTACGACATCTGTCAGATACTCGTCTTGGCCGGAAGTGATGTCAACGTGCTGCTCAATTTGTCGCGCAGTGATATAGTGCTCAGTCTGGCTACATCGACAGAGACCGTAATGGACCCTGACCACGACTACGGCCACTGGCTGGACAGCGCGAGTCAGCCTCACAGTCTAAAGCAGATCTCTCGTATCGCGATCAGAAAACATTTGGGGCCACTCTACAAGAAAGACTTGAAAACGTTGAGACTGCCAGATGCTCTTAACGATTATCTGCTGCTTCCGGAACTGGCTCCATTTCGATAGACGCACTGTGGTTTTATTTCACGTTGACCGACATACAGTGTGCCTAGGTTTGTCTGAATGCTATATCTAAAACTGTCAATAAACATACCTGTTTTTACTCTGCTGTACAGAATAATTGAATTGTACGTATGCGTTTCCTTTTTGTTGTTAATCAACATAGCGGCAGGCACGTAACCAAGGTTCTTATGCCAGAATTGAGAGACCGTCGTCACAAAACATGTCAAACATAGGGTCTAATGTGGTTTAACAGCCACAGAGACAGGGAATATCCGATAAAACATGTTAAGGTATTGAATGGGTTGAAAATATTCAACCCATAATACATAGATAGAACCGGGGTTATTTTTGCTGTGGGGGACTGGAGATGGAGATAGGATTAGCGCCTCAGTATTTACGGAAGGGGTGCGTATTTTTGGGTGGAAATGGTTTGATGGGGGAACGTGGTGAATATGGGGGGGTGGCAGGGGCGGATCCAGAAAGAGAGTCGGGGGGGACACAAAACCTCTACTGGCGGTCGAACCAAATGGTGTAGACATTTTTTCGCTTCCGCACCGCCATAACTTCAGCTCGCGGCTGGCTAGACTGATATGCAAGACTGGGCGGGGGAGGGCGTGCTGTTGAAAAAATGTCGCCGCTGTATCAGCATTACTTACTCTTACGGATCCCTTGGTCGTCACGTGTCGCATAGGGCATGTATAAAATTCGCCCTGTCAGCCGCCCTCCTTGCCGCCGCTGCCTAAAACTCCATAGCCTCACCTTGATGATGTCCGTTATCCTACTTGTCAGCGTAACTTCACACCTTACTGTAACCTGAACGGGGACACATTTTAAACGGTCTACATGGTACGGTCATGCGGGCCCATTCAAAAAGGTCTACGAGCACACAAAATTACAAAGGTCTAGGGGGCACCAGGTCCCCTGGATCCGCCTATGCGTGGGGCTGACCAGGAGCAGGAGCCCTAGAACTTCATTGCTGTCAGACACATGACATGGGAAGACCAGAGGGATAGTGCTGGACATTGTCCATGGTCGGGGGTTATAATGTTGGAGAGGCATTATCCTTGACACTTTCATCAAAAGCATCGCACGATATTGGAGGGCTAAAATTACACTCTAAATATTGGGGGCTCCACTTTTCCGAGGCCTATGCATAAAATTATGTTCTGCATGTCCTATTAAGTGTCTAATTGCTCCCCGTCCTTCTTATTCATCCCCCGTCCTTCTAATTGCTCCCCCGTCCTTCTTATTCATCCCCGTCCTTCTAATTGCTTCTCCTTCCTTCTAATTGATCCCCTGTCTTTCTAATTGATCCCCTGTCCTTTTAATTGTTCCCCGTCCTTCTAATTGATCCCCTGTTCTTTTAATTGCTCCCCCAACCTTCTAATGGATCCCCTGTTCTTCTAATTGCTTCTCCTTCCTTCTAATTGTCTATGTGTTCCCATGTCCTTCTAATTGTCTAATTGCTCCCCTGTCCTTCTAATTGCCCCTCGTCCTTCTAATTGTCCAATTGCTCCCTTATCCTTCTAATTGCTCCCCTTCCTTCTAATTGTTCCCTTGTCCTTTTAATTGTCTAATTGCTTGTTGGTTCTTATATCCCATTTTCTAATTGTGTCATTGTCCTAGTACCTCATTTCCTAATTGCCATCATGCCTTACTACATCTGTATTCCTAATTGTATCCTTGTCCTCTCATCTCGTTTAATTACGTCCTTCTCCATCTGTATAGTTTCCTAATTACATTTATATTGACATTTAGATTTAGTTGTCTTATATGCGCCTGATTCCTACCAAAACCATTTAATGACTGTCATTGTCCTTCTGTACACTGTTTGTATAATATAGTGTACCACGTAGACGTAGTTTTACAAGGTCACAATTAAACAAAGGTGTAGCTTACATCATTTCCCAATTCCGGCCCGCTGTTGCAACTTCAGAAGCAACCAGGATCCGGTGTAACGGGCCTAGACTCGTCCCTTGCCATGGCCTATGCAACTTTGACTTTGCGACTCTACCACTTTAATTTTTAAAATTATATAAGTTTCGGCGTTTTTCTTCTTGATTTTATTGGTCCTAATTGCGACTCTATCCTATATGAAATAATTCCCTGATCTGCTACCCCTTTTCCTAATTCCTATTACGCCATTTCCTAGTTGCGTCATTAGCTTACTTTCCCATTTCCTAATTGTGTCCTTGTCCTAATACACCATTTCCTAACTGTGTCCTTGTCC